>JACMZG010001908.1:1882039-2039810 GCA_018340805.1 Microvelia longipes
CAGCACACACCGTGTGCCTTAACGATAGATTTGTACTATAATTGTTGTCCCAACTTGAAACGACCAATACGTAAGGTCAAGTAAGTCACACTGGACACTATCATACCTCCACTTCTAAGTTAAAGAATGCTGAGGGAATAACATGAAAATTCAGCGTACTTAACGAAACAAGCTAAGGTCTTCAAGCCACCTAAGCCAAAACGCATAATATATCGTCCACATACCGTCACACCACCTTTAATGAAATAGGCGAATTTAAAATCGTTAAATCGGAATCGGATGAAAGTCGTTTGGTGAGATTTAGACATATTATGTACGAATAACGCCTTTTAGATTCCTTAGACAATAGTGGATTTATTCACAAGTATACCACCCGATGTATGTTTGCCGTTATTAAAAAGAGAGCTGGGTCAGAGCCAATGTTGATGTTCAAATTAGAGAGGAGATTGTTGACTTAGTACATACTTGCTTGCAACAAAATTATTTCACTTTTTGCGGTGAATATTACGAAGACTTAAAGGTCTAGCTATGGTGCTCCTTATCGGGACTTGTGCTGAACTTTTCCTTAACCGGTTTTATTGAATTTTGTCATGCATAGTTCTAATAAATTCCGCCATTTCATTAAAGAGTGGGTGAGGTATGTGGACGATATATTTTGCGTTTGGCTAGTGGCCTTGAAGACCTAGTTGATTTCGTTAAGTTACCTGAACTCATGTTATCCTAGCATTCAGTTTACTTACGAAGTGAGGATGAAGGTTCCATTAATTACCTTGACCTTACAGTATGTCGTTCAGGGAACAAACTTAAGTACAAAATATATCGTAAGCCAACCACGACGGACACTGTATACACGCTTCTTCTCAACATGCCTGGCCCCATAAAATGGCTGCCTTCCATGCCTATGTCAACCGTCTTCTTACTACACCACTTCAACCTGAAGATTTTAATAATGAGGTTAAATTATCAAGCAAGTAGCGGTGGCTTATGGGTACCAAACTGACATCATTGATAACCTCATTCACAAAAAGCAAAGGAAGCTGCTCTGGAATTAGTTTTATCCTGATAATGACCCCAACTCTTTAAATCCTTGGCGCAGTTTGCCTTATATAGTTCGGTTCGTCGGATAGACTGGCTCGCATTTTGAGGAGGAATGGTTATAACGTTGCTTATAAAAACATCAATTCCTTACGTAACCATATTTGCAACTATAAAAACAAAACATCACCGTATGATAAGAACGGGGTCTATGCTTAAAATGCGGTACATGCGCCAGTATTTATGTTGGCCAAACGGCAGGGCATTCTCTACCAGATTTTTGAACATGAAAAACCACCTAGCAAATTTCACCAACATGTTATTGATAGAAAGCATCATTATTTAGATCACCAAGTAGCGATGCTACACTATTGATAAAGGTGGACAGATGACGGCCCTGGAAAATCTTGAAATTCTTAGGAATCAAGAAAATGATTATAAGTCTCTTAATGAAAGAAATGAGAGTTTGGGTGCGTCAGTGGTTAAATCTCTGGTGGGAGCGCCACGACTGTCAGTCTGCTACAAGCCGTGGCCTAAGAAACCGGCAAGGAAGAATTAGACTCATCTCACCGGTACGACTCTATTTTTCCTCTTGTCTTTAGTAACATTATTTATACTTTTTTTTTTTTTTTTTTTTTTTTGCATTTATTTTATTTATTTATAATTATTATGTATTTATTTATAACTATTTATTGTATTTTATTATTTTATATTTATTTATAATTATTTTGTATTTTATTTATTTCTTCTGTTTTTTGTTTTTTTTATTTGTTGTTTTAGCCTTCATTTTTTGTTTTGCTAGCTAGTTAGCTTTCTTTTTTACTTTTCTGACTTCTTTTTATTTTATTTATTTTTTGCCTTGTTTGGGTATAGGCACTGATGATGATCGTTATGGTCGAAAGCTGGCTTTGTATATTAAAATATATCGTTGTGGAAAGACAAATGCTGTTTACTTTTAATGGATTGTTTGCCAAGAAGCGAGCATTTGAAAATAAATCCAACTAGGTTCCAGACCTCCGAGCTAGAATTTTTCTCCAAATGTCTTATTATAAAATGTAATACTGGAAAATAAAAAGTCTGTATTTGCTCTACTCATTCACAACTAATTTATAGAAAGTTTGGTAAATAACTCAGGCTACGTTAAAGTACTGCAATTTGTTTAGATATTAGCTAAAAAAAATCTGATAATGTCTAACACCGTCTTCAAATAAAGATAAATGGATTTAGAAACATATTCAACTGAAATCTTTCCCATACATTAGGCTAATACTAAACCGCCTCACATCTTATGTATTTATGTATGCTGATAAATGCACTATAAATATTTATTTTTAAAAATAAATTATGCTTTTAGAAAGCATAGTAAATATTAAAAAGTATATATAAAAAATATATATAGAAATTAAATTTTTTATGAACATTACAACAAACGTGTATTTTAAATAAGGTTTAATAATATTGGTATGGGAGTGAGTCCACATGTATTTGTAGGTATTTACATACATAATGTATTATACATGTAGGCGAAGGATAAACATAAATCTGCTTGTCAAATACATGACGTCATAAATCCTGTAGGTTTCCCTTCTCTTGTAGGTCAGATATGGTTTTTCTTGTTTTGTTATCGATTCGGGTTTTTCTTTTATCTCTGTGATAAGGAGTTGAGTGAATTATTGATGGGTTTCAAAACGTTTCTAGGGTTTTATTATAATATTACTTACCTTCGACTTATACGTAAAAAATCGGTACGGGGTACCTCGGAACTTTTCCTTGTTACATCGATTAGCTACGCTCATCCTCAATGGGAACCACCACAATTTCTAGTGGCACTGTATGGTATACAGACATCCATCTGTATACTATACAGGTTGGACTGAGGCTCATACTTATCTCAAAACCTCATTTCTTTTAGGAAAGTATGCCACAGTGTTTTAGGCAGAAATATTTGCTATTAATGCCTGTTTAATTGAAAATATTAAAAAAACGTGTATCAATATCTTCGAGATAAAAAAATTGTTTACTTGAAGAACCACTTCTTTCTTTATTACCGTTCTTGCAGCCACAATTTTTTTAAAGAAATATAAAAAATATCGATGAAGTTTGCAAACGGGGTGAATTTCCTTTAAAACTCGTGCTACTTCCCTTAAAAAGTATTTTATGCTTTATTAAATGAGCAGCAGCATTACTACATAGTAGCATTACTACATAGTGCATACTACTAATAGCCATTACATAGACATTATAGTAGAAGCATTACTACATAGTAGCATTACTACATAGCAGAATTACTACATAGTAACATTACAACTTTGCAGAATTACTGCATATAAGCATTACTACATGACATGCATTTTTTTATGATTTTTCCATGAAAATACGCCCTTATCTTAGAGATCGATATTTTTAACACATAGGTTATATAAAAATGATGGCCATCATTCCAAATAAAAATTTAGAGCCGCACTTGGGACCACAAACGTAGATTGGGTATTGATTGTGTCTTGAACTTAACACTTAAAGAATGCCATTATACGTAATAGAACAAGTACAATTCATACTCGATAGGACATTTGAACTTGTAATAAAGCAATTTTCTTTACTAGTATTATTCACATTATATGATTGATTTGTATTTTGTCAGTGCTTGGGTCTGTCACGTCTAATAATAAAGGCCTAAATCTATAAAAGTACGTTTGTGTAAGTTTATCTGTGAGGTCTGTCAATGTGAACCCTTCAGCGTGAATCTGTCTATATGAGTCTGCCCGTGTAAGTCTATCTGTGTGTGTCTGTTATTTAAGTCTTCGTGTAAGTCTTTTCTATGTCTGTCTGTGTGTGGTCTATGTAAGCCTGTCTGTGTCTGTCTATTAAGCCTTCTGGGTGTCTGTCTAGTAAGTGTCTGTAAGTGTCTGTCTAGTAAGCCTGTCTGTGGTCTATTAAGTGTCTGTCTATGTAACTGTCCTGTAAGCCTCGTGAGTGTCTGTAAGTGCTGTATGTAGCTTCTGTGAGTTCGTCTATAAGCTTCGTTGTGTCTGTCTATGTAGCCTTCTGGAGTGTCTGTCTATGTAAGCCTGTCTGTGGGTGTCTGTCTATGTAAGCCTGTCTGTGAGTGTCTGTCTATGTAAGCCTGTCTGTGGGTGTCTGTCTATGTAAGCCTGTCTGTGGGTGTCTGTCTATGTAAGGTCTCGTAAGTGTCTTGTCATGTAAGCCTGTCGTGTAAGTCTTTCTATGTGTGTCTGTCGTGTGTGGCTATGTAAGCCTGTCTGTGTCTGGTCTATGTAAGCCTGTCTGTGGGTGTCTGTCTATGTAAGCCTGTCTGTGAGTGTCTGTCTATGTAAGCCTGTCTGTGGGTGTCTGTCTATGTAAGCCGTCTGTGGTGTCTGTCATGTAAGCCTTCGTGTGTCTGTGTGCTGTCTGTGTGTGTGTCTGTCTGTCTGAGTCTGTCTGTCTAAGAGCCTTTCTGGTTGTCTGTCTATGTAAGTGTCTGTGAGTGTCTGTCTATGTAAGTCAATGTCCTGTGTGTGTCTGTGTAAGCCTGTCTGTGGGTGTCTGCTAAGCCTGTTGAGTCTCTGTCTATGTAAGCCTGTCTTGTCTGTGGTACCTTCTGTGTGTGCTGTCTATGTGAGTTTCTTTATCTGTAGTTGTTTTACTTCTTGACATTTAATCTAGAAAAAAGTTTCCCCATGGTTGGAGGCAAGTATCACTCAGAGCTGTAAGTTGCTACGTAAGTCCCCCACTTTTCATGTTTCCCAAGAAGATCTCAGTTTTTTTTTCATCCCATCTTTTTCATTTCAAGTTGTCTCGTAAAATTGAATTCTTTAGCCCTCTTTTTGCCTTTCAGCGTTCCTTCGCGTCCCTCCAAACTCGAAAAAATTGAAAGAATCCTCTTAACATTGTTTTCCTTTACTCGGGAAATAAGAGGAAAGAAGGCAAAAATTACTAAAGGATGTCATTTTAACAAACTGCCTTCGTTTCGTTCAATAATGAGCTCTAATTAATCTAACTAACAACAAAAATATCTTCACTATACCTTGCTACCCACATTCATTAAGTGCCTCACAACCCGCAACACTTCTATTACAGTATATACATTCATTTATAACGCTATAGTATCTCCATAAAACGTCTGCTAAATATAGAACGAAACTTATTTACAAAAATAAATACAAGACCCTCTTTTAACTCTATTTAACTATAACAGCGCCAACCAAAAAAGTGTATAAGTCTTTTTGGTCTCACAATAACCACGTTTTGAGATTTTAATTTCTTTTATCTGGTTACTCTTGAAGTGCCATGCTAGATTTTTCCCAACATTTTATCAATAATCTTCTCCTATATAGAACTTAATTTTAAAGTTTTTTTTTTTTCAAATCAAATGCGAATTGTAAATTAATTTAAAATACATATTTTTTTCTTTAATTTAAATTTAATAATCTTTTATATTCATGTCATTGCCGCCTCCGTGGCCGAGGTTGTTAAGGCGTTAGTCTTTACACTGACCTTGACACCCACGGAGTCTGGGGTTCGCATCCCAGGTGACGCTCTCAGTTTATAAAAGATTATTGTTAGATTAATTATCGCCAGCTTAGAATGCACTTTGAGCGTAATGGTTGCTACTACCACCCGAGTGGTTCCCGCAGGGTTATCCCTGTTGACCGCAAGGCTCTAAACGGCATTATTATATTAATTATTATTATTCATGTCATTAAAAAAAATAAATGTAGTTATATAATTTATGTCACATAATTAATTACAAACATATTTTTCTTAGAGTTAAGAGGTAGACAGAATGGAGTTAAAATATCTCTAGATGGAGTAGTAACGAGTTTACAAGTGAATAATAGATGTGTTATGTTTGTGAAAGAAAGTGAACCTATTTCTTGTTTTGTGAAGATAAAAACACGGATCTTAAGGAGCTGTAAAGTACGTTGAAATGTATAACCCTTGCTTATTTAGTAGGATATATGTGCGTGATGTGTGAGTGTGTGTAGGGAAACATGTATGTACCTATCCCTTTGCCTGTAAAGTTTTAAAAACAAGTAAACTTTTTCTTTCTTTATTTTTTCAACGCAACTGTATTTTTTGCTGCCTTTCTATAAGTAAAAAAAGAGTACGCGAAACCATAAAATTTCTTTCTTTCGTATCTATTTGAAAAAGCTAAAGTGAGAAACTAAAAGAGGTCTGCTTTACAAACTGAGAAAACATTACAGAACTGTGTTGGAGAAAAACAGATACAAGTTTTGTTTCAGACTTCACCTATTTACTCTACTTTCTTATACTAGTCTAGGACCAGATACATGACCCTGTGGTACACCATTACACTAAGTAGAGGACATTACTTACATCCCTCCTTTTTTTCCTTTCCTATGCAGTGCTCTCTATTTACTACGTGAAACTTGTATACCTTTATTACTTTCACACACAAGCCCTCACGAGGTACCACATACTAAAAGCAATCTACCTAAACCTCATTCCTTTTACATACGATTCCATTTCTCTATTTATCTAAACCTTCTTTTACATATAGTCTTTTTAATTCATTTCCATAATTTTCTTAACAATAAATTCTATACTTTATACGAATGATTACAGGTACAATAGTATCTGTCATTATATAGGAAATATATTCATAAGAGTAAGTAATATAAACTTATAATAATACTACTATAGAAGAAGCATAAGCCCGTAAACACAATGTAATTCCACTGATTACACGAAAGCCGGTTGACTGGAGGTCTTAAGTAGGGGTACCACCTACCACCCTTACAACAAAACATTATTCTATAAATGTGTTATAAATATCCACAAATGAAAAAGATCTTAAATAACGAATATAATCACTTAAACCCCTTACTTAACACTACACTTATTAAAATCGGTCTTAGATAGCAAAAGGTTAGGGGAATACGAGAACACAACATTTAGTTGACGAGACTATTTGTAACATAATTTTAATTAAATATATATTAACATTTTATAAATAATCTATCGTTAATTAATAATAAAACATAATAATTCAGCAACCGGAAGTATTGCCAACTTTGTTATAAGAAAATTATATATTGTCACGCTGGCAGTATTATTTAAGAGCACCAGTGAAACGGCTTTGTTGTTATTAGTTATGCTCCTTTTATATATATAGTACTATACTGAGAATATAATGGAATAAAAAATAGGTTTAAAAAAACACAAGAGTCTACATTATCAGTTTAAAAACCAAGCTTTCGAACTAAAACTCTTATCAGCTTCAAATTAAAAATAAATACGCACGCAGCAAAAAAGAAAAAATAGAAATCCTAATGAAAGTTATACAAAAAAACATTGTGCCAAGCCAAATTTTTATATTATAAGTAAAATTTCAACATTTACCTAACCACGCCAAGGAGTATCACCACTGGCTGATTCCTCCTATCAAGACTGCCAAGTCACTTTAACCAGCATGAGCACTATGTCAAATACATTTCTTGTAGACAATAATCAATAAAGTTAAAAAAAAAGAGTTTTACCTAAAAAAATAAATATTTAATAAAAAGAAATAAAAAGACGTGGTAAAATGGAGATATTAATTAAATTAAATACTAAGTACATGTCAGTAAACGTAGAGCTAATTTTAATTTTAAAAAACTAAATTACAAACAACTAATAGATCCTTTTAGTGGAAACTTTAAACACATACATAATGCATTTCCTTACCTAACAAATGTTAAAGTACAAACACTAACACACATCAACAAGACTTACAAACACATGAAACTAAATGGCAGGTGAGATATTTCACCAAGGATTGTCATTTTATTACTCTAACATTTGTAGTGTTGAAATTTTATGACAGGTTAGCCAACTGTTACAAAACTTTACTCTCTTGTTCCGCTTCATTACTTTTTAAAGCTTTAGTTTAAAAAAGATTTAGGTATGATTATTGCTTTAGCATTTCAGAGGAAATTATCTGTTATTGCTTAAAATTGATGGTTAAATGTTTTTTCAAATAGTAGTTATTTAAAATCTCTATACAAAATTTGGAACACCCGACAATAGACGTAAAGTGCATTTCTTATATGTTCATGATCTGTGAAATATTTATTTTTGTATTTTACATATAAATATAAACAAAACATATATATATATATATATATATATATATATATATATATATATATATATTATATATATATATATATATATATATATATATATATATATATATATATATATATATATATATATATAATAATATATATATATATATATACAGGTTTTCATAGAAAGTGTCCACCAAAGAAGGAAGTGATAGTACTCCTCAAAGGGGACAAAACATGTCCTATAATATAATCACCGATCTCCAACCGTTTTCCCACAAGGTCAAATTTAATATTTTTAACAAATGTTTGACCTCACATCATAAAATTGTTAATAGTGTTAAACACTATTAACAATTTTATGACTGTTAAAGGTGAAATTGGACTTGTTAGAGACCTAAGTAAATTACATATAGGAAAAATTATTAACTTTGTCAAATATTTTAGATCTACTGCCCAAATATTTGCATGAAAAATGATTTTTTGCAAAAATTGAGAAGTTTTTTCCGTTCTTGGCTAAAATTTTGCTCATCTCTTACTTCCACTAATGCTCTACCATAACAATTCCATAAAGTTCAATTTTTGCAAAAAAATCATTTTTCATGAAAATATTCAAAAGTTTTTTACAAACTGAATAAGATTACACAAAAAAAAAGAAAATTGCTTACAATAATCTAACCATAGCTAACTGTGTCAGCCATCGGAGAACGATACCTACTTTTAAACAAAGATCTAGCTCGAAAAAGTTGGCTAACATTACAAAATTCCAACCAATGTTCTAATTTTCATTCTAATCTGATTTCGTTTGTAATAAAACTATTTATGAAGAAGGTCTAATTTACGGTCGAAATGTCAAATTCGTGTTTTTAGCGAATTTCCTTTGGAAATTTTATTTTATCTGACCACTACCTTATAACTTGAATCTTGATTTGATAGCTGGATTCGTTAGATTTGGATATTTATATCAATTTCACGTAATAGTTATATTTATGATTAGATTGCGTATTGTATTTTAATTAATTCAATTTTATATTAATGTTACAATTATAATAAACTTTGATGTATGCGTATATAAACTATCTCGTTAGTATAAAATTTTATGGGGCATTGTGTAACAACCGTAAATAGTTTAAACGAATTGAATTGAAATATTTTGTTACTTATAGTATAACTAAGAGACGAACTATTCTATAAGATAAGTGACCATCAATCAAAGAAACAGGCTCTTTTAGGGAGCGTCCACACTGATCACAAAAGCGATCAAGGGATTGCAACCCACCCAGTCCGATTAGAGTTTACGAGTTTTCAGGTTGAGAATAGTTTTGATTGAGTGGGTAGATATAACACTTATGCTTTGTAAATTTAAGTCTTTCGTACAAGGTATTAAAATAGTATTCTAGAACATTGATTAAGTAAAAGTAGAGTTTGAGGAGAACTTATAGCTACGAAGAAGTATAATGGTTGAAAATAACGACTTAAAATAAGCATTGAATGATTTTATAAGTACCAAGTTCACTTGTTACTTAGAGAACAAGTTAATTTTAGCTTTTCAGGATTTGTTGGTGCTGCGCCAGAGCTTTCTACATCATTCTTATACCTCATAAAGAAATTATTACTTAAATATTTACCTTGATTAATTAATTAATTAAGTTTGTTACGTAACAAAATGTTATTGTATATAAGGGTCAAAAGTTTGTTTTTATTATCGATTGATAAGAGCTCTCCAGTCAAGAGATTATAGAATGGGTTGTTGAGAGAGGCAAATTTTCATTGTATGTTAAGAAGCTGGGTAAGAATGCTCTTTGTGGAGCTTTCGGTGTTTGAATGAAAGATGTTTCGGTGGGGGATGGAAGGTGGGAGCGCGGGAAATAGAGCGCGGGAAGAGAGGGTTTAGAGTGTTAGTCGCCATGTTAAGAGCCTCTTTGAGATATCTGAGTTAGACATCT
Organism: Microvelia longipes; assembly: GCA_018340805.1. Classification (NCBI taxonomy): domain Eukaryota; kingdom Metazoa; phylum Arthropoda; class Insecta; order Hemiptera; family Veliidae; genus Microvelia; species Microvelia longipes. The sequence continues at coordinate 1,892,094 of JACMZG010001908.1, forward strand.
CAATAAACTCTTAAAACATTGATTGGCTTTATGACTTTTTTTATCTCTTAATTATGTATTTTTGGATTGTATTTTTTATCTCTTAAAAATTTGTACCATAAGTGTACAGCGAGTGACACGAATCAAATGTTACACTTTTTTGTTTAGGTTTTATTCCTGATGCAACAACTGCCGCTGCTACAATCTGTCCAACAATGCACAACAGAACGAGTGTATAGCTTAAATATTACATTTTTAGCAATAAAAGGCTCTCTGTAAGCAAATAAAAAGTTAATGCAAGAAATGCATATCTTCACTCCTACTAGTGCAGTTTTAGACAGTTTAATTAGTAAATGCATTATTGTCCTCTGTATGACTCAGCCTAAAAAGTCAGACTAGAGCTCTGCGTCTTCAACTCTCCGGCTTTCATAATGATCGTTATATCGAAAGCCGGCTCTAGATTTTTTTTAACAAGTTCTTTATTGGCAAAAGTATACTATATTCATTTTGTGTAAACCGGAGCCATATTTTATTTATTGATTTAGGGTAGTTTCTGCCTCTTCATTTTTATTTTATTTATTTATTTGTTATTTCTGTGGTATGCATTTTGATTATTTTTTGGGGAGTGAGGGGGTTTGTTCGGGTTAAGGATAATTTTATATTTTTTGGTTTGCGTATTTTATTTTTTATTTTAAATATTGTCAAAAGGTATTTTTGATAATGTTTTGAATAGGTTTATATAGTAAAAATAGTTTGCAGGAATTTCAAAGAGGTTTGCCTATGCAGTCTGTGGACTGACAGTTGATGAATCAACCTGGCATTTACCTGTAAAATTGAGGGGAACCACAGATCATGTTGAGTTTTTCGGACGTTATTAAAGGTCATGTTATTACTTTTTTACGTTTGGAGGTTTAACTGTTAAGGTTTGGTCTCTAGATTAAATACAGGTTTTATGGAGAGAGTTCGGTGCAGTTATTGGTTATCTGTAAATAATTTATTATGAATTAATTTTAATTAAACTTTTACAGTATCTAAAGGACAAAAATTAAAAGGCAAAAATACAAAAACATACGTACAGTACAGAGTTCAAATTTCACTTCGTTTCGATGATATACGTAGAGTTGATGAAACGTTAACATTTACTAAAATAATTGGGAATTACATTGTTTCCTTTTATCTTACTGTCCCTCCCGGTGTTACGGGAAAGGAATTGAAAAATTATTTTCAAAGCAATCTCTGAAAGAATTTATTAAAATTAAATCAAAGGAAGTCTATTCACTCATACTAATGAAATAAATTTAATTAAATATACGCAACATTTCAATCAGAGAGTTCTATTATTTGAAATGGGGGCGGCGGTGGGAAATCAAAATATGGACACGAAAAATCTCCTGTCGAATATTCTGTCAAAATAACCTAAACTAAGCTTCATACAAATGATCAAAAGGAATATTGAAAAATATTTAATAAATGCCAACAGCCAATGAGATTGAGTTGGCTGTAAAATTAAATTTTAATCATTTACTTGAACTTGTGGCCATTTGTAATTGCCCAGAGGGGGGATAAACTGAAGAATGATCAAACGAAATAGAGTAGTTATAGATAATTAAGACAAAGATATGACAAAGTTATGAGGGTGTACTTTTATCAAGAATTATTCTTTATAAATACATTTTATGAGAAAAATAGCTCGATTGACGTCACGGCTTCTCCAGGCAAAGAAGCTGACGTGATCAAAGGCAAGTTTTGTCCCAGCCTTGAATTTCATTATTAAATTTAAATTTTTAAATTTAGATTAGATGATTATCTTGATCGTAAAGCTATAGGAACTTATTGATTTTATCTGTAATCAAAAAATATACCCGTTTATCCTTTGTCCTAGAATTGGGAAGTTAGGATCAAGCTGCATTAATATAGAGATGAGAGTGTTTAGCTTTGGCCATCAGTAAAATAGACTAATGGACCCCAAAATATCCCTATACAACCTTTGTAAACAAAACTAGTTTACGATTTTAGAGAAGGCACGTCCTATCTCAATACATTTTTTGGCTTAAAACATCATTTAGGGCTGTCAGGGGCTCTCTTTAACCTCATTGAAACCTCCTCTATGAGTAAGTTATGGTTATTAAATCGTTATCAGCTATTTTTATATTGTTTGTATTTAAATGTCCTACTATACAGGTTAAATCAATTTTATTCTGTTTATAATAATAATAATGCACGTTTAGAGCCTTGCGGCTCATCAGGGATAACCCCTGCGGGGAACCACCTCAGGTGGTTTTGGCATAAGCTCAAAGTATAATCAAAAGTTGGCGATATATTATTTAATGAAATCTTACATATAAACATATAAACTGAGAGCGTACCCTGAGTTGCGAACCCCAGACCTCCGTGGTGTCATAGGGTAGTATAAATACTAACACTCTAACAACCTCGACCACGGAGGTGGCTCCTTTGTTCTGTTTATTTAATTATATTAATAGTGAAATGTGTTCAGCAATGAATATATAGATAAAGAAAGGTAGTGCTGGGCTTTATTATTTGTGACAAGAAAGTGTTAGTTCTGCAGTCAGTTAACAGGAGCGCTAGAGTCTAATTGTTAATTTCACCATGCAAACTATGTCGTATTATTATCACCAAACTAGTTTTGGCACAAAACTGATAAAACCAAATACTTGCTTTATGCTAGTAAATCAAATGGTAGCAAAGAACATAGAACTTAAAAACTTTAGAAAAGTGGGATCTTAACTTAAATTACTTAGAAAATTAGGAAAATGTTATGGTAAGGACAGTATAAGTTCCAGAGCTGCCGCAAGATACCAGCACCAAGTTCATTTCACATTCTTTCTGACGCTCTCGTATCCCTTCCGGCACTCCATAATTCTTTGGTGTTTAGTTACTCTTTCAAGGTATACAAATTTAACTGATAGGGCCTCACTATAAATATTCATGATATTTTGCCACCCTGATGTCTCTATCCTTCTTACTAGCAAAAACAATAGCGATATTCTATAAGACGTAGTGCTATAGAGAAACTATTTTAAAATGTCTCCCAGATCTTTCTCCTAATCTAAAAAATGCATAAGACAGAAACAAGACAAAAAACTTTATAGGGACCTCTATTTTAAATATTCAAGCTTTTGAGGAGGGATAGGTCCTAATTAATAAAAAAAACTAATTTTGCCGAGCTTTCGATATAATTTTGTCTTTTTCAAGGCTTAACATATTAAATTATAACAAAAACAGTTACATGGTTGCTAACAAATAGATGTTTGGACAACAACAAGAGTAACAGACAAATAATTCCGTTAAAAACAAAAAAGATAACAATGTTGTTGAGTTAAATTAAGTTCTAAACAAAGATCTACAGTTAAAAATTCCTAATTTGGGGCAAGACCCTCTTAAATAAATAAATCTTTAAAGCTAAATGTTATACATTATGATTGCTTTAAAGATTTATTTATTTAAGAGGGTCTTGCCCCAAATTAGGAATTTTGAAGTGTAGATCTTTGTTTAGAACTTAATTTAACTCAACAACATTGTTATCTTTTTTGTTTTTAACGGAATTATTTGTCTGTTACTCTAGTTGTTGTCCAAACATCTATTTGTTCGTAATCATGTAACTGTTTTTGTTATTATTTAATATGTTAAGCCTTGAAAAAGATAAAATTATATCGAAAGCTCGGCAAAATTAGTTTTTTTTTATTAATTAGGACCTATACCTCCTCAAAAGCTTGAATATAAGACAGAAACAATATTTGTAGAACCGAAGTTGAATTTTTGTAAGCCTGAGACGAAACAGACATTAATCATTATGCCTAAATTCAAAGGTTAACTTGCTAGACAGCACTTATCGTTAAATTAAAATCGATGAACACCCAATTGACATGGCCTATAAGTCATTGGAATTCACTCCAATATAAGACCAAATGAACGGACAACTAAGAGATTAAAAACTTTAGTCAAGTTAAGATTGATTCCTCACTATCCGCACCGATTGAGTATCAAAGCAAACGAGACATAATCCACTTAAGATATCTTTAGGAAAAAGGACTGGTATTGATCCACACCCAAGACTTGTTTGTGGGATACAACACATGGCGCAGTTGGTTTCGTTTTCACTTCTCTGAGGTTTTTATATGACTTAACAACAAAATTGCACTACAATAATTTCTGTAACAATGCAAAGTTAGCAAATAGGTTCATAATATTGTCAACTATTTTTCAATAAAACTTATATGTATATATACATTTTAAGGAAATTAACTGTAACAGGGTATAAAGTGTATATATGGGGTATCAAGTTAATTAATGTTTGTACGTATTGTATAATGTGAAATGCAAAATTTGTATAAAAAAGAATAATTTTTTCGTACGATTTAAAAGTTTTTCACAAACCTCAACGAATTTTAAATTGATACAGCTGAAGTTAATTAAATTTATGTTCACTTTATAAATTTGTTAAATTTGAATTACATTTTAAAAATGAAATAAGTTTAATAAATAATAATAATAAATAAGTTTCTCATTTGTGTCCAATTTCTAATGTAACATTAAATTATGGAGACCAACAGAAGAAGTAATGTATGAAATTAGTTTGTTTAATCTAATTTACTCTATGAAACGAGCAAAAGAAACCATAAATATAAAAAACTTAGTAGATAAAATGAAAAATGGAAAAACGCAATAAAACTTTTTAAATCAATTACTTCAAGTTTTTAAGATAAAAATTGAAGGGAAAACTAAAAATCAGTTTTTAAAAGTCTCGTAGATAGAAAATTTTGCGGTGTGAAATAATATCTTGGAGATAGAGGATAACAATGTAAAGGGGAGTTGTGCCTCAAACCCAGGTATAAAGCCTTTTGTCGGTCCTTTAAATCGAACGAATAAATAACCAGAAGAAACAGTTGCTTATCTGTAGTTATAGGGCCTATCTCCGTCCCTTTCTGGTCCTAAAAACCCGCTCTATCCCTACGAAATTGCTTTAACCTCCTCTTTAAAGATATTGAAAGGGTTTTTGAATTCAGGTGGCGCTACCTATTATATTTTGTAAGAAAACCCGTTGAACCTTGGTATCGTAGAAACTGTATTAGCATATCGAGTGGTTCCCTGTAACGTAGATATTTTCCTACGATGTGTCACATGTTTTACCCATCTTATCTTCCGCAACGAGTTTTGAAATTCAAAGTACAACAACTTTTACTGGTATCGCTTGTTGATATTAATAATCTCTACTTTATATTAATAATATCTGTTTAATATTAATTAGTAATAATTGTTTCCTATAGAATTTCAGATGAGTTATAATTAAATTTATACGTTAATACAATTAATTGGTTATTTTTAAAGCCAATTATATTTTATAAGATATTTGAGACGACCTAATAGTCACATTCAATAATGACCTATTTATTTATTTATAATTTACGGCGTGAGTTAATGTACAAAAATCAAGAAACAAAAATTTACAAAATTAAGATAAAAAAATAAGTTATAGTATAAATTAGTGGTAAACATCAAAATGGAAAATTTGACAAGACTATAAAATAAAAATAAAATATCGCATTCATAAAGGAGGAAAGTAAATGGGGAAAAAAAGAAAAAAACCTATTTCCTATAGTTGGTACTACTGTTGGCTAAAGAGTTGAAAAGATGACACTATTGGTCACAATACTTCTCCTCGTTCTAGTAGTGCCATAGAAGTAATAGTAATAAGGAAGAACCTATAGATCTTCCAAAAGTGAGGCTTTTCGTTGTCTTGATTTGAAAAATCCTTAATTTAAGATAGTGTTTTAAATCTTGTGATCCCAAGTTCTAGGATGTGCATAAATTGAGTTCATCTTAAAGAATAGAATGAAAAATGTTCCTTTCACAGATAACTAAAGAGTCTCATAGCTATCTATGGAGAGATTCCTTATCTTGTGTTACCTTGTGGTTTCAAATTCAGTTAATTCCTGCCTTATCCATATACCAGAGATCTATGATAACGGGTACAAGTTTGTTTTCTTACAAGTTCCAGTATTTTAACAAGAACATCACCTATCTTAAGATCCGGCTTTTCTTTTTTTGAATCCATGAACCAGACTACAGCTAGTAACTAGACGATCCTAAATTTGGTCTGTACCCAGATTAATTTAAGTTCAAGGAGTAAGGTTTGCCGAGGACAAAGTAGTGGAGGTAAAGTGATAGATGGTGGATTCGTGGGATGGTGACAAGGACCCAAAGGTGTTGTCTACTCACCAGGCTTGACCTCCCCACTCTTACTACTAATACTACTAAGTACAAGGATCATTTACAAGTAGCTGACGTCGCAATTTGACAAATATCCTTTTGCTAAGCAGCACATTAAAGGATATATAGTCCTTACAAATAGGCTCTGACAGAATTTAAGCTAGAACAGTTGTTTAGGAGACAGTTTGAACTACTCCGTCAGATTTTAAAAAAAGTATCACTAAACTTTCAACTCTGTTTCAGAATACATCTGTGGGTTGAATTTCACTTAGTTCATTTTTGTTGATGAAGCCTACAAAAAGATGTTTAAATCGTTTTGTAGGCTTCATTGTAAAAGATTAGACTAAAATGTAGACGACACTTAGACAAATTAATCACTATAATAAATTTAACAAAAATACATAGACATGACAATTAATGACAAGAATTGTCACATAGTTTCTCCCCGAAGAACGACGACTTTGTTTAAGGGTCTTCTAAAGGTTGCTCCGCTGGTTGTTTTAATATCTACCACCCGAATTTGACCGTCACTGCCTGGATATACTGCCACTATCTTCCCTATAGGCCATTTATCCCTAGGACTGGAATCGTCAACAATGATGGCCAACTCTTCCACTTCTGGAGGCACTTGACGAAGGTGCCACTTCTGTTTTTTTAGAGCGTTCCCGGTGAGCACCGCATTTAAAGCTGTTTTCACGGACCGTATTAGTCGTTCCCAGCTGCCTCCCATGTGGGGCGCCCGAGGGGCCGTAAATGACCATTTGATCCCGTTTAAGTTGTTCAGTTCTTCTTGAATCTTGACATGGTCTAAACACTTTATACAGGTGCGTAGCTCTCGCTCAGCTGCTTTAAAGTTGGTCCCATTATCAGATAAAATTTCGTAGGGGCAAGGTCTTCTACTTATGAATCTCTGAATAGCCATGATGCAGCTTTCGGTGTTGAGTGAATGGGCCACCTCTAGATGCACTGCTCGAGTTGATAGACATGTGAATAGCACTCCCCATCTTTTTTCGTGTCTTCGGCCTACAGTAACCTCGATGGGTCCAAAATAATCGACGCCGGTGTAGTAAAAGGCGTGAGGAGGTTTTTTCACTCGTGTAATATGTAGAGGAGCCATTTCCGGTTGTTTAGGCATTCTAAATTTTAACTGACACAACGCGCAAACCGTCTTTACTTTCTTAACTGCAGCCCTCATACGTAAAATCCAAAAACGTCTACGCAGTTCCGCCATCACCGTTTCAAGTCCCTGGTGGAAGCATTTTTGATGGTATTTTCGTATAATGAGCCGAACAGTAAAATTTTTCCCGTCTAAAATGATCGGATGCTTTTCGTCATAGCTTAGGTCTGGCGCTGACATAAGTCTACCTCTACACCTCAATACTCCTTCCGCGTCTAAAAATGGAGTTAATTGATGTAAGCAGCTAGATGAAGGTATTGTTTTATTTTGTCTTAACAACTTTACCTCTTCTTCAAACATTTTCTCTTGCAATAGTCGAAAGATATAATTTTCTGAGTTTTTACGTTCATCTGGACTAAGACGGTACTTGATCTGCTTTCTTTAGAGGTTTTCTATTTTCAGGAGATGATATTCGGGCTTTTAGTATTTGAATATATCGAGTTACCCAAGCGCATACTCCTACAAGCTTTTGCCATGAATCATAATATTCCAACCGAATAATTTCAACGTCTTGATCTTGATGTAAGCCTACAAAATTCTTCTTATTCTTCTCTTCTAAACCTTCTCCGGTCGTCATGATAGGCTGCGTCGACCAATCTGACTTGTCAAGTTGGAGAAATTTGGGACCATTAAGCCAAAGGTCCGACAGATCTTTTGAGAATTTAGGTTTACTCCTTGTTGCAAGATCTGCGACATTGTCTTTTGTGGAAATCCATCGCCAATCCTCCTTACGAGTCAGTTCTTGAATTTCCCCTATTCGATGTGCTACATATTGTTTATAGTTGTTAGGGTCACTATTTATCCAATAAAGGACCGTTTGTGAATCTGACCAAAACGTCTTGCTTGTTATCTGTAATTCGAGGTCTTCAGTGACGGTTTTAGCTAATCTGCTTCCCATTAGCGCAGCTTGAAGTTCCATTCTAGGGATGGTTATAGGTTTGAGAGGCGCTACTTTTGCACGAGCCATTACTAAAACTGTGACTATTTCATTTGACGTCTCGATTCTTAAATATGTGGCTGCTGCAAAAGCTTCTTTGCTACCGTCTACGAATGTGTGTAATTCAATATTTATGGACTTAGAAATATTAGAGATGTAGCACCTGGACACTGTTAAGGATCTAAGTGTTTGTAACTCGTCCAACCAACTTAGCCATTTATTGCTTAGCTCTACAGAAACACAGTCATCCCAATCAATTTTTGATCGCCAAACGTCTTGAACGAGCAGTCTCCCTTTTATGGTAAACGGTGTGATAAGGCCGAGGGGATCGAAAATGGCCATGGCTGCTCGAAGAATCTCCCGCTTTGTTGGAAAAATTTTTCTATCAAACATCTTCTTTTCCTCCTGATTTAAGTTAGGCCTGAACTCAAAGACGTCGGTGTCTGCATTCCACCACATTCCGAGTATCCTTTCTGTCGGTAATGTGGAGTCAGGATTAAGCTGTTTGACTGACTTAGCTTTTAAATCATCAGGTAGAGTGTCTATTATAGTTTTTGAGTTTGAGATCCAATTTACAATTTTGAATCCCCCTTCTTTGTGAATTGAAATAATTTCTTGTAACCGTCTAATACCTGTCTCTACATCATCGAACGTATCAAGCAAGTCATCCATGTACTCCTTTTCCATAATAGCCTTGCACGCATCTGGATATTGATCTTTAAAACTATTGGCATTTTTATTAACTACAAACAAGGCAGTTGCTGGCGAACACGTAGCTCCAAATGTCATAGCCTCCATAACATAAATGTCAGGTTCTCTATTTATGTCACCATTTCTCCATAAGAATCTTTGAGCTCGCTGATCTTCTTTCCTTATACGAATTTGGTGAAACATCTCTTGAATGTCTCCTACTATAGCAAAGTTTCCTATTCTAAAGTTTAAGAGGATTTTCGGTAAAGGGTTGAGAAGGTCTGGACCGCTGAGTAAACCATCGTTAAACGATACGCCATTCGCTTTGGAAGCAGCATCAAAGACAAATCTTAGCTTTCCAGGTTTATTTGGATTCATCACGCCAAAATGTGGAAGGTAATATGTATGCTCGTCTACGTCTGCAATTTCTTCTTTATTTAGTTTACGTGCATACCCCTTTTCTACGTATTCGTCTATTTTCTTGTTGTAGTCATCCTTAAATTGCTGGTTTTGCTTCATTTTTCTTTCTACGCCTTTAAGTCTTTTCAGTGCTGTTCCATAACTTTCTGGATACTGAAAGTTATCTGCCTTCCACAACAGCCCAGCTTCATATTTAGCCCCGACTTTCTTGGTCGTTTCATCAAGTATGTTAAGAGCTCTGTCATTAGAATCGCTTAGGTTGCTTGTGGAGTCAGGGTTTTCTTTAGTACCGTAACTTTCCGTATCTATAGAAATTTTGATTAAATCACACAGCAAGTCATCTTTTTCCCTTTCAAAACACGTCAGGGTAAAATCGCTATCTACACGTCCCGCTATTAATCCCATTTTACCATGTAATGTCCAACCTAACTTCGTCCAGGACAAAATAGGAGAATTAGGTGGACCTTCTATAGCTTTTCGTATTAAAATAATATCGGAATAATTCTGGCCTATTAAAATACGTGGTTTACCACTATACGATGGGAGTTGCTGATCGATAAGTTTTAGATGGGTCCACGTTCGTTTTAATTTTACAGCATTGATTGACTGGCAAGGCAAGTCAAGTTGCGACATTGTATGTACATCATCCAAAATAAATGTTTCGTTCTCATTAATACCCCTTATTCGAAGACTTACCTTACGTGAATTTTCTTCAACATGACGAGCGGAGTTCGCCCAGCATGTTGTTAGAGCTGCCTTGTCCCCTTCCAATCCAAGCTCGTCGGCTAGCTGCGAGTCTAGAAGAGTAGTTGTAGAACCATCATCGAGTAAAGCAAAGGTGTTGACATGTTTTTTAGGGCCATACAAAACCACAGGACAAACTCTAAGTAACACTCTATTGGACATATTAACTGTATTTACTACATCGCAACTATTTGATGTGACAAGAGTACAATCTACTTTTTTATTAGTTGTACTAGTTTTTGAGTTTGTTGTGGTAGGATTGGTCGAACCTGCATATTTATGTAATAGACGGTTGTGATACTTTCGACATCCTTTTATACCACATGATTTTTTAAATTTACAATCTTTTATCCTATGATTGAGTAAACAAGAAAAACAAAGTTTACTTTCCATGACCATTTTCCATCTTTGGTCAACGTCTTTTTTAAGAAATAATTCGCACTGATAATTTTTATGTTCAGCTTTGCAAAATGAACACGATATAGGACGGTCAGAATCAGTAACAACATTCACATGTGCTTTACTCGATGTAGCTATCGGCCTATGGTAAACACTCATTATGGTGGCCTCTTTATCGAGCCACTCAGAAAATTGTTTCAGATTAGGGACTGTTATTGCCTTTTCCGTAACATATCTAGCCCAATTATATTTTAAATTTGATGGCAATTTTTTTATTAACTGTGACAACAAAATAGGATTTGTAAGGTAAGCCTCCATATTTAAAGACGTAGCAATGGTGGTAAAATTAAATACTGACGTTGAAAATTTTATAACACCTAAAGGATCGTCATCTTTGACAGTTTGAATTAATTTTATTTTTGATAGCATTGACTCTATTATAAATTCAGGCTTACCATAGAGTCTTTCTAAAGTTTGTATTATAGCATTTACATTTGATGATGATACAAACAAAGCACGTAGCCTCTAGTGCATCGCCAGTCAAGCACTTCTGCAAACGAACTAAATTTTCGTCCTCACAATACAAATAACGTGCATTTGTTCTATTATATGCATTTATAAATGTCGGCCAATCATCTGGTCGACCCCCAAAACGAGGTAAATCTTTCTTTCTCCCACTAGAGTCCCCCATAGTTTTAAGGGATTTGGATAAAGAATTCATAGCTGATGTCACAGCTCCCGCGATGTTTTCTACTTCTCGGTTAGGTGAATAAACACAATCCTGATTATAATTATTATCAGGTTGGATAATACCATAGTTAACTCCGACATTATTATTTGAGTTTTTATTTAAATTGTCAATTTGACATTGTTTACTTTTCACTGAATTTTTTTATTTGAAGTTATTTCACATCGTAAATATGCTTCATTAGGTGAGATAGCGTTCGAAACATTTGGGAAATCTGGTTTAAATGATTTACACATATTAGTATTATTTAAAACATTTGAGGAATCTGGAATATTTGATTCTAAATTATTATTAACATACTGAGAAATAATATTACTTGAAGGGATTACGTTAAACAAAGAATTTTGAAATTCAGGAGAATTTTGAGGCAAAATATCGTTATTGGTCTCTATAATCACACTTGAGGGCGGGACCTCTTTGGTCTGAGTTGGTCCAAAAGCTGGTTCCTGAAGGCCGTCATAATTTGGCTTATCTGTATTATCAGAAAACAACCATCTTTGGACTTTGTCGATACTCAACTCAGACCTCAAGCTTCCTCAACTAGAAGCTCCAGAGGTCGACGCCGCTTCAAGAGCTACTCTAGCTTCCAACAACGTTTTTTGACGTTCTAATTCTTTGGTCTCGAACTCCCTTTCTAATTTAGCGGTTTCTTCCAAATGCTTAATTTTTAATTCTAATTTACGTCTAAGAGACAAACTCTTTGATAATTTTGAATTTACGGAAAACATGTTTGTACTAGGACTATGATGACTATTAGGATTATTAATAACGGTTCGATCGGTAAGGGTTTGGCTATTATCAATTTCGGATAAATTTGGATTATTATGGGTTTGTTCAGAAAGTGGGTTTTGAGGTAGGACTATTTCTGATGCTTGAGAACCAGGTACATTTTGGTTGTCAATACGAGCTATGGCACTTAAAGATCTCCCTGCCCCAGGTCTCGTCTGACTGACGTAACCAGCAGTAGTATGGGGTCTTTCGCTAGTGTTACCTTCCTTGGTAAAATACCAGTTTGAGTCGTATCTTTCTGGCGGGACTCCTATGTTCGATCTTGAACTTCGTCTTCCAATTTTATTTTCAGTCATTGAAAATGTTCTATAAAGTCGGGTTTCGGCACCACTTTGTAAAAGATTAGACTAAAATGTAGACGACACTTAGACAAATTAATCACTATAATAAATTTAACAAAAATACATAGACATGACAATTAATGACAAGAATTGTCACATTCATCAACAATCTAAGTATCTGCTTTTAGTGTTATAGTTTGCTATAACACTAAAAGCAGATACCTAGAAGGCTATCAAAGTCTAACCAAAGTACAACCAGTCTCTTAACAATGCTTTGTTTTTTTAAACAAAGGGCCAAATCATTATTAGTCAAAAAAGCAATAAATATAAAAAATTACACAAAATGTAAATACAAAAATATTTTGTAACATTTATTGCTTATATGTATCACTATGTTGCTTCCTTAGACAGGATCTTGAGTAGTTTGGTTAAAATCGGCTGTTTAAGAAGAAGTTACTAGTTTTGCATCTATTCGTACGCATTATCATCATTATATAATTCATTATTCGTCATAATTATATAATCATATATATTCATTATCATTATTATATAATCGTATTATATTATATTAATATAATTAATAGAATGATTAAAGAGGGAGGGGAAACCACTGTTTACTTGGTCACTTGTTCTGTTCAGCTAAAAGGATATAAATCAAAGCGTCTTAGAGCAATCGGTCATTCTAGATCCATAATCCCCTCCGTAATCATTATCTCCTCCGTATTCTTAATCCTCCTCTCTTACTCAATTTAGTAACACTACAAAAGTATAATGTCCCACTGACCAATTAACAGTTAAACTATTCAGATATAGTAGGTAGCTTAGTATCATATGCAGCGGGCAAAATCATACAAGAAGTAGATTTCTCCCTCGACAGTTATGAAGCTTGGAGAGCTGAGTAATGCTGTTGGTCAGACTTTGACACGGAAAGGAGTTGGACGGATTGATTTATAGGTACAATCCGCCTCAGTTGCCTTCCCGAGCCAGAGACTGCCGCCTCCTTCCAAGATTAGGTTGCAGGATAAGTACTGGATGACGGTGGAGTTAGGGTTTGCATGTGAGCCCATCCAGTGTACGGTTGCGATCTTGTCCGGGCATGTAGGATTTTTATGCGATAGTATAAATTTTTTCATGTGCTATCCCTTAAAAAGGACGTTAAGCCGATAGTTCCAAGCCTTTGTGATGTCAAGTAGTCAAAAAGATTTTTAACTATTGAGTACACTAAAGTTTCACATTGTACCACTTGTTGTTCCCAGTTGAAAAGCTCAACATGTACACGGAGATCCAAAATCCAGGAGAATTTCCTATGAGATGCTGCTTTTTTGCTCAGAATTCCATTTCTCGCTATATAGCGTCAGCGATATCACATCCCCTGTGAAATCGGAAATGATTCTATTGATTATACAATACTATGACCATCTTTCCATAATCAGCTCGTCCCCTTTTTTTACGCCATATATATATAAGAGCGGGAGCTCTGAGCCGTGGGGAAGAGTGTTTCTATATTATAGTTTATGTTAAGTTGTTAAAAAAATAATTCTGTTAATAAAAATCATTTGTATTGTTCTTGTTGTCTTACGGTTGTCTTTGTTAGTCCTAAATCTACATCTTTAATTTTTAGAAAAAAAACTAGAGAATGAAGGTAATTTATTTTTAACATTGCGACGTCTAATTGTTTTAAACTTTGCTTCTATGTTTGTTTGGAGCTAATGATGACCCCTTATTAGGGAAAGAGTTCTGCATTCATTTAAATAATTACTCAGTGGAGAGAAACTTTTTATTCTTTTGTTCTGTCTTTGTGATTAGTTTGACACAAATAAACCCACTAAGGACCTCAGATGCTTAAAAAAACAAAAATATTTTTTTTTCACACTAATTTCAACAGTTCTAACTACATGTTGTACTTAAGTGATATAGAAATTCATACACAGTGTTCCAACTCACCCAAAATAAGCTGTTTTAGGCATGCCTGTTATTTCATCGTTCCTCCACTGGAGCAGGTCAATTCACATTTTCCCGCATTTAAAAATAATTATTTCTTTATTTTCAAGATTTTTTTTAAAATCTTAAAAATTGTATTAAAATAAGTTGACAGCGTGGGAAAATAATGCCAGGGAGACAATGATGTTATTCCTGGATGTTAAAGCACGCCTACAATTTCAAATTGATCCAACCTCATTGGTTCCTCAACACTATTTTCCAACGCTGTCAACTCATTCTGGCCAAGTTTCACTCTTGACGATATGCCAAACAACAAAAAGCCGCTAGAAAATTAAAATTTAGGGCGTTTAAAATATTAAATTGTAATAGTCATCATTCTTTAAAAGATGATTAACAAAAGTAAAATCTTTTAAATCGGTTGACGACCTATAGATGTACATTTTTGTCAAATTCCAACTTGATCGGTAAAATTTTCGATTGTTAACGATTTTTCAAATTCATGAACGAATCAGAAAAATTGGTTATTTACTCTGAATATAACATCTTCAGAGTAGCACAACTAAAGCTAATGTCTGATTTTCATGCAAGTTTCAATTCTCTAGCATAGAAACAGATAGAGTTATGCGTAAAACAGACAGATAGACACACACACACACATCATGATGAAAACCACAAAACGTCATCAAAATGTCTGAAACAGATAATAATGTTGAAACCTCGGTTCTGGAGTAGCAGAATGAACAAAATACTTTTTCTATATATCCATGTTATAAGTAAAAAAGGAAAAAAACTTTTAACATTAACTGTCCTTACAATTTAAAATAATAAAATTAAACTCAAGTTAATCAAAATTTTGAAATCCAATCCCTTTCTTGATAAATTAAATTTTCTAACAGTCTACTAGATATCTAAAGTTTGTACCCCCTTCTCTCCCTTTGCAAGAAGTATCTCATTTCATAAGTCAAATTTAATTTCACAACTTTTTTGTTTTGGACCAAGAAATAAATTGAAAAAGTTTTCCGCAGAGAGGAAAAGTTGTTCTCTCTATGTTCCCTAAATTTACACATGGAGTACACTCTATTATTGATATGATTTAGATAAAGTGATGCTCACATTTATTTATCGTTTCATTGAAATTTAAATTAAAACAAAAGTTGATATTTTTTTTTTAAATTTCATTTAAATTTTTACTTTTACTAATTTATATTCTTACGGTATAGGAATTACCTAGTAATGAGTTTGCAAAACCAATCCGAAACTAGGATTTCACCAAAATTATTCTTTTAAGGTGTTTTTTAAGATCCCTAAATGAATTTCGCAAAGCTGTCTGTATGTGTGTCAGTTACCATCATACCTTCCAGTATGTATATACTAGACAGTATGTTAATATCCTCTCTAGAATATTCTAGAGAGTTTAAACTTAGTACAAAAATAAATCTCATATCTAGTTGTGCTTGCCAGAATATAGTTGATTATGGTGTCATAAAACGGTAACAATGACAAAGCAAAAATGTTTAAAATTGATAAATCGCGGAAAAATGTATCGATCGTTTTGTAATTATAAGCAGCATCGAACGAGGCCAGTACATGCATGGGTGAACTACTGGAAATTCACCTATACATAATTACCCATACTTAAAAACCCACACATTAAAACACTGGAATCAAACAGAAGTTCATAATGTCAGAGGAGAAGAGAAGCGAGTCCGACGTTGTGATCCGACGCTGAGCTCATGCGACTTCTATATGTTTAGTAAACGTTTTGAGGTACCCCGCACACAATTATCATGACTGGTACTTTCCTTTAGAACTTTAATTCGCTTTGCTCGTCCTCAGAATGGTCTGAATATCCGCAGTTTAAGATGTTATTACTTTTTCTCGCTGCCCTCGAGCTTTGAATAGAGTAATGATGCAAAGAGTAAGGTCTTATAACTTCGGTACTTAAAATGTCTAGGTTACTGAAATATTTAGTTGGCATTACTTCGGCCACGCTACACTAGACTTTTGAATAATGTGGTAATCCAACAATGGTGTACTGGTCTAGGACTCACTAACCTCCTCCCTTGAATGTCATAATTATCCGAAACTTTAGGATACATTAATCTGTCTTGCTACGCTCAAACTCAGAATAATTAAGTATCAACATTCGTGGGGGGTTATAACTTAAGGTCAATTGCTGTTGGTGGCCACACAACCATGGAATATACAAACTACGTTTCTATGTTCAAAAACGTTAAAAATACCACCGGTTATACTTGCCAAAATAATTTTTTATATTTATCTTAATCCTTCAAATGAAGAGCAGTAGTATGCTTCATTATATATTTTGATAATTTGTTTGTTTTTTGCAGTAAAACGCTTTTGTTTACTGATGTACACATTTTTTTGATAAAATTTTAAGTTCCTCACGTAAGATTAGTAGATTATTTTTGTAACTAGGCGGTAATATAAGATTCTATTGGTTTGGAACAGTAGAATTATGCTTACTTTTGCTGCCCTATGCAAATAAATTAATTTTATTGGACGACACTAGGTCGTAACCAACCGTTATTATAATATAGCTGGTAGAATATTTTAACTTTTGGGCTGTTTGCTTTTAACCATAAACACTGTATCTAACGTAAACATACTTTCTATATTTTACCAACATAACCGTCTTCATATTTGTTTATAAAAATATGCTACATAAAAGTACTCACTGTAAAGATTTAACTGTCATATCATCGTACCTGAAACCAAACAAAATTAAATAATAAGTTACAAAAATAAATTAAGAAAAATGGAGCAGAGTACACCGGTACTTCCTCTCATAACTTGCTTGCAACAGACTCACATTGCTCATTCTTAGAATGTCACTTTACCCTGTGCTGACATGGTATAACTATGGTCTCGCTATACTTGGCTCTAGCTTAAAACATGAAGTTTTATGCTAAGCATTGGTGACCCAATGCTTGGAATAGTTAGTAACCCAATGCTTGGAATAGTTGGTGATCCAATGCTTGGAATAGTTGGTGACCTAATGCTTAGAATAGTTGGTGACCCAATGCTTGGATAGTTGGTGACCAATGCTTGGAATAGTGGTGACCCAATGCTTGGAATAGTTGGTGACCCAATTCTTGGAATAGTTGGTGACCCAATGCTTGGAATAATTGACTCCGCTCTTGCTTCGCTCGTTTTCCGAATTTCATTGTTACTCAAATCGTAAAGCAAAGTATCTCCGATCTCGTTGGACTTTTAAATTAATTAGCTAAATATTAAATTTTTTACGAATTTTAAATTTACTTGATTTAGCTAACATTGTAACATCATCATCCAGCCATCAGAACTAGACCTCAAGTCTGACTATCACACTAAGTTATAACTCTTTTGCGTGAACACTAAGGGAATCATAGCAAAGATACAGCATGCTGAGAACCATTCAGAACGACATAAAGTGCGTTAAACGAATGAAGTTTAGTTTAGTTTAGGATTATTAGTGTTAACTCAATACTTCAGGTATCCATCTACTATAGGTGAGGAAAAGTAAAAAGGTGCTTTAATAATTGATTAGGCATTGACAGGTCTGGTTTGGCCTCTCTTGGGAGAAGAGGCGGTAAGCGACCCCCAGTCCCTAGACTCCACGTCGAGAAAATTTTGTAATGTATATTTTTGCGAATTTTTATCAAAACATTACGCTTATGAGGTAATATGTTCAAAAATATCAGTTTTGGTAGCATATATTCTCGTTTTTCATGGTGATTAATTTTGAGCTATTCATTGTAACATTGAATAGCTATACCTGAATGTTAGGTCACCAGTAACGTTATAAATTTGACAAAATAATATGCTTTTTGTGTTACTTTTCGATTCGAGAAAACGTTTAGAGTTATTGGGTGCCCAACGACACAGTAGACAGTTTTAAAAAGTGACAAAGTACACATAGTTCTACTTTGGTGATTGGCGCACTATAACAGAAATCATTTGATACTACCGAGTTTTGCAAAACATAAATAGTTGACACAGTATTTGTGTCTCAATAATTTGTGTCTCTCGCAAAATTATATTGTGCACACGATAACTTTAAATGCTTCCTGAAGTTGCCTTTATAAAGTTAGAAATTGGCTATTATTAATATAAAAGTTAAAACGTTCTCAACCCGACCTTCAGACATGAAAATTTCTAAATTGAAGCAAACATTGCAAATAAGTGCAACCAATAAACAGGAAAAGATTTCTGAGCAATCCAAAGGCCAGCAAGTGGAGAGTTGCCGCTGGTTCTGTTCGTACAATACGTACAGACAAACACACACCTTGGCAATCTATTACTTCTTTCTTCCATATGATCGATATTTTAATAATATTATCTCAATAAGCAGAGAGCTGTGCACAATACTTTTAAAACGAATATGACATTCAATCATCCTAATATTCGATTTATGATATATATTAGATAAATACCAAAATGATGTTTACATAAGAACCTGGGATAAAAACAAGATTATTAAGACATCCATTTCATTGGAAATCAAAAT
Organism: Microvelia longipes; assembly: GCA_018340805.1. Classification (NCBI taxonomy): domain Eukaryota; kingdom Metazoa; phylum Arthropoda; class Insecta; order Hemiptera; family Veliidae; genus Microvelia; species Microvelia longipes. Next base: position 1,910,940 of record JACMZG010001908.1, read on the forward strand.
GTTACATCATTAATCTAACGGGAAGTTTATCTTGAGGAGCGAATTGTTGGTAAAATCTCTCGTCGTTTGATAGGAAATTTCCTCTAAAGACTTGTCTAACATTCTAGGGGAAGTCAGATAGGAAACATTTGTCTAGGGAGGATTGTCGCGTTTCTTGACGAAAAACCTTTAACTCTAATTATATAAATACTGGGAAAAGTTTTAACTCGATATTTCGGTATTATCGAGGATACTAGAACTACTCGTTGTTTATGTTTTTCATTCAAATTTGACTAAGGTTGGAAAGTGATAGTCCAAGAGCCAGATACAAGAAACTTGACCGTCGAATTCCTTAGGGTTTTCCCACTGAGTTGACTTAATTTGAATCTCAGATAAAGGACAATTTTGAAAGCTATTTGAGACCGGGGAATTTAGTTTTCTTCCTCAAGCAGTGCTGCTTTTGCTTTTATTAAAAAAATTAAAAGGCTCTTATTTTAATTTCATTAAATTTGTCTCAAGTTGATTGAGACATATAACTGAATATCACCCCCTCCCCTAAATAATCACTAATTTGTACCCTAAGGACAAAGTTAATAAGTTAAAATTACGAGTAGTGCTAGACAATTGAGTAACTGTTCAAGTTGTATAGCATAACCCGGAAAACGAAGTAAAAAATGGATTGTTAAGCACGGAAATACGCATTCCAATGGCAATTCGCCAGGCATGTTGACCACCGCGCAAAAGTTTATTAAAGATTTTTATGCCCTGACCCTTATTATAAGTTGACTAAGCCAGCCACTGCTTTATTTAGTTACTTAGGCAAGTCATTTATGCACTCTTCTGTCTTACTGATGAATTTAAAATATTTTTTTCATAACATGCAAACAACTATAAAAGTTAAAGGGGAGTAGTAACCGTATAAGGAAGAGCCTACTAAAATAGAACATCTGGCATTTATAAGATGAATTATTAGTAAAGGAAGCAAACATACAAACCTATCGTTTAGTTTTTATGCTTGTGATTTTTCTCATCGCTTTTTATGAAGTAAAGCAGAAAACCTTTAGCTCTACAAGCCTTGTACTAAGATGCTTCTAAGAAACCTCTACAAGATGTTAGAGGAAAATAAGTTTCCCCCTCTCGGCTGGTAATTGAGATGAAAATTATTATTTAAGATGTTTTCCTCTCTCGACGTTTCAACTAGTAATGTGATATTTAGAACTAATTTAATGAAAACGAAAAACAATAATAATTAGTAGTTGTTTGTTTTATTAATAAAACGCTAACTATTAATCTTAGATAACAACGAAAAATATAAATACATTAAATTATGATCTTAAATCTGTCAGGAAGGAGCTTATATGAGATTACTCTTAGAACCGTTTTTGAGATGTTCTAAATTCAAAGCTGGTTTATCCAGCTAAAGTTTCCTAAGGCTGTTATGTAAATTCAGGGTTTGAACCTACTTCGTCAAGTACAAGTAAATGCTCGTTTCTGTTTTATGTAAAATCGTCAAACTCCGGTAAAAAATGGATACCAAAAAGTAAAAAGGTGATAAGTCGAAAAATGCCGATTTTGAGTTATTACTATCGCTGGAATCAGTAAAAGAAGCTCTATCGATTGGTGTAACGAATGTTAGTTTACGATAATTAGTTTTTAATTATTAACTTAATACAAAGGAGTTATCTTACTTTCGGACAGGAACATTTAGTATAAAGGGTATAAGTTAAGTTATCCCCATATGGATTTCAATAAGTTGTGAAAATTATAAAACAAAAGACATAAGTCGAGTTATACCTTTTGCAAAAGTATGCATTTGGGTTTCTGAGTATAAAGGGGATAAGTCAACTTATCGTCTTTTTTGTTAGGGTTAACGAGATAATTTCGAAACCCTTATACTTTCTGTCGAGCGTCTGTCTGTCGATTTCTCATCTTAGGAATACAATAGCTAGGAAGTTGAATTTGGTATAATGTGTAACTATTTTATTCAACAACAGGAAAAATTAGCCAAATATCTCACACGCGCATCTGTCGATTTATAAGCGAATGCGCACATTCGCCAAAAAAAAATTTTTTTTGAAAAAATCATGTGGGGTATCAAATTGTAGGTATCGATGGGTAGTACACAAATATGCATCGCTTTTTCAAAATGGCGGCTATTACACCCGCAAAAAATATCGAAAACCACCAAAAAATGCTTGTCCCGCCCCCTTTAAGCCTAAGGAGAAGCCCTAAAATATGGAAAAATAGCCAATAAAAGCCCTTTACAGGCTATAGAAATTCTTTAGAAAACAAGTTTCAAAAGTTAATTTAAGCAATTTCAAAATCGCACATACGCGGCACGCGCAAAAAATTTTTTTTTTTAAAAAATCATGCGGGGTATCAAATTGTAGTATCGATGGGTAGTACAATATGCACCGCTTTTTCAAAATGGCGGATATTACACCGCCAAAAATATCGAAAACCACCAAAAAATGGCTTGTTCCCCCCCCTTTTTAAGGCATAAGGAGAAGCCTTAAAAATATGGGAAATAGCCAATTAAAGCCCTTTACGGGCCATAGAAATTCTTTGAAAAAAAGTTCAAAAAGTAAATTTTAGAAATTTCAAAATCCACATACGCGCACGCGCCAAAAAATATTTTTTTGAAAAATATGTGTGGTATCAAATTGGTAGGTATCGATAGTAGAACATATGCCTCGCTTTTTAAAATGGGCGATATATTACTCAAAATGTCTTTTACTCTATGCTATAAAAATAGGAACTGATAACACATATACAAAAGGCGAGCGAGCGAGCCATGAATTTTATGCCTTGTTCTTAATTGTAAAATTTGGCAAACAAGCAGAAGAGAAGCGAGGGATTATGGTTATTTAATATTACTCTTTAAAAATACTGAATATGCAAAGACATATAGGCGAGCGAAGCGAGCCCTGTATTATTTTATGTTTTAAATTTTCTATATATTTAGGCATCGACAAACAAACATATATTGCGAGCGAGCGAGCCTTAGATTGTTATGTAAAAGTTTGAAATCTATACTTTATAATTGGCCTAGTACCAATCAAGCACATAGGCGAGTGAAGCGAGCTCTAGTATTGTATGGTTATTTTTATTATATATCTCTTATAAAAGCACTGATATGCAAACACATAAAGGCGAGCGAAGCGAGCCCTTTGAATCTTATTTTATACTTTAATTTTTTTTTTCTAAATTTAGGTATCGACAAACAAATATATACATAGGCGAGCGAAGCGAGCCCTAGAATGTTATGTAAAAGTTTGATTCTATAGTTTAAAATTGGCTAGTACCAAACAAGCACCTAAAGGCGAGCGAAGCTAGCCCTAGAATATTATGTTATGCCTTTACTCTATGCTATAAAATGAGGTTCTGATAAACATAGACAAAAAGGCGAGCGAAGGAGCCCATGATTTTATGCTTGTTTTAAATGTTCCTCTTAAAGTAGATATTGACAACCAAGCACTTAATGGCGAGCGAAGCGCGCCATAGATTTTATAAAAGGTTTGATTCTGTAGATTAAAATTGGCTAGTACCAAACTAGCACATAAAGGTGAGCGATGCGAGTCCTTGAATCTTATTTTATGTTTTAATTTTTTTTTCTAAATTTAGGTATCGACAAACACACTTTTTGTATATGTTTATCAGAACCTAATTTTATAGCATAGACTAAAGACATAACATAATATTTTAGGGCTCGCTTTGCTCGCCTTTATGTGCTTGTTTAGTACTAGCCCAATTTTAAACTATAGAATTAAACTTTTATATAACATTCTAGGGCTCGCTTCGCTCGCTTATATAGAGCGAAAGCGAGCCCTAGAATGTTATATAAAATTTAATTCTATAGTTTAAAATTGGCTAGTACTAAACAAGCACATAAAGGCGAGCAAAGCGAGCCCTAAAATATTATGTTATGTCTTTAGTCTATATGCTATAAATTAGGTTCTGATAAACATATACAAAAAGGCGAGCAAAGCGAGCTCATGATTTTTCAGCCTTGTTTAAAATGTTTCTCATAAAGTAGATATTGACCAAACAAGCACATAAAGGCGAGCGAAGCAGCCCTAGTATTGTATGGTTATTTTTATTTTATACTCTTAAGAAGGTAATGATAAACATGCACAAGATGGAGGCGTAGCGAGCCCATGATATCCATGCCTTGTTTAAATGTTACTCTTAAAAAAGATTTTGACAAACAAGCACGCATAAAGGCGAGCGAAGCGAGCCCTAGATTTTTATGAAAACAGTTTGATTTTTTAGATTAAATTGGCTAGTACCCAAACAATATATGATAATTACAAATTCAAATTAAATTATATGTTTAAAATAAAATATTATATTAGAGTTATGTTCAAGTAGAAATTTATTTATTTTATGTATTATAAAGTAAATAAATATCTCAGCATCATTGTAGAGCACTAAATATCAAATGCTCTCTTTTACTTTACTACTTCTTTGCATATTTTTGTACTTCTTGCATGTCTTTTTTAATCTTATTGGTTTTTTTTGCATCATTTCACTAGTTTGATTATAAATTTCTATTTATTCAAATTTATTTTATTATCAAATTATTTCTTTAAAATTTATAATAAAATAAATAAATAAAAATAATAATCGTATTGTAAAATAAAAAAAATAAAATAAAAATAACTTTTGTGATAAGTAAGCAAATTCCAAACCTCAGCGAAAAGCTGATTTAATCTTAATGTTATATAATTTTAAATTTCTTCTTTTGTATCTGTAATCTATATGTACATTATTGATTAATAAAAGGTATTCTATTCTATTCTATTCTATTCAGTACCAAACAAGCACATAAAGGCCTTGCGAAGCGAGCCCTTGAATCTTTTTTTATGTTTTTAATTTGTTTTCTAAATTTAGGTATCGACAAACAAACTTATATCAGCGAGCCCTAGAACGTTATGTAAAGTTTGATTTTATAGGTTTAAAATTGGCTAGTACCAAACAAGCACCTAAAGGCGAGCATAGCGAGCCCTAGAATATTAATTATGTCTTTACTCTATGCTATAAAATGAGGTTTTGAAACATAGACAAAAAGGCGAGCAAAGCGAGCCTTTAATTTTATGCCTTGTTTTAAAGTTCCTCTTAAAGTAGATATTGACACACAAGCACATAAATATATTCTTATTATTTAAATCTTATTCTATGCTTTAAATTTTCTCAAAAATTAGGTATCGACAAACAAAATATATATATATATATATAGGCGAGCAAGCGAGCCCTAGAATGTTATGTAAAGTTTGATTCTATAGTTTAAAATTGGCTAGTTCCAATCAAACACTAAAGGCGAGCGAAGTGAGCCCTAGATTTTTATGAAAAAGTTTGATTCTGTAGATTAAAATTGGCCAGTACCAAACAAGCACATAAAGGCGAGCGAAGCGAGCTCTAGTATCGTATGGTTATTTTCATTTAATACTCTTAAGAAAGCACTGATATGCAAACACATAAAGGCGAGCAAAGCGAGCCCTTGAATCTTGTTTTATGTTTAATTTTTTTTTCTAAATTTAGGTATCGACAAACAAACTTATATAAGCGAGTGAAGCGAGCCCTAGAATGTTATGTAAAATTTTAATTCTATAGTTTAAAATTGGCTATTAAACAAGCACATAAAGGCGAGCGAAGCCAGCTCTAAAATATTATGTTATGTCTTTACTCTATGCTATAAAATTAGGTTCTGATGGGCGAAGCGAGCCCATGAATTTTATGCCTTGTTTTATATGTTTCCCTTAAAATAGATATTGACAACTAAGCACATAAAGGCGAGCGAAACGAGCCCTAGTATTGTATGGTTATTTTTATTTTATACTCTTAAGAAGGTACTGATAAACATACAAAAAAGGCGAGCGATGCGAGCCCCATGATTTTTATGCCTTGTTTAAAATGTTTCTCTTAAAGTAGATATTGACAAACAAGTACATAAAGACGACCGAAGCGACCTAGTATTGTATGGTTATTTTATTTTATACTAAATATTTATTTAATATTTTTAGTGCTGCTCATTATACGTTAGTTGAAGAGGGGGGGGGTCACAACAATTTTTGTGGTGTCTGATATTTTTGACGAGTGTTAGGGTCACCATTTTTAAAATTAAATCGTAGCATATTTGTGTCTACCATCAATACCTACGATTTGATACCCCACACGATTTTTTCAAAAAATATTTATTTTTTGCATGTGCGCGTTAGTGAAATTTTATATTGCTAAAATTAACTTTTGAAACATTTTTATCTGGAGAATTCCAATCGCTCCTATTGAGCATTTATTTATATTTTTGGGGCTGCATATTAAGGGTTAGTTAGGGGGACAACAATGTTTTGTGGTTCTTGAAATTTTTGGCGGGTGTAAGGTCGTCATTTTGAAAAGCCGGTGCATATTCGTGTCTACCCATCAATACCTACGATTTGATATCCCACACGATTTTTTCAAAAAATATTTATTTTTGCGCGTGCGCGTTAGTGAAATTTTATATATTACTAAAATTTAACTTTTGAACATTTTTATCGGAGAATTTCCATAGCAAAGCTATTATTAAGCATTTTTAATAGGTTTAGGGCTGCTTATTATGGTTAGTAAAGGGGGGGGGGGTTCCTACAATTGTTTGGTGAATTTTGATATTTTTTAACGGGTTTTAAGGTTGTCATTTTGAAAAAGTAATGCATGTTTGTGTCCTACTCACCAATACCTACAATTTGATACCCTACATGAATTTTTGAAAAAAAAAACATTTTGCGCGTGCGCATTAGCGCAATTTTGAAAATACTAAAAATTAAATTTTGAAACTTATAGCCAAAAAATTTCAATGGCCGTATATACTTATTGAGTAGTTCTTATAATTATTATTATATCGCTTGTCAAAAAAAACAAAGTGCGCAGCAATGAAAAATCACTTTACTGTCTAGTTACGCAATCTAAATTTTCTATAGTTTATAATAATATTTTTATTTCATTATAACTCCCAATAAGTTTGGCGGGAGGAGATTTTTTGTCCACCCTGTAACAAGTATTCAAAACTATGAAAAGGCCAATACTGTAAAACATCTACAGCTTACCAAGTAAGTATTACTTGGCAACGCTGCACTGGTGAGTTACCTCCTTTTTACGTTTAATGTTTATATCATTAATATGAACTTATACCTAAGTATGACCTAAGAATGACTTATCCCCTTTATACTTTTCAGTGAAAGACTACATTACCGAAAAGTCGCACAGCCAATGTTTTGGATATTTTAAGCTAAATATTTCAATTTAAATTCTTGAAACAATGATATTAACTTAAATTAAAATATTCCTATCTAAACACATTGATTTTAGTATTCAAATGGACACCGGGCTAAACTCAGGAACATTTTTGTTTTCTGTGTAAATTAGTAAATTTTTACTTTCATGTTTATACACATTTTAATTAGAAATATGAAACTCTATCTACATAGATAATTTACTATAATAGTAAGCTTACTTTAACCATAAAAAATAGTTTGATTTTTAGTTCAACAACCTTAAAAATGACAAGTGGAAAATCAGTCAAAAGGGGATAACTACCTCTTTGAAACCGACAAAAAAGGTATAAGTCAGTGGTTTTTCTTAAATTTTCCCCAATATCTCGTGAACTATTTATTAATTGAATACAAAACTACTTCTCATTATACAGAACATATTAATAAACAGAATAATGTTAAAATAAAATCTGTAACTGGTTTTAACGATTTTAGAGCTTCATTCAAAGTTTGTTTTTCGGTTCCTGAAAAGTTGCATTTTTCGACTTATTCCCTTTTTACTTTTTGGTATCCAAATATTCTGTGGGCCGGTGGAGGGTTAGAAAGTTACCGAACCTTCGGACTAAAAATATTGACTGCTAAAATGGAGACCAACTTTCAACCAATTTTCTTTCGGGGTTACTGCCTTAAAAAATGAGGATCCAGATCTTAGATCTGCTGATTCTACAAATATCAAAAGTTACTAAAAAAAATGTGTCCCGTTATAAATGACGGACAGTAATAACGCCTCCTAGTCCGTAATAAATTTAGCCAAATAAATAACTAATAACCAATATATACAACTTGGCCCGTATTCAGAATGATCAAAAGTTTCAAAAAAAATCTCTCCTAGGTTCTTCCTAGGTTGTTCCTAGGTTGTACCTAGCTTCTTCCTAGCTTCTTCCTAGCTTTAGTGTCTATTTTAGAACATTTTTAACCGTCCCTAGGGCTAGGAAGAGATCTCTCCTAGGTTTCTCCTAGCCTTTTCCTAACTTTGCACCTTAAATTCTAGGAAAAGGCTAGGAAAAGCTAGGAACAACCTAGGAAGATCCAAGGTAGGTAGAGAGGTACCTTAAATCGTCCCTAGATTGTCTCTAGTCATTTTTTGTTCTATTTTAATAATTGTTTTTTGAGCTTAAATCCGTTTTGGGTAAACAAGAGTGGTTCAGGGCGAAATTTTTTTGGTTGTCACCCCTTAGAAATTTGGGGGTGCTGACCCCAAAAAGTCAAATTTTTTTTATTGCTCCAAACAACTTCTTTTGACCTGAAACGGATTTCGAGCTAATAAAAACAATTTTTTTGGTCGGCTCCCCCTTATACATTTGGGGGTGCTGCCCCCAAAAAGTCTAATTTTTTTTATTGCTCCAAAAACTTCTTTTGACCTGAAACGGATTTTGAGGCAGTAAAAAAAAATTTTTTTTGGTCGTTTACCCCTTATAAATTTTTGGGGTGCTGCCCAAAAAAATCAAAAATTTGTTTTATTGCTCCAAACAAATTCTATTGACCTGAAACGGATTTTGAGCCATTAAAATGTTTTTTTTTTTGGTTGGCTCCCCCTTATATATTTTGGGGTGTTGCCCCAAAAAAATCAAAAATTTGTTTTTTATTGCTCCAAACAACTTCTTTTGACCTGAAACGGATTTTGCGCCAGTAAAAAATGTTTTTTTGGACGGGTCCCCTTATAAATTTTGGGAGTACCACCCCCGGGAAAATTACAAAAAAATTACCGGAATTTCATTTTATTAGTATCACATGTTCAGAATATGACGCAAAGGTTTGCTCCAATATAATCTAAAGTTACTGTAAAAATCACATATTGGTAATATGATGACCATACATACCAGACGATTAACAACATAATAATTGGGTATTCAAACTTCCAGTTGTCAACTTAATGGGGTTATAACGAATTTTATCGCGATAGCTCCATACGAAGCTGAGTTCATCAAAGTGATGTTTGGTGAAATGCACCAGTGCAGGGTGAAATGCACCACCCTGTATATTTCTTCATGAGCACTATGTTAATCGTCGAAAGTGTGACGTCACAAAATACATATTGGCTCATATCAAAACAAAATGAAACAAAGGATCCTATTATTTATTTTTTGTGATCATAAAGTGATCAATAGCATTGCTTTATTATGTAAACAAAGAAACGTTCTTCAACAAAACGTAACTTCCGTGACGTATTTATATTTGATATGGTCGATTATATACCCGAAGCAAATTTTTTACATTCCATTTACATTTTTTAATTTTTTGTTAAGCTATAACAAATGTTTTTTCCCTAAGCAATAGGCTTATGAATACTATAAAAAATACACTCAGTTCACGATGTAAAGAAAATCGTGATCTCTACGTTCACAACGTATGAACTCACAGATGTTTAATGCTGATTTGATTAACGTGGTAGTGTTGTATATTCCCATCTAGAATGAAGTAGAGCTGTTAACTGTTTTGAAAATCCCCGTTTTGAGCGACCGCCTTCTTGATTGCTAACCTTGCAATAAATGCTATCAAATATTATAAATGGAAAGTATCATAAACTTGATGAAACCTTATAGAAAATAAATAAAATAATACTAGTGCTGAGTATATTTTATTGAGTATTTAATTATTACTGAAAGTTCTAAACTAAACTAAATAATTACGGGTAAATTGGCTAACTTATAAAGGTAAACAAGACTGAAAAGTATATTATACATTTTGTTTGTTTTGTGTAGTTTTTAAACTGTTCACAATATCAACCGCTTTTAAAACGCCTAAAACGAACTAATTGCTACGTAAACTAATTTGACTTTACGTGATATGACTTTATAGATCAGTGTGAAAAATGGAAGTACCAACTGTAGGGTTTATACAACCCTATAATATGATGATTTATTTATGTCAAATATAATAATTTCTCCTATAAACTTACAATTCAAAAATGTGGCACCCATACACTCTACGAAAGTTTAACCTGTTTTTTATCACTAACTATGTTATTGTAAAAACATTTAAATAGTACATTAATGACATATAATGATTTCTTCATAAGTGAAATAAAATGCAAATCATTCTCTAGTTTCAAACCTTCACTGGGTCAAGGTCACGCACTTTCACATTAGATATACTTTAAAATAATCGGCAACTATAAATAAGTTTGTTGTCATTACAAATTTACGTATTTTAAGGGAGTTTATTCTGTGCCAGGTTTGTTTACAAATCATTTGTTTATTTTTGTAGAATATCTCAATATTATTAGTTTTACAGTTCTCTACTAGGTAGCGCTAGTTGTCAAAAAATGTCTATTTACGTAAAATTGAGGTTCAAATTATTGTAAAGATAAATAATAAAATTAAGTTATAATTAACTCCAATGTAAGTTTTTATTCTATTTTTGTTATATTAACGTTTTAGCACGAATAAATTTACGTAAAATCATTCCTAGGGTTGATTTTTTAAAAGCTAGGAGAAGGCTAGGAAGAAGCTAGGAAGAAGCTAGGAACAACCTAGGAATAACCTAGGAGAGATTTCAAAAACTGATTCTGAATACCGCTAGGCCTAGGAGAAAGCTAGGAACAACCTAGGAGAAGGCTAGGAACAACCTAGGAGAGATTTTTTTAAAATGATTCTGAATACGGGCCTAAATCAGGTATAAGATTAATCCACATGATTAAATAAAATATGAATAACTAATAAATAAATAAAATGATAAAATTACCGGCGAGCTTAAAAGACAGAGCCAAGAAACTTACATAATGAGACGTCCAAACCCTTGATACGAATATCACAACTTAAGACTTAAGGCAAACGAATATCACGAATATCACAACTTAAGACTTAAGACAAACGAATATCACGAATATCACAACTTAAGACTTAAGACAAACTTAAGACAAACGCGGCGTTAAATCCATTTCACCCTGAGTGTGCGTTACCGCCCTATTTTCTCCCTTTTTATTCCGCCTTATCTCCATTATCTGTTTAATTTCTGGATATTTCAACGATCTCCAAGAAATTAATGATAATCCTTTTCTACGTTGAGTGGGTAAAAGCTACTTCTTGCTGACTTAGCATGAAGATAGAGAATATTAAAAGGACAACCACCATAAAAATAAATGGTTGGCCGACATGACCAGATTTGTCGATATGTTTGTGGAACATACTTGTTGATTTAAACACTTCCACACTTTAGTTGAATCCACTATTTTCTTGAAGCTTGATTTTATCCATGATGTGGTTTTCGAGTTTAAGTTTTAGTTTCGATAGCCTAAGTTAAACCATTTCTTTTTATCCCCTTCCTATTAGCTCTAAGACTAGGCCAATCCACAGCAAGACACATGAGGCAATCTATGGTCAATTATCTTTATTGATTGCATCTACACTTTAATTTATTTATTGCTAAATATTAATAGAGGCATTTATTACAGTATATAGAAGGAACACGAAGACGTCGCAATAGCCATATGCAATAGTATAGTATAGTATAGTAATAGTATAGTATAGTATAGTATAGTATAGTATAGAGAGTATAGTATGAACAGCACATATAAGAGCAGAGGAGGGGAAGGCTCTATACGACGCTAATAAGAGTAGCAAGTGAGACTATAGAAGTAAACAACGCAAACCAGCTAAACACAGGTGCAGCAACGAACAAGAAGATTGACATTATGACTCTCAGTAGAGAGGGAACGGCAAAATAAACTTGCAGGTTCAAGCATAGAAGAAAACAAATATTACATATAGGCAATAGAACATTAGTCGATGGGAAATCAAAACTAATTAAACTAAAGACTAGGCCAGAAACACGAATAAATAGGGCTCCCCTTATCTCCAATCTGAACAAATTTGAACAATGCTTTACAAAACTGAACGGAAGTTCAGTTTTGTAAACCATTGTGTTTTCATTAATGATGTCCAAAATCCCTGAAGATGCCTCCCTCAGTGGAAGCGAAAGGTCGGATTTTTCATCTACATTGACGCGGTCACCACTGAAAGACCTAAATCATCATGACGATGGAAGCCTGGTCAATTTATTAACACTAATGTTGATTTCCGCATGGTATTGTGCCCAAATACTAGATAACACTCCAAAAAAAGAGCACCGAATATTTTTAGGAATTATTCAAAGACACTAATTATTCCAGTCACAAGTAAGTGTTTCTTTAAGTAACTTATGAAAAAAGTTAAGTAAAAACTTAAGTCATAACTTAAATTAACTAAATAGTTAAAAATAAAATTTACGAACTTTGATATAAACCGCAGCTTTGGTTTTGGTGCTGAAGAGGTATATTGATATGCAAAGGCATATTATGGTGAGTGAGCATTAATTCTTACTCGTAAAACTTTAACTAAAGCCAATAGAAAATGGAAAACATGTTTCCATGTTCAACGCTTATCCAAGCTTAAACCAACACAAACTAAAGTTAAACCCATTTCTACAATTCGCTGAAGTCTTTCAAAATAAATATCGATTTGTTATTCTTTCAACTTTTGATTTCCAAATTAAATCGATGGTAAAGAAAAACCGATTTGAGAAAAAAAAACTTTTCCAGTTTTTCTTTTGCAGTGGGAATGCGATTAGAAGTTTTCACTGAGTAATGTTTGTGAGGAAAAATACGGCTCACAACAAAAACAAACTCGTAAAAACTCAGATTCCATTCAACTTTTATTGATAAATGCTATGCGGGATTTAGTATCTTGATTGCTTTGGGGGGTTTAGTATCTTGATATACGCTGTAAAAGTTTTTTATTTTCAGATTTGCATTTCAGGGTCGAGTGCATAAAAGTCATTGGTAATTATTTTCTTTTTTTTTTGTATTTCACTTTTATTATCTTTTTATTTTCTTATTTTTCCACCATGATTATTAAAACTATTTAATGACATTACTTTATTACTAAATACTTTAATGATAAACTTCATTAAATTTAATTTCCTTTTGTAGCATTCCCACGGAATTATTTATAGTAGTTTATTAGTTTTTACATTGCCATACCTGAGGTAATAAAACTATTGTTTCGAGTAATAAATGTAACTCTAGTTTCAAGTAGTTTTGTTTTAAGTAGAAAAGTTATAATATATAAAAAAAACCGCTGATTATGGAACGAGGCTTACTTACCAATAGGCTTTATGGTTATAGGAGCAGATAAGATTGCCTTTAAAATAGATTGCTTACAGAAAGTGCACACTCATCTATGTAAAAGTCGACAAAACCGTGATAAATAATCGGATATCACAATCAAGGACCGGAAATGATAAATATCGAGTGGGGAGTTGTTTTCAATGTTTTTGGGGCTTCTGAGTCAAACAAAACTGGACCGAAGTCCACTCAAAGAGACCAAGACTTTGTAACTGTAGTAAATCACCGAATAACCATAAATTTGGTGACTAAACAACACATGTCGAGTTGGGTGACGTTTTTTACGATTTTTAGGGTTCTGAATCCAATAAAATTCACTCAGAGTCGATAAGACCACTCAAAGTATTCAAAGCCGGGGTTCCCTGGTTCGAATCTTGGTACAGGCGATACTTTGTTATCCTTATATTTACACAATATAAGTTTATAACTACAACATAATTTTGGCGAGGAAGTCTGCAAGCGGGGCGAATTTTATTTTTCAAAATTGCTTTCTTGAAATTATGAAATAAATAAAATAAATAAATAATTGGTTTATTTACACAAAACTTAAGTTACAAATAAAACAAAAATGGTAAAAAAATAACCTGCAAAGTACAATTTTTGAAAATGGGAGAAAATTGTGTAAAATGAATGGACTCTAAAAAAATTAGATCTTCCGCCCATCCTTTCATAGAAGAATATTATAAAATACAAAAAATAATAAAAGAGATAAAAATTATGAGAATTAACATTTTAGCTTCTTGAATTTTAGCATTATGAGGAATGAATATAATTTAAAATCAAACATTAAAAAAATATAAAAAGCAAAGTAATCTAGTGTGACTAGAACTAAAATTTAACAAATTTAAATTATTTATAATAAAAGAGTAACAAAGAGTAAAATTTTAAGAAATAACAAACTTTAAAGATAGTAAAATTAAAGGTAACATCACCACCAATTAATACTAAAGTTTACACTATTATTAAATAATTATTAAATATCTAAACAATAAAATAAGGTAGAAAAAAGGGTAAGAATAATAATTAAAATGATCAGTCTTATATTTTAAAAAGATCTAGTAAAAAGAGAAAATATTACTCTAATGAGTGAAATGACCAGTCCTAATTAGAAAATGATAAATATAATGTCATTTTGTAAGTGAAAATGCACATTATGACATTCTTTGACATAATGTAAGCAAGTCATGTTTTATTTGAAAGTTTGCTTATATCGTGGCAGTATGCATGCCACTTATATAAACCAGTAATATAACGAACTGAAATAGTACAACAGCCATGTGACCGCGGGGCGGCCACACGACGCGCGCTACAGGGAATAGCGTGTAAGTGAAAATTGTCTCTTTGGAAACAGCTTAAGTTTAAGCTTTGCACACGACTAAGAAATCAATTTAAAAAACCCAAAGAAATGATAATATTTTTTAAAGCTCTGGGTCAGTTATACGAAGGGTTCACTTCACTCTGTGCTGTGTTTTCTGTTCATAATTGGTATGTTTGTAGAAATATTCGGTTGGAAAAAGTTTATAATGAATCGATTTTATAAAGCTTTGTTTTTTTTACATTAAATACCAGTTAGCAATCATGTAATTAATATCATAACATTAGATAGCAGAACACGCTTTGCAGCCTAATAATTTAATACTATAGCTTCTAAATTTTTTTTCTTCTTTAATATGATTCGTTAGTTAATCTCTCTCTTTATGATATATTTTTATATTTATTAACATGAGTCCACTCCATGAATTTCCAGGGACAATGGTCTAGCAGAAGTGTTTATCAAATCTATCATTTTCCTAAGTTTAAAGGACTCATTTTTAATTAATGGAATTAGTTTTAATGAATTCACTTCAAAAAATACTTTACAAATATACCTGTAGTAAGCTAAACACGACGTACTTAGTCCAAAAGTGAAAGCACGTTACATTGAAAAATATCATGTGAGAGAAAACAAAAGTGGAAAGGCTCGGAAAATAATTCTAATGTTAATGAAGAGAAAACTAGACATGTAAACTAGAGATTTCCCTGATAAACTTTCCACTAAAAACTGAGGAAACCCTTTCCCTTATCAGATCACATCCTGTGTTGAGTTTGTTAATGAAATTTCCATGAAAGTTTTAGCGATGTGACCTGTTCCAGTGACCCTCTCTAAACTTCTCACCTCTATGAATTTATTAAGGCCTTCCTTTTAAATGGCCTGAAGGCAAGGTCACATGTTGTAAGAGCTAAACCTGATAATATTCTATAAAAACAACATTATAATATTCAGAGGGTAATTTCTTGCGGGGTTTTAGCAACTAGAACGTATAGCATGGTTTTCAAGACGCAATCAATTCACCACGTTGTTAATTAGTGAACCAAGACAAAATATCGGATATGGGGTACCTCGGAACTTTTACTCACCCCATCGGGTATCTAAACTTCACTAATTACATGAAATTTGTAAAAAAACAAATAGTAAATATATTCGGTTATATTACCGATACTTGAAACTTGGTATATAGATAAATATTGATGTGACAATCAATGAAAAATTGTCAAAATCTAAAATATTTTGTTCCTTCTACCTAATATGTTCTACTTGAAAGTAACCCTAATCTCTATTTTACGTATAAAGGAAAATTTTGACAACTAGCGCTACCAATTAGAGCACACCTAAACTAAGAATATCGAGAGTTTTATTTTGACAGAACAAAACAAAATATTTTTACGAAATTTATCAATCGTTTAATTCAAGAAAATGGAACTGTTTGATAATAAAATAGTGGTGTAATGTGCTGTAACTAATTAATAATTTAATAATATTTCTTGGCGTATATTTATGATAATGTTCAAGCTTACAAAAAGGAATGAAATCCCAACAAAAACACGTGCGAGTAAAAAAAGAGCCAAGTCAAGCATAAATAATTGTGAGCTCATTGAATAAGCTAAGTCATAAGTTCTCAATAAGACTTGTAAATATATGAGGTCTTGGCTGTTTCACTCTGTGGCGTTGCCATTACGCATCAAACACAGAAATGCATAATAAGCTTATTAAATAGGCTGAATATATTATTCTTGTGTATGTCTACACTCTATACAAGATGTTTAGTACCACACTAACTTAACCTGCGTAATGGCCAAGTTACAAAGTGAAACTGCTATAAGACCTCATATATTTACAAGCATTATTAGGAATACTAATGCTACTTCGACTTGGCTTGTTCAATGATCTCACAACTTTTTACGCTAGACATAGCTCTTTTTTACACGCATGTGTTCTTTGGGATTATAATTTCGCATCCCACCTAAGCTCATGGAATATAAAGTGTAACATGCAACAACAGTAATTTTTTTTATAGTTTTTGTAGTAAAAATTTTAAGTCAATTGATCTTTAGACCGAAGCCTTATCAAAAAACCATTACTTTCCCGTTGCTAATCTTTTTACTAAAACGGGGTTTAAGTCCCTAATTCCATGCCTTTATCGTAAGGAAGTCTTTTAAGCATATTGTTCTACATGTGTCATTAAAAATCTCTGTTGCCGTAGTCAAAGAACTTAACAAATTCTATCAAAGTAGTCTGCGAACCGGGCCGATTTCCTTTGGAGTCCTTGTAGAGCATAAACTGTACACTTGAGTAACAACCTGTTTGGTGCGCTAGAATGTAAACATTCTGAAGGAAATTCGCCTGTCTTGCGGACCACTGTGCTAGAATTATTTTGCTGTTATAAACCTATAAACTAAAAATAGATTTATAAACATATTTTTGGAACCAAGATTCGAACACAAGCCCCTGGGTTTTGAGTACTTAGAATAGATTTATAGTAAATAACAGAAAGTTGAGTACCGGGAAATTGTTAGGTCTTGTGAAGTTTCAACGTTGTTAAAGGAATTTTAAAGTAATTATGATTTGTTGGAAAGGAAATCACGGTAGGATGTAAGATGTAAATCTTTGTGAGGATTTCAGATTAGAGTAAACTAACAGAATTAAATCAAAGTTACATTGTATAGTTTTATTTTTAAAGGCATTGTTGTAGTAAACTGTTAACACAAAACGTCAGTTAAAGCAAAAAGGGCCTGAGGGCAGAGAACAAGGTTAAGGTTGGAGCAGCTTTCAGTTGAGCAAACACCGACTCCGCCCTTCAAGAGCTTCAGCCTCTGTTTTACTTCCTTTCGTTTTAACATGTAAACAGAGCCACGGTAGTCTTTCAACATTTCGTTAACATTTTAACTCAAGAGATTCAACATTCTAGAGGACAAAAAGGGCTAGAAAAAATTTCGTTGTCATAGAATTTTGATTTGAAAAAATTAATTCTAGCTCAATATAATTGATGATGGGGGCATTAAATGAGACATGATGACCAATAATGAGACATTAAAAAAAATCACTCCAGTTCATTTCATATTCTAACTATAGTTCGTATCTACCTAATAATTTCTTAGTTTTCAAATTAATAATTTGAACAGTAAAAGTACAACTTCTTAGTCAATTTTCTTGGATTTTTCAAAAGAAAAGCGTCTATTTATTCCATAGATAGTTTTCTCTATTTAAAACTTTCCTTAATCTACCAAAAACAGTTCTGCATAACATATTATGCACTCATAAAAAACTTATTGTATGCTACTCTGTAAAATGCTTTAGGAAATGTTCTTTGAAAAGTCCAGGAAAATATATAAACTAGAAAAATGTTGCGAAAAATTTGAGATTTGGCATACGATTGTAGTTTTGAATAGAACCATCATACTTTACAAGATGATTCTCATTATCAGCATTTGTTCAATTTTTATTAAATGGTCTTGTAAGGTTTTTTTAAAAAAATAAATAAATTTGAAAATTTGAGTTGAAATTCAGTACCTTTTTATGTAATTAATATGTACAGTACGTTTGGTTACAATACGATTATGTTGGATCATGAAAATTAACTAGCATCGCGTCAGACCATTGCATTAATGGTTGACTGCTGATAATAAAACAAATGTACTTACTGTATGAGTACGAGCGAAGCGTGTCCGAAGTTGTAGGGATGTGAAGGTAGAGAACGATGTGGCGAGAAAAAGGTCCGAAGCACCCCGTACCCGAGTTTTTACTTATAAACTTAATATGATTATTAAAGCTTTTGAGGAAAAACACGTCCAAAATAATATAAAAATAATGAAAATTCGCTAAAACTAATTTTGCCAAGCTTTCGATATAATTTTATCTTCTTTAAGGCTAAACATAATAAATAATAACAAAAAACAGTTACATGGTTACTAACAAATAGATGTTTTGACAACATCTAGAATAACAGACAAATAATTCCATAAAAACCAAAAATGGTAACAATGTTGTTGAGTTACGTTAAGATCTAAACAAAGATCTACAATTGAAAACTCCTAATTTAGGGCAAAGGCCCTTTTAAACATGTAACTATTTTTTCTTATTATTTATTATGTTAGCCTTCAAAAAGATAAAATTCAACGACAGTACGTCGATGACGTAGACAGTCTTCAACTTCATCGAGTTAAACGTCATTCCATGGCAGTTCAACGCAAGATAATAGAAATTCATAAGGTGATTCAATTCGATGTAAACAAACCAAACGCATTCCGAGGTTATAACCTGACTTTTTTATAAATGGCGTGACGTCATTAGAGGAATCGGTATAGGGGACTTACGTTGAAAATGATAAATATTTGTCAATTGTAAACAAAATAAGCAATTCTGGTGGAAAATAAGTAAACGATTTGGCTGAAAATTTCTGTAATCATTAACTAGTATAAGATTAATTTATTTACGTAGAAGTAATTCATTTTTACATTACATTAATTCATTTTAGTGAAATTAACATATTCTTTTAATTAAGTTGTAGTTGTTTACGTTACATTTGAATTAGAACAAAATCTGCTAAATATCAAAAGGTTTTGATAGCCTTGTGAATACGCACATATGCTTGAAATACAGGAGATTACGGGTTCGAGGCTCAGATCCGCGGATTTTTTTTTTTAAAAAAATGTTGTATAATTTTTTACAACAATAGTACCAATAGGTACTAGGTAGGTTTTTTTACAACCTATTACCTCAATAGTACCACATGTATATGGAAAAAGTATTTTATACCGTAGATATAAAGGAAAACTATTGTGTCTACACTGAACATTAGACACTGAGATATACCCTTCAAGTAGTTTTCACGAATTTGTCTGTCTGTATGCGTGAGTGTGCCTTACTATCGTAGCTCTCAGAGCATTTATGATAGAAAGTTGAAACTTGGTACAAAAATCAATCTATAGGTTTAGTTGTGCAATTCGATAAATAATGTTTTTTACATCATTAACCGGCAATGATCTTAATGAATATTGACGAGTTAAAACTCGAAAAATGTATCCTAAGGGAAAATTGACACAAGAGGGATAAAACGTGACACAATCTTAAAAAACTTTAGGCCAAGTTCTTTGTGCATGTCAATTATTTCAGCCTTACGTACTTTTTCTAAATTAAGATCTTTATAGTAAAGGTTTATTTCAAGATAATAATACACAGTAGGAGTTGATTGAGAGCAGAGTTGAAGACAGTGGTGAACTTAGAGACCATTGGAGTGACCGCAGTAACGGATATCTAAGTTTCGATACTCAAACTTTGTTTTCTCCGCTGCACCCCCCCCCCCCGCTAAGTCTTGGCAAAGTTTCTGTGGTTTTTACAATTCTATAAGCAACTCTGTTTTAAACAAAACTTGATTATTTACAGATATCTCTACTTTTATAAATTTGTAATATAATACTAATTACTTGTTTTAATGCAAGCTCTGATGTAACAGACATTTAGAACTGCTGTGTTACAAAGTTATGTACATTTCAGGATAAGTTCTTTATATACCCATATGATAAATACTTCAATTTATTCCTTCAAATTTTGAGTAAAGGGCAGAGTGAGCTTAGGGTCTTTTGGCACCCGGACGAGAGAGTGACATGACATAAAGTTGAGCCCTAAGACATGACGAGAGTTGATTGTTGCCCCAGTTCCCGATTAGGCTTTTCCGACTTGCTTCACTCCAAAGCATCCCTCCCTGACAAAAATATTATATTACGTAAACTAATTATGTTGGCAAAAATCGTTTTAAACTGGCAGCATTGAATAATATATGTACTACAAAGTATTTTTGGTGTCATCAGTCGTAGAATAGTATATTATGTTACAAGACTGTAAGAAGAAGATCTTTTTTTACCGTGGTTACTATATTTACAGTCGAGGAAAAAGAAATAGTAACAAAAATATTCCTAGCCGTGTTGCATAAGCTCTTTTTGGGCGTAGTAATAGTAAACTAGTACTAGAGGAAAAAAGTATAAGGTATAAAAATTTGCCGGTTCACATCTTTCGATCGCTTCCTTGACCAAAATTCAAATCTGGTGTCTTATTTTCTGAATCACCATCCATGATTATTAAACACTTGATAATAAATAATTAATAACTCACTTTTTGAAAATAACAAAACTTCGTTAACAAAAACGTTCGATAATTTATTTGATAAACAAAACAATTTAAGAAGAACGAGGAAGGTAATATTATAACCTGGTAGTAAACTACTAGCGCCCACCTAGTGGAAACTTAAGGAACTTTTCCAAAGACAGTATGACCTACAAAACTATCACAGATGGTAAAAACATTTTTTACCTACTTTTTGAGGATGTAAAGTGCCTACTTTACAGCCGCACGAAAATAAATCTGGAAGAAACTACTAATTTTAAAGATTAACATAAGCACTAAATTTGAAATCTTTAGAATAAACGCACTAGGAGCTATGTTGTTAACGGACACACACACACCCGCACACAGACAATCATGAATAATACAGATGAATCAAATCATGAATAATACAGACTAATCATGAATAATATATATCAGTAAAGTACTATTTCCTTACAAAAACCAGTAAAACTTTTTTTTTACTTTCCTATAGAGTAATAAGAATGTACCTAATTTATAGTTGTAATATAAGTACAAGTAAAGATTACAACTTTCAGATGCATAAGAATAAGTAAGTATAAAATTATGGAAAAAAAATGCTGCTGATCTAGTTGAATAAACAGCACTTGATAGAATATGATGAAATTAAAAGAAAACTGAAAAGTGCAATATTGTATTTATATAATAATAATAATAATGCCCGTTTAGAGCCTTGCGGCTCATCAGAAATAAACCCTGCGGGAACCACCTCGGGTGGTAGTAGCAACCGTTACGCTCAAAGTGTATTCTAAAGCTAACGATAATTTATCTAAACAATAATCTTCTATAAACTGAAAGCGTAACCTGGGATGCGAACCCAAGACCTCCGTGGGTGTCAAAGGTCAGTGTAAAGACTAACGCCTTAACGACCTCGGCCACGGAGGCGGTGTCAAATTGTATTTATGTTAAAATTATATATTTAAGTTAAAGTAAGACTTACCTTATTCTTAGATCTTAAGTTTGTATTATCATTAAACTAAGCGTGCAATATTTTTTGGAGCACGCTAATAAAAAAATTATTCACTGACACACACACACACACACCTAAAGACATACACCTCGGTAAAAAGAGCTCAGTAGGGATTAAAAACACCTAAAATGGATAATTTAGATGAAATCTCTGATTTCGATTTTTAAGGCAAACATAATACTTTTCCTATACCTACAGTATAGATGTGGAAAAGTAAAAATAACTCAAAGAAATAAAATAAATCTAAAATAAAACTCAAATAATATTACGAGATGTCCAAGGCAGAAAGGAAAGCTCCAAAATAAAACTGAGTTTTGTGAGACCAACTTACCCTGCGAGTCTGATTTAAAATTTAAATAACACTCAACTACAAAGACTGTGAAGAAAAAACCCAATACTTTTCCAGGACAGAGGTCCTTTTCTTAAAGAAATAATAATGGTCCTTTTGTCGTAAAAAAAGACTTTTTTTCCTGTGATGTTTATTTAAAACCTAGAAATCTTTGGATTCAATTCTAAATTTAGTTTTCCCCTTTTATATGAAAATGAAAACCAATTCAGCTTTGTACAAATTGGAAAATTTTCAATTGCTTTTAATAACTTTGATCATTAATTAAAAAGTTTTTTTTTTATTGTATGGATATTTTTGTATTCAATAAATCTAACTATTGATTTTTAAAAAAAGAATTGAAATAAAACTTAATTAAAATATGCTTATTAAATACATCTAAATATCTTATGGATGACTTATTAGTTTACGTATTAGAAGTTGCTGTAAAATATAAATAAATAACCGTTTATTTGCAGTTATAAAATACAAGTAATAGATTTTAAATTCGTTTTATTCTAACAAAAACATGCAAATTCATCGATAAGCTGTGGTTCCATCTTATTAGGGTTTGGGATGTATAAAATATACATTTTTTATACACTTTATTATTTAAAAAAATAATAATATTTATACTTTCTTAATGCATATAATAGACATATAAGAAAAATATAGTGTCTACCCGAAAAATCCGGACCAGGGATTTTTCATTAATCACTCATTTAAAATCATTTTAAGACCCTGTGTCTGTTTACAAGATTGGTTTTACTATGTTTTTTACTATGGTTTTTTGTCTGTATGTGTGTGTATGGTCTCTTATTATCGTAGTTCCAAGTGCGTTTATGCTAGAAAGTTGAACCTTAGTACAAAACTCGATCTTTTGACCAAGATACGTATCAAATGATATGTATATGTTATAATTAAAATTTGACTTACAAAGAACGGTGGCAGATATCATGAGTTTCAACATACCTGGAATCATAATCAAAATTAACACGTAAGTTAGACACACAAGCAAAGGAAAACTTCAATCATTTAGAAACTCTAGTTTTAGAAGGCTCCAGTTATTTAAACTAGTTAATAAAAGTTTTTAAGTTTTCTGCCTCAGTGGCCGTACACACACACGATGTCGCCACCGAAGACCCGGGTTTCGTTCTCAACTTTTGCACCGAATTCGTTGAGAGATTTTTCCAACATCGTGCGTAAGTGGTGCCTCCCACTTGAGATGGTATCCGCAGGATGGACGTCCTGATGGATCTAGGGATTGTTTTACATTAAAAAAAAATAATATTGATTTATTTATAAAATTACACAGGCTTGTAGCCCTATATAACATTTTTACACTAACAATATTATTGAAGTTAAGTACGTTTGATGTGTACAAGGACATAAAGGACATAAGTACAAGTATTGACACGCAACTACCTTAAAATAATAAAAGAAGCTCTATAATACAACTTGATTTTGATTGAACAAACTTAATTTAAAATTAAATAGATGTTGTTTTTTTGTAACAGAATGAAGCATTTTCCTGCTTTCACGGATAGTGAGCAAAGTCTAGTTACAAAGCAGATAAGAGGGACCTAACTAACACAAGATACGATTTGGCAGAGCAAACTAAGAATAAATTAGAAGCTAGATAAGATAGAAAATTTTAAAAAAAATAACTACATTTTCAGAGAAGAATATATTTCAAATGGAAAGCGAAATAGCAGTTGATTTCAATAGGTAAAATAATACTCATATTTTTTTAAGTACGTGTTTTAATGTCATAAACTATTGTGTAACTACATAACTATATTGTGTACTACATTGTGTAATATAGCAATGTAGGGCACAGATTGGAGATTCAAACGTGTTTAATGGCCCAAAGATTTGATTACAAGAAAATTATATAGTTTTCATTCATGCAAATTTTCTTTATAATTCTCTAATGAGGAAAAGCAATGGTTTTTTATGACATTTTTTGAGAATTTTTTCTAACGATTAACATAAATATAATATATATTATATATATATATATATATTATATATATATATATATATATATATATTTATATATATATATATATATATATATATAATATATATATATATATATATATATATATATTATATATATATTTGTAATACATATATACTTATAATAAAATAAGATGCACATACATACATGTATGTGTGTGACCTGAATGTAAGGTCACACATACCCCTCTTTTTTCCTTTGAAAATCAATAGTTAAATTTCAATCGTAAATCAATATTACTACTAACTGCAGTTATTTAATATTGAAATTAGTTTATTGTATCTCTGTATAAAGTCTGATATTTCATTTTTATAAAACTGTTATACCTAAAATCTATAATTTTATATTATTTCTTATCTATATCATATCTATGTTATTTCTTTATTTTTAATCTGACTAGAGAAAGACGGAGCTCTCGCTCTAGCTCTGTCCAAGAGCTACTGAGAGCTCTCATCACCAAATTATATTAGAAATAAATATGCATAAATAGATTTAAGAATATAAATTTATATTTTATTCATTGTAAATATAATAATTCTATTTATGTTATATATATATATATATATATATATATATATATATATATATATATATATATATATATATATATATATATATATATATATATAATATATATATATATATATATATACATAAATACAATTATTATATTATATATTATTATTATTATATACGACATAGCAGACAGGAACGGATACACTAGGACCGACATCGACAAACTCATCACACAATAAAAACGAAAAAACGGCTCTGCCAACACCACAACAGACGAGACAGATACTAACAGACTGTGGACAGCTTTAACTTACGTAGGGAAAGAAACTTACGGACTTGCAAACTTCTTAAATAAACACAACTTAACAACAGCCTTCAAAACAAACAATAACATAGGTAACAAATTAACACATAACTCCAATAACCCAAATAACTTAAATTCATATAACCAAAGTGGAGTTTACAAGATAACTTGCAAAGATTGCCAACAAAATTATATAGGTAGAACATATCGTACACTAAACACTAGGTATAAAGAGCACTTACGCTCATTCATAAAAGATAAATCAGATTCTAACTTTGCGAACCACCTTCGCACACACGGACACGAACCAGATACAATGTCAAACTCTATGAAACTGCTACACAAACAATCAAAAGGACCTACACTTGTCGTACTTGAAAGACTAGAAATATACAAACACAGAATTACTGACAAGACAATTATTAACGAACAACTTACTTTCAATTCGGACATTACTTTTTCGGTACTCAAACCAGCACTTGCCAAAAAACGAAAACGGGAAAACCATGACACCGGTACACATCATAATAAAAAACACAAAGCATCATAACGCCAGATGACTCACACGCACACCTGACTCACACACCTGACTACCCAGGGTCACGGCCTTGACTCAGTACACATTCCCTTTATAAACCCTTTCCTACTTCCTCCCTTATCTTCAGAGGGCTCGTCGTGCTCATTGAGACTAGAAGTTAATCACTGATATAACTTTATTAGTTGAGAGCTAGAGTGTTGCTCCGCCTGCTGATGATGGCGTTATGCCGAAACCGGTCCAGGGATATTTATATCCAACAGCTTAAAAAAATGTAAAAAATAGGAAATGGTCTAATTAAGTAATTTGGTACAAGAGTATTATTACCTAATAAATAAGTACTCTAAGTTTCGTTTCAATGCAATGAGTATATCTAGGATTTTTGTTGGATCATAAAAGTTAAGGAGCATTGAGCGTGGTCAGTGGGCGACCGCTGAGAATACTACGATTGCATTTACTATCTCAAGACGAGCGAATCGAGTCTAAAGGCATGTGGTAGAATAAATTTGATGAACTGTATTTCTGAGCGAAGCGGGCCTGAAGCAGGGAGAATGAGCGCAGCGAATCGGATGTTATGATGAAAGTCCTGAGGTACCCCGTACCCGATTTTATTTTTTCTTTGAATAAAACCACATTGACTAATAAAGTTTTATCTGTATCCAGTATGTATGGTTTAGGTTTCGTTATATTTATTCGGATATGAAGAAAAATTATTTGTAATTATGTTAAAGTTAAATGAGCGTTAAAAACATTTATACGGTCGTTTTGGGGGTAAACTCTGTTTTAATAAGTTTTAATATGAAGCTATGAATTTTCATATAACTTTAAGGATAAGATAATTCTCAGCAATTATTCTAAGGCTTGAGTTTTCCGAGCAACAAATATTAACTTTAATTTTGTATGATTTTGTTTTTATTTAAACATTTTAAAATATTTGTTTAAATATGTCGTATCGTAGAAGATTTAAGTTAATTTAGGAGTTTTTTCCTGTAAATGTGAGGCATATAGGGGGATGCAGTGCCTCAGACAGAGGCATTTGGTTTGAGGAAAAACTTAGTTATATTTCAATGTTTAATTCATAGAGATTATATTTCCCTTCTCCACAGAGTTAAAAACTTGGGCTCTGTGAGGCACTGCCCCTTCCAACTTGGTGAGTAGCCCCACAAACCCTAGCCCCATAACCCTAGGGATTAAACGCTCTAAGTGGACCTTTCTGCCTCACATTTAGAATTGTATTTTCAGGCCAATTTGAATATTTTCACTGAAAGTATGAAAGATCTTTTTAGTAGTAATTCTTTGTAACTGTTTATCTCTCGGTATTTTTATAACTATGTTAATTTTTATTATATCCACTCTTATATTTCTTTAATTGTGAGTTTTTACTTTTTATTATTATTAACATATTTTTAAAATATTGTTTTAAAATGAATTTCTTTATAGAATATTCTCTTTGGGTAGAAAATTGTAGCATCTTCCATGTAACCTGTAACTTTAAGGGCTCATAATTGTCCTTAACCTACTCCTAGCGTTGTATGGTTCATATAAAATCTTGTTTTATCGCACTGTAAAGACCATAAAGACCATTTATTCCACACCTTG
This sequence comes from Microvelia longipes, assembly GCA_018340805.1. NCBI lineage: Eukaryota > Metazoa > Arthropoda > Insecta > Hemiptera > Veliidae > Microvelia > Microvelia longipes. The sequence continues at coordinate 1,938,057 of JACMZG010001908.1, forward strand.
TTGCATAAATAACTATCACAGACATTTATAATGGATAAGAACAATAGGTTACCCTGGGACTCAATATGATGCAATCAACCTGGAATTGATTATGTCAATCTTACAACCTTTAGTGGCAATTTACCCGAAAGTCATTTTGTTAACCACACAACATTATGTTACATTATACCTGAACTCAATATATCAATCTCAACCTTATATTAAAATATATCTGTAAGTTAATATGTCAATCTTACAACCTTATGCTAAAATTTACCAGAATCTTAATATGTCAATCTCAACCTTATGTTACAATATATCTGTAAGTTAATAAGTCAATCTTACAACCTTATCTTACAATATACCTGGACTCAATATGTCAATGTCATGTTACATTTTTATAACTCATAAAAGATTTTTTAGTGAATAAGACTTTAAAACGTCAAAAGTTTGTTACTTATAAGTTATGAAAAAATAGTTCTTATCGCCATGGATAATCATTACAATCCTCTTTATCGAGTTTAATTTTCATCAATTTTCATCATAGAAACAGTATTAAGTGTATATAGGAAAATTATTAAGTTTACCCTTAAAATTCGAAACCGGAATTTTACTTGAATCATCCATTCCAAATGTTTTAAGACCGTATGAGTGGTTTTTTAAAGATGTCTGTTTGTATGTATGTGTGTGTATCTGTTATTATCGTAGCTCCTAGTGTGTTTATGCTAGGGAGTTGAAACTTAGTACAATAATCAATGTTTATGTCTGTTAACTTAACCGAAAAATATTTTACATGAAAAATTAATCAACGAAAGTACAAAAAAATTTATTTAGTCCAGAATAATAATTCGATCTTTGCAAATGAAACGTGCCAAGTTTGCATTATTATCAAAATTATTTTTTATCGAATGACTTGCATTTGTTTTTTTTTTTAAATTGTTAGAAATCCAAATAATCTAAGTGTGTTGAAATTTCATAATAATAATAATAATAAAATTGTTTATTTCCACCAAAAGAAAAAATACAAATTACATAAAAAAATATTTTTACAATGTTTTTAAAAACTTATTGTACTAATCTCATTAACGCAATTTTGTTAAATAACTAAGTGTTACTTTGGTTGTTTGATATGTGTCTTGGAACCTCAGAATATTCCTGTTTGTTTATTTCATTCCCTGTTGTAGCGGAAATATCTTAATATAAATGAAGTCAAACCAACCAAAACTAAAATAGCAACAATTAAAAAAAATTTCAAATATAAAAAGAAAAAAAAATAGAAAAAGAAAAGAAATCAGAAAGTCATTTAGGTAGATTGTTAGATTGCAACATGTCTCTGAAGGGGAGGCCATCTTGGATTTTTTTTTTCACTTTTCCTTATCTCTTATCATAGAACGTATGGTTAGGTGTAATATATAGCGAGCTCGACTCTCAGTCCTTAACTACCTTTTAATATCTTTACTTTTACTCCCTGGTTGGAAGCGGGAGGCAAAGTTTTTTCACCCTAACCCTTGCTATCTCGTTAATTCTAGAAATTAATTAAAAATGCTCTGTTTTTTAAATGAAAAATCTGGAATGAAACATTTTCCTGAAGTCGTTACTCCAATGCTCGTTAGACTCCGTTTTTTTATTGTTTTTTCTTCTTTCACTTAAAAATGTTTATTTTTAAGATTTTTTTATCCTCTCTCTATTTTTTCTTTATTAACTTTTTATGTCAGCTATTTTTGAGTACCAAGTGTTTATTTTTATGACTATTAGATTTCACCGAGACAATAACAAATACAATTAAAAGTAATATAATTACTTAATAACATAGAATAAGGTACGTGATAAGGAAGCGAGTTGTTTGGCAAGGTTTTTAATACCAACGAAGAAACGATCGAAAAGAGAATTGAACTACGGTTGAAATGAACCATGACAAAAATTGTAGGATGATGGTGTGGGTCAAGTCATGGATTTATAAAAAGTATTCGGTTTGATAGTTGTAGCAAATTATTTTCACAATTTAACTATGCAAGACACTTGGTTTAACTTATCAGGGCGACAACAGATCCTGAACTCATTCTGCCCTTCATTCGAAATTCCGAAGAATAGAAAGTAAATTGTTTACCAAATACGAGCGGTGTTTTCTTACTGTCATTTAGCTTAATGTGCAAAACCTATATTATTTGATACTACCAAGTGTACAAAACATATATATTTGACACAATATAATCGTAGAACAGACACCTAGGAATGAAACAAGTCACAACCTCTACTACACAATCTCGGTAATTTGAAGAGTGGGATATAAGTGGGAAATGTCGAGTTGTCAATCATAACAGTTCCCAGACGTAGCATTGCATTTAGCTTGATAGATTTCCTAGGTGTCTTTTGCAATCTCTGTTCTGCAATGTTTTACAGAACTCAGTAGTATCAAATAATAAAGGCAAATATTTTTATTTATATTTTCTAAGAATTTCTGTTTAAGTGAAATTTAAAACCAGAAATAATGTATTAGAACTACATTAAATACACATAAAAAAAATTGGTAATTTTTATTTAATTGGGGCATCGAATTTTTTAAATCCAAATAATTATTGGTCATTGCTTTTGATTAATAGAGAACACAGCCAATTCTATTGGTGGAATTTGTCTCATAACAAGTAAATAATGGAATCTGAATATTTGTATTTTTGCCAACAATATTATTTTTGTTATACAACGTATTACATTGTAACACAGACAGCAAATTCTAATCAAAGGAACGAATCTAGAGGCTTCAAAAATATTAAGTAATTATCATTTTATTAATAGACCGCTAAAACGTACGCATGTTGCTTGTTAATTTTAATTGTGTTATATCGGTAGTCATGATGGCCTCATGGTAAATTGGTAAGTGCTCTGTAAATTTAACAAATTTGTTTGGGAAACTTTTTTAGAGGTTAACTTGATAACGAGCTCCTCGGTGAATTCGTATAATAATAATAAAGACTTTGAGGCAAACTACCGTAATGTAAAAAAAACAAGAAACCTAAAATTTCCAACTAAAAAAGAAAATATAGCTTTATTGGGAAATATTTTTCTGGTAGTCTATTAAAAAACACTCGGCATTCCGTAAAGGCTTCATTTTTCATCAAATATATTCACAATACATTATTCCATATACTTTGGTATTTTCGTATCTTATGAATATATTGTACAAGAAAAATGCCTCACAAAAAGGAATGACCTGTTAGGAATTTTCCATGCAGGTCTTAAATATCAAGTCCACGTGAAGTTGGGGAAATTCCTACGAGTCCAATATATTCTTCACATGCAAACATGGTGTAATGGGAAGTCGGAATACTCGAGTAACTGACACCTAACTTTACCATCTTGACACCTAAATACTACATTTTCCCAACATAAAGCTTTCCCTGACATTTTCTTTCTTACTTTAACAATTTTCTAACCTTTGTATGGAAAAGTATACTTTTGCATTCGTGTAATTTTCTCTCACTTAACTGTCATATTTTTTTCTTATTTTCTAATATTATACGAAAGTTCAATATATTTTTCTTGTTTCTCACAGTTAGTTCGTGTTTATTTTCTCTAATACCTTCTGTCCTTTTGATATGAAGACGTGTGTCAAATAAATCACGGACGGATTTAGTAAAAGTCCAAAGGATTTATATTGGATAAATGCAGATATGAAGGATTTGAATCAAAGGTGTAATATAAAAAAGTGTAATAAAAAAGAAAGGTTCTACAATACGAAACATTAGGTGTGCCACAGACGTATATTGGACTTGATGCAAAATTGTTTACGTTGTAAAGAAACATGTTGCTATGCCAAATTAAATTTGAAAATTCTTGTAATTTAAAAAAATACAGTCTTGTCTGGGTTTAAACTCGATGTTGTATTTTGCCCGAAAATCTGACAAATATTCTCTTGTTAGACTAATTTTTTTCTTTTTTTATTTAATTTTTTTAAAAATATTTTTTTTGCCTTGGGCGTAAAAATACAGGCTAATAATAATAATAAAACGATCTTTACCATGATGACATAAATAATAACAAAACACCATCACTTTTCTATACATTTTTTTTAAGAAAAAAGAAAAGCAATGGTCTTTTAGTAATAATAATATATAACATTATAATTGTGCGAGAGACACCTAGAAAATGTAACAAGCAAAAAGCAATGCTACATCTGGGAACTGTTCCATTATTCGACATTCGTCATCATTGATGGCTCGACATAATGTCATGTCCCACTCTGTTTCGTTACGTCTAACTCATCAGGGCGCCGACAAAACCTGAACTCACTCTCTCTCTGCTCTTTCGGCACCCTAATGAGTTAGACGTAACGAAACAGAGTGGGACATGATATTATGTCGAGCCATCAATAATGACGAATGTCGAATGATGAAACAGTGCCCAGACAAACAGTGCTTGTTACATTTCCTAGCTGTCTCTCGCACAATTATATTGTGTCAACTATTCATGTTTTGCAAAACACGGTAGTATCAAATGATATAAATGGTATATAAACTTGCGCAGGAATTGGTTCAGGTCTCTCTTCAGATGGTATAAAAACTGTAGCCTGATTGAACCTGAGCTTATACCCGCAAGTCAGGCTACGGTTTTGACAGTTTTTTTAAATAAAAATCCTTTATTAATAAGTATTTTAACAAATGTACAATGAATAATTGAGATGTATAGGACTACTCCCCACAAGAGAACCAAAAAGCTCTGTGCTGTGGGGAGGAGTGTTTTATATACTATCTTAGCTTAATATATAGCAAATTAATTTCCTTGTATTAAAAAAATAATGTAAATATTTATAAATAAGCTTAAAGTAACAGTTAATACATTTCAATGAATAATTGCTTCATGGATTTAGTGAATATATTAATGGTGTTGACGTTTTTTATATTTTGAGGCAACTTATTAAAATTGCCTGCTGCTACATTAAGCCAGTGCCTCTGACCCAATGTAGTATGTTATCGTGGTATTTTAAATAAATTAAATTTAGCTAATCTTAAAGTTTATTACTGTTAAGTTAGTTTAGTTTAGTTATTATACAAGCATTATATATTGCTGTTATATTTATACAAGCACTTTGCTTTTTTGGGGGCGCTCACCTAATCTAATATTTTTAATTTATTTATGTACTATGTAATCAATTTGTTTGTGAGGAATAAAGATTACTTATTTATTTATTACTGTTTAGTTAGTTTAGTTTAGTTATTACTGTTATTACTGTTACTTTAATCTTAAAGTTATTACTGGAGATGCGAACTTAAGTCTTCGACGTGACATTATTGCCTACAGCAGGTTCTGCATAATTTATTTAAAAGAGATGTCATCGAGATGTCATTTTGGTCAATATATATTATTTTATTATTTATAATTTGTAATTTAACCTTTGTAAACAGGTATTTATATATAAATAAACGATTTATTTATTTAAAAAAAAAATCGGTCCCTAGCCACTTAGCGGCCACTGCTTTGCCGCTCGTGGCCGGTTTAGATTAACCGAGGCTGTTGTTTTGTATTATTTTTTGTTTTATTATTAATTTATCGAATTGCCTTGTATTAAGCAAATTTTCATTATGTAGCCCGCTCCGCGCCTACTTCGCCTTGCAGCCCGCTCTGCGGACCTGCTCAGCTTGCTGTGGCTCCTTTAGCCACTTATTATACTGTCTTACATGTCCATATTTACTTTTCTTCATTATACCGTAGGTAAATTTGAAAAGTATGGTGTTAAAAAAATAATCTAAAATAGGGATTTACCAGAATTATACGTTTTATGTATTTTTATCACCTCTAGAGTAGATTTAACAATGTTGTCTCTCTGTATGTGTGTTTGTGTCGGGTATCGTCAAAGCTCCCAGTTTGTGTAGGTGTGTTTAAGTCGGGTTATTGTTGAAGCTCCCAGTTTGTGTATGTATGTTGGTGTCGGGTATCGTCGAAGCTCCCAGTTTGTGTATGTCAGGGAGCCAATGAGGTTAGACCTGGATGTTAATCCACGCCCAAAATTATACATCAGACCAACCTCAATAGTTCTTTAACTCTATTTTACCACGCTGTCAACTGATTTTAGCCGTGAGTTATACCATAATAAGTAAGATATTTTGCTGGCGAGGTCTTGTAGAGTCAGTTTTAATCAAATTGAAAAATGTCAACGTTCTTTGCTTTATTTTTTTTAACCAACAAAAGAAATAAATAAATTGCGACAACACACCATACTGACTTCGACATTTCTACTCGAAAAATTGCACAATATATTGTTACACTTGCGTCATACTTTCTCGAGCGGTGATTCTTTAAAAAAGCAAATCATTAATTATTTCATAATTTTTGAGTTAATAAACGAAAAATACCCTGAAGACTCTAGTTGGCCACTTTTATTTTATATCCTCGGTTATTTTAGAAGGAAATGGCAAAGCAAATGAAGTTATTTTATCTAAGAAAATAACTTCTTTAGGTTTTGTAAAAAGCGTCATAAAGTTTTAAACTACGAGAGAGATAAAAGTTTGAAATTAGCAGCTCAGACGTTACTTTTGATTAACTGTTTTTAGCTCAGTTAATAGGTTGAGAAAACTCGTTGCGTCGGGAGCAATTAGCACCATTAACCCAAAAACAGCATCCCGCTGCAGCAGTTGTAATTACAACCAGGCAAATTTCTACCTAGACTTTCCTCGGCATTTCCTCTCTTTTCTTTTAACGTTTTAATATGACTACTTTGAAAGAGGGAAAGTAAATGGCCGAATGCTTTTAAAATAGAAAATACTTTCTTGTTCATTTTCTCCTTTTTCAAAGCAGTTTAATTTTAAGTATATTGTAATATGGAATAGTTAAAGTAATGTAAAATTAGAGCCTACCAAGAAGTTAGAAGACCAAATAAATAGGGTCATTTATTTGAAATTAGAAAAATATTTTGATCGATTTATCTCACACCTGCATAGAACCCTCTTGTGAGAACGATCCCTTTACGCTAAGAAATATTTTTATGAGCCAAAAATTACATTAACATTACTATAAATTTTTTACTTTCTTTACCTGTTTCTACAGGCATATAGGAAAGGTATTGTGTTTATTTTAAAATCCGAAACCTAGTTTTATCATGATTATCCGATTCAGGAACTTGTATGACGTTCTGAGTGGTTTCATCATTCTTCTATGTGTTTGTGTGGTGTGTGTGTGTGTGGTGTGTGTGTGTGTGTGTGTGTGTGTGTGTGTATGTGTGTGTGTGTGTCTGTCTGTGTCGTGCATATCTATCACTTCTTCACACTAAAGAGCTAAAACATGGCCCAAAATCAGGCATAAGGGTTTAGTTGCGCTATCCGCAAGATCATATTTTTCTTAGAAGACGTCATACTAATTGTCAGTTTCAGGATTTCATCATGCTGTCTGTAATGAAAACACAATATTTGTATTTTTTTTTATTTAACCCACGGTATAAATGAAGATAAGAAAATCAAATGTTTTACATTTGTCGAAGTTATGACGTTATACGTTCAAAATAACTAACAATAAAATAAATCAAATATAGTGCAATTATTTATTTGAAAGATTGAAATTAATAAAACTTTTTTGCCTATATGACCGCTGGTATTTCTAACGCTTTCGTTAACATACAAACATGGTTTTCGTTTTCATACAAACATGATATTCATATGAAATGATTCGTAACTATCTACCGCAATACATTTTGAACCTAATATTATCACATTAATTTATAATACCCTAGATTTAGGTTACCTAATTTTTTTTAGGTCGAGCGTCAAGAAAACGAAGTAATACTTCCTTGAGCTTCAAGTAATCATGGTATTCTATGGACATGCTAAGCAAGTCCGTAAGTTATGATATATCTACTTAAACATTGGATCATTCTGAGGACTTAAGATATTGTAAGGACGAGCAAAGTTAATCTGAAGTTTTGAGGAAAAGGACCGAGGTAACCCGTACCCGATTTTTTATTTTGAATATCGATAAAACATATGATTTGTAAAAAGTGTATGCATGTACTGAGACTGTAAAAAGTACTATACTGACTGAGAAATACTTACCTCTGAGGGGGGCCTCTGTGGAAAATACTGAGCCTCTGAGGAAAATACTGAGCCTCTGAGGGAAATACTGGCCTCTGTGGAAAATACTGAGCCTCTGAGGAAAATACTACTGAGGGAAATACGGCCTCTGTGGAAAATACTGAGCCTCTGAGGAAAATACTGAGCCTCTGAGGGAAATACTGGGCCTCTGTGGAAAATACTGAGCCTCTGAGGAAAATACTGAGCCTCTGAGGGAAATACTGAGGTGAAATACTGAGCCTCTGAGGAAAATACTGAGCTCTACTGAGCCTCTGAGGGAAATACTGAGCCTCTGTGCAAAATACTGAGCCTCTGTGCAAAATACTGAGCCTCTGAGGAAAATACTGAGCCTCTGTGCAAAATACTGAGCCTCTGTGCAAAATACTGAGCCTCTGAGGAAAATACTGAGTCCCAGTGCGAAGTACTGATGCTCAGTGGAAACTATACATTCTAGGCGTTGAAAGCCGGACCTATCAAGTTAAAAACACATTATCGACGAAAGTACCTAAAGAAGATTTACCCAGGAATAGAAAAGAGATTTTTACGAAAACTCGGAGTGGCATGTCAACAATTTATATTTCGTTAAACCCTCCCTCGCAAGGTTTGAATGAACACCACGGAATACATGGAGCAAGGTAAATCGATATTTAAGCATACGTTACCATGTGGCTCGTGAAATTGATAAACGGGTATAAAGGGAGGTCACACATGCCCCTTGATTACGGTTATACTAACTCTTCAATACATCCACACTCTGTAATACTAATCCCTCAATACATCCACACCACGAAGAAAATTTTTAACCAAACCTGGCTTGTAATTAATTTACACCGGTGTCGAAACTTTACTTTCAGATTCTTCTTGTAATTACCACGACACTTTTACTTTTTAATCTCAAATTCCTTTATTTAGCCGCTAGAGTTTATTTAAGCGTTAATAACTTTCTGTTTGTTTATAAATTAATTCTAATCAATTAGCAACAATAACTCTCTAATTATTTGTAAAAATAGCGTGTTTGTAAAAGTTTTATTATTACTCTATTATTTTTTACCAGCTGGCTGTATTTATAAAATACGATTTAAAATGTTAATTACATCGTTCACATGAACAGTTGGGGGTTGAACCTAATGTTCACACGGTATTTTACCGTGAAAAATGAGTAAATAAACCGGAGAGGAGGGGGATAATCATCATGTTTACTGTCAGGGCTTATGAGTAAATAATGGCTCCAATCAAGATGATAGACAGTTACAAGGTGATTCAATCCAATGTAAAATAAATAAATTCAGTTTGAGACTATAATCTGACTTTTTTATGAATGGCAAGTGATGTTATTCGCGATTCAAAGAGATGGTTGTAAGGTTGGCAATACCAATGGCGGGAAAACGAAAGGGTGATCAAATTTTTTTTTATCATAGGATTAGCATGGGAGCCGTTGAAAATTCTTCTTTTATTCCTTTATTGTTCGTTAATTTGTGATAAATGAGGTAAAAATTCATAGAACGACCATCGGTGCTAAAAAATGGCCAATATTTCATAGATAAATACTTCGATAATTCCAGGATTTTAAATATAGAATCAGGCTCTTATCACTACAGACTTGGATTTGTCCGATTTAACTCAGAAATAATAAAACCTAAACGGATAATTTAAACAAACATTTTACAAAAACGTGAATTTATTGAGTTATTAATTATTTTAGTGTGTAAATAAAATTTATTGATAAATTAAAACATCATTACGGTGAAAATCGGCTTGTTATCAGTTAATTTAAATACCTGTAGCAACTAATTTAAACAATTTAATGCAATTAATAGGTAATTTTGTGTGTTTGTGTAAACTAAAATTCTTTAAAAGTAACATTAAATAACAATAACTAAAATAAAACACTATATTGTGATTTTCACCTTCTTATCACTCAATTTAAGCACTCGTGACAACCCATTAAAACCCTATTTTTCAACAAAATAGTGACTCTACTGAGTTCATACGGCCTAAAATTAATTAAATTAAAGCCCTTTGATAAAAAATTTAAAGAAATAATCGTCACAAATAAGAAAAACCAAAAAACTCCCATAAGGACTTTAACAACGATCACCCTTTCGTTATCAATTTCTTATCAGCGATGGTGGCGCTGCTACGAACTTTGAATCGCGAATATACTGATTCTTGCAATGACGTCACCACCGGAGTAAACATAAATATTGGTTTCACTCATAAAAGCCCTCCTTTAAACTTACAATTTTAACTTTTGTGAAAAGTTAAAAAAACAATTTTAGATACATATGTTAGATACATATTTTCATTGAAGTATTATAACAAGAAGGGCCCTGTTATTTGAAATGTTTACCAAAGTGTGTTTTTCTACGATAATTTTTAATTTTAAATTGGGGCATTCTATGATATGGAATAATTTAGAAATTACACTTTTTTCTGAAAAATCCCTTACCAACATCTAGATATTTCACAAAACGTTGTAGTTTGACTTATGAATTACTTTTTTTAACCAATATGAAAACCCAACATTTGGTACACCAGAGTAAATCACCCCGACTAACTCTGCTTCTAATGGAGCTATCGCCAAAAATTGGTATCCACCCTCTACTAAGTCAACTACTAGAAGCTTAAAGAACTATTTTTTTGGAAAATTTCTTCCAAATAGAGCTATCAGATAGCCAATGAATGTATTTCTACAATAACGTTTAAATTTCAAATGAGAGCAACCCGTGTTATGGAATAATTCAGGAACAACACTCTTTGCAAAACAATCCAATACCAATATTAATAAATTTCGGATATTTATAACTTTTAAATTTCAAGGTAGCGCTTATTTCTAAATAAGTTGACTACCAAGGGTTACACGAGCTTTAGTTAGGTTAAGGCAGGTATTGTAGTGTTTTATAATAGTGCAGTTTCTCAATTAATCTTAATTATGGTAAGTTTCAATTCAAAATTCAAAAGTTATTATAAAAAACAACCATTTTAGAAATCTGATTACTATATTAGGAATACGATTGTCTAAAAAATATTGGATATTTAAGCTTTCTGGTAGTCGACTTAGTGGGATAAGATACTATTTTCAGAGTGATAGTTCTATTAGAAGCTGAGTTAATCAGGGTGGTATTTTTGAAATGTGCCACTCTGTATAATAGAACGTTTATAATACAAAACAAAACACAAACAATGTGATTGAAGCCCAACAACTTTTGATTAGTTATAACCTTAATATATGTTGGTTTGCAATAATGTTACAGACCGAGGACCGGTAGCTAAATGGTAAAGTGTTCACCTTACGACCTAGAGGTCGAGGGTTCAAATCCAGCAGGGGGAGGAACTTGTATAAGGTTATCCCTTGGACTGATCTTTTGGGAGGTCTTAAATACATGGCCGACCGACCCATAAGGTCTCACGAGGTTTCCATTGGCTGTTACGCAAATGCGGGGTTGGCTCCAATTTCATCTGAGACAAGTCTGGATCCACGTTTCCTTTGTCACCAGTTCATGTAAAGACAAAGTTCTATGGGCCGGTGAAGGGACGGAAAGATACTGAACCTTCAGATCAAGCGCTGTGAAAGTGGTGACTCATATTGTAGTCTTACAATTACCGTAGGTAATAAGGGATAATGTTTTCGGTCCTAGAAGACACATTTTAGTGATCTGTGGAACTTTGGAGGGTTTATGCTAACTTCAGAGTTACTACCGGCTTCTCTCCTCGATGGGCTGTACTGGACTGGACAAAGCAGTAAGTATAATGAGTATTTGGTGACACTAGAGGAACTGATGATATTGTTAAAATAATTCTGGCGCGGTGGTCCGCATGTCGGGCGAATTTCCTTTGGATGCGTGTTTCCGTGCTTTTTACAATATATAAGTTTACAACTACTAAATAAATAATTCCGTCGCGGTGGTCCGCTGTCGGCGAATTTCATGTAGAATTCGTGTTTCCGTGCTTAACAACCCATTCTTGCTTAAGGTTCCGGTTCATGCTTTAGAACCTAAGCAGTTACTCGATTGTCAAGCACTGCTCGTAACTCATTTTTCTGTATTTTTCAAAGGAAATGCGCATAATTATCCAGTTGGTTGTTCAAAACTATGCCTCTAAAATTAGAAGTACGCACAATTATTTGCACTAGTTTAAAGCTTAGTTACTTATATTTAAGCTTAGTCAGTTATCTTTAAAGGTTTTAGCGCATTTCCTTTGAAAAATACAGACAAAATGAGTTACGAGCAGTGCTTGACAATCGAGTAACTGCTTAGGTTCTAAAGCATGAACCGGAACCTTAAGCAAGAAATGGGTTGTTAAGCACGGAAACACGAATTCTACATGAAATTCGCCCGACAGCGGACCACCGCGACGGAATTATTTATTTAGTAGTTGTAAACTTATATATATGTAAAAAGCACGGAAACACGCATCCAAAGGAAATTCGCCCGACATGCGGACCACCGCGCCAGAATTATTTTCTAGTTGTAAACTTATATTAAGTAAAAAAAAACGATAAAAATTGATCGTCCCTACCAGGATTTGAACCCAGGTACCCTAAGTTTGAGTGCTCGTATTGACTCCGGACCACTGCCATTCAACTCAGAAGCCCAAAAAACATAGAAAACGACACCCTACTCGATTTAATTTTTAACGACCGTAATTTTGGTTTTTCGATAATTTTTGTGGTTTTTCGACTTTTTGGTAACTTAGAGTGGTCGTATCGACTTCGGACCGGTTGCATTCGATTCAGCGCCCAAAAATACATCGAAAACGACACCCTACTCGAAATTTATTTTTTATCGGCCTAAATTTTGGTTTTTGGTCATTTACAATGGTTTTTTAGACTTTTTGGTCACTTAGAGTGGTCGTATCGACTTCGGACCGGTTTCATTCGATTCAGTGCCTCAAAAACATAAATATTGACCTTTTTCGCGGCAAAAAATATTAACCCTGAATTTTGCCGATTTTTTGAAAATTTCGCTGACTCAGCAAACCGGGTTAATGACGTCACAAAAACCTGGTTTTCAATAGGTTCGTGTCCTCCCAAAGGTTGATTTTTGTACCAAGTTTGGTTAAAAAATATTAATCCGTTCGAAAGATAGAGTGTTTACAAGAAAGTGTCTAGATATATATATATATATAATATATATATATATATATATATATATATATATATATATATATATATATAAAGTCTCGCGAAAATTTTTTTCGTCATTAGGGACCTCTGAAACGGATTTGTGTCGTGGTCCGAGGTTCGAATTCCGCCATGACGCCTATCCCATTAGCGAATTTTTTCCCAAAGGAAATTCGCTAAAACTAGTACCTAGCAGGCTAGATGAGACTAATGAAATCAGAGTAGGTAGTGGGACTTGAGAATATATACTATGAACCTATGACAAACTGTGAACCTAGCCACAGGTGTAGTCTCGTAAAGTAGAGAGTAGAAGGTGGTAGAAGTACGGAGGTCTTCCCTGGCTGTGCAGTGTGTGCATTAACTATAGGGAGTTTTCGTAGTGTGGCATTCAGAAGTGTAGAAATGATGAAATGACCTAGCGTTCAAGAGGATTCAAGCGTACAAAAGTAAGGTTACAAAAACCCCTGAGAGCCCCAAAAAGATGTTTCTAGTCTCTCAGTGTATCGAGATGAAGAATGCCTCCTCATGCAATAAATCTCTATGAGTATTCTAAGATTCTCATGTTTTTAAAAACTTAATCAACTGATGAAATAGTCTCAAAATAATTTGAAATATAATCATATTTCTTCAAGCTTTAAATCTTGACGAGAAATGACTTTTAGGAAATATTTATAATCAAATCAAAGACAATGGCATAGTGTTTAAGTTATTCTCCATTTTTTTATGTTTACCAGAAGCTTTAAGTAAAGTTAATTTAAAAGAGCGAAACCAAAATTCAGTTCGTAACATAATTAAACAAATAAGGGCTAAAATCCGCTAATGCGTGTTGTTGCCATGTTCAGAGACACAAATTGTATTGCACTCATCTCCTCCACTTTCTGACTCTGAGAAAGTAGCTGCATAAAAAAAATGAAATCTCTTGGCTTCAAATCTATGATGTGCAAATGCTATTGAACAATGGCAGTATATATACACAATATACATTGTTGTATTGAAAATGTGAATTTTCTAACCCCCTCTTTACTTCTGCAATACCAACACCTTTATGAACATAATTTTGTGATGGAAAATCTGTACCGTAATTTCTTCGACTAAAAAAACTGGAATCGAAACGACATCACAATAGTTTTCTCAACGTCGTGCATCAAAACATTTAACTTTAGAAAATAACTTTTCTTTCTTTCATTTTTACGGATCATTGGATGGTTTAATAGAGACCGAAGCAATCCTTCTATCCCACCAGAAAATAGAATTTACTAGAAAGAAAGCAAGGTGTTTTTCACTCTGACTCTCTTTCTTATTGTTGAATCCTCTCACTAGATAGCGTTGGTGTAGTTAGTTCCACTCACTTTGATTTCAAAAACGACTTTTTTACTCTTCTTAAAAAAAACTTAGCTGGGATTAAAATCTTTTAAGAACATAAACTCTAAAAAGAAATTCTTCTTTTAAAAGAAAATCTTTAGAGCAATTAAATTAACAAAGATACAAGATGTGAGAAAAAAAGGTAAAAGATTTAGCTGAGAGTAGGGCGCAGCAAGGGAGAGTGGGGCGCTACAGAGGGGCGCCACGAGAAAGAGAGGGCGCGAGTAAATAGTTGCCTAAAACCTACCTAATGCCTCCAAATCCTTACCTTTAGAGTCAATTAAAGAAAAGTTGTAAAATGCTTGCTCCATTTTCTTTTTGGTATTTCCTCCTTTTTTTATAATTAATTTAAATTGATTTTTCATCTTCTATGGTTTAGCTTGTATGAAATCAAAAAGATAATCGAAATGTATTATTATCGTTTAGAATTCAAAATGATTGAGTTTATCGTGAAAAAAAATGTTTCAAATTGTATATTCTATTCGGATTTTTAGAAATAAAATATTTTTCTAGGAATAAACATGAAAGTAAAAATAATAACATTTTTATTGAATTTTATGAAAAGATACTTGATTGACAACTTGAAAGTTGGCAGACAAGATACACTTAGTGTATGCATTTATCAATTATAATTGATTGATTTTATAATTTATCATTTATACAATCAAGAGTATGCATTTATATGCAGTGTACAGTAAGCTATTTCAGAGCACATCAAGAATTTACAGTGCACAGAAAGAACTGACATTGTGCAGTAAGAACTTTAAGAGTACAGTTGTAGAATATATTTTTCTAGTCATTCCTAAATACAAGACAGAACTTAAAATGCAACATAATCTAAGCAAGACTGTAAAAATCAAGACTACTCTTCTCAAAATTATAAAATATAATAAATGCACACCACATCGTAAATACAATAATCTATTCTCCTTAGCCTAAACAAAATTAAAAAACCAAATCTTCTAACTAAACCTCAAAAGTTAAACCTCCTAACGTAAAAAATAATAATTATAACAATATAACCTTTACACCCAGGGCCCGTGTGATCGATCTAACCTGGGTGTTTTAGTGATTTCCCTCAATTTTACAGGCAAATGCCAGGTTGATTAATCAAAAGTCAGCCCACAGACTGCCTAGAAACTCTTCTTTGAATCAACCTATTAAAAATCCAAACAAAATATACTCCTTTTAGTAATTCTTCAAAAAATCAAAAAAATCCCTAATCCCTAAATCTAACAAACTCATCCTTACCTTAAAAGTAAACAAAATTCTTACAAAAAAAAAAAAAAAAAACATAAAAGCACGAACTGCCCTCAAACTAGTAAATATACAGAGTACAGCACGCTCTAAAGTAAACAGAAAGCTCTTTAAGAGCACAGTAAGGACTTTTAAAGCAAATTAAGCATTGGCAGTACACAGTCAACATTTTTAAAGCAAAGTAAGCATTTACAGTGAATCATGAATTCTTACTTAGCACAGTAAGTATTTTCAGCGCACATTAAACACTTACTGTGCACCGTAAGTACTCACAGAGAACAGCAATTACACAGTAATTACTTACAAAGCACACTTAGGACTTATAGTGAACAGTAAGTCCTTACAGTGCTTTTAACTTTTCTTCACGCTCTTACCATAATCAAATGGAAAATGTTTAAAATATTAATAAAAATCGCGTAAGCATTAAAGCAATAATCAAGCAAACCGTCTACGCAAATGTATGGAGGTATGGAGACACATCACGATTCGTAACTACACGGAAGCATTGTGATGACTTCACAATGCCGTAGTAAACATTATAACTGACGCATATGCTTCGCTCACCATACATTAAATACGCAGCGGTCATATCATTAACATAAAATAACAGCATGGAACGTAACATTAATATACGGAATAAACATTATTCTAATGTTTCTCATGTTTACCAATGTATTGTTATATGTTTGCTTACCTCATTCAGTTGTCTATTTTTTTTTTAATTTTTTTTTGTTACGAATACATTTTTGTTTTCATTATACTCAGAAAACCTTACTTTCCTTAAAAAAAAATAGCGGAGAGTAAATTTCATTTACAAAATGGAGATTTTATTTTGCATGGATCATAAAACAGAGGGGTTCGATTTTCATCAAGACAGCACTTTTGTCCAGATTACGCTGTAAACATCATTTTACTTTCCTATTCGCTCCGAGGGGAAAGCGTTGCAGTGCAACATTTCATTTTATTGTAATGGATTTTCCTGACTTTTCCTTCCCCCCGTCTTGATGTTGTTCCAGTTTATCTCCAATGTAACTTTTGTTTTGTAATATTTTGTATTGTTTCGTTTTTACACAAAAAAACCTCTTGTAATTCAGAATAATCGAATGGTTTTTATTTATGTAAAAATTAATTATGTAAACATTTATATAAACAATTTATATAAAATAATAATTAATGTAAATACTTTTATATTAACTTAAAATAATAAAAGAAGAAATATTTTTCAATGTAATTCAAGCCCAGAGTAAGATAAACCTGGTCCGGAGTCGATACAATTACTCGATATATCTGAAAAACCGAAATAAACGTGGAAAATGACCGTAATTATTACGGAACAGGATTAATCTAATAACTTGAGTGAGGCATCGATTTCTACGTTTTTTTGGGGTTGCTGTGTCAAGTGAAGCTAGTCCGTAGATGATAAAACCACTGCGTGTGTTAATGTGTGTCTGCTATCATCGTAAGTCCCTATTTAATTATGCAATAAGTTTAAACTAGGTACGGAAATCAATTTTTAGGTCTAGTTGTTCTTTTTAGAAATTTATTTATTTCTTAAGACGTCGTTAAATGACAATAATGACTTTTTCTAAAAATCATAAAATGCGGAATAATGACATGTATGTATAATATATGACATGTCATAACATGTCATATATTATACAAATATAAGTGTCATGTTTCTTTTCATAATTAGCATTACTTCAAATTTGTATCCTTATTACTTCAATTTTTTAGCATCACTTCAATACGTATCCATTTTTCAACATGGACGTGTTTTTTTATACAATTTTAAAAAATCTAAAAATAATCAAATTAAGTTAAAGTTTAGTTCAAGCATAAACCTTCATGTAATAAATAAGATGATTCATGGTTTCAGATGAATCATGAAATTTAAGTAGCATTGAGCAAGGTCAGTGCCTAGATAGGTGACTGCTGGGGAAAGAAAAATTACTGCCTGAGAGTGAACCAAGCAAACAACAAATTTGTAGTGTAACAAGTCCGAAAACGTCTTACAGTACAAATTTGGATATTTTTACATTCTGAGGACGAGCGAAGTGAGTCTGAAGTAGTGAAGATGAGCGTATCGAATCCGACTTGATGAAAAGATTCGAATACTGCGTACCTTATTTTTTTAAATTTCAAAAAAAGGGTTGACAAGGTTTAAAATGTTCATTTTTGGAACAGCACAACTATACTTATAGGTTCATTTTTGAGTCTAGTCTCAACTAACTAATAAATACATCCACACACGCTCACATCATAATAACAACTAGTCCAAACGTTATAAAACGTTTCAGAAAGATAATTCAGGCAAAATCTTGGAAACCTCAAACATTTTAACTCTAAACAGCAAATTTTTTCCAAAGGAAATTCGCTAAAAAACCGATTAATTACTCAAAAATCCTATATTTTTATTATATAATAATAACTTAGCTTACGACTAAAAATTAGCCTACATCAGCGTTTATTTAACAAATATAAAATATAAAATAAAAAAAAACAAATTTACAAACTACTTCATATTGCACCTTGGTATATACCAAGGTGCAATATGAAGTAGTTTGTAAATTTGTATTTTTATTTTATATTTTTTAAACTCTGATGATGACCAATTTTTAGTCAAAAGCTTAGTTAATTATTATATATTAAAAATATAGGACTTTTGTGTAATTACTCTGTTTTTATTTTATTTTTTTTAGAAGTCATTTTTTTTTTGTTGTTTTATTGGTAATTACAACTACATTTACATTGTTATAAGTAATTAAGATAATGGGATATAATTTTAACTTGAAACTTGACATGAAACAAGGTGTCTGCCCAGTGGCAGATCTTGCTGACATGAACTATAAAGAGCATGATTAAATTATTAATTTTAGATCAAAATCTGTTTTTATTCTATCCGCATAGCCGAGCAGCCTGCCTCCGTACGAGCACCAGTCTTGATCCATACTTGTGTATTTCGATTACTAAAATACACAAGTGTGGACTCTATGTCCTCGCATCAGTGGCAAGCCGCTTAGAGCTAGGCGGACGGAGGATAGTTTTTTTTTTTAAAAAGTTAGTTTTAAGTTTGGTCTCTAAGTAGGTCTCGCGGCCACTGCCGCTTGAGTCTACGGAGAGGGTTGTTAGGGTTTTCATCAGAGGAAAGAGTACGTACGAGAGGATTTGGATGGTTGGCAAAGGAGGCATGAAAGGATTTATAACGAGATATTGCAAGGTCACGGACAAAAGGTATGTTAAAGTCATGATGTAGGGTATTATTGGAGACATAAAATGGAGCATCGGCTATTTTACGTAGGATAATGGATTGGAGGGATTGGATTTTGTAGGAATTGGAAGGTTTGGTTTTAGAAGTTCAAAAAAAGAAACTATTTAATTCTAAAAATCTCGAATTTGGATATATAAGGTGAATACAATACTTATGCTATAAACTTAGCAGATGAGAAAAACTAAACAAGAGAACTATACGTCGTAATTGCAGTGATTGGACTGAGAGTTTTAGTTAACTGGCTGTAAATAGTATTCATTATTTTCCTGCCCTACTTATAAAACGATATTACTTATACTCTACTTTCTAAAGTAAGTTGAACTACTTTAAGTTGCTTTTAGTTCAACTTACTCTTAGACAAAAATAAGTTTTCCTTTAAAAAATATCTTTAAAAGAAATAAATTTAAATTATATACATCATTTGTTCCCTTTTTATGAGACAAATAACTTTTTAGGGAAAAAACAAGAAAATTATACCGGCAAAGTTTTCCATTCCGTCTCAAGCATAAAATACTTACTTTCTCGTTTATAAGACGAACAAGAAGAAAAAAGTAATCGTAAGAAAAATGTAAAATAAGTTTGAGAAAATAAAGGAAAGTAAACTTAAATAACAAACAGAGATGATAAATCTAGGGGAGGGGGGATATTGTAAGTAAAATGTAAAGATGTTTCTTATTTATACGAGATACGACGTCATGCGTAAATATCCGACATATAAATATACATCGCATATGTATACATACAGTGTGTTCATAAATAATTGAATATTTCCTTTTTACCAGATGGAGCATTATATCTGCACCTAGACTTTTGTAAGTGGCCTCTATTCCCTGTAAGTTCAGTCCTGTGAGTTCAAACTTACCATTTTTATTTCGATAATTATTATCTAAATATGGCAACCAAATATGGCAACTAATCAAATTCTAATGTATAGTAACAACATACTATAATATAGACCTTTTTTAGACATTTCTTAGTCATCATTGACGGCTCGACATAACGTCATGTCCCACTCTGTTTCGTTACGTCTAACTCATGAAGGCGCTGACAGAGCCTGAACTCACTCTGACTTCAATTAAAAATTCGAAGAATATAATGTGAAGTATTTACCAAAAACGAGCAGTGCTCTCTTACCGCCATTATTCTTGGCAAGCAAAACCAATAATATATAATTTGATATTATCGAGTTTTGAAAAAGCATGAATAGTTGAGACAATATAATTGTGCGAGCGAAACCTAGGAAATGTAACAAGCAAAATGCAATGCTACATGTGGGAACTGTTCCATCATTCGACATTCGTCATCATTAATGTCTCAACATAATGTCATGTCCCACTCTGTTTCTTTACGTCTAACTCATCAGGGCGACGACAGAGCCAAAACTCAATCTGATCTTCAATTAAAATTTCAAAGAATATAATGAGATGACGAGTGGTGCTTTTACCACAATCATGCTTAGCATGATGGGAAGTAAAGGTTCAGTGCCCAGGTATAGTACTGAAGTTCTCACTCTGTCGGCGCCCTGATGAGTCAGACGAAATAAAACACAGTGGGACTTGACATTATGTTAAACCATCAATAATGTCGAATGATGGAGCAGTTCCCAGATGTAGCATTGCATTTGTCTTGTTACATTTCCTAGGTACCTCTCGCACAAATTATATTGTGTCCACTATTTATTTTTTGCAAAACATGGTAGAATCCAATGGTATATATTATAGAGTTTTGTTTAGTTTTGGTATGTATTAGTATTAGTGTAGTTTTTGAGTAAGGTTTATACTTCAGAAGTTAATTTCTATGAAAGCTATTTTTTATGAAATGTTATTCTAATAAAACGAAATTTGTATTTTTATAGAGGTTTTCTCTTCCATTTTTTTTAAAAAAAGAGGAGGGTGTCGGATTATATTTTCTAATCTAAACGCTAGAAGGAATTTGAATAATTGAATAAATAAAAAAGGATAACTTGAATAAACAATAAAATTTTGTTATAGATTCATAATACCTTAGTTTGTATTAAAACAAGCGATAAAGACTTGAAGTCTACCAAACAAGTGCACCATATATATTTCATATAATATGTTCTTTAAAACAAAGATAATTAACAAAAAAAGAGTTGAAAATATGTTTATTCACTTCTGCTTGAAGTACTTAAAGAAGAATTTTGAGAACAAAGCATTTCCATGAAACGGACAGTAAAATAACTTCCTGTATTTAGAGGGGAAAATTACCAAAACCAAAAGTGTAAAAAAGCTTTATTGTCGTAATGGAAGAAAGTTTTGAGATATAAGTAATGAAAGTTAATTTTTCAAGTTTATATGAGAAGGTGAATCTAAAACCATGGTTGAGTTAGGTTGACATGGGTCTGACTTGGCTAGAACCTGCTATGAAACCGTTTTTTTGAAAATCTGGCCTTAGAACGGCCTCGGTAAAGAAAAGGTTGTTTGAGATTTAAAACCAAATATGACAGGGTGCAGAGCTTCTGTCTAGACAAGGAAAATCTAACGGAAAACTAAGGTTGACTTGTTTTTTTGTCTTAATTATTAAAATAATCATTAAATATGGAAAATTTTATTAAGAAATGATAAGAACACAAATAATTGGTCTATCTGTCTGCTAATAGTAGATGATATATTTAAATAATTGTCTGTCTATCTATTAGCACATGATTAAACATATGATGAAATTTTATACAAGATACAAGTCGAACGAAAGGTTAACCCCCAAGAAAATTTCAAGACATGAATATTAATGGTGGAACTAAGCGTGCTTGTGTAATTCATGTTTAATATTTTAGTCAAAACGTTCACACCTCTTATAAATTGTATAATTAACAAGCGCTAAAAAGATTTATAAAATAATTATAAAAAATTAGTGGAGAGAAGGTATGTTTTATATAATTTTATATATTATATATATATATAAATAATATACATATTATATATTTAAATAAATAAATATAATATAATATATATATATATAATATATATATATATAATATATAATATTATATATAATAATATATATATATATATATATATATAATATATATATTTGACAACATCAAGGGAGCACAGTTATACTCACATTGGCCAAATATTTAATTTTTGACTACTCCAATGGTAAAGTTTTAAGAATTAACGTGAACAGATATTAGCGCGGCATAGAACTCACAAATTAAATAATGATACGGAACACATTTCTCTCATCTCAAGCGTTGCACCAACAAGTAGAAACAAAATAAGTCGGGGGCAGTTTTGAGGCAGTGAAAGTGCCTGTTTATTAGCAACAACACTCCAACAAAAGCAGCCCCTAATGTTTCATTTAACTTAATAATACCGATTATACAAACCAACGAACTTTTACCCTAAATATATCAATGTTTTATTAACTTTAATATAAAACTTTTTTTTGTTCAAAAAAGTTAGTCTTACTAAAACTAACCAGGTTATCATACTCTACCAGCCCATAACCTATTCATCCTATCCGGCCCATACCTTAGCTTCCCCATACTCATTTTCTAATCCTCCTATATCCTGAGTTAAATAAATAACACTCTGCAAAACTTCATCACACTAAGGTTAAACAAATACTTCGCAGTGAATTATTTGCCCCTGAAATTCTCACACTGCAAACTTTTAAAATGTTACACTAAATTAGATATTAAAATAATTTTAAAACTTTTTACTAATTGTGTAAAAGTTTTGTAATTTAAAGACGTGTATTATTTTACATCATGAGTTAATACGTATATAGTAGTTATTTACGTCAGTTTATCTATAAACATTTATTTAAGAATTATTATATTTATGCAAGTAACATTTATGTATTTCAGTGATGACTTCATCAATGAAAATTTTAAATCCAACCAATATGTTAGACATTTATAAGGTTCAAGGATTCAATTCGATGTAAACAAACCAAACGCATTCGGAGGTTATAACCTGATTTTATTATGAATGACGTGTGACGTCATTGCAGGAATTGGTATAACATTGAAAATTTACTATTTATTCCTGCAATGACGTCAATTCCGGACTATAATCTAATATGTAAAAAATTGATTTAATTCAGAAAAACCCCCCAACTGAATCGCCTTATAAATTCTATCAGCTTGGAATCCAACGTTTCACCTCATGTGAGAAAGTCATCATCAGGTATGCAAAACATCGTGGATAAAAACATGAGGCTCTACAAAACTAAAAGTCAATTACACACCCCTCATAGTATGGTACACCGTAACACATAATTATGACACACCTTAAAGGTACTTTCCACTGTGGAAGAAAAACATCAGGTTCATCATATTAATGATGTTTACAAGACAAAGCAGTCACTACGTTGTACAGGGGTACAAGCTCACCAAAACAGCCAAGTATCATTCAGTTAATGCTGGTCTGTAACTACTCAATTTCTTGTCTGAAAATGTATGGTCCTTTGAAGGAAAGTTGTTTTATAAATATGTCAAAAATATACTTTTAAGAAATCCGCTATACAGTCTATCGGAATTTCATGCTATAACTTATAACTAACTAAAGATATGTATATCTTTATTTTAATTGCTTATGTATATCTTTAGTTTATTTGCTTAAGTATAACTTATTTATTTTTGTTTATATATGACAATTGACTATGTGTACGTTTTCAGTATATTTGTTAAATAAAGATTGTTTAATTATTTACATCGACTACCGTCACCGCTGCAAGACGTAAAAATTCTTAATAATAGCCGCGGAAGCTTATGAAGTTTACTGGTTTGTTTTATTGGTTGCTAACTTAGCTAAGTAATTCGGGTTAATTAATTCAGTTGGATTAATTTTATACAAATTATACATAAATACATTTTTTACACAATTTTATACATCAAAACTTAAGCAATCGATAGCTAATCGATTGCCAATTGATTATCAATATAATTAATTCTCGATCAATCGACTACAGCCAATTAATCCCTCTTTAATTGTGATTTATTTTGAAGACTTAAGATATTAAATCTTTTCATAACTTATCAACAAACAATTAACAACGTGTTACAACAGAAGTCTAACATGCAATTAAATTGTAATCGAAACCAATTTTTCATATTGCATACAGCAGCAACGTTTTATCAACTCGTTTCTCAACAAAACAAAATTTCCAAGACCCCTAGACTCCACAAAGGTTATTTTTCTCAAAAACTTTCACCAACAAACTCAAAATTAATGTTGGAAAACTGAAAAAAACTGTTATTTATCTACTGAAGAAAAGTTGAGGGAACAAAAAAATACAGAGAAAAATTGCGAATTTAGTTCAATAAATGGAAAGAAATAAAACGTACTGTTTACTCCGTTTTCTGAAAGCTTTTATATTATCTATTAATGACTTTTTATAGATATTTTTTTACCTTTTTCCATCTGTAGCTAAAAACGAAAAACTGAAAGAAAAAACTTTCACGACTCGAAAAAGTGGAGGGAAATTGAACAAAAAGTTTTTCTTTACAAAAGTAAACCTGTTACTAGTAACTGAAATAAAATCGAGGGAGAAAAGTAAAAAAAAAATATAGTAAATAATATAAAAACGGTGGAATGAAAAAAAATGTATTCGGGTTAAAAGTTCTGAGATAAAACTTTCTTATCTAGATTTCCATGGGTGTAAAAAATAGAAATTTACAATTCCTTGATGCCGCTACTCGTGTTGAGGCCTCTCATTAACTAACAGTGGAACTCTTTGGTAGATTCTTCTCCCCATGGCCTTCTTTAATTTGCAAGAGTAACAGAACTTACACCCATTCATGCCCTGTATCTTCATGAGTTGGGAACACATCTTAATGAGAGTAAGTTAAGTCCGTAGGGAAATAATATACTCGGTTATACTCTGTCTTACATTTTTTGACAAAGTAGCTTGGAGCAAACATCTACAAAATGGTCAAGAAGAGGATGGATTTCATTTTGTCTGTATTTTTAAAGAAAATTCGCAGAAACATTTGAAGAGAAACACTCACTGAGATTTAAACTAGTGCAAACAATAGTGCGTACTGCTAGTTTTAGAGGAATTGTTTTATATAACCAACTGAATAGTTATGCGCATTTCCTTTGCAAAATACAGACAAAATGAGTTGCGAGTAGTTATAACCTATTTGCTTATTAGGTGACAAAGCATTAACCGGATCCGTTAAGCACGGAAACACGCATTCTAAAGGAAATTTTCATTGAATTCGGACCACCGCGCCAGAATTCTAAATTAAATTTAAAAAAAAAATTATCACGCATAAAAGGTTTGACTGTGTGGATGTATGAAGTCAATTAAACATTTTTCTCAGAAATAAAACTAGACTTTACAGCCAAGTAGCATATTCTACAATGTTAAAACTTTGCTCTTTTACATAGATTGTAGCCTATAAACATAAATGGCAGTTTAAAAAATAAGTTAAACAACTTTTATTTTAACTTGAACAAAGTTTGAATTCTCTTAAAGTCTTGTTAGTGGCTACTTCTTAAGAATTTTCTTCCTCTATTATAATGTAATTTGAGAAGAGTTATATATGGCTACTAATAGTATAAAGCTTAATATTTATTTAACAACACATATACTACGTTAAGAGAAATATTTTTATTTTGTTCTCATTTATATATTTTTGATCATAACTTAAGCGGCTGAATAAATAAACTCATTGTCCGTATCACTGATTTAATCTTGATTTAATATTGTGATTAAAGTTAAATACACGAAAGAAGTCGGCAAAGCTACTTAAATTTTTTCTTTGATTTTCTTATAAAATTAATTATATTTAAACTTTAAAAAGAATTTCACAAAAACATTCTTTAAGTTTAAAGTTAAATAAGAAAAGTCCTCTCATTATAAGTTTTAATGTTTTCTTTAGTTTTAAGTTAAAATATATTTATTGAAATGCTTTTAGTGGTCGGCAATAACTAATGAGAATGTCAGCACGGGTTAACAAAGAGGTTCAGTCAAGTTAATAATTATGAAGCAGTGGACTTAAAAACTTTTCTTAGGTTAGGAATAGTTATTTACACGGCAAGGGGGAGAAGACAGCTTTACAGCTCAAGGCCAATTTTTCTCATAAGACGAAGCCGCAGGTGATAACTTCATTATCAACCGAGACCGTAAAGCCCGAGGGAGGTAAACAAGTTAGCTCCCGAGGTTTTTCCAAGGGAAATAATTAAAATTGACTCCCGGGACCTAGCCAAAAGAGATAATACGAACGCTGAAATTCTTCGATACCTGTCGTGTATTAAATTTTACCTACGACTTTTTTTTATATTTAAAATTCCGGAGGAAATAATTTCCTAGGTACTTAGACCTCGTATGTGGGTCCATTGTACCTGTTACCTACGACTTAGATAATAAGTGAAATATATTTCTATTAATTTATAAAATTTGTTGATGATGATGGAAAGGAGAAGTTACAATTTGAAGGGTTGTTAATAACAATTGAAGGAAGGGGTTTTTCATTTTTTGTACACATTCTCTTTTTTGTTCCTTACATTATTTAGAATTTGTTCTGTGACTTGATTTTATTCGGCATAGATGACTCTATACAGCCACTGCACTCTATTTACGTCCCTGGGGACGTAAAACACGTTCACGGGGCCAGGTCGCTACATATGAAAACCTGATTTACAACTCTAGTCGTAGGTGAAACTCATTACAGTCTGAATGAACGATTAAAAAGATGAATGAACGAATATTTTAAAAGTGTCGAGTAATCTTCTTATACCAGGGAGCGCAAAGCCCCCTTTTCGTGCGAACACATGAAAAATTATTTTCAATAAAAAATACTTAAAGTTTAAAATTCAAATGAGTGATGAAAAGGATAAACATTACTTTTGCTAGAATAAACTACTTATTCAAAAACAATTTTTAACATTCATACTTTAATTTTACTTTTTGAAGTATTAATTTTAATAAAGAGAATTTTACTAGAAGGATTTTAATTGTCTTTAAAATCCTTTTATAGAGGTAGTTAGAATTTGACAATCGCATTTAGTCAGGTAAAGGATTCGGCATACTAAGGATATTAAGAGAAACATTCGCTCAAATCCTTTTCGCTTTTAATAATCTTATATAAATTGTGTTTCTAAACCTTAGTTTAAAGTTCAAAAACTTAAAATCTAGCTCGTCTAAAAGTCCTTTGTATTCATAATAAAGGATCTAAAAGTTTGGCTTGAGTAGTTAATCTGTAAGGATTTAGCAAAGCCTAAAGGTAGGCGGAATGTTGACTCCACCCTCTAGAGGTAAACCAGTGAATATGTGATGCGGGATAAGCCTACCTAACTATGTCTTGTAATTATAAACGTTTAAATATAAAACATTTTATTATAAAGAATAAATACAATTGTTTTTTTAAGAGGGGATCTAAGATAGATGCAATTTGAGCGCGACCAAAAGCAAGAAAATAAGGAGATTTGTGAAAGCATAAATAGAAATCTCTTAAAACTCGTAATGCGAGTAATGCATGCAGTAAATAGTCTTCTATCAGGAACGATTTACTTTCATAGTTTTGAACGGAATTCCTATTCAAATCAAAATATGATATTGTGAACAAACATGACTGGATTATATTAGATTAAAACTAACTATACTATGTGAAATCAGTGCTCCCTAATATTCTCTGTTTTTGTTTGAGCGCAGACTTCTCGACTAAGAGGTAAAAGGACTAAATTTGATTTTATTTTTTTACAATAAATACCGTGATAATAAAGTTTTAATACTAAAACTCTACTCTCTCTTATCCATGAACTAATTCGAAAGTATTTTAATGTTTATTAATATACTAATTTCTTACGCATAAAAAGAGGCCTTGGTCATTAATATCAATCAATTAGAGGTTTCTTTAAGACGACATTAAACCATTGTGTAGAGGATTAGGTCTATAACTATAGTTATAAACTCTTATTTATTTATTTATAATTTACGGCGAGAGCCAATATACAAAATTAAGAAACAAAAATTAACAAAATTAAGATAAAAAAATAAGATACAGTATAAATTAGTGGTAAACATCAAAATGGAAAATTTGACAAGACTATAAAATAAAAATAAAATATCGCATTCATAAAGGAGGAAAGTAAATGGGGGAAAAAAGAAAAAACAACTATAACTTAAAAAAACTTAGTTTATAACTATGGTCATTTGAAGTAAGTAATACTCTTAAGTCTTAGATATCACTTTAAGCACATCATGTAGCTACTATTTAAAATAGCAGCTACCTCTTATAAGCAGAAATATTTCAAACATGCATTCAACGTATTTGGAATGCTTTAATTCTAAAAGAATGATATTCCTGTTATGCTTTTGAGCATATCAAATCTTGTATTCAATTTTTTTGGAAACAAGTCATTTGAAAAAAATTAAATAACAGAATTGTATTTTTGTGGAAATAACAAAAATTAATAGAAGCAAAATAATGTTGCAAAAGTACTTTATAGCAATAAAATACTGTGTTACTTATGCAGTTATTTTTTATAAAATTACTTGTGAGTTGTTTTTTTAATCAAGTTCTTTTTTTTTAATTATTCAAAGTTTATTTTGAATGAACCGGAGCCATATTATTTTTATTAGTTTTGGATACATTGTGTATATTTTATTTATTTTTTAATATGACTAGTTTATTATGTATATATTTATTTATTGTAGAGCTTAATTAAACATCATTAGCTCCACGCAACTCGTGTAATAATAACAAAGCAAGATAAAGGTTGAGGTATTTGATCTGGCTTAGGGTTAAAAATAAAGTATTACTATCAAACATTGATGTTGTATTATAAAATTGAATATTAAATGAAAATAGAATTAAACTGGTATTCAATACTCGGATAGCAACAAAATTTAAAAAGGGATTTCAAAAGATAGGTAGGCCGAAGATGTAATTGGCAGAGAGGTTAATAGTTATTAAAAGTTAGAAAATATAAATTAATAAGAAATAAATATATAAGTTGAAATTCCTTTAGATTAACTTTTATTTTTTGGGGAGTAAGGGGCTTTGTTTGTTTAAAGAAGATTTTAAGTTTTATGAATTGGGTATTTTATTATTTTATTGGAGGATTGTCAATAGATGAAATTTTTATGAAACTTGAATTGGTTGATATTATAGGGGACTATGCATGAGTGTTAAAGAGGGTTTCCTAGGCAGTCTGGGGACAGTCTTTCAATTCATAGGTATAAATATAAAAGTCTTTATATTTATAGTTATAATTATAAAAGTCTTTATATTTATAGTTATAAATATAAAAGTCTTTATATTCATAGTTATAAATGTAAAAGTCTTTATATTTATAGTTATACATATAAATGTTTTATATTTATTGTTATAAATATAAAAGTTTTTATTTTTACAGTTATAAATATAAAGAAAAAAGTTTTATAAAAAAAAATAAAGGACTTTGGATAGCATTTTTATTTTCATTAATTAAATTACATAAAGAAAATAACTGTGTTCAAAATCGTTTATGAGTATAATCAGTAACGACACCATTTAAAAGATAAAGTTAATGATATAATTTAAGATGAGAGAACATAATGGCAGTAATGAGAGAGTTGGAGTAATACAGATTAAGATAACATGGATCGCGTGTCTTATTAGACAGTTTTATTATTTTCATTAACATTAGTATGGACTATTAACTTCAGCATCTACTTGTATCATGGGTAGTGTGATCAGGTATGATTCGAATTGTTTGTTTGTGAAGGGTGAGATATAAATGACGTCAGAGAGTTCGAATAGTTAGCATGATAAAAGGAGATTATTACGTTCAACCTAAGAAAGACCTATTGTAATAAGGTCTAGAGTTGAGACTATATAGTTTTTTCAAGAATCATTTAAAATTAAGAATTTCTTTTTTTTTAATTTTTCTCACCTACCATAGCATTATACTACCTACAAAATATTCATTTAATTTTTTTTTATATCCGTTTTTAACTGTCGTTGTGAAAGTATCATAAAATAGTGTTAAAAATAAACACGTGTGTAAACTAAACATGTGTAAATAACCTTCTTTAGTAACTGACAAGATGACAGGATGTAATCAAAAACCCTCTGACAACGCTGCTATCAATCCCGACGGACCAACCTTTTTGCTTTTGACGTTGGCGGACGCCTTTGAAAATTTACTTGCTGCTTCTATTTCACTAAAAGTTTAACACGAAGAATATAATTTTATATATTCATAAGTTAACCGTATAATAAATAGACTCCAAACAAATATTCAAGTAATTGAAATACGTATATATAAGGTCATTATCAGCAGGTAGGCAGCGTTAAAGCTCTTAACAGATACTCGTGGACCTGATTCAAGTGCTTACTTCCTTATTGCAACTTTATTATTTGAGAGCTCTAGTTTTACTTACCTGTTGTTACCCAACAGCCAAAGCCAATCAAGTGATATTCATATTCAACTTTAAGAATCACGGTAGCTAATTATTTTATTAAAATAACCCGGACAACCATCCGAATCCATAATTATACCTCAATCAAGTTTTTAAAATACCTCAAGGAATTTTTCTTCATTACATCGGATTCTCTCATCCTCCTAGCATTGGACTTGCTTCGCTCGTCCTCAGATAGTAAATACATCCGTTTCATTCCCAGAGGTCAATATCCAGGCACTGAACATGCCCGATGCTGCTTTACTACTATGATCCACCAAAAATCATGGATAAACTTGTTGTATTTTAACGACACTTAGTACACTATTTATTACGTCAAGGGATAAACTTGTATTAAATTTCTACTTATTTGGATTATTTTCCGATTTCTTTCAATTTTTTTAAAAGAACATATACAAATCATTCGATAAAAATTAAACTAATGCTGATGATGAGATAGAACTTGGCACATATGTTAGTCTTATACATGGCTACATGCGTGCCAAATGTTAAACAAATCGCATCATTTTATCGTGTTTTATGATTTTTCGAAATTTTTGCTGAGTCATTATAGCGGGTTTTCCGAATAGCACAACTACAGAAGTAGACTGATTTTTGTTCAAAATTCCAACTCTCTAGCATAAATACACTGAGCGCTATGATGATAACACACACACATACAGACAGATAACTTTGTGAAAACCACTTGGGGGGCCTTAAAAAACGCCTGAAACGCATAATTCCGTTTTCATCCCGGATTTCGGATTTTCTTTTCAAACACAATACTTTTCCTATTGTGGAATAAATGAGGAAAAGTAATAAATGCAAAATGAGCTTCCACGATAAGAGCACTGAAAGATAAAATAACTTGTGAAGTTAAACAAATAGTAGGTAATATATAAGACATTATATATTTGACATTAATAACAGCCTAGGCTGGATTACATGCAGATAAATTGCATGCTCTCACTACATGTAACCTTACGTTCTTGATAAAATAAACAGTCTCACTTATGCACGCAGTACTATCTCGTTTAAAATGTATCCGACATTATGGTTAAGGTTGTGATAACCATTAATTACAAACATAAAAGAGCTATTCCTGACCTCCTTGAAATAGGTTAACAATTTATAACTAAGATACTGAGTAATTTAGTTAACTTATATAGCCAAACAAAAAGCAAAATCTCTCCGCAAAACGTTTATTTTTTTAATATAAAGGACGGGCTTTCTATCGCTGGATCATTATCAGTACTGGTTAGATGCTATATAGACGCCTTAATCAGACATTCTTGACAGAGTCATGTATTGGACTCTGGTATAAAATTGGAAGATTTTATAAATATTTAATTATTTTAATTAATTGTTTTTAATGAATTTTAATAGGCTTTTATAATGAAGACTATTTCATATTTAACACCCTGGGAGCAATCTTTTGTCTCCATTTGATGTAAAAACCGAAATCTTTCATGGAACATATGATTTCAAATGGGGATTTAATTTAAACATGGGGTATAACTTTAATACGAACCAGTGCCAGCGATACTTTAAGGTAAGAGGCAACTCTCAAAAAGTCTTCCGCTCTTCTTAAATGTAAGTGTAATTAGCTGTGAAACTAATAAAAGATAAAATGCTAGATGAAGTTACCTCAGTGTCGTTCCACCACATGTGGAGGCGGTAGTTGCGGAGGACGGTGGGGCTGTCGTTGATATGATCTACAGCTAGCTTGACAGCGGGCATGACACCACGTCCTATAACGGATTCGGGCACGTGACGCGAGTAAGGGAAAAACCCTGCAATGTAGACATCGTGACGTTTTGATATCGTTGATGGGGGCCTCTGTGCCCAGGCCATGGCCATAAGCCCCGTTAATAGCCATGTCCACATCACATCCAATAGTTCTGTAACAGAAATAACATAAATATATATTACTCTTTAACCATAGTCTCCTTCTTCTTAGCCTCTTTCAGATAGTACGGCTTTTAGGCGACAATTACAAACGGTACCAAATAATTGTTGATGAGCATCATAACACATGATAATGTGTTTTATTTATTTACATACTTGAGGTTACTTTATAACAAAGTTTCTCAATTGTCAAAATTTTACAATTAAATGGAAAAAACAAGAAAACAAATAGATTATAAATTATTAAATAGACTGCATAAACATAGGCAGCATAACTTGAATAACAAACTTGATTAAAAAAAAAAAAAAGCATAACATGAGAAACACTAAACATTTAAGGTGGGAATACTAAATTATCAGCTAAAAATTCGTTAACATTATAGTAGGCTTTCTCGAGCAACAATGTTTTAATCCTTTTTTTAAAATTTTTGGGTGGAAGTTCAATAAGTTCAATGGGTGTTATGATGTGTAATAATTTATTATGTTATGTGATAATGTGATGTGATGTGTAATGATCATAACACATATAATCATAAGACATGTAATTTCTCGCTGTCAAAGCATGAATGCAGTGGAGTTCCAGCACTCGCCTTAAGAGCGCTATAAAATAACACCAGTAGATTGATCACCCATAAAACTCAGGACCAGATACGCTGATTCAGCTCAGAAAGAAAATGACATCGCTTCAGCATCTACGGATTTTTAAAAATTTAAGAAACAGGAAAAGTTACTTCTTTCTCTCCGTAACAAAGAGACAGTAACAAATTGCTTAGTAGCAAATTACTTTAATTTGCTAAACTTAAAGTAATTTCCATACGGTTCAGTGGTCTGGCACATTTAATGCAACGTGATGGAGGCAGTTCTGCAAATGCCATCTATTTTTGAGTATTTTTCAATCTGGCATTTTTGATTTGTCAATAAGAATAGTACGTTTACATTTGATTGCTCCTAATAATTGGACACATCCCTATTAGGCGGTTGTTATATTATTTCCCTATGTTTAATTTTTATCCGCAATAAGCCAATATTTATTTCTATCGAAATAATAATCGCTCGATATTTGAGTATTTCTTAACTTAGAATAAAGTGAACTCGGAAAGTGAATTTAGAACTTGAAACTTTATTTTCATTTTAACACTAAATTTCTTCTTACGGTAACATCAAGATACTAGAGGTTCACTCTGCCTTACTTAACTACTCCAAGTAAAGAGAACTCTCTGACAACTTGTATCAGCTTTCACCATAGTGACTTTAATCTACTTTAACTTAATAACTTTACTGTTAGTCTAACTACTTCTCACCAGTCAACTCGGCCGGCAAACTACTTTTCGACATCTAAACTTATTGAGAGTTTATCCGTTCACAGCCATACTATCTTACCATGCTAGCTCCTGAATTGCTCCGTGTGTCAAACATCATATGGTCACAACCTGGAGTGTAAGACTTCTCATTGTTTCTGAGTGGACACTTAACCCCGAAAAAATACTGGAGAGCACCTGGGTCGCTCTGCATTTATAAAGATATCATACTAGAATACTGTTTAATTTTTATTATGATTAATCTGAATAATAGAGAATCTATGTACGGAGTAAAGATAATCGAAAAATCGTTCGCGTGATAAAAACAATATATAGATTAAATTAGCAGAACCTGCAGCATAACTAACAAAATATCCTATAGCACAATCCTGAAAGTGGTAAGTTTGATAAACCTTATTTAAACTTTAGAAATGTTCTACAATACAGTCCTATGAGTGACCAGGCCTATGAGTGACCGGCCCTATGATTGATCAGTCCTATGATTGACCAGCCCTATGATTGACCAGCCCTATGAGTGACCAGCCCTTTGAGTGACCAGCCCTATGAGTGACATTACTTAAGTATGAAAGAGGCTAATATTATGTAATCATTACAAGATATAAGACTCAAACGTAAATAATGCTCTACAAAACATTCCCTGTGATATTCTTGTATATTACTTTAGGCATCATACATCAGACATTTAAATGTTTCTGTGATATTGGTTTAAGTCTCACTCATACATAAGTAATGTTCAACAATGCAGCCCCAATATGGAAATTGTAGTAAGTTACTTAAATCTGAGTTAAACTTATGTACGTGTTTTGTTATAGGTATGAGTCTTCCTCAAACTTCTACAATACAGTCCTCATAGTGTTATAGTCTTGTCTGAGTTGAAACATTATACAATTACATTATGTCTAAAAAAACTTCTCGAGATGTTCAATTTAAAGAGAAGTCATCTTGAAAAAAATGAGAATGGCTTATTCAAGTAGCAATTTTCTTTTAACTTATAATGAAATTTTCAGTTAAGAGTTCCATAAATATTTTTCACTCTGTCTTTCTAAAATTTTAATTTAAATTATTCACACACTTTACCATACGCAGTATAAATTTCTTTTAAGGGAAACGACGTGTTAAATATTTTATAACCAGTTAAGATAGATAAAATAATGTCTAAAAATACTTTGAGAAGAAAATAAGTGAAAACCTGTCTTGCGGAGCTTCAAGTGAAGCGGAGCAGGCGAGTATATCAAACTCACCACGGGGAAGAAGCAGAAGAAGCAAACTCGTGATAAATCAAGACCCAAACAACAAGTAGTAAATCTTCTACTTAATCTTATAACTTGATACATCTTCAGACTTTTTAGAAAATTATATAAAATTATAAATAAATAAATCTAGAATTTTATAAAAAAATTATATCTTAATAAACTTTGTGTGTATATTTTTTTAAATCGTATAGTAGTTGGAATTAGAAATGGTTATTCAAATGTATGAGGAAAACTCGTTATTTCCTTATATATTGAGAAAACTTATACTTAAACAAACTTAAATTTTAAGAGGAAATTCCTTGTTAGAATTTAATTTTAACTCATCCATACTTATACCTAAAGGTATCTTCCTCCGTGGCCGTCGATTTCGGCACCGGAGTGTAGTAGGTGCTACCCATCTGTGGTTGTTCCCGCTGGGTGAATACCCTGATGGGCAAATTTAATTTTATACCACTGGTATAAGTTTTTATAGGGTGAGTATTGTGTTTTACTTAAAATCTAAACAGGGATATAACTAAAATCTAAAGGATAATAAACTGAATTTAAAATCTAAAACAGGGATATAAACTGAATTTAAAATCTAAAACAGGGATGTAAACTAAATTTAAAATCTAAAACAGGGATATAAACTAAATTTAAAATCTAAAACAGGATATAAACTAAATTTAAAATCTAAAACAGGGATATAAACTAAATTTTACATTGCAGGTGTTGGTAAGACCTCCTGAGTAATTTCTACCAAGTTGTTTGTCGCTAAAATGTGTGTGTGTGGGGATACGTCTTTGTGTGGTAGGATATATGTGTGTGTGTCTGTAATTATTTCAGTTCCTATGTGTTAATACTAAATAGTTAGATCTTGGAACAAAACATTTTTATTATCGCTTGTGTGAAAGCTCTGATATAAAATAAATTAATCTAATACAACTCGGATTGCTCTCTTTCTTATCATTTCCCTGATTAAGATTTCTCACAGTCCATTAAACTTAATTCTTAAAAAACATTTTTAGATCTAGTAGTGCTCCAGGAAATAATTTACCGTCATTATTGACAAAAATTTAAATCCACAAAAACTTTTACGAATCTATAAAGCTCGAAAAGATAATTGGACGCAAGTCGTTCTATAAAATACTAACAAATGTGCCATCATCTCATTATTAGCATTAGTATATAGTTTTTAACAAATGATATGTGATATTTTTCTAAAAGAAGTGTTAAAAATGAAAGAATAATTGAGGTGGACACGAGTGTATCTCTTTAAGTAAGAATACTTACTTACTCAGTAAGTACTGTTTTATTATATTACTGTTGTTATAACCATGGTTTTAGTTAGATTACTAATGTTAAGCAACATCAAAAAGAACATAAGTAATATTTTTAACAAAAGACTTTGCAGAATCAGCTCTCCGATATCAAAGATCTGATTTTATATATATATATATATATATATATATTATATTTATATATATATTATATATATATATAATATATATATATATATATATATATATATATATATTTATTATATATATATATATATATATATATATATAATATATTATATATATATTTGTGTGTGTGTGTGGAGAGAGTTCATAATATATAATTTAATAATTTAAATAATATTATTTAATAATAAAATGAAAGACAATATGAATAAATAAAACTCAAGTGCAAATAAACTAAACAACAATGAAGTAACTCAAGGATAAATAACATTATAAAATTGAACAAAATAAAAGTGGAGAAGGAATAAGGAAAAAACCTCTGACAAAATATTAAATATCACTCGCGGGAGTTAATATCACTCCAGGGAGTTAAGTAAGCTTGAAAAATATTTCTTTAAATTAAACTTTTCTGGATATAAAATAAGTCTTGGTGAAAATCCCGCTCATAGTGTTCCTTAGACGTGAAAAAGAGGGGGGAGTTGAGAAAAATGAAAAGAATGATAATACTAAAATTACCTGACTTTTTTTTTGAAATTTATTAATTAAATAATAAAATATCCTGTTCTAACCATTGTTTTGAAATAAAAGACAATAGGTAAGACTGAGTCAATAATAATCTTAAACTGGGTTCGGAGTAACTCGGATTTTCCTCATTATATCGGAACATATGATGAGGAAAAGATCAACTTTTCCTTACATTGACTACGCTTATTTTTCCTACTTTAGACTCACTTCGCTCGTCCTTAGAACATCCAAGATCGCCAAATTTATACTGCAACACGTCTTCGGACTCGCTTCGCTCGTCCTCATATAGTAAATATATTCGTTTCGTTCTCAGCGGTTACCCATACAGCACTGACCACGCTCGATCTTGCTAAAAAAATCATGGGTATACTTGTGGTTTTGATACGAAACTTGGTGAACCTTTTATGACGTTAATGTATATATTTTTACCAAATTTTAACTCAACTGGTTCTTTTTCTGATTTTTTAATTTTCTTTTAATAAACGTACACAAATCATTCAATAAAAATTGAGCTAATATGTTAGTCATATACTTGGGTACCTGCGCGCTAAATCGATTCCGATTTTTTTTTTTCGCTTGAATTTTTAAAATTTTCGCTGAGTTATCATTGCGGGTTAATGACGTCATAAAAAATATTTTCATAAAAATATTTTTTAAATATAGAACAACTACAGCTATAAAGTGATTTTTGTAAAAAGGTTCAACTCTCTAGCATAAATACACTTGGAGCAACGATGATAACTGACACAAACACACATAAAAACAGACAACTTTGTTAAAAAACACTCAGGAGAACTCAAAAGCATCTGAAACGGATATTTCCGGTGACATCCCCGTTTCGGATCTTTTTGCAAATAATACTTTTTCTATATATCTACGGTATAAATGAGTAAAAGTAAAAATTAAATATCTAAATGGCCAAAAAATTGATATACTTTTCCTCATGTATAATGCAGGTAGGTATTTAAAATATGTAATGTGTTTATACTGCATACGTAACCTGTATTTTACCTTAATTATCGACCTAGGTGTTTTAAGGACCTCATGAGAGATATCAGGTGTTTTAGGGACCTCATGAGAGTTTTCAGGTGTTTTAGGGACCTCATGAGAGAATTAAGAGGTTTTAGGGACCTCATGAGAGATTTCAGGTGTTTTAGGGACCTTATGAGAGATTTAAGAGGTTATAAGGACCTCATAAGAGATATCAGGTGTTTTAGGGACCTCATGAGAGTTTTCAGGTGTTTTAGGGACCTCATGAGAGAATTAAGAGGTTTTAGGGTACTGTACTTTTTCTGAGGTTTTTCTTTTTTGTTCTTTTAAAGTACAAAAATGTCAACTTATAAGGTCTACTTATGCTTTCTGTAAATAAGTATCATGTCGCCATTAACTATCTCAATAAAGTTAATGACCGGAATATTCTTTCACCGAAAAAAGTTTTCCGGTAAAGAGTTCAACATTTTAGAAGTATAGAGCATCACTTCTATGATTTTTCAATAATGAAAACAATGCACTGGTAACTTTTATTCCATCATCGACTCGGGACTTTGAAGTCCTTTAACAGTTTCACCACGGTACGGGTTATCGATCAATGCAACTGAATTGCTTTGAAATGTTTCTTAAAGGTATTTTTAAACGTCTATGTGGTACAGAAAGTAGGCTTTTTCTTAGGATTGTGGTTATTTAGTTTGAAATGTGTTTTTCTTGCTGAAGTGTGGAATTCGGTCAGTTTGCAAACTTGACAAGGAACTGTTTGATAAAGCGAGGAATGTAGATAGGATTACCAACCTGACAGCAAGATAAGAAATTACCCAGGTTGTCCGTTCTTCTCTCGCTTTCTTATTCCTGACATTCCACTTTCTTAACATTATGTAATTTAACCTAACATACTTAATAATACTTCTAACAACCTATACATAACTTTCTAAAAATTTAATAAATCTAAACTCAAACGTAGCCAAATTCAGTACAGGATTTTATACGTAAATACATATATTCAAACATATTAGGTTTGAACACCTCTTGGAATCGTTGTGACCAATAGATACAAGTGTAGGAAAGGACAAGTTTCAGATACTAATATTCAATTCTATAAAAACTTCCAATAATATGGAAACCTGATTTTTTTCTATTTTACAGCAGAGGAATTGGGGATGAAGGAATATTGACTATAGATAATAAAAGAAAAAAAATATTTTGTTTGGAGAAACTTTTAAAAGAAGTTAAAGTAATGTCGAGTATCAATTGGTGATATGAGTGACGACTTCAACGTATTATTTATAAGTTGTTAATACATTTTTCTTGTCCAGTAGATGCGAACACCTAAGTGTCTATGCGCCATGAGCTTGATAAGGGGCTATAAGATATCCCACCCGGTCGGAAAATATTTTGA
Organism: Microvelia longipes; assembly: GCA_018340805.1. Lineage (NCBI taxonomy): Eukaryota > Metazoa > Arthropoda > Insecta > Hemiptera > Veliidae > Microvelia > Microvelia longipes. The sequence continues at coordinate 1,977,299 of JACMZG010001908.1, forward strand.
CAGCCGAGGAAAAGCCGTGGCAAGGCAGGGTTATTTAGATTAATACATGTCACCTTTAACACTTGACTGTTTATATGATTTAGCCTTATTTGGTAAAATCCCCGGAGACTACTAATTCAATATTATACTTATTCTCTCCTTTTTTCTCTCTTACTACCTCTATATCTCTCCCTCTCTCTTACTACCTCTCTATTCTCTCTCAGTTAGACACTCTCGGATAGCTGATTTATGAACACCCTAAACTTAACAGGCATGCCTTTGCTTGTCTACAACCAGCAAAGACACGCCAGTTAAGTTTGGGTGTTCTTTAATCAGCTATCTAAGAGTGTCATATGCATGTGTAACTGAGAGACCCAATTAAAAAAGAATCAATTTTTCTAACTAACCTCAACAAGCCTTGCCTTAGGAACCTAGTTAGTCCATTAAACGGTCATAACACTTAAGGTATACTCGAGGCTGTCTGCCCCATGTGTGGGACTTATGAGGAGACTTGTCATACTTGAGCCCATAGGGAGGCCTATACTTCTCTTCGTACCCACACATTTGGCGATGGCCTCTTGTATGAAGAGAAGCTTTCTTCTCTGAGTTGGAGAGATATCCTCTAAATTTATCAACCTTTCCAAAGAGAGTTATTGTGGAGTTAGTGTAGGCAAGGGATCGGTGCTGGCAAAAAGGGCTCATCTACGAATCCTATTTCCTTTCCATCCTATTATTACTACCAATACTACAACATAATTGTATCTAGACAACGAATATTCATAATTATAAATATTCCGTCGATAATATACTCTGGTAACATATTACTATTCTTTTATAAACATTTGAAATCCAATGTATTAGCTAATATCGAGTCCCCGTATCAGGATCTAGCGATCCCAAAAATCAATTTTTTTTAATAAATTGCTACAGGCGCTTATTATAAATATAGCCAACTTGGTTTATGGACTTGTTTTAAAATAATAATTTAAACAGTTTTAGGCTAATTATTAATTATAACCTTAGGCTTTGTGTTAAAATATTAGGCACCTTTCACAAATACATAAACTTTAAACCATTTATAAAATTTTGAAAGTAGATTAACCAGAGACTTAGCTTACTTTTGGTTTACAAACTTCGCATGAAAAAATGGCGGCTAGAGAAGAAAAATAGAATAAAACGATTAAGTATAAACAGGGCATTTAGTTTTAATATTATGAGATTAAAACTTTCTTTAAACTTAAAAAACTTTGTCTTATTAAAACGGACAGATCTGACTTAAAAAAAATACTTCTGGAAAAAAATTAGAAACTTTTGAGAGGCGCGGGAAATTCGGGGGTGCATTGTCTTTGAAGTGAAAGAATTAAGTTAACATTAATGGCGGAAAAGCCTTTTCCATGGTTAGCGGGAAAGCCTTGGAGGGAGATAAGTATTGATAAGGAAAGAGGACAAAAGGGTTAAGTACCCTTTTAAGATGAGATCTTCTTGCCCACGATTCTGCTTCCAAGTTAAAAATTAGTAATACATTGGAACCGTCTCCGTAGAATTTAAGTTGGAAATCGGAGTACACTTGCACAGTTTCAGTAAAGGTTCAAAGCATTTAAGTTGGGAACCAGAGATCCAGAGAACCAGAGAAGTACCAGGAACTGTATCTATAAGCAGTTGAAGTATTCTACGTTGATATCAGTGTTCTATTGGAACCATTTCCGTATGGAGTCTGAAATCGTAGATGGGGAATGATGATAGGAAAAACGTTTTTTATACGTAGATAATATAAAGAGAGCAAGATAGACGAAGTAAGATGGGGACATAAGAAGACATGGTTCCTTGATTAATCACTTCTGCCAAATTGAAAGTCCAAGTTTAGGTTTGGCAGACAGCCTAAATACAAACTTTATTTGACGAGGGTATTAACTCCTTGACATAGTATTCAAACACGACTCCAAATTTAATTACAGTTAATTTACACTGAAGTAGAATAGTTTGGATTAAAGTACAGTCATCATTCCCAAACATATAAATAATACTAGGAAACTAAATGAACAAATAAAGAAAAGACCAATATCCACATAAAGTTTGACAGAAGAAGTGTTACAATTAGCGTGACCATAATGTCTCCTAAATCTACAAGTTAGAGGAGGAAATGGTATCTAGAGGTGCTTGTTAAGGCAAAACACTCGACTCGGCCATACTCAGCCACACCATCCTATCGACTACTTTCTTCTGTCCCGTACCAAACTTATTCTTTGTCCCCTCCCCCTCTTAAAAGAGCAAGGACCTTCTTCCCTTAGTGCTTCTTTTCTTTTAAACATCTTTTGTCAAAAATTAACTTAATTTTTCTTTCTTCTTTGTTAAAAATCAAACAAAAGGAATTCTGAAAACTGATATTTTCAAAAAAAAAAAAAATTAACTATTGGATCCAACAAAAATTTTGTGCAAGTTATAACGGGAAATAATTTTTACTTGAAATGGATTATGAGTTTATCTAATCGAAATCAATTTTTCGAGCAAATAACGTATTTATTGAGTGCAACATAACGGTGGGTACCACCTGAGGTGGTACCCAAAGGGTGAATATCCTGATGGGCCGATAGGCCCTAAAGAGGGCATCGTCATCATAGAAAACAACTATGTTGCAGTCCATGTTCTATTTAAAAAGTTATTATCTATGTATGTTTATATGTATGTATACAATGTCGCGGAGCGAAGACTAAATTTGATTTATTTATTTTTACTTATTTATTTTTCTTGACAAACAGGTTAAAATAATTGTCATTTTTTGTTATATAGAAAAATATATTTAGTCTTGTTTGAGACAGCGAAGGAATAGTTCTTATCAGTAATTCTAGTGAAAATACGCTAAATACAAATACACCTATAACAAATAACTATGTCCCAACCCATTTTCTATTCCAAAATATTTTTTTTTTAAGTTTATATGTGTGCACATATGCACACATACACGCGCACACTCCCACACAAAATAACTATATTTCAATGCATGTTCTATCCCAAAAGTTATGGTTTATGTATGTTTATGTATATACACGCACACACCCGTAACAATAAATATTTTGTTATTATGTTCTATTTCAGAAGTAATATTTTAGTAAGTGTGTATGCAAACAGAAGTATAATATATTGTATAGTATTTTTCAATTAAAATTTATTTTTGATTTAACTCATTTTTCACACAGAGAAACATGAGTTACAATTTTGAACCCCGTGCTCAATCGTGTTCACACGAAAACTGTGGGGAGGGTTGAACCCGCTTGGAGGTTGAACACAGGGTTCAAACCCTTGTTAAACCCCTCGACTGAACAAAGCAATAATACTAGCAAAGCTCCATAAATTCGTTCATACTCTGTTTGTATAATCTCACACACAGAAAGACATATTTTCTTGAAAATAAGTACATAATCGTTAATAATGTGTAAAACACCTTAAATGTCAGCATGAAGTGAAGTAAGCAGTGACGTAACAAGTAAAGCAGGGATGCACGAAACAATTTGACAAATTAAATTAATTATTTTGATTCAATAAATTCATATCCACCAAATCGAGTTTAAATTCAATTACAGAATTCAATTAACTTAAAACCAATTTGAAAATTAAATTGAAACAAAAATTAAAATATTAATATCTTTCCCACTCGTATTAGTATTAAAGTAAGCGAGTTTATTTCAAGTTTGTTTTTAAATAATAGATAACAAATAGGAAAATGTAAAGGTGAAAATTGTAAATGCCCCTTTCTAAAATGTCCTCTCTTTAGTCTAAAACTTTATCATTTTCAACTTTAAAGAGAATGTTCAATTGGGCCTGAAATCCGCCGACTCAGGCCTTAACGATGGTTTCAGTGGGTTGGTAGACGTGCAAAAGCATTTTAAACGGCTTCTCCCAGCTTTTTGTTTAATAATGCATTTGATAACCGCTGCCTTTAACCCAATACAGAGTTGAGATCCATTTCCCGACCGTTTTCCTGTCTCAAGGTAGAAAACCAAAAGAACATTTTATTGTAACAGTTCAATATATAATTTATAAAGTTTTAAAAAATTGGATGATTATTTCTTTTTTTGTTAGGTCTTTATTGTTACTGGAGCTTCAATGTAGTATTATCGAGAGCAGTGGAACTTTGTGATAATAAAAATCATAATATAAATGTAGGTAACGAAACCTAAGGATAAACATCGAAACTTGAATTGCTTAATAAATAGATTTCTTTTTATTAAACACCAAAAAAGACAACAAAGAATTATGAGATCAAAACTCGAGTGTTCGATTCGAAACCTAATATTTTTTTGGTTTCATTAGCTATGACAAATAACTTCGGCCTAAGAACTCTAATACAGAGAAACCCCTAGCAGGAGAACCCATCCAGTAATGCTACTCCTTAACTCATGACGAAAAATCAACATATTACAAACTAGAACTAAGAAAATCAACATATTACAAACTAGAACTAAGAAATTAGATTAAAATTAATTAAAAATATAAAAAAAACATTGCACAGAGTTGGAAACAAGTGAATGTTTTTTTTTTTTATTTTTAACATCTCAAATCTAACATTGAGAAATGACAATGGTCACATTCCTGTATTGTAAATACAGGAAGGTAACAATTCAAACATCAGTTACCTTTCCTTTACAATTATTTTCTCGTGGACCCACGAGGACCCAACCACTCGTGTGGTTCAAATATGTCAAGATAAACAACATCATTGTCTACTAAGACATTTAAAAAACAATGTTGTTGACGGTCAACAAAAACAGGTATATACAGGTTTCTGATGAGTTAACAGACATTTTTGGAGTAAACATTAAAAAGGTTGTCAAATTAATTTCAGAGGTCTCGTCGTGCTCATTGAGACTAGAAGTCATTCACTGATATAACTTTGTTAGTGAAAAGCTCAAGTGTTACCCCCCTCCCTGCTGATGATGGCGTTATGCCGAAACCGGTCCAGGGATATTCATAACCAACATCAAGTATCGACGGTAGCTGATTCTACAAGTATGGAGTTAACATTGAATAAGAAACTATCTAATGAGTTCTGTCATTTGTTATGTATAAACTCGACAATTTATTGACGTTAGTTTTATAATTTAGCAAGTACTGTTTCTCCAATAAGAACTCACTGACGTTTGTTCAACGATTCAATCAGACTCTTTCTTGTAAAAACACTCACCAGAGTTTGTCCATTCAATAACAACTACTACTAATGAGTTTGTCCATTCAATAACAACTACTACTAATGAGTTTGTTCAGTAAAGAACTCATTAAGTTTCATTAATTAAAATTTATTATATTAGCAAAATGGAATAAAACTCTCCTCTGAACGCATGTACCGATGATTTGAGCATTATTCCTCTGGGATGTGTTTTCTATTGATTTGAGGCCATCTTATCTATGATCTCTAACTCGACTTTATGAAGGTAGAAGAAAGAGAAGTAATTTAGATAATAGCTTTTCACTATTGTCATACTTATCAATTGTTTATTAAAAAAGATTCAATAGTTTAGATATGAGATATGAATTATGCTGTAATGTTTTTATTATTACAAAATAACTAGTATATTTTTTTTTAATACTTCTTGTCTACTTAAATAATTAAACAGTTCTCGTAATGGCTAAATAAACTAACAGTATATTCTGTTCCTAGGGATTGAACCCCAGTCCATGCAGGATGGACTCCAGTTTTGTTAGGACATAATCAGTTACACTTGTATCTATACATTTTTTTTACTTTTTGTGTATGTAAAAGTTGTCTTAAGTAGCTCCAAAGAAATAGCCTTTTAACTACTCTTATTGCAATTGGTTTACCTCTCCCTTATAGAACCTAAAACACGCGTTGTGTACGAACTGTAATCACTTCTGATAGTCCAAGACAATTTTAAAAATTTTCTTGTGGTTACTTCATATCTTGTAAACGTTGTTAAGCTTAGGAAGCTCTCACTGAAATGATATCTGTAAACCATACTGGTAAGATAACAATAGCTTTTGTGTTCTCAAACATTTAGCTCAAGATCCCACTACGATTGTCCAATGTTAGAAAAATACACTTTTTGTCCGGTCATTGTGTTATTTTTCCAACCAATTCCAGTATCTATTTTTGAGAAAAACCTATTTTTTTCACCAAACATATTATTGGAAAAACTCCAAAAGATGGTTATTTCTTAGTTATTGATATTTTGTATCTTTTCAACAAATAATAGTTATTACTTTTGTAACGTGTGCTTTTCTGGAAATTTTACCAGAAGTAGAGTTCGACTTTGTGTTGCTTTTACGGATCAGTGTGTTGCTTCATTTTAAGTCATTATTTTTTATGTTATTATCTACATCTGATACGTTTTTCCAGGGTAATAATAACACCAAATTTACCACATGATAAAATATCAATACTCAATTATAGAATTCTTGGTATATTTGCGGGAAACCCCGAGTTAATTATTTTTTATAATTACTTTTCTTGTGATTCTTTTTATTGGGAAAATTTAAGGGGAAACTTTGATAAATTTCGCTGATGTGATTACAATTTAAAAAAGAAATATAAAAAGATTTATTTTGTAAAGTTTTCGAGCAACATTATAAAATAATAATGATAATTCCTGTTCAAATCCTCGTATTCTATTAGGAGTAGCCCCTAGGTATTGGCAATACCTTAGGTATTACCAATACCTAAGGTTGTATTGGCAATTGTTACCCTCACAGTGTAATATAAAGTTAGTGATAAGTTATTTGAGGAATAGTCACCTGGGATGGGAACCCCAGACCTCCATGGTGTCAAAGTTCAGTATAAATATTGAAGCTTTAATAACCTAGACCATGGAGACGGATTTGCTCCTCACAAAAACAAAGAAATCTGGCGCGGAGGACCAAATGTCAGCAAGTTTCCTAAAAACTGCTTACTTAGAAAGTAATTATAAATAAGCTTTAAGATTAATAGAGCATTAGCATAAATATCTGTTATTAATTTATTCTGGATTTCTTTATGGAATGCACACGACAACATTTAGCAACATATTATTCTAGATGTATTTAAGCTCACTTGTGACTAATCATTAAATTATTTAAGAGTATTTACTTTGTAATACCTAGAACAAATTGGGTTACAAGTATTTAATCTAATGCTCAGTCTATGAATCCTAAACAGAAACGAATTTTTAAACAAGAAAGCAATCATTCAAAACAAATTTTCTGGAAAAACGGCCAAATGTCGTGTAATGAAAAATAAAACAAAACAACCAATTCACAAAGTATTTCCTCTGAGTGAGCTAAAGGCACGCGGAGCAATGATCGTGATGCGGCAAAGGATCGAAAGCTCCTTTTTTGGAATCAGGAATCCAATCAAAATTGATTCCGTCTACTTCTCTTCCTCACTCGTCATCCGACATAACCTCATAAGCGGCATTTTCTTATAAAAATTCGCATTTTCTTTAAAACGTTCCACTTAATATTTTTCTAATTAATAATTTAATTTAATACAAAAGAAAATGCAAAGGACTTCAGAAAAGAAATGGAAGCAATAAAAGAGATGCTTTTTTTGGACTTCTAGTAAGGGATTTATACGGGTCAGTCTAAAGGATCCTAAAACCCTAAGCATTCACAATCAACCCTACATAAAAGATCTTGTTAGAGAATACGACATAAGATAAAAGCAACATGAAAGTTATCACTTTGTACTATATAACTTACAGTAGAGTAGGATATTATAGAAAGCAGTCTTTTGCTTTTCAAGTACAGAGATTTTTAAAATATAAAGTTTTAAGTACAGCGTACTTTATACTTTACTTGTAAAATAAAGTAAGTCGTAACGCCTTGGTAATTTTATATACCATATACCTTTTACTAGTTTAATTTAAACTGAAGTTTTAATATTGTTAATTTTAAGGACACTTAATGCCATTTGTACTGAGTTTACGAGAACTCAAAGTATTTAAGCATAAAGACCGTTTCAAAACTTAATTTGGGTACCAACGATATTTGTTTCGTTTTATTTACACTTTGTAAGATTTTAGATACAAAATTAGATAATAAACTGCGTAGGCTTCCTTAGTTATTGTCATGAAGATTTAAAGTTAAGCTAAGAACAGGAATATCATCCACAGGGACACCGGGTGGAAGATCTCTAACACGTGGACTCAGCTTATCTCTTCACTAAATGTTTCGAATAATTCCATTAGCCAATATCAGCCTCCATCTACGTCACCTAGCACCCAGTCACCGAATACGTCATCCAACGGAATCCCTTTCAGTCAGCACATCAGCCGGACCAACACCTCTTCGCAACATTCAAGTGCATTATGTCATACTAGGCCTTCGAGCCCTACTATCTCTTCTTATGTCTATAATCTTCAGACATTATCAGAAAAAGTTATAAATAGAGCAACCCTCGTCTCCAATCTTCAATTCAGTTTTGTATAGCTTAATTATCCATGATGTCTGACATCCTAGAAGATGCCTCCCACAGTGGAAGAGGAAAGTCAGATTCTTCATCTACATTGACGCGGTCGCACTTCTTCATAGCAAAATTAGATGTCGTTTTCCAAGTCCATGTTCAGTGTCGCGAACAAGTGGTCACTGTCAATAATATATATTGACACAAGTGGTCAATATATATAATTTATTTATATATAATTTGTAATTTAATAAACATGTATTTAGATATAAGTAAACGATTTATTTATTTATTATGCTTTATGGAGCTCTGAGTTAAAAGAAGCCTACCAGGAGTGGAAACAAATTCTATAAGTAACTAAATACGGCCCTCCGGTCCTGTGGCCGCAAAGCGCCTACATTGTAATTTTACTTATATTTTTTCTTTTATTGTTTATATTTACAAGGAATTTTGTCATGTATTTAGTAATTTTTTATTATCTCACCTAAAAATAAAAAAGACAAATCGAGTTGCAATTTAACACACATTTACATCTGTATGTAGTCTAATAATCTACAAAATTTCATTTTCAAAATTAATTACTGACACCATTTAAAAAATAATTACTTAAGAATCTTTGAACTTTAACGACCAAAAAATGTTTTAAAGTCTTTTGACGTTAAACACAAAGAACTAGGAGTAAAAATTAAAAAGCATATTAATTTTATTTACTGGGTATATTATAGGCAAATCAAGTATATATTTATTGGTGCCATACTTAAAATTATATGTCCAAGTCTATGACTATCTAAATAAGACGTTTTACTGCAAAAATCAAATTAACTAACGTTTATTAAAATAATAAATATATTGCTATTATTCTATAAAAGGATTACAATTAACGAAAACTAAGCTACCAAGCATTTTAAATATTTCCTACTGATGATGGGGTAAGTATTATAATTGAGACATTTTGATCAACTCTTTATTCATTTAATTATACCGCGAAATTATAATAATAAAACGTCATCTGCGTAACTCAATAGTTGTAACAACCCTGTCTCAAGTCAGTTAATAAATCAGATATTGAAAAGGCGAACTAACTAATTCATACTTGCTAATAGGTGTAATTACGGCGGTATTCGGAGTGTCTAAAGTTTGGACGAGTGGTATTTCGGGACATTCCATTCAATCCATGTGGAGTACTGAGTTCTCATTTTAAAGTGTTATTGCATTCAGACATCGATAATCACTAATTAATTCCACGCAAATCTATTCGGAAAAATCCGCTGATGGGATGTTTTACGTTGATCCTTTCTAATTACTTCTTTTTCCTTTCATTCTACTTCAAACATCCTTCGTTTATATTTGCATACATGTATTTTCTTTTTAACTTTTAATCCTTCATTACAAGATATAATGAGGAATTAAGTTACATACTTTAGTCCTTTCACATTCAAAAAGCTGATTTCAGTCATTTCAAAAAATTTACAATTTGTTAACTTATAAAATAACTAGATAATTTTATGAGGAAGTGGTCAGATAGGTAAAGAAAACACAAAATTTGAGCTTTCGGCCGTAAATTAGGCCTTCATCAAAAGTAGTTTTATTCCAAACTGAATCAGATAACACTAAAATAACTCAAAACAGATAAAAATTAAAAAAATATTTTTATGTGTTATCTGATTCAGTTTGGAATAAAACTACTTCTGATGAAGGCCTAATTTACGACCGAAAGCTCAAATTTTGTGTTTTCTTTACCTATCTGACCACTTCCTCATAAAATTATCTAGTTTAAATAGTTTGGTCAATAATTTTATATTATAAAATAACAATAAAACGAAATCTACATCATCAGCAAAATTAAAACTAAGCCTACTTATATATAACTCATCCATCTTTCTTTATAAATAATAAGAAAAACTTAGAGGAAAAAGCTGAGATTTTTCAAGTTGTCAACCTTATCCGTCATATTCAATTTTAAAAAAAACTTATTTCTTCACTCAGAGAGGTAAGTTTAGTCAAACTACTATGAATTTCAATTAGACTAACTAGTTAGGTAACTTATTTTAATTAGCAGGAAAAATGGAAACTTTACAGCGAATTATATTAATTTTAGTTTATTTATGATACAATTTTTAATATTAAATGGATAGAGAATAATTTTATTTCAGCAAAAATGGTTGTATAAATGAAAAACCATACTTACAACTACCTATTATTTATAATAGTTATATTTATTTTGCTGTTTTACCTGAAGAAAGGTAGAAATGGCGGAGAACATGTACTTAAATAATAAAATATTTCTTAAATTAATCTCTTATCACCAAAATTCTACTATATATAGATGGATATATCCAATGTATATATAAATATATATATATTATATATATATATATATTATATATTATATATATATATATATATATATATATATGTGTGTGTGTGTGTGTGGTGTGTGTGTGTGTGTGTGGTGTGTCACTATACATACATATCACTATCGAAACTACAATACCCCCACGTAATAATATTAATGGAAATATAAGGAAAAGCAAGGAAATAATTAAGGTCGTATTGTCCAAAAGTTAAATGGCCCTTCATACCCTGACCGCTTTCCTATAGTAATGTAATTATTCTGTAATATTTATTGGTAAATAACACTTTGCTATAAAAGTTGTGAATTTTTACGTAAAGTAATTTACGTCATGTCATCATAGGTAAGTTATTTAAATATACTTGCGACCGTGATGACTCCTTTTTTGAAAAAAATTACACTTTTTCAAGCCGTCAGTCTCATAAGTATATTTATTTCTTGACAATCAGCTAAAAAGACACACACGCTTAACAACATACATACAGATATGCACGTCTATAACGACAAACACACAGCTATTTTAAGATGTTATATAGAACCTGTGGGTGCTTAAAATGTGTAAATGGTGAAATAAAATATTCAGCAAGTTATAAGACAAGACAATAGAATCGTTACATTCGAAGCATGTCTAGGTGTAAACCTTATCTGGATCAAAATGATTACAATAGATATTTTAACTTCCTGGAGATTATATGAAAATACATCTCCCTCGGGAGATCGAAAAGGGTTTCGGGTCAAATAAAACCTAAACTAGATTTGCATTGCATTAATTATTCTCAACCCGAGAGGAAAAGCAGTTTCTCAGTTTCCCATCCACTGTTTAAAAGGTCGAATTCGTATCTGTCAGACATTTTTCGAGCTTCAAATTTAAATTCTAAAACGTTAATTTATACAAAATACTGCACAATATCGAGACCCGAGTAAATAAGGTAGAAAATTCATTTAAATTTTATTAAATTTAAACATGACTGAAGTTTGAAGACACTTGAAGCTTCCCACCTCCCCCCCATCCAGCCTAAACCACCTACAACACTCGAAATACTTCGACTGCTCCTGACCTCATTCGAAAATCATTGCAAGACAAGGAATGGATTTTGAAAAGCTTCATCTCAGTGAAACATGAAAATCAATTTGACAACTAAGAAGGGTCGGACTTGATTATATCAAGAACTATTTTGGATTCAGGTATTTAAAAAAGGTATTTACAAAATTGTTAATGTTGTCATAATTTACAAGATAAATTATGCTAATTAAAAACAGGCAAAGATGAGATGATACCTAATTCTTAAGTATGGCATATATTTTTTAAAAAATTTTGTTTTCTATAACATCTACATCCTCTCTTGAGTTTTAACCATTCATGGACATTAAAATTCAATAATGGATGAAAAATTACTTTTAAATTAAAGTCTTAATTTCTGTATCAAATAAAGCTACAGTACATTTTACTACATTAAACAACTAGGACAACTAGTAGTCGAACAAGAAAACGAACAAATAGTCTAACAAGTAGTCAAACAAGAATTCACAAAAATATTAATATCCCTCCAAATATCAAGCAGTGTATGGATCAGCAACAGATATATATATATATATATATATATATATATATATATATATATATATTATATATATATATATTAATATATCTGAAGCCTAGAATAGATAGCAGGCTCTTATCCCAGAATTAAGACCTGGTCTGCTCATATGATAAGAAATATCAAAATAAGGCAACATTCAGTTGTGAATATACAGTGAAGTCAAAGCCAGAAAAGAAATAAGCCAGCAGACAATGAAGAGGACAGACTCTGGTTCCAGGATTCAATCTCAGGCCAACCAATAGAACGAATAAGACCTTCAGATTTCATTTAGAACTGACAGCTAGAACCATTTACTGTCTGATGTTTCACAAGTTCACTGAACGTGTGACTTAATTTTTTTCGCAAAAGAAACTTAGTTCTTGTTATTCAATTAAGTTTGTAACTGAAGTTTTTAACCTATACTATGGTATGCTTAATTATAATTTAAGTATAAACATACACTCCTGGCCACCTATACCCAATATTTTCTAATAATTATTTTTTCAATTACTAAACTTTTCCACGGTGAAATGCTTTCAAACCTTTAGAACTCACCCAGTAAATAATAAAAAGTGAAAAACATCACTTAGATTAAAGTAAACCAGGTACTGCTCATTATGTAAAATATCAAATACATTCAGTTGTCAACAAGAGTCAAGATCAAAGATCCGACCTCAAGATCGAAGACTAACCTTTCTATCCTTCCGACAAGAATCTTATCAAAAAGACCTAATTAATATTTTTACCTTTTCTAGATTAACGTTGAAAAGACGAACCTTGTTTTAATATTATCTAAATAAAAATTCCTTTTTAAGGAAAATTTCCCGAAAAATGTAGATGAAACAAGCAAGCGAGGATTTTAATGTAAATTGTTATTTTTTGAAGCAGCAAGTTGCTGCTTCTACAAGCAGCAACTAGTAGAAGTTAGAATGATTAGTTTTGAAACTGTTTTAACTTCTCCTCATTTATACCGTAGGTATATAGGACAAGTATTGTTTGCAAAAAAATCCGAAACCGGGATGAAACCAGAATAATCCGTTTCAGATGTTTTTAAGGCCTCCTGAGTGGTTTTTGCAAAGTTGTTTGTGTGTGTGTGTGTGTGTGTGTGTGTAGCACCCAGTGCATTTATGCTAGAAACTTGAAATTTTGTGCAAAAATCAGTCTACCGATGTAGTTGTAATATTTTTATGACGTCATTAACCCGGAATAATGGCTTAGCGGAAATTTCGAAAAATCATACAACGCGGAAAAATTATGCTATTAGATTGGGATTTAGCACGCATGTAGCCATGAATAAGACTAACATATGTGCCAAGTTTCATCTCATTATTAGCGTTACTTCAATATTTATTAAATGACTTGTGTACGTTTTTTAAAAATTTTAAAAAATGGGAAGTGGTCTAATTGAGTTGAAATTTAGTAAAAGTGTAAACCATTACTTAATAAATAAGCACACTAAGTTTCGTTTCAATACGACAAGTAAATCCATGATTTTTGTTGGATCATAAAAATTAAGGAGCACTGAGCGTACTTAACGCTTTAAGGGTGACTGCTGAGAATGATACGGATGCATTTACTATTTGAAGACAAGCAAAGCAAATCAAAAGGCATGTTGCAGTATAAATTTGGCGAACTGTATTTTTGAGGACGAGCGAAGCGAGTCCGAAGCAGGGATGATGAGCGTAGGGAATTCAAAGCAGGGAGGATGAGCATAGCGAATCTGATGTAATGAGGAAAAGTTCGGAGGCACCCCGTATCCAATTTTTTTAAATGTGAAGGAGACAAAGTGGCCAATAAGAAAAATCGTTTACATTAATTTTGAAATATCAATTTGAAGTCACAATTGCCACAAAATGTGTATTCTGCTTATCTTACCTCCTAATAGATGTATAATGTCCCTAAAATATAGAACTCTGTAAGGTACTTTTAGTTTTAATAAGTAAGAAAGATCCTAAACTGTATCCTTGAGTTACGCCTCGAGTCAAAAGTACTTGTTTTATTTTCCTTTTAAAAGTCTAGTTAATAATTTAACGAATTAGTTGTAGAAGAGTCGTCAAGCAAAAGTCTTCAATCCACCAAGTTCCAGGTAAAATTAAGTTTACTTCAAGTCATCTTACTTAGTTTGCTATCCAGCCTGATCTCTTAAAATAGCTAATGTAAACGCTAGAAAAAATAAACATGATGTTTTTATAAAGAATTTTATAAAATTATATAAATTGTATATTTATATAACAAAGCTACTTATAAAAACGACGCACACAAAAAAGCCTCTTTGCACCTATCCCCGCACCTACCCCTTTCATGGCCCCAACCTCATAAGCTCATTTTGTTTTCGAAAATTCACCAAAATTGGTGAAAATAAGGGTAACAATATTCTCTGAGATAAATGTCTATGTTAAGGTTTTATAAAAAATGGTAATAATATATATTTTTTTGTATAAAACCCAAAACATAGACATTTATCTCGAATTGTTACCCGGATTTTTTACAATTTATTTTATTTTATTAATTTCTTTTGAAAAATATCATGTTTATTTTTTCTAGCGTGTAACTCCAAATCTTTGTAACTTAAAGTTAAGCTTAAAGTCTACTCTATAATAAGTGGGTAAGTTCCCTAACTTCAGAATAATTACTAACAATTCGAACAATCATTGAATTTTATTACCCATAATCCCATTAACAACATATTTTGAAATGAACAATAGTAAATTTTATCATCTATTAATTCTAAATAACTTAATCAAAAATAATCCTTAAATAATTAGTAAAGAACTAACTAATATTGTTTATTGGCCAACACCTAATAATGATCATAAAACAAGTAATATTTGCATGCAATAATAATAATTAAACAAAAGTAAAACTTAGCAGTTCGTCGAATGTCGATAGCGAAGCTCCTTTAGTACGATTAAACGGTAACGGGTTCACGTCGGTACGTAAGTATAAAATTACGTAAATGTATTACGAAAGGGGAAATGTTTAACAAGTACGTAACAATTGCTTGCCCTACCTGGGCTCGACTGACTCCACACTCCTAGATGTCCCGTATATATTTTCTTAATAAAAAGGGTATAGTTCATTATCGCTGAAAACAAAATTCTATCGCTCTGTAAATCGACCTTTAAACGCAGTCAAATTAAACCGTTACAAGCGTTTACATTGGCTGTTTTAACAGTCAGTTTTTAAGGTCTTGTTCACAAATTGGACACTGGAACTGTTACAAGTAATTTTAATAAAATAATGAATAGGTATGTAACTCCTTAATATTCTACTACTCACAGGTACTATGAAATTTTAGATCTCTTAAAATACAATTAGTTTATTTCATTAATAATGGACCAAAATGTTAGTCAAAAATCTATAACGGACCTATTAATAGACTTTGAGCGAGTGGAAAAGTAGAAAAAGATGATATTTTTGTAGATATTACCTAAATAAATCCATCTATACGTAGAGATTATTATAAAAATAAAACAAGAACCAACGAGTTTGAATCAATAGAATGTGAAATGAGAAACGAATAATGATAAACTATGATTGGTTCATCATATTCCCCATCCATATAAAGAAAATAAATAATCCATTTAGTAGCAAGATTAGTAGACATTTAGTAGTAAGATAATTAGAAGAATAACAGGAGCCAAACCTGGTTCACACTGTCAATCTTCATTTAAGAGACTGGCAATAATGACTGTCATAAATCTTTTTATTTTTAATTCTGTGCTCTTTATTAAAAAGAACTTAATAAATTTAAAACCAATAGTGATTATCATAGATATAATACAAAGAATAAAAATGTACTTACAATACCAACTCATAGACTTAAGAAGTCAGAAGTGGGTCATAGTGTATTGGGGTAAAACTTTTTAATCATTTAGATGTAAAAATTCAAGAGTTGCCAATAGATCATTTCAAAAAAGCCGTAAAAAAAGCCTTGACAGAGCAGCCTTTTTATAGTATTAATGAGTACTTCTCTAATAAAATTATGTTTGAGTAATTTATGTTACTTCTAATTTTTGTATATTTGACGATTTGCCATTGTACTTGTATTAGTATTTATGCAAATAAAGATTTATTTTATTTTTTTTTTTTTAGCTTATGTTTTCCCAGGATGGAAAGAGATAGTGAATAATATCTATCAAAACTACTATTTCTATGTTCGTTTCCTATAACTCAAAAAGGTAGAGATCGCATTGAAATAGAGCTATTCGAATTGAAGTATTTTACAATTCTACATATTATATATATATATATATATATATATATTATATATATATATATATATATATATATATATATATATATATAAAACAAGTTACAATATATATTATAAAGTGAGTTAGAGGTTACAATGTATCTATTTCTTAGATAGTGTTCTTGATTAGTTGACTCCAAGTATAAGTATTTCGTGTCAATATCATAGAGACAGGACTATTCAGAATTTGCGGTTTCTTTAGCTATAAACAATATGATAACAATCCCACAATTTGATAGCCTACCTCATCTGTAAACCACACAGCAGATATTTAGTTTTATTTAGGTTACAAGACATTTTTACGGGTTTCTGACAACCCACAAGTTTGTTAACATTAGCATAAGATAAAGATCAGTTTAAAGATTCATATTCCACACATATAAATCTTTCAAGCCCCTTTTTAATAAGAAATGTTAGCTTCTTAAAGTATTTTTTATATTTTTATGACCAGGACACTTTTTACTAGATATTATTCCTACATACCTATCTTAACATCGTACAGAGAAACAAAATGATAATGAAACTTCAAAATATATGAAGTAGAATGAATTTAAAATAAATTTTAATAATAATCTATTGAATATATTTATTAATTATCAGTGTTGTATTAAGTGATTCAATGTGAAGTTACTGTAAAATGCTTGCCGTTTGCCACTGATAGGAGTTGTAGAAGGGTGAGGAGTCTCTAGTCCTCCTCCAGGCAGGCTTTAGTAGGAGTATGTACCTTATTATAACTAAATAAGTTCATAATAATATAATTATAATAATTAACCTTATAAGTTGTTATTTAAGTTAACCTAATTTCTATTAGGTTAACTTTTAATAACGCTTAGGTTATTATTTAATTTCCCAATCTAGGTTTATTAAATTTTAACTTAAACTAAAGACTAAGACCCGTATTCAAAGACATCTTTCTAACATTTTCCTAACATTCTCCTTGTTCCTTAAGGAGAATGTTAGGAAAATTTTAGGAAAATGTTAGGAAGATGTCTTTGAATACGGGCCTAAAATTAATTACCAAATTTTTCTTCAGACTTTTCACATTGCTCATATTCAAGTTATTCCTGTACCTGAAACACATCATCAAACATTTTCCTTTAGAAAATAGTAATGCGGATAGAATTTTATAACTAAGATTATTGCTACTAAATGTTTCAAAGGTCTATAAGACGATCTCATCAGGACTTTTATCTTTTCTCATTGGCATGTATTCAGACGTACTTCGTTGATCTTGTGTATAACCAAGTTATACCCGGGTGATACAAAATTAAGAAAAATCTACAATAATAATAATAATCCGTTTAGAGCCTTAGGGTTCATATGGGATAATCCCTGGGGGAACCACCTTAGTTGGTAGTAGCAACTGTTACTCTTTAAGAAATATCTGCTGACGATAACTTATTTGAACTCAGTTTAATCTTTATTATCTAAGAGCGTAACCTAGGATGCGAATTCCAGCCTCCAGTGGTGGCAAAGGTTAGATATATCCGAAACTATATTTAGCGGTATTTTTGCTGAATAACTAGAAATAATTGTTATCACTGAAACTAATAACACTTTTTAATAGCACCCCAATTCTATTAAAACGTAAATTCCGTTTGCATTTAATTACATCCGTTGTATTAATAATTATTGTCTCTATCAACAACCCACTGCGCATGTCTTAACTTCCGAGTTCCTACAACTAATAACTTTGTTATGAAAGAAAACCAAAGAGACTAATATTTAGAGGGAGGGATACAACAGCTCTTATTATTCCCTGGGTAGCTTGGTACCATAACCGTACATTGGTGACGTCAATTTTTAATATCTCATTATAATTCCAACAAAACACAAAACCTATGTTATAATTTCCCCTCTCTGTCTCCTAAAGTGAAAATCGTTTTAAGAAATCAATTACATTTTCCATTTTTCCTTTGGGAATCCGCTAAAACGTGACGACAATTTTTAAATAATTTTACTCGTTTCAGAACGCACAAATTATTACCTGGCGCAATGATCCACCTTAAAGATGGCTGTTTGTGTGGTAAATGGAGAACCAGAGAAGCGACAAAAGCTAAATCATCTAGCAAGTAAACCATGTTTTAAGGCCCTTTTTGCTAACAACCTCAGATAGACGATAGTGTCTACCTAATGAGTCCTAGTGCAAGAAATATTCCGTTTAACCTAGAAGAGCCACTACCATGTAATAAGTTTCTATAGCTTAAACATTTCACTTTACCTTTAACATTTCACTATTAAAAAATTATTAACACGTAGACTCTGTGCAGGTTGTTTTACTAGTCTCAGTTGAAATAATTCTAAGGTAAGGAAAATAGCAAACATGTTATATCGCTTTATATCTTCATTGTCATATCTCTTAGTGATCTCTACAGAAACAAATAGAGAATACTGAAAAGTAGGTATACTTTTCAATCTAGAAGAAAGAAAGGTAACACGCTGATCAACAATATATATATATATATATATATATATATATATATATATATATATATATATATATATATATATATATATATATATATATATATAATTTTTTTCTTGAGAAAGATGCGATTCATTTATTATATTTGCTTTTTGTTTATTAGTGTATTCTTTGAATTCCTCATATTAGCATACTAAATAATCGAAAGTTTAAACTATTCTAATAAATAATTTATATGCTTTTATGATATTTAAATATTATCTCTTTTAAGCTAAAGATGCTCTTGAGCATTTTATATTTACCTTAAAATTTAATTTATGTCTGTATCACCATTTTATCGTAGAAGCTAACTTTTTAAACAAATAAGAATATAATATATATATATATATATATATATATATATATATATATATATATATATATATATATATATATATATTATATATATATATATAATGTCTATTTAATTTTATATTTAACAAAGTAAATTGTTTAAAGTATATTATTCTCCATTAATTGCCTCAACATGAAACAAAAAATTTCTAAAGAGATAATTAAAGAAAAATGTAATAATATAACGTCTGGAGCAGCATAGAAGCATCACACATAGGAGCAACAAAGGCAAATAGTTTTATACAACGTTGATGAAAACAAATTATTACTCTCTGGAGGTATTTTATGAATTTTAAAACTAAAACAATGGAAGATAAAATTTAAGCAATAAGGGATATGCTGGTTATATACCGAGACAGAAAACTTATTATTACACAGTCTTTTATCTATTAACTGAAGTAGTTAAAATTGTTTTAATACTTTTGTCAGCTATTCCTATTTTAATATGACAAAAGGGCTTTTTTTACTATTAGGATGTGTTTAGTCAATTTTCATTTTTTTCATTTAGAAAATAACGTTTATGAGATTGGGAAGAACGTTTATAGGATGATGAAGAAAGTGGAAGAGAAAGGAAAAAAGAAGGTAATGTTTGTATATATATATATATATATATAATATATATATATATATATATATATATATATATATAATATATATATATATATATATATATGTGTGTGTGTGTGTGTGTGTGTGTGTGTGTGTGTGTGTGTGTGTGTGTGTGTGTGTGTGTGTGTGTGTGTGTACATGTATATTTGTTTGCATGACTATATATTTAAAAACTCAATATTTTAAATTCAAATCCTTTTAGAAGTTTTTATTTAATAAGACGTGTAATATTTTAAATGGGACATGTTATAAAATAAATAATTTTTAGATAGGATTACTATCTAAACAAAAATAGTCTGGCTCGAAAGTTCTCAAAATACAGACAAGCAAATCATACCACTATGAAAAAGTAAATATACACTCACAGGAACATATTGAATAAAATAAGGAGGTGAATAATAAGAATGGGAGGTGTATAAGAATAGAAATAATAAAAGTAGAAATAAATAGATATAAAACATGATAAGGAATAAAATAAAAATATAGACATTCAGGTAAAAATAAAAACAAAAAAATAAAAGTAAAACCCAAAAATATTAAATTATTGCTTATTAATGCCAGAAAGATGACGGGATTTCAGGGTGAGATGGTAGGCAAGTTCCTAATTTCGACGAACAGTGGTAGATGTATGAGGTTCATGAGCCAGCAAGACTTCCTTTGTAGCATTTTTGAACCCTCAGGTAGGAACATTACGTGAGATGTGATGAGTGACAGAGACGCACAGAGAGTGGCGTCATTTGGAGGCGAATCCGACGTTTCGCTTCCACTGAGAGGAGGCATCTTCAGGGATGTAGGACATCATGGATAGAAACACAATGAACATGGAAACGATGGAGGCCATATTTTTATCTGTCTCTGACCTTGTCTTCGAGGACGAAGATTATAGCCATGAGAAGGGATAATAGGGTTCGACAGTCCAGTATGACGTAATCCACTTGAAGGTCGCGTAGGGGTGTCCTGTCTGGTTGATGAGCTGGCTAATGGGGAATTTCCGTGGTATGACGTAATTGGTGGCTGGTTGCTGCGTGACGTAGTTGAAGGCTGAAATTAGCTAAGGAAATTCTCTGAAACACGTAGTGAAGAGATGAGCCGTGTCTAAGAGTTGGAAATCTTCAACCCCGTGCCCCTGTTGATGTTATTCCTATGCTTAGCAATCTCAATAGCTTCCCTGACGAGCCTGTCTCGATATCGAGAAACATTCGCTAGTACCTCGGTTTTCTCAAAGTTAATAAGATGACCAGTACCTCGTGAATGTTCTGCGACCGCGGACTGACAATCGTCGTCAATGGTGTGTTTGATGTGATCGGTTAAACGCGTAGAAATGAGTCTGCCGGTTTCTCCGATGTAGACTTTTCCACAGCTACAAGGGATCTTATAGACACCACCCTTTTCTTCTTTCTTCGATATGTTTTTAATATTTTGTATTCTGTTTTTTACAAATTGATAATTTGATATGGATATGGTTTTTGATATGGTTTTTATATGTTTGTATTCTGTTTTACAAATTTTGATAGGGAAGGAATTGATATGGTTTTTAATATGTTTGTATTCTGTTTACAAATTTGATAGGGAAGGAATTTGATATGGTTTTTAATATGTTTGTATTCTGTTTTACAAATTTGATAGGGAAGGAATTTGATATGGTTTTTAATATGTTTGTATTCTGTTTTACAAATTTGATAGGGAAGGAATTTGATATGGTTTTTAATATGTTTGTATTCTGTTTTACAAATTTGATAGGGAAGGAATTTGATATGGTTTTTAATATGTTTGTATTCTGTTTTACAAATTTGATAGGGAAGGAATTTGATATGGTTTTTAATATGTTTGTATTCTGTTTTACAAATTTGATAGGGAAGGAATTTGATATGGTTTTTAATATTTTGTATTCTGTTTTACAAATTTGATAGGGAAGGAATTTGATATGGTTTTTAATATGTTTGTATTCTGTTTTACAAATTTGATAGGGAAGGAATTTGATATGGTTTTTAATATGTTTGTATTCTGTTTTACAAATTGATAGGGAAGGAATTGATATGGTTTTTAATATGTTTTGTATTCTGTTTTATAAATTTGATAGGGAAGAATTTTTTTTTAATATGTTTGTATTCTGTTTTACTTAATATGTTTGTATTCTGTTTTACAATTTGATATGTTTTAATATGTTGTATTCTGTTTTTACAAATTTGATATTGATATAATAGTATTCTGTTTTACAAATTTGATAGGGAAGGAATTTGATATGGTTTTTAATATGTTTGTATTCTGCTTTACAAACTTGATATAGTTTTTCCATATACCTAGTTTAGCAAAAGTTAGGTAAAGAAATTTCCTGAAACTGCCCTGTTTTACTGTGGAAAGCTGCAAATAAGTAATATGTTATAAACTCAACAGGATTTTTGTAAATTTTTTACAATTAATAACGTTAATGTATTCGTTATAATGTATTTATTATAACGCAACAAAATTCACCAATAATCTATATCCAGATGAACAGAAAACCACAAACAAACCACATATTAACTTGACCCAGCAGACCTATCCATTATCCATAAACTCAATATTGACAGGTATTTACGTCATTGAATATGAGTTATATATAAATAAGCTATAGGTTATATTGTGGTTTGTAATGTTATTTGCTTAGTAATAAAGCCGCTTTGCATGTAATGGTTGGATATGTATATCACTTGGGTGTATTGAGACAATATTGAACGGAGAGGGGGGAATGGTTGTGGTCTATTTCATCATGTCGTCTACAAGCAAATTGTGGTTTCAATTACTTGTGCCTCGAGTTCTCATAATAGGAAAAATAGCTGCATCATTTCAATTGGATAATCCTAATTGAATCTTAATATTACTAGAAAGGAAATGAAAATATAGTGATAGAGAAAGCAATACAGACTGCTTTTCTATGGAAAATTAAAATATCAGTAAAACCCGACAAAGTCTTCTCTACTAATAAAAATAAGCTGACTAATAATATTCGCTTAATCAAGCAGTAGTAGGTGTGCCATATTAAATTCAGAATTAATCGTATTCTAATTATCTCAGAAGCGCTGGCGCTAAATCCAATAAAACCGTTCTTATATCAACAGAATCTAATTTCATAATTCAGTATATCCAATAAAACCTAATAAACACATCCAATATATCCACACTCATTAATTTAGATACTTGTGGAGGTGGCTTTGCTCGTTAATTACGCAACATAGGATCAAATCATGTTTCCCTCATGAGGTCCAGCTTTCTGTGCATTACAAAACTAAATATAATTTAGTTTGCTCCCGAGGCTTGCTGAGGGGATTAACTTCACTTATGTTTCTTAAGGCAGAGCCGACGAAAAAAAACCAAGGACGGAAATGCTACGTATTAAATTTTATCAACGGCTAGTTGACTGGTTTTTAATATATGCTTTTGGCTATAACCTTTTATGTCTTGAAATTTGAACTCTATTACAGACATGAGTTGGTCATGGAACATGTGACCTACCTTATCTATTATACCGCATTATACCATACTCTACACAACACAACTCATTATAACCTTCTCTGAAAAGAGTTTATATAAATCACTACCAACATAATATAATAAAATATACCTAAAAGTACACTTTATTTTGGTTTCACGGTTTTTCCATTCTTGGGGATGAAAAGTGATTTTCCACCCCGCTAGCGACATTGGAATAGCTATTTTCGATATACAAGAAGTAGATACAATTTATTACCTTAGAGCAGATATTACTTGGCTTTAATTCTATAATATAATCTTTCCTAAAATTATGAATCTTTTATCATAGAATTCTTTTAAGTCTAGTCGTAATAAAGAGCACAATAATTCCTCCGCTAAATCCATGAAAGAAATCTTTCTCTTAATTCTTTTCTCTTGTTTTATTGTCGACTATATTTCATAAATCCTTTTCGTCAATATGACAGGGGAAATGAGTTCACAGACCCCGGGCCAGTGCTCTCCAGAAGCAAATAGCTCTCGAGGGAGGAGAAAGGTATGCGGTAGTCATTAAATATTACCCCTATATTCCGACTTGACTGCGTTTCTCCTTCTTTATCCTTTGTTCCCATGGTTAATATAATAAAAAGATGACTTGAGAAACTAAAGGTGTGAATAAGTATGACGTCATTAGATTGATATAATTTTTTTCAGTAAAACCGTACAAAACCCCAAAAAATTATTTACAGGGATGTTACTATCTCCGTGCAGGAGATGTAGGAATCAATGAATATAATCAAAAGCTGTTCCAAACATTTTTTTAATAAATTTGTCCCCAAATTCTAACCAGTATCTCCTCTAGTTGGACTTCATTATGAATACTTTAGTAGTTAGATACCTTGTCCGACTATCTGTATGTATTCATGTTATATATGTTAATGTATATTATTTCAACGTATTGGTCCCCTCAATGTATTTGTTTCACTAAGCAAGCTGCCTAATATAGAACTAACCGTTTCCATACAGTCCAGTTCTCAAAATAGTAAAACCAAGAGGCCTTCCACAGCCCTGAGGCTGGGGGCCGAGGCACCAAGCACACTACCAGCCCTTAGGGCACTAACTAATTTATCTTAAGTTTTCTGATAGAGAGTAAGCTGGACCTCATGCGGGAAAACATACTTTGATCCCTTGCTTTGTAATCAACGAGCAATACCACTTTCTAAAACTTTTAATAAAGAGCAATACCACTTTCTAAAACTTTTAATAAAGAGCAATACCACTTTCAAAAACTTTTTATAAAGAGCAATACCACTTTCTAAAACTTTATATAACGAGCAACACCCATTTCTAAAACTTTTTATAAAGAGCAATACCACTTTCTAAAACTTTTTATAATTGGCATACTGTTAATTACAACAAATTAAACTCAGTAAGTGTTAAGAACAACATATAGATTGCATATAATTATAAATCAAAAGTCATAACATTAATGGCATAAACAAACATGTTCCATATGTTATATTGTATCAACACGTATAATATAAGACAATATGAGCGAATATACAAATATATTAGTCGATGGTTTATATAAAGGCATGTATGTCAAAACATGTTCCAGGTTTAATTAACCATCAACACATAGTGTAAAAAATAAGGTAAACGAAATTAGTTTACAACAAAACGATAAAATCCTAAGCAATGTAGATTTCACAATTTGATATTTTTTAAAAGTTAATTAAAATAACACAGCAGTTTATGATAATTTAATTTAGCTTAAATCAATAACATTTTGAGGTTAAAAGAATTTTCGTAAGGGAATGTAAACAAATGTGTATGCCTTTATGGTATGAACAAGTCCACAACGTTTCTTTTCAATACAGAAGTTATATCTACGGCTTTTGCCGGATCATTAGCGAGAAGTAGCATGGAAAGAGGTTAATATGTGGCCAAAATAATGTAGCAACATAACGAATTTTATACTGGGTAAGTACAAGCAAAATTCTGAAGTGGTGAGCTTGAGCTTAGCGAACCCAATATTGTGAACAAAAGTTCCGAGTTCAATTTGGTCCAAGTTTTGCTCCTGCAATGCATTTATTTCAAACAAAAAGCAGGGTAAGGGCAGGGGGGCTTATACTCGTATATCATATATATATATGGCTTATATATATGAGACAGGGTGCAAAAATTCCTACTAAGTGGCAAAAAATAAGGTAATAATTTATTTTGCCTTTGGTCTTCATGTATTCTACGTGATAGCGTAAGAGGAAAGCTCGTCCACATACATTTCCTCTGCTTTCCCTCTAAATAATTCACAACATTCCACTCGTTTTAATATGAACTATTTGGTTTAACTTAGACCTCTTCTATTGAGTAAAATTACCATGATATTTAGCCGGGGTTTAGAGAAACAGTTAAATTAGCACTTGATAGAAAGCAAGGTAACTAGTGTAGTAGAAAACAACACATAATGATAACCTGATAAACAAAAGTACCGTACATAAATTCATACAAGCTGACTGTATCTAGGCTAGATTATTTATTTTCAAAGAATCGCAGACATTGCTTTGTTAACCTCACCGAGCACTGATGATGCTCGTGTGACTGAAAACAATTGCATATATAGTATAATACATATAGTATACTATGTATTAAAATATACACAATAATACAATTTTATTGTGAAGAGCATTTGTTCTTTTAAGTTCGTTAAAGGCAGTTGAAAAATAGGGTCTAAAATAATAGAATTTATGCTGAAATTATCTAACGTTTTTAAAAATATTGATACGGCAAATGAAATGGTTCACTAGCGTAGAGTTTGGAGGGTGGTGCTGAAAAGGACTGTTGGGACCACAACAACGTTTACACACGGAGCAATACCTGATGGAAGCGCTGTTAGTATGCAGTGGACAAAACTATGCCGAAAGGATGCGCTGTCCCTTTAACAACAAGCACCCTCACGGAACACCTGATACGTCAGAAGCCTACCAGTCAAGGAAAGCGGAGTGAAATGGATTCCAGGTCTAATAGGTTGACGAAAAGTTTACGAACAACTCATTTAGCGTTCTTGCACAGGCCTTGAATGAAAGGTGCCAAGAGAGCAGATATGTAGGATGCAATGTATTGAATATGGTATACAGGTTAATGGTGGTTTGGATGAGAAATTATTGAAAATTTGCAGGAATATGCCATACCAATATTTGGCACCATGAACTCACCTAAGAGATTTTAGTGTTCTGGAATTTTCCACTTAGAATTTTCTACCAGTATCAAAAAAGACTCAACATGTCATGTTCCATATTATGAGGCCAAGTGAAAAGAGGCCGATTAGTGAGAATGCGACGCGTAGCGAATCCGATATGATGAGAAAAAGTTCTGAGGTACCCCGTACCCGATTTTTCTTTCTCATCCAAAGCAAAACCTCAAGTTTTGCTTTTAAAAGTCGAGAAATATTATTGTCGACTATTTGATCACAATTTGTATTTTACTATAATTATAATAGTTATTTATGCACCTAGTGAATAAAGACCCCCCATTACAACCCTGGTCACTGTAATGATTCCTAAGTCTAAAAGCCGAAGGAATCATGATTTATAAATCCCGAGGCGCAAGCCGAGGGAATTATTTATTTTAATCAATTCAATATATATGAAACAAAAAAAACTGTATTTGTTTATATAGTGAAACATAATTATACTATTTTATGCAAAATTAACAAAAATACATTGTATAATATATTAAACATACTACATAACCACATACATACATAACAAACAAATATCGTAATAAACAAAAATATATAAATACCTAAATGCTCTATTAGTAAAAATTAACTTGTTTTTAACCGTATTTGCTTCGTCATAAGACGGTTGAGGATTATCGGGGATATCGGGAAACAATTTATCTAAGTCGTTTACTATCATTTCATTATCACTTTCCATCGTAAACAACCGCACTAAATCCTTTTATGATAAATATAACAGGAATATTACTTGAAAGATAAGAAAAAACTTAGTAAAAAAGTAAGTAAAAAAGTAAGTATTTATCGTCAAAACAGATTTGATAAAGAAATTATTTGTTTACAGACAGCTGGGATTTAATGAATCAGTGCTACCAACATAACTTTGTTTACTCAAAATTCTTTACGTAGATTTTTGAATCTGTAATTTTAACTACTCAATAATCAAGTTGGCTAAACTGGATTATAACCCGGCGGGAAATAATAAATTATTATTTCCCGCCGGGTTATAATGATGGTCATTATTACATAATAACAAGCCCCGAAATGTTTTGATTATTACCCTTCTGGAGATAAAGGTTATTTACATACGCTATAGAGGAAGGTAACTTAGAACTATTGTTTACTTTTAAAACTAAACAACTTGCTTCTTATGTAAACTCTGTCAATACGACTGTGACGTCATGAAGCCAACATACAATAATTTATGTTTATTTTAATATTGTAAACTTTATATTATAAATTATATTATATATATGCTAGTATTCCGAGGGATTAAGAACTCGCATAGATTTTAATAAAGTAGCAACTCTATGAAACAGAATTATCCATTCGGACTTTGTTTTTGGTTTTCATTGTAACATTTTTATACGTTTGTACGTATAACGAATAATTGCACAGAACTTTTACACAAAAATAATACTATAAGTTTATTTAAACTTACCGAAATAATAATAATTTTAAAATCAGGTAAATAAAATACATCTCACCCCCAATTACACCCTAATTATTCCATGCAATCCATCTCTTAGGTGTCATGTTCTATAGAAAATTCGCAAATGTATATTAATAATACTATTGTAGACAACTTATAAGTACTTTGAATGTCAGAAAATAAGACATCTAAAGATGCTCTGCCTAATACATTGTATGGAATTAGAAGATTGACATTTTTGGATTAGTCTAAACAAAGTTAGCTATATGTGGTCACGACTCAATTACCTGTGGTGTCTAACTTGCTAAAAACTTTACAGGGAACTTCTCACTCCATGGCTTCATCTACCGAGGCAAAAAGGAGACGTATAAGAATTACTTTCTATTTTCCATCGTCATTCATCAGCTTCAGAAAGTCGAAAATAACTCGCTAACTAAGCAAGCAGCTTATTTGTTCCACGTATAATGGGATGGTTTCATTTCGTTTCTATAAACATACGTTTACTAAACAAAAATAGAAGTTTATAATTATTTTTCACTGCGCAAGCCATAT
Source organism: Microvelia longipes (assembly GCA_018340805.1). Classification (NCBI taxonomy): domain Eukaryota; kingdom Metazoa; phylum Arthropoda; class Insecta; order Hemiptera; family Veliidae; genus Microvelia; species Microvelia longipes. Next base: position 2,005,951 of record JACMZG010001908.1, read on the forward strand.
CAGTATTGTATTAGAAACTTAGTGATATAAGAATGGATTTTGTATCAAAAGAGGGTAGGATTGTGAAGAAAGGGATGTAATTTCGTCCAATAGATAACACAATACAATTGTGCGAGAGACACCAAGGAAATGTAACAAGCAAAATGCAATGCTACATCTGGGAACTATTCCATCATTCGACATTCGTCATACTTGATGGCTCGACATAATGTCATGTCCCACTCTGTTTCGTTACGTCTAACTCATCAGGGCGCCGACAGAGCCTGAACTCACTCTGACCTTGAATTAATTCCGAAGAATATAATGTGAAGTACTTACCAGAGACGAGCGGTGCTCTCTTACCGCCATCATGCATGGCAAGCAAAACATATATCATTTTGATACTACCGATTGTATTGTAGCATTGCATTTTGCTTGTTACGTTTCCTTGGTGTCTCTCGCACAATTATATTGTGTCAACTATTCATGTTTTGCAAAACTCGGTAGTCTCAAAATGATATATCGTCCAATAGAACTGATGAAATCAGATCGAATATGCTATATCAGCTCGAATAGCTATATTCATCGAATATTCTATATTCTATAGCTCGAATATCTATATCAGATCGAATATGCTATATTCAGATCGAATATGCTATATTATAGCGCTGTGTAAACTATAAAGGGCAGAGTACAAAAGCCTGTGTCTAAAGAGCCAACGGTATGAATGTGTAGTTATTATTCCTTGCAAATCGTCGTGGGATATCCAATAATATTTTAATAGAATTTGAAAGAAAACTATCTCTCTACTATAATTTGTTATGTTTAACTACCAAGTAGACTTTCGGTTTTACAGGCATTCATAAGTGTCTGGAACTAATACATTCATACTTTGTGTGAAACTACAAAGTATAAAAGGTAAGAGAAAAACAAACAAGTTTTTATTCTTTGTTGTTCCAGACATTGATGATGGTTTTATAGACCATCATCAGTGTCTAAAAAAACAAAGTATACAATGTAAGACAAAAATTAACAAGCTGTTAATGTAAGCTGTGTTATTCTATCTTGTTTCAGAAGTTGGTCTTATAGACCATCATCACTGTCTAAAAGAACAAAGTATAAAAACTAAGGTAAAAGTAAACAAGTTTTTATTCTTTGTTGTTTCTGAGACTGATGATGGTATGTAAGACCAAATTCGTATTTGAATGAAAAAAAATGTATTAGACTGTTTTCTTTCTATATCTATTGTAAGAGTCCACATCTCAATTTAGTCAGCTTCAATATTTTAACTCGTTTTTACCAACAAACAAATAAAATAAATGAAAGGGTTTATAAATGAATATATGAGTAGAAGTTTAAATTAATTTCCCAGGTAAAAAAATATATCTTTCAAAAATGATAATAGATGCAAATAAATCCACACAAAAAAATATAAGTAGAAATACGAATATGTAAAAGAACGAACAAAATATGGAAAACAAGAAATAAAGAATATGGGAAAGACTGGAGTTATTCTGAATACATGATGTAGTAGGAAGAAGCAGATGGGGGTAAGATACATGGAAAATAAGTAGATACGTGGATTTGCGACTGGTACGGCGTGAGCACGGGGTTAGAGACATCCTATGCGAGATTACTATCTCAGCTAGACAACACTAGACTCAAAATAATACTGTAAATAAAACAAGATTTCCAGAGGAGTTGCTTCAAAACTAAAACCTGTCGTATCTGAGCCGTAACGTGTTTTTAAAAAACCTAATTTTATGAGAAATAATGCACGTCAGTTTTCACGTAACTTGGGGGAAATAATAAAATATAGCAGAGAAAAATTTCAATTGTAAATTTCAGTTAAAAGATAAAATCTGACTGCTGGATGTATTTGAATAAACGTGCAAGGTAAATGGTTTATAAAGTACATTTATAAAAAGCTTTACGTTTTTCTTTTATTTTAACTTGTGTATTTCAGCAGATTTTTTCGGACGTATTCTCGAACATTCGCTAGGAATATAAGCGAATGCAGATCGCTGAAATTTGCTTCCTTATTTACTATTGTAGGAGATGGAAGCATTGAAAACTCTTTTCTTTTACAATAAAAAGTGGGTAAATTGTGACAGTGATACTCGTGAAGGAGGGGATGATGGCGGCATGTAGGCCGCGTCGATGGGACATCTTTGCTAGAAGTAATTTTCCAATGGTTATTATCTATTATTACATTTACATTCAATAATTGATTATGGTTTGAAGGATAACCTAGTGTAATTAAAAACCAAACTCAGCTAGAAATAATATATACATAATAATATACATAATCAGATGAAATATGTAAAAATTTTATGCAGAGATAAGATATTTTATAGGAAGTATTATAGTATTATAATTACAGGTTTACTACTTTATGATAATCAGTACAATTACTACGTACGCACAGCGTATTTAACAGGCGATCGTATTGGATACGTATGCAATACGTGGCAATGCTGTTGAGGGCTCGTATTTGTAAAAATTTGTAAAATTTGATAAATTTGATAAATACGGTCAACTAAATTCATGGTTCTTACAGCGTCTTTGTTTAGTCGATCGAGTGAGATTACGTGATAACTGAAACCGCCAAAACATCGCGTCTTTTTTTAGTGAAGGTTCACTTCATGTTATAAGGAAGTTTAAAACAAAAATATATTCAATTAAATAGTGGTTTCTTTGCATAATATAAAATTACACTAAAAACAATAATATTCCAAAAGTTATTTGATCAAAAAAGGTAATATTGAAGTGAAATAAAAGTTTGACGAGAAAGTTATCCGTTAAATACGATCGTCTCTAAAGGTACATACAGCGTATGGGGGATCCATTTAGATTTCATCTCCCTAGTTCTAGCGTCTGCGATCGGATCCCCTCCGCATGGTTCATACAGCTAATATTACCGTATTGAGAGATCGAATCCAATACGATTCGCGGAGCTAGAAGTGTGTGTGAACTTGCTAAATGTAAAGTGCAGAAGAATATTCTTGTGTGAATTCCCTCCACGGAAGATAAGAACCCTAGGTTTCGGTCAAACGGTTTAAAATTTAAGAAGGGAGTGGACTTTTTGTTCGCCCTAAATATTTCATAGACATAAATCCTCCGGCCCTCTTGTTTGTTAGCCCACCCCAGCTCTAGATAAAAATGCAAAAAGGATGACTGTTGTTTTGTCCCGAACATAAGAAGGAAAAGAACTCGATGAAAAAAATAGGAGGAGCACTCTTGACTATTAATTTGCATGTTAAGTAAAAAGCTGGTGTGATTGTTGCAACGCTTAAAATATTAACTATATTTTTGGTTCTAAACATTATTTGTACAGTTTGATAAAAAAGACGATTTAAAAAACGCCTTGAATCCAGGATTCGAAGTTTAAATAGTTTGGTTCATAAAAACTGTGACGAAAGAACGCAAGGAGATGGTTGACTACAGTAATGGTCGAAATGAAATCTTTCTTTCTACGATGAATATAGTCTGGACTATATTGGATTTTGGAGCCCCCCCCCCCTTTTATATGCTTTCTACTAAAGCATATACTTATGCTTTAGTAGAAACCATTCTCAGTTACGGAATTATTGGATGGGGTTCAGCAAACCCAACACACTTGCAAACGTTTGAAATAGCACAAGAAGCAGTTATCAAAACCATTTTCAAGATGACAAGACAGTATTCTGCTGAACAACTATTTATAGATTTTCCTGTACAGTTACAGTCAAACAGTTATTAACAGGTAAAGTGCTATTAAAATACTTTAATCAAACCAAAGATTATATTAATCATAACCGCAACACTGGTAACAAAACTAACAGAAAAGTTAAAACTGTAAAATTTAAGAACGTCGATGATGCAGCTGCATGCTGCTGCCATATATCAAGTATTATTCAATATGCTGCCAGATGAGATTCAAACTTACCTTCATATTAACGATATTAAAAAAGAAATAATTCCGTGGTTAAAACCACCTTCGGTTTATCATCTATTGTTTATTAAAATAAGTTTATTTCTTTATTCTTATTCATTGTATTTCCTTTTTGTATAGGAGTATAACAAACCTATACTATTATTTTTATTTTCTAAATAATTTTCTAATAATTTTTATACATTATCAATTAATTTAATAAACCTACATACGACTAAGAAATTAAAAAAACATTAATGAAGTAATCATAATAATTAACAATTAAATAAAACTAACCATTTAAAATAAAATAGAAACAAAAAAAAAGAAGACTGAAGCCGCGCACAAGCTCAAGCTTTTAGGCTTAAAAAATGTTTATTTAATCTCCAATACCATGTTAGATAGTTGCTCTAATAATAAAATTGTTGTGAATAGCTACAATACAAATTTATATTAGTTTGCATGGTTTTTTATTCTATAAATTAAATTATTATTATTAACTGCATTAAACATTATATGCTAAATGGAACATTATTATGTTCCACTAATTGTTTATATCTCCAAATGGCGGAAGCCACAGAGTAAACTAAATAAAAAGGGCAAAAAAAAAGTTGGAAGCTAGGTATTGAATAAAACACTTGGGCTGTTCTTACACAAAAAATTCTAAATCATTGGACTTGGCAGTAAAGAAGGGTCTTGGAGAGGGAAATGGTGAAAATAGAAGAGAAATGGTGAAAATTGAATTAGTTGGTATTATTGGCCCTTAATAGAGCCAATGGACAAGACAGAGGCAAAGCACTTTCCATATTTGAATTTTTCAATTAAAAATTGAAAAAATGGAACTGAAAAAACAGCAGGATTTCTATAGGAAATCTCTCTTAGGCTAGCAAACCTACAAGCGGGTGGGGGAATTAAAATAAGGATGAAATTTAAAGTTGCTTTCAGTTTAAAGTAGGGTGTTGAGTATAAACCTATTTACTATCAAATGGTAAAGACGTGCTAGTAATCGTAAATATGTGAAGACGTGTTAGTAATCGTAAATCTGTAAAGGTAAATCTGTAAAGACGTTAGTAATCGTAAATCTGTAAGACGTGACTGTTAGTAATTCGTAAATCTGTAAAGACGTGTTAGTAATTTTTAAATCTGTAAAGACTGTTAGTAATCGTAATCTGTAAAGAGTGTTAGTATCGTAAATCTGTAAAGACGTAAATCTGTAAAGACCTGTAAAGACGTGATAATAGTAATCTGTAAGGACCTCGTAAAAAGACGTGTTAGTAATCGTAAATCAGTAAGGACGTGTTAGTAATCGTAAATCTGTAAAGACGTGTTATTAATCGTAAATCTTTAGAGACGTGTTAGTAATCGTAAATTTAGAGACGTGTTAGTAATCGTAAATCTTTAGAGACGTGTTAGTAATCATAAATCTTTAGAGACGTGTTAGTAATCGTAAATCTGTAAGACGTGTTAGTAATCGAAATCTTTAAAGACGTGTTAATTGGAAAGGTTATATGACTCATCAATTTCTTGAATAAAACCTTTACTTTACTTAACAAATTAATGCCTAACCGACATCAATATCTTACAAAAGATTATCTCTGGACAATCTTTCCGTGGTAGATGTCATGATTTAGCAAAACCAAACTAACTACACTCGGCGACATGATCATCAGTTTTGATCAAAGTCGATAAGGGTTCTGTATCTACGACCAATAAAGTAAACTTCTTCTGTTCAAACCTTTAAGAAAGTTCAACTTGCAATCAGATCTCTAATTTAATAACTAATATAATAATTATAGAATAATTTCAATCAGATCTCTAAATAATAGAATAATTATATAATAATACAAAACAAAATCGGGTTCGAGGTACCTCAAAACATATCGGATTCCCTGTGCTCATCCTCCCTACGTCAGACTTGCTTCGCTCGTCATCAGATATTTCTTACATAAGTTTGTAATGTCATTACAATTTGGTCACCTATTTAGCATTGACTTCGCTAGATACAGCTTAACTATTATGATCTAACAATAACCATAGATTTACTTATACAAACTTCGTTTGTATTGAAACGAAACTTTGTATACATATTTAGTATACAAGATTTACACTTAAACCAAATTTCAACTCAATTGCGTTGTTTTTAGATTTTTTTCAAATATAACAGAAATTCGATAAAACTAAACAAATGCTGATAAGTAACGCAACTTTGCAGGTATTTTAGTCGAATAGATGACTACATGCGTCCTAAATCTCAAACCATCGACACATTTGCGTGTTTTATGTACTTTCAAGAAGATGGTTCATGACGTCAGAAAAATATTTTCCGTGTAGCACAACTAGATCTAAAGATTGATTTTATACAAAGTTTCAACTCTCTAGCATAAATACCCTAGTAGGATGATTGCACACATACTAAAACGCACATCCATGTACAGACAAACAACTTTGTGATAACCTCTCAGGAGGCCTTAAAAACACCTCAAACATCCCGGTTTCGGTTTTTTTGCAAACATTAACTTTTCCTATATACTGCGGCTAAAATGAGGAAAACTACAATAAACCTCAAAACTTTTATCACCGTGCATATTTTTAAAGACAAAGTTAAAATCTCAGTTGACTCCTGTTATTTAGTGAATATTTAAAAAAAAATCAGCCGGTAAAGTTTCACGCCTGGGGACGCAAAGTAAAACCCATGTACTTTAAGTGTAACTTTAAATTCCAAAGCATGCAATATTTTAACTGACCGTAGAACATACTCTACTAGACTGTTCCATATACAAGGCAGAGCGATCAAAATAATTTGATTTAATTTAATTTACATTAAATTTAATTGATGATTTTTTTAATTTTACTTGCCTGTACTTAATATTCCAGTGGAAAGACAACAAAATAGTATTTTCCTGCCTAAACAAATTTTAAGTAATGATATATGTTCCAGCCGTGAGCATAAAAAAACTTCTTTCATATAAATATTTTTGCTAATTTTTAAGCAATCATTCTTTACTTAAAAACTCCAGCACCTAATAAAAACATGAACTGCTACAAATCATTAATAAGATAGAATCTATCAGTGATTTATATTCAAACTTCTTTATTTCCTGGTTCAATTGTCCAAAAAATATTTTCCACTCAAGTATAGGAAACTCGAAAAGAAAAGTCAGAAAGCTAATGTTCCGGTTTTAGAATTCACAAAAAGCTAGCTCTTTCTCTTAATGTATTATAATAAAGGAAAAACGGGGTCGGGATTTGGGAAAAGGGACCTTTCCCTCATAACTAATGCCCTTTGGAAAACTCAAATTTCGACCGGGGAACATTTTCTAAGGATTTCCACTGCAGGTCCCAAACAGATTTAAAAGATAGGCTATGGGGTTTTATTTAAGGTGGGAAATACCGGAATTTTCACTGAAGCCTAAATTTTACAAAACATAAAATAAGTTTAAATTTTTCAGTGAAATGATTCCTATAAATTGATGAATGTGACTCGCTTTCATGGAAAATGAATCTGCCTTATTTTCTTGTGAACTTGTTTCATTTACTAATTCAAATATTATTCTAATATTAATATAGATTATTCTAATCATTCTATATTACTAAGGCGGCTTGTTAAAGGTGAGGGGAGGGGTGCTGAACACCAGAATTTTATTTATTTATTAAATATATAATATTATTCATTCATAACTAATTGAGTATATATATATATATATATATATATATATATTATATATATATATATATATATATATATTATATAATATTATATGGTTAAACTACACAATCTCTTCTTTATTTAACATCTCAATTAAAGAAAAAAATCAAACATTAGGTATGAGTATATTTTTTGACTAAAATAGAAAATGAAACTAAATTAGAAAATCTTTAGTGATAACAATGTCTGGCAAATAAACGGTTGCTAGTCAGCGGACACCTCGGGGGTCCGGACCATAATCAAAACTCCTGTTCTAGTCTGCAACCGGGTGTACATTAAAATTTGAATTTTTCAGGATCTAAAAATTATCCATCCTGTAAATACGAGAATTCATTTACACTAAATAACATTATTTTATCTTCATCTAAAATGTTAAAGCCATTTATGAATCTCGTAAATATGTTTTTAAATATTATTAAAGAAGATAATAATAAGGATAATATTTCTCTTTAAAAAGACTATAATGTCTAATATTGTCAAAAATATCAAGTTTTTCAAGTAAAAAATAATAAGAGAGTAGGTCTAACTATGGGGCTAGAACCCTCCTCTCTGCCTCTACCCCTCTCAGCTTATGCCTTTAGACTTTAATAATTCAAGCCACTCAAGCAAACAGCTTCAGGGTCTACTACCCACCCCTACACCACCCCGTCACTGGTCTCGGGAGGGCGCATCTACCCTCTATGTACCACTATTCACTTAGATTAATATTACATTGTGTATTTTTTCTCAAAAGTTATTGACTGGGATTGAACTTAAAAATAAATTTACTTGTCATCGTGTTCTTTACTTTAAATTTATTTATAGAATTTATTTATTTTAATTGAATACAGAATTTTGTTAGAATAAAAAAATACAAGCAAACGTTTGGATGGAAAGAAACTTCTAACTATAGACTCGGTCTGGTCTTGGAGGTTGGGACCTTGTCTGTTCCTAGAAAGCGGGAGGGTTCGGAAGACATTAGAAATCAGCGTAGCGTTGCCTTTCTCCGCAAGAAGTTTCTATTTTACGATAGAACGGAGTGAAAAGGACAATATCGGAAATAAAACAGACGGCCTTATCAATAAATCTTACCACCATCCGATAAAAAAATCTTTCCAACTCTCGCTGAAGAATTATCTTAAATATTAAGAAAATATTTTTAAATTTATGTCATCATTTAAATATCAAACAAATTGGTCAAAAAACAGCAAAAAAGAAAAATTTTAATAAATTTGGGTTAAAGTTTATTATTTGATACAATTTTGAATTTTGCAAGTTTAAAAACTCAAGTAAGCACATGTATAAAGAAAGAGAATAGGGATTATACTAGTTTTTTTAAAAGAGAAAAAAGCGGTTGATTTGTATTCAAGTGAGTTCCGGAGGAAGTAACCAAGTAAAAGGCGTCGAGAAAATTCAGACCGGCATTAGAAATCAAGAAGAAAACCCCTCTGAATTTTCCCCAGCTTTTTTTGAGATCTTTTTTAAACTCATTTCTTTGATTCTCTATAGTTTCCTTGAGAAGACTTGAAATGAGAGGCTAGTATTGAAGAAAGTTGATTTTGCAATCCAGGAAGCGACGCGCAAAGTGGGCCAGTTAACCTTTAAATATCCTTTTTATTTAAAATTACTTCTTTATAGAATAGGTGTGCAAAGACTTTACCCATCCATTTTCATTTCCTTTAAGGGCCATTTGGCTGTTTGGGGACCCTAACCCACAAAAATTTGGCTGTTTGGGGACCTTAACCCACAAAAATTTGGCTGTTTTGGTTCGTTGGGACTTAACCCATTAAATGTTCAACCGGAATGGGTTCAACGCAAACCTTGTTTAACGGGATGGGGTTCCACGCGAACCATGTTCAACTCAAACTGGAACCTTAACCTTAAACATAAAATCTCACTTAACCATACTGACTAACCGTTTTAGATAGATAGAGGTATTTTTTAATCAAGTGACTTTCCTACTATAAATATAATAATTATGGATTGAGAGAATCATTACTACTGTACAGGATTTTGGCATGAGGAGCATTCTCGAGAACAGAAAAAGCCAGGTCATTATAAAAACCGAAAAAATAGCAGAACATGATCCGAGGTTCGGAAGTTCAGTATTCGCTTTACAATGTGGAGGTTAAGGGTTTTAATCATGTCGCAGGAGTAGGTGTGAGCCGGTGAAGGGTTGAAAAATACTGAACATTCGCACCGAGCATTTTATGAAACTTGAGACTCGGATTTACCGATGTTTGTGGTCCCACGATTAACATAAGATACTAGGTATTTGATTCTGGAAGACTTTTCCTAGTGATCAGTGGCACTTTAGATTTTAGACCAAGGCTACGGAAATGGATTAATGCACATTTACTACGGAGTTACTACCGGTGCCTCTCCTTGTCGGGCTGCTGTATCAGACTGGATAGAGCAATGATTAGAATGAGTACTTTATACGACTAGAGGATCCGGTGAGACGTAAAACAAGAAGTAGGAGATCTAGATGACGCTAATGTGGGACTAGAGAAATTATACTAAACGAACTGATAACTTGGTCACAGTTGCAGTCCCATAAAGGGAAAGGTAAAACTATTTTAAGGACGGTAGTATCAAATGTGATATGTTATTACCTTTAATAATTTATAATCAGGGTGCTTTTTGCATCGTGTTATGGCGAATATCATAAGCGTAATATTGACAAAGTAAATGCGCTGAGAAGTTGGGATCAGCAAAAAATAGGGGAAGAGAAGATTTCGTCATATTGGCGCGGCTTCCTGTTTTCAAACATTCCCTTCTAAGCCTTTTCCTCTTGTTAACCCTTACTTCAAAAAAAGTAAAACCATGGTAAGATAAAGAAAATCTCTTCTTTAAAAACAGCCAATAAGAAACAAATGGTAAATCCATCCCATAAAGCAGAAGAAGAAAGTACAATGCTTTCCTCCCATATAGTGTCAGGAGGACTCAACTTTACTTTTATTTATAAATATATTGATTATTGCAATATATAATTATTTTTTGATTACTTTAAACAATTGCAGAGGTGATTGTGAAGACAGGACTGTGTATAGAGCCAGGTTACAAAGGTTCTTGGTTCAATTAAATACAGAATTTCGACTAGTTTTATACTAAAACTGATCCATACTCTAAAATACTAATTTTACTTAGTCATCTTAATATGCTTGATTTAGCAGTGATATATCCGTAATGCTAGATAGTTAACTCATCTAATTACTTGCACCAAGGCCTACAACGTATAGATTGAGCTAATGGTAATAATATGATATTTTCTTATTCATATATAGTACTAAATACTAAATACGTGGTGAATTTCACATCACTCCAATAATTATTCTGTTTTATAAATTCCTGAAATATTTGCTGAGTCATTAATGACAGTTAACGACGTCATAAAAGAACATTTTTCGGGCAGCACAACTGCACTTAGAGCTGGATTTTTGTACCAATTTTCAACTCTTTAGCATCAATACAATTGGACCTACAATAATAACACACACGCACATGAAAACAAACAGACAGCCAACTTGCTAAAAGTACTAACATGGTTTTATCACCTGAAACGGTTTCAGATTATTAGTGCAACCAAAATACTTTTCCTATAACCTGTGTAAAAGAGGAAAATTAATAAATTAAAGTCCAACTAGTATATTTCTTCTTCCCTACCCTTATTCTTTATTTGGTTGGCTACCCTTGTTTTACAATTAATAACTAATTTAATAATTACAACGTAGTATCAATTTCACCTTAATAAAGGAAGTCAGGGTTGACATATTTTCCTCTATTAAGATTTCCTTTATAACATGGTCTAGCATATTTTACAGGAGAAATTAATTTCTCGAAGCAATATCAAAGAACTATTAAAACCAAAGGAATATAAAGAGCCTTATTAAAAATGTTTTTATGTTACTTATCAGACTTTTGAAAGTTAATTTGAAAATCCTGAGAAAAAGTTGACAAGTTAGGTTCTGAAATTTGAAATTTTAGTATCATAAATGCTGAATGTCCAACTTTTAAATGTGTGATTGGTAATCTGTATAAGGGAAACTTAAAATAATTTGAAAAATAAGTTCTAAAAGTTTAATAAATGATCATTAGTCCACAATCTATACACGGTGACGCTAACGTCAGACATCAAATGAGATAAATGACTTGGAGCCGGCTGTATCGTTCTTGTAGATTTTTTGAAACACGCGAAAATTTGCTATGTGTTTCCTAACGTTCAATCACTCTTTAAACACTGTCTAATATTGATCTGGAGGTTCAAGAAAAAAATATGATCCGTCGCTACTTCCAAATCACCAGTGAAGCTAGAAAAGAAAATCTTAGCAAAAATATTTTCAAGTAGGCAAAGTATTGTAACAAATCTCTAAGTTAAACACAAACAATAACCTCGCTAAGCCCGCTATTCTTGCCTAATCCACGAAATATTACTTTTTTCAACTACTTATTTATACATAAATAAATGATAAAATATTCCTTGTCTGAAAACTTTTTTAAAAAAAACTTTGCATACAAAAAAAATCTAGGTGAGTTTTTGTCATATTTTCAAATTAGTTGTCAAATTATGAGTTATAAGTTTTTAAGGTGAAAAGTTAAGCTTTGACTTTTGTTTAAGATATTGATAAATGCATATAATCTTAGAAATAAAAGATAAATTACTTAAAATAAAATAGAAAAAAATATTATAAAATGTAAAGCGGGTCATCTTATTAAGTTATACGCTAAAATTGTTTAAAGATTAGCTTACACTAACCTAAGTAGGAGTGCCTAAAATTTGGGCCGAACACATTAAGCAACGATGTGCATAAATTTGAACAAACTACTACTTTGCACACATACTATTTGCACTCATTTAAAGCTCAGTTAGTAATTTATTTTTGAAAGGTTTAAATTCCTTTAAAAAATGAAGGAAAAATTGACAAACAAATACAAGTGTTTTTTTGGCTCCATCTAGCTAGCGCTCCAAGAATCTTGATACTTCTTTTTGGAACGGCGTTTATTGTTATTTGAGGTTATAAAGTAATTTGTTTGTCATTAGTTTTTGTCCAAATCACCTGATTCGCATAGGTTTTATTATTTTTGCTCCTGGAGATTTAAAAAATTAAATCCCAACAAAAATCACGAGATATGAACCTGAGTTACATGCATAACTGTATGCAGCGGAAAGGATGAAACACATCAAACATATGCTCGATTTCACAGCATGTTTTGCTCGAGGGTAATAATTCCCGTCACAAATTTAGTATCCCGGCGGCCATCTTGCTGCAAAAATCTTCGTTATAGAAAAATTTGTTGCCCTTAAACTATGAAGTACAAACCGAAAAACAAGGAAAGAACTATATTGGTAAACGATAAATCATATGTATTCTAAAGAAAATTTTCCTAGCTTGCTGACCTCTGCGACAATTTTTTTGAAATATCAAACACACAATAGAAAAAAACATTAATTTAAGACTATTATTATTATTATTATTAACATGCTTGTACTATTTTTAAAGGTTCATAAAACTCAAATTGTACTAACAAAGCAATTTATCGCTTGCGTTTTAAAGACTATCTATGATATTAGATTCATAGATTCATATATATATATATATAATAATATATATATATATATATATATATATAATATATATATATATATATATATATATATTATAATTTTAAGGTTTATATGATACAAGATAAACATGAATGAAGTCATGAAGTCTATAATAACATGAAGATACAATAAGGAGAATCTACAAATTTATTTATTGACTTTAAAGCAAAAGCTAGGTATTGCAATATATCTAAAAAATAACAATACGGTGAAACTACTTTGCCAGCGGTGAACTTAACGTTTAACCAACGTTTTTTTTCTATTGGGGAGAACATCTTGAGGGATGCAAAGTATCCTCATAATGATTTGACCCTTTACGTCCAAAAAACAATTCTTGGTTAAAGCCTTATTTAGCAGAGGGTACACATTGAAACAGAGGGTATACTTTGAAACAGAGGGTACACATTGAAACAGAGTGTACACTTTAAAATAGAGGGTACACTTTGAAACAGAGTGTACACTTTAAAATAGAGGGTACACTTTGAAACAGAGTTAACCCTTTAAAACGAATAACATTCATTGAAACAAAGTGTAAACTATGAAGCAAGGGATACTCTCTGAAACGAAGAGCAAACGTATAAACAGAAAATACTTTTTAAAACAAAGTGTTCGTGGACGCTTTTTTTGTATAAATTTCAATATCAAAATAAAAACAGAAGCAATAATTTTGAGCACTTTTTATGCTTGGCAATTTATTACTTTAGTACAAGGAAAAATACTTTGTTCTTGTATATTTTTTATGAAAAAATGCCTAAATGCGAACAAAAATCGTCGTGAATAAACTGAACCATAAAGAAAAACTAAAAACAAAGAATATTTGAGTGTAAAAGTTTTCCTTGATTTTTATGACGTTTCCCTTATCTTCCTTAAGTTGAGAAGCAAAATAAGTTAAAAATATAACCCAGAAACAAAAAGAGCAAAAACAACTGAGTTTTTCATAGTTTTCAACTTTTTGCATTTTTCTTAGTCAGTCTAGGGTTTAAGATGCAGCGAGGAGTAGAGTAATTTAAGTTTTCGTAGTCTCGGTTTAAAATAAAAAATACAAAGCTCTCTTCAAAAAACATAAAATTACTCTAACTGAAATAAAAATGCAAATATTTTTATACTTAAATATGAAAACAACTCTCCCAAATAAAATGCTTCCACTCGATTCTTCCACAAGCCAACATTTCGTCCACAAATGGAGATTATAGCAGTACCTTAGACAAAGGTTATGCGAACAACGGGCCCCGCAGACATCTACTTAAATTAATGGTACTCGGCGGTTCCCCTATAGTTCCTGAACATCCCGCCCTAAAAACCGTAACATACATCCCGCATTTAACGTTGTAAAAAACGTCATAAAAAACAGCTTGATTAACTCCCTTAGAAGAAAGTTTGTCAAATTATTGTAATTTTATGAGTTGATCTTGATACTTAAACGCTTAATTGTTGCCAGACGTCTATAGCAGTTTATCATGAAAATACTGATAAACAAATATAATAAATAAGAAGAGTATAATTGTTAATAGTAAACACTCATAACGCATACAAGTAGTAAGTAGTACTAATATGGGGGGAATGGTAGTAACTACCAGGCAAGTAGGCCACGTTGTTGGGCCCTTTTTGCCAGCTCCCTAAGATAGTGTTCTACTCCTTTTAATTTCAAGTGTAGGTATATTTCATCTAATCTAGACAGAAGAGCCGTGGATTTTATGGTTCCTCTCATGTTTTTTTCAAGCAATCATACATATTTCCACTGACTCTTATAGTTAGTGAAAACTGGGAATAACACGTGCTCTCAATGTAAAACCAAACCTCCATACACTTCAAACAACAAGGAAAAAACAATTTATTATTATAATGAATCTACAATGAGGGTCCTAAATTTTGCCTATACCCAGTTTCATTTAGGCTAAGGGATCTTTAACGAGTACCTGACAACGCACAGGTTCGAGACCACCGGCTTTACGTCCCTTCTGAAGGACGTGGTACGCAGAATTTTTATCCCTCTCGTAAAAATCCCAGAGGCATGTGCTGCGATTGAACCCATGACTAAATAAACTCGGAAGTTTAAAGTCCATTCATTCAGTGTATTGGCAGCGTACCTTAACCACTACACCACGGGTGACTCTTATCACATACAAAGTGTCCGGTTTAAAAAAAAATCGAGATTATTTGTGTGCAAAAACAATTTCCACTTTGCCCTTTGATAGTTCTAATTTCAACTCAGATGAAAATAAACACTTTGTATTTGTTAATGCTACAAACTGAATCGGAAATTAATAAAGCATTTCCAACTTTTTCCGCCTTTTTACTTCCAACCGAAACAATCTAGCGTGGTGGTCCGCATGCCGTGCAAATTTATTCTGTTGGTTATCAGGATAAATTAATAATTGTTATGTTGAGTAATCAAAAGTTTGCCTTTAAAATTGCCAGTGCACACCATCAATTTCACAAATTTAAGCTCATTTAGTGTCTATCTTTTAAGGTTTTAGCGCATTTTTCTTGAAAATACAGAGAAAATGTGTTACGAGTAGTGCTTGATAATTGAGTAACTGCTCAAGTTAGTAACCGCTCAAGAGGTTCCAGGCCTTTGTTAACGAATTTTCTTTGATTTTACTGATCCTCATTTATACCGTCGGTATAAAGGAAAAGTATTGGGTTTGCAAAAAAATCCGAAACAGGGAAGTCACCGGAAATATCCGTTTCAGTTGTTATTAAAGCATCCTAAATGGTTTTCGCAAAGTTATCTGTGTGTGTGTCTGTAATCATCGTAGCTTCCAGAGTATTTATGCTAGAGAGTTGAAACTTTGTACAAAAATCAGTCTACCGCTGTAGTTGCGCTCTTTCAAAAATATTTTTTATGACGTCAATAACCCGCAATAATAACGGAGCAACAATTTCAAAAAGCCATAAAACGCAGAAGACTGACATATGTGCCAAGTTTTATTTCATTATCAGCATTATTTCAATTTTTATCGAATGACTTCTACACGTTTTTTTAAAAAAATGTTAAAAATCAGAAAATTATTCAATTGAGTAGGAATTTGGTTCAAGTATATACATTTACCACTTATTAATAAGGTTTACTTATTAATAAATAAGTACACCAAGTTTTGTTTCAATATAATAATTATATTCATGAATTTTAGTGGATTATAATAGGTAAGCAGCATTAAGCATAGTCAGTGCCTGGATGGGTAAATGCTGGAAAGAAACGGATTTATTTACTATCTGAGGACGAGCGAAGCGAAAACGAGTTGCAGTATACATTTAACGACTAGTTTATTCTTAGGACGAGCGAAGCACAGGACGAACGAAGCACAGGACTAACAAAGCACAGGACGAACGAAGCACAGAACGAACGAAGCACAGAACGAACAAAGCACAGAACGAACAAAGCACAGAACGAATAAAGCACAGGACGAACAAAGCACAGACGAAAGAAGCACAGGACAAACAAAGCACAGAACGAACAAAGCACAGATCAAACAAAGCACAGGACGAACGAAGCACAGGACGAACAAAGCACAGGACGAACGAAGCACAGTGCGAACGAACATTTGTTACTGATTTTCAAGAACACTGATTTTGCTAAGCTTTCGATATAATTTTATCCTTTTCCAGGCTTAACATAATAAGTAAACAAAAATTTACAGTTACATAGTTGCTTAAAGATAGACGTTAGGAAAACAAGTGTATTTTTTTATATAATAATATCAGATCGAAAGCTCGGCACAATAATAATAATAATGATTATTATTAAATTAGTTAATTATTAATTAGTCAATTAATATTAATTATAATTTATTATTTAGGATATATTCCTCCTTATAATCACTTGTAAATTAAAATAGAGGTCCCTATAAAGTTTTTCTTATTATACATTTGTACATCATATTGTGCTACAGAATCAATTAGGTAATAGCCTATTGGGTAAATACTCCAGTGAAACGACAATTAGTGCTAATTTTAATACTGTTTCGTAAAGGTTTTTTTAGTAGGGTATCTAATAGTCATGTAATATACTACTTGCGCTAAGATCTTAAGATAATTATTGAAGGTCAAATTGTTATAAAAATATCTCTTAAATGTTTCAAATTCCACTTATTTTCCGACCAAATAAAAAATTCAAAAGTTTAATAACGGTAGCGTAATAGCTTTGAAAAACTCGGTCGTTATTTGTACTCTATATATTATTAACTCTAAAGGAAAACATGATACCCTAAGAAAACAAACTGGTGTAACTCGGGGAAAAGTAGTTTTAACCTGAACTATTTTATCTGTATTTACTGAAACAACTTATTCAAAGTTATAAATAAGATAAAGAACTTCGATAATTTATTAAAGATGTTACTATTCTTATATCTATAGAGGTAATAACTTTAAAGTTTATTCTAAAACAGAAGTTTTAGCAAATAGATTTTAACGCTTTATTGCGTTGTCATTTTAGTATTTCTCCACATCTATAACTCTACTGATCTCACCAAGTAATTTAGTATAATTAGAAAAATCTTCACGGTTTATTAATTTTAGGACATTAATAAGGTATTGAAAAACATCTAAAGTATATAAGAATAATTATTAGGTGTAAATCAAATTATACTTTAGTACGGTTGACTTTGACCCTAGGGTTTATACCATTCTGACGTCTAGGATCCTGCACGTCAGGCCCTATCTTATATGTCCCATGCAAGACTACTTTAAGTCACCAAAAAGTCGATAAAACCGTGAAAAATAAAGGAAAACCCGAAATATCGGTCAGTAAAAATAATTTTGGAGTAGGGTATTGTTTTCGTTGTTTTCTTGGGGTGCTGAATTTAAAAACCTGTCCGGAGTCGATAAGGCTATTCAAAGATAGGGTTTCCAGGTTCCAATCTTGGTACCGGTGCTAATTTGTTATCGCCTTTCTTTATATTTCAAATTATTTGGCACGGAGGTCAGCAAGCCGGGGGAATTTGCTTTGAAATACGAATACGAGCTTTCTCGCTTATTTATCCAATTTTGCTTAATTTCTTGGTCTTGGTATATATATTTAATAACCTGAGCAGTAGCGTTATAAAAACTTATGTAATTTTTCAAAGGAAATGCGCTAAAATTAGCAAAAACTGAGCTGCAAATGAGTGCAACTAATGCTGTGTCGTAGGGATAAATATGCGCATTTTCTTAAATAAATTCGAAAAAATTAATAACAAGTTATGCGCTTTTGCAGGTTATTGAATGTACACCGCAAAGCAAAGGATTAAGGCAACACTAGTAAAGAGCACACATTTTAAATCAAATTGTTTCCGGCTTGCAGACCTCCGCGCCATAATCAGACTGGATTATGGATAATGGACAATTTGTCCATAGTCAGACAATTTGGTATATGACTAGCTTAGTTTTTACGACCGTAACTTTTTAACTAAGTACATGGGCACGTTAGTAACTGTGTATTAACTTTTTCCACTGACTTGTAAAGCACAGATTAACTTAAATCAAGATTATCAATTTACTTCCTTCGTACAGTTTGTTTAAAATGTCAAAAATTAAACACGACAGTTATTTTCCACTTGAAATAATTGGTGACTGGTTTAAAATTGACATGGAAAATAGCAAAAAATATTTCTAGAATTTATTTCATTTTCAATTTGATTTGAAAAGTTTTAAATAATTTAAACATTTACGGGAAAACGTGTAAATAGTTACAGGTTTTGGCAAACTACGTTTCTAGATGTAATCTAAAGTTAGTCAAATAGTTTCCCAGCTTGTCCACCACATGTCCTAACAAATTTCTAAAATAAAATTGACGTTTCAAACTTCGCGAAAACGTTTTTGTTGACAAAGCATAATGGAAACCTCAAATCCTGAGAAGTTATTCATGTCTGTGTGACTCAAATCAGACAATGTGTTGTGATAAATATAAAAAAAATCCACATCGAATTTTGTTGTAAACCGAAACAGCTCTCGTATTGGATGATTTATCTTTAAAATTCGTGTTTGTTTAAATTGACCTAAAACCCTTTCATTACAACTGTTTCGCTTTTACATTCGACGAAATTTTGTAAAAACCCATAAAAAACAGAATTATTTAAATCTTCAATTTGAATAGTAATGTAACCAAACTGAATGAAAAATAGAACCAATATTTTCTTTCTTTATTGATCTTGATGAGCGAAAGCCTCCAACAAAGTGAAATGATTGAAAATTTCACTTGGAGTTTGCATTGAGAGTGGGAGGGGAACAGACCACCGGGAGGGGATAGGTTTTGATATCTGAGAGGAGAGGGAAATATGCAAATGGTTTCTGTTGGGTATCACACCGCTGCCGCTTCAGAGAGATAAATAAAATAGTTCTGAGGATTTTTCATAATAGAAAATTAACTAACATTTACCGCTAATATAGTGACAGCTCTTCTGAGACTTTGACAACGAATGCAATCACTTAGAGTTACAAGATATGAGACTTTCTATTCTGTCTTTGAGATGAAAGCGAACATGGAATAACACTGTGGTCAACCTCCTCATCGTCTATTGTCTCTCCTATTAGCACTGTCTTACTTCATTAAGAACTATCAGGAAAGGTTTGCTACTTATTTAAAAGTACTTCAATAACTATCTAAAACTGAATTAATGCAAGCTTTATAAGACAATCATCAGAAAGACGACTTATTTAAATACTTTTTACATTTATTTCATTTGATATTAACGAGTTTTGCTTAACACGAATAGTTGACACAATATAATTTTGGGAGAGACACCTTGAAAATGTAACAAGCAGTTCCCAGATGTTGGTGTCTCTCGCACAATTATATTGTGTCACCTTGTAATATTATGTTTTGCTTGCCAAGAATGATGGTGGTAAGAGAGCACCGCTCGTCTCTAAAATGGTAAGTATTCACATTATATTCTTAGAATTTTAATTGAAGGTCGAGTGAGTCAGGCTGTCGGGGCCCTGATGGATGACCTAACTAACAGAGTAAGACATTGACTTATGTCGAGCATCAATAATGACGATATCGATGATGGACAGTTCCCAGATGTAGCATTGCATTTTGCATGTTGCGTTTCCTAGGTGTCTCTCGCACAATTATATTTGTCAACTTTATACATCAGTTGTACTCAGTACGTCATGAGGTCACTACGTAAAAACCTCACCTAGTCCTAAATGCTCTTCAAGTTTCAAAAAGTTCCCGTCCATACTTCTTTCCCAAGCTGAATTTTCATGAAAACAAAGGAGCATTATAATTAAAACATTTTCACCTCCTATAGCAACCTATACTTAAAAGAGTGTAAAAATCAAGATTAATTACCCCGTCAAACCCAGGCTGGTAGACCAGCATCATTAAAAGCTATAAAATTCTTTTATTATCCTCATCACTCCCCTTGATGTAAAAAGTTAAAAAGACTAGAAAATTCGAAACAAAAGCTAAAGAGAAAGGAAAATTAAAACGATTAAAGGAATTACCACTATAAGAAGGAAAAACACTTCAATACAAAATAAATTTTTTTCATAAAAATCATTTTCAACTTGAGGCCTGTTTTAAGTGCCCAGCGTAGTTTGAATGCAGCCTAAACGTCTTTAGGCTTTTCCTAAACAGCCTGTTTATTGGTAATTAAATGATTTAGTATATTTTCATCTTAAAAACCCCAAAACTTTAAAGAATAATCAATCATAAAAATATCATATGGAAATTGTTAGATTTCGATAGTCACTTTCGGTATCACTAAACAATTATAAGTTAACATTAATGTCAAATAAACATTTTCATTATAATATTTTTTTCTTCCTTTGAAAGTTTTCTAGTTTTTAGCCTAAACCCGTTATATGCAGGTAAAAAAGCATTGAGCTCTTGCAGCAAAATGTATACTAGTCAATAACTTATAATAATAAGTGAGAAATATAAGAAGCAGGTAAGTTGTAAGTGGCAGGTAAGTATAATATATGTCAAACATATCACCAAAGCATGATTTTATGCATTACGCAGCAAATATAAAATCGTCATAACTAAGAGCAGTGCTACTCTCTCTCTCTCTATATAATAACTACAGATGAGAGCATTTATTTATATACTAAATAATTCATGATGTTTTACAAAATTCGGGCACTAAAAAATTTTTAATTATTAACTTCAGAGCCGTAAAAAGGAAATCCTTGAAACAGGAGGCTCTTAGTCTCTTTTATTATTCATTTTTTTTAATTTGATTAACATAATATTTATTTATGTTGTTAAAATATATAAAAATTAATGAAAGAAAATAAAATAGTAATAAAAATTCTAATAATAATAATATTAATTAATTCTGATAATATTAATATTAAATCTATAGAAACCTGTAGTTTGTAAGGATATGCTTGTAAATCTGCCTGTATCTCATACATGGTAAAATGGAAAACCCTTAGTAACGTGTGATTAAACTTTAATAGTGCCTGATGATCACATTTAATTTTACCTTTCTTATTTTGAACACGGCCACTTACATGTCTAGGTCGTTAAGGCGTCAGTTATTAACTGACTTCTGAAACCACGGAGGTAAGGGGTTCGCATCCCAGGTTACGTTCTCAGATTCTGTAAGATTATTCAATAAATTGACGCCAACTTAAGAAAACACTTGTAGCGTAATGGTTGCCACTACCACTTGAGGTGGTTCCCGTAGGAGTTATCCCTGAAGAGCCGCAAAGCTCTAAACGTCATTATTATTATTATTATTATTTTGAACACCTTGTATAAAATTTATGTATATTTATTATTATTATGTATTAAGTATATGTATTGTAATTCAGTAATTAAGCTCAATATATACACAATAAGCATTAATATACAATACCATAAAAGTCCATATTACACCACAATAGAAAAATTCATAAAAATACACATAAATTCATTAAACAATGTCATAAACATAAATATAAATAATTATCAAATGACTTTCTCTTTAAAAGAAAAAAAATATTAATAAACAGTTTTTACTAAATTAAAAATCAGGAATCCAATAAATAACGTTTTTGCTTGGGAATTTCCATTCTATACCCCACCCCCCTCATGTTATTGATTATTATATTCTATTTAATTCTTTTATCATAAAAAAATAATTAAGGTGTTTGGCGTTTAATTATATTTATTACTATTTTGCTTTCAGTGATTTTTTTACATTTTATTCAATATTTTTTATAAATATATATTTTATATCTTTATAACTTTTTATAACTCTTTTTATTTTTTATCTGAAAAACTTGTTTTCTTTATAATTTCTTATTAAATTTATAATTTTTTCCTTGATTAAAATCGTATTTCTTTTACTTTAAAAAAAATATTTGACATTTTTTTCTTTGGAAAGCTTGTTTATTAAATAAATTTTTTTCAGCAAAATGACTAAATTGTATATTATCAATCATTAATTGATGACAAAATCAGGCGCGGAGGGCACAAGCAACATGCTTCACTTGCTGAACTGTTTCCTTCATTAAAGTTTTAATTATTTACTTAATTTGGTCTTTTCTAATAATTTTGACTAAATTACTTTGTACAACATTAGCTGGTATAGACTCCAGTTTTAGTGTCAACAAATTATTAGAACAGTTCCTAAAATCCTTATCAAGTTGGCTCTCATAGAGTCATGATAGATATAAATCACCTTACGACCATACTAATAGGATTAAAATTTGTTTACAACCCTAATAATAGGATTAAAACTGGTTTACAACCCTAATAATAGGATTAAAATTGGTTTACAACCCAAATAACAGGATTAAAATTGGTGTAGGACCCCATTAAAAGGATTAAAATTGATGTACGACCCCACTAATAGAATTAAAATTGGTGTACAACCCTACTAATAGGATTAAAATTGGTGTACGACCCTACTAGTAGGATTAAAATTTGTTTACAACCCTACTAATAGAACTGCATTGTATTGTGTGTATTACCTTGATTAAATTAAGTAACAAGTAGGAGGTTTTCTCTGATTGCAGTGTGTGCATACACTCTAGAGTTATCAGTAAAGTAGCATTCAGAAAAGTAGAATCGCTAAACTTACTTTATGGGTTTAAGCGTAAATAAGTAGGACTTCCGCTAATCAAGTTAGGAAGATTAAACTGGAAACTTATTAAGAACTCATAAAACTGGACTTATAAACTTGAATTATTTATATTTATTTATTTTAAAGCTGGCCAGGTAGCAAGCATTTTATAGCAAAAGGTGGCAGGTTTGCCGAGACCTCTGCGATAGAGTTTTATTTCAATGTTTTACAGCAGTAATTAGGTGCATCACATAATAATAAAGTTGAAAAACAATTATGCCTTTTCTTTTACTAAAAAAACTTTTATATTCTTATTCTGTTTTTATGTGCTTATAACTTTTATTTTATGTATTCCGTTTCTAGTTACTCTTCAATGTATTTAATTTCCATTTACCACAATTGTTACAAATAAATATATATTATATATATATTAATATATATATATAATATATATATATATATTATATGCTCTGTACTAATCCATTCTCATATTATTTAAAAAAAAAAATAGAATAGATTAATGAATAACAATAAAAGCAGCAAATGAAAACAACCAAACATTCAGAGGAAATAATTAATAAAATATTTTCAGTATATATAAAAACCTTTTTTTAGGTTTAAAGAATTTGTAATAAAAGGAAAATCAGTATTGATGAAAACATATTTCCCATTTTGTTGTTCTTTGATAATTAGATTTGTTTGTAAAATAATTCCCTTTACACGACGGAGGTCTGGGGTTCGCTCCCTCGGTTACGTTCTTATTTTTTGCATCAAATAAGTAATTGTCTACTTTAAGTTGCACATAGAGTGTAACAGATGCTAATACCACCTGAGTATTTTTTTGCAGGATCACCCCTGATGAGCTGCAAGTTTCTAAACAGGAATTTCGCTGACAACATTATTTTAATTAATGTACTCACCGTTAGAAATGATATCAGGGTTAGTTATCAAAATTCAGAATGAAACATATCCATACCTGAAACATGAAATCATTTTATTATTTCTGCTGTAGTCATAGTATTATTTAAATTAAATAGAGCACCAGTGGAGTCGCTCATTATGAGTGAAGGTATTATTTAAGACAAGTAATTAATACACAGGAATTCCTCTAAAATTATTTCTTCAAGTTTAAGGCGATCACGCTTAACATTGAGCAAGTTAGAACAACAACAATGAATCATTGTTGGTAAGTAGAATTAAACGATGTCCAAATATTAATAGCCACAATTTGTTATTCTCACAAATAATTGACAATACTTATTACCATGCACTGACAGTCCTCCAATCTTATTAAGGTTTCCTCAAGCAGGTAGGAATACCGGGGAAAATATGAAAGGTATCGTTGCATGTTTGCAATAAACATCAGGGACAAAAATGTTACCCGAAATATACGTTTCATGAGATTTTTATTACCGTTTTGAAAATCGACGGCTTTCTCCTGACCACGTGTGTTAATTTAATCAGTTAATTATTTGGTGGATGGGTGACCTCTGAGAATAAAGCAAAATTTATTAATGTCAAGCAAAGCCCTAGCAAAGCGAAGGCAAAGATGTATGAAAATATAAATTAGCAAATTTTATATCCTGAGGACAATTGAACGAACCAAAATTGGCGAGGAAGAGCATTGTAAATTCGATCAGGCGAGGAAACGTCCCGAGTTACCTCGTCCCCAAAAGTTAGCTAACAAAAGCAGTGGGACACCCCAATATTTAGTTGGTAATAGTCAATGGTGCACATTGCACATGACTAAACTGAGATCATATCTATTGAGTGATTAGACATTTAACCCTCTGAAGAGAGTCTAAAATATGAGGAAAATTCTGAGGCAATCTGATGCTGTTTTTAGTGAATCAAATACCAACAAAAACCAAGCATGGATGAGAACAATATAATTGTTATATTATTCGAAGGGCAAGTACGGTAACAAAGAGTTCCGTACGGACCGAGTATCGAAAACAAAGAGAGGCTGATTAAACCTCTAAATCCTTTTTCAACAATAAACCTTTCTTACATTTATCTTTTGTCTTCATTTCCTTATTTTGCTTAGTTTTTCCAACTAGAGAGTTTTCCGTTTATCCATGCCTCATTGCAGTTCCCTATTGTTTCTATTCATGACAGGGCTATAGTTTGTATTTGTAATAATAGTCCGAGAGCTGGACCTCGAAAAGTGACTCGTTTTGTATTGTTCTATTTTTTCTATACGAATTTCTGAACAAGCGACCAAAGTTGTCAACCACAAACAGCAAAGGACGTTTAACAGATGGCAAATTTTATTATAGTTTTCTTTGATTGATTGATCTGTCTCTTAAAAGTTATAGCTGCTGGTACACTTTGTTACCTTAATATTTTACTGAAACGCCTTAATATTTTCTTAATACAAACTAATGATTCTTTATTCTCTCTCTTGATTATTTCATTTAACATCCTCCTTTAATTGTAGAGGTTGTATTGTTTTTGGAAAATTTAACAAACAGCCTTTTCATAATAACATGGATTCTGCGTTTCACGAAATTCTACTTAATTAGTTTAGTCAAATATTACATAGAGAAGAAAGTAAGGGAGATTAGGAAGATAGAATTAAGATTAGAATTGATGTACAGGAGATATGGAAGAACATAAAGAAGATTAGGAATATAGGGAATTGAATGTACGGGAGATAGGGAAAACCATAAGGGAGATAAGGAAGATAGGGAAATGTATGAATGGGACATAAGGAAGAACATAAGGGAGATAAGAAAGATAGGGAAATGTATGTACGGGTGATAGGAAAAAACATAAGGGAGATTAGGAAGATAGGGAATTATAAGTAAGAAAGAAAGGGGAAAACAAGGGAAATAGGGAAAATTACAAAGAAAGGAAAAGAACAGAGAGTCAAACCTATGACTATCCCCTTTTTATTTTGTTGGAAAATTTGTCTATTTTTAATGTAATTAGTAATAATAATAAAGAATTCGTTATGCTTATTCTTTGGATATGGATGAATCTGGATATATGTGGACATTTCTGGAGAAGATTTCTTGTGGAGTTTTTGGGCAAGGTAAAGAATACTAGATAAGCAGATATCTTGGATTGTAACTTTGCATAAAAAATGAGTTCCTGCGACAGGAAGAACTTATTTTTATTTTGGGTGAAATCTAGCATGGCATCACAAAACAACTACTGTATTAAATACTAGAGAAGACTCAATGTTGATTGTAAAGTTCTGACCCCAAGATGACCATAACCACACTTGGAGCCTGCACACTTCTCGAGGTATTTCAAATAACCAAGTCCCAAAGAGGCCCTTATAGTTTAAAATTAAACAATTGAGATAGGTAAGGAATCTGGGCTACCTATTTCGAAGCTTGTTTAAAAAAATATATCACAATTAATATTTTCTAAAGGTGAAAGAATAAAATATAGCACCCTATTATACGAATAGGGTTAAAAAGTTTAATCTAAGAATAAAGACTTCGATAATTCTGTCATTAAATTTTAATTTACAATTTTTCTCATATCTTTTAATAAATTGTAACCTCGCCATCTATTGTGCACTATAAATCTTTCCCGGCGTCCCCCAAACCTAGTTGTAGCCTAACTCCTTGCCTCTTCCCTGCTCCAGTTTAACCCCTTCTGCTCTATTTCTTACCCTTTCCCAGCTTCATTATTTGCCTCTAAGTCTCGCTTTTATCCAAGTCTATCTTTAAAACATAATTGCACGAAGAATAATAAATTTATACTTTTAGTAATGTTTAAAAAAAAGTTTTACTTGTAATAATCCCTGACCCTACTTTTTTTTATAAAAAAATCCAGTCAGATCGATGTAAAAAGTGTCTGGATTTTACAAGTTTTTATAATAGAATTTACTAGTTAAGAAAAACTAAAAGAAAACTAATTTTAAAGTGATTAAGAATTTTGATGGATCTTTAAATAACGATGAATAATAACAGTAACTTTTCCAGGATTTCCTTTAAGATAATTAAATTTATTTCTCTTCTAAATAGTTATTTTAGTTTTAAATCTATGGATTAGTGGATATTATATTAGGATATCATTGGTGTAATGGTTAGCAAGTGCGCCTGCCACCCAGACAGTTCGGGTTCGATCCCGGTCGGGGCCTCTAGGAATTTTCAAGCGAGAAATGAAAATTCTTTCACGTGCCGTCCTTCGAATGAGACGTTAAGCCGGTGGCTCTGAGCCTGTGCGATGTCAGGTACTCGTAAAATATCCTCTAACCCTAGATAAACCAGGGTTTATTATACAAAATTTAGGACCCTCAATAGTAATTTATAGGAATTATTAGTAGAAACTTTTTAGTAAGGTTGTAAATTTTTAAATGATTCTGATGTTAAATGACACTCAATTAATTATATAAAAATAAATAATAAATAAATAAATAAATAAATATATATAATATATATATATATATATATATATATATATATATATATATATATATATATATATTTATATATATTATTTATTTATATACTATTAATTTGAGGTGTCATTTAAACATCAGAATCATTTAAAAATTACAACCTTACTAAAAAGTTTCTACTAATAATTAGTAGTATATTAATATATATATATATATATATATATATTATATATATATATATATATATATATATATAGAGAGAGAGAGAAGAGAGAGAGAGAGAGAGAGAGAGAGAGAGAGTTGTGTTTCATTCCAGCGTTTTGTTATAACCATTAAAGATATTTTATGTTTAGATCTCTCAAACCCAGGAACAATGCCGTGGGTCAAAGCCCATTTGCTTTAGTTTCTAAAGCTAATAAGCTTTTTAGCCCCAAGACCCGCGAAGATAGGCCACAGTTTTGTTTGATGATAAGGTAATATGTGATCACAGCTCAAATTGACACGCAATATAACCTACTAAAAAAGATCTCGTTTGTCTAAACTGTGATCAGTGGATATTACTATTTTATAATATGTTTTATAATTTACCTTGAAAATGTGATGTTTTGCGTAAAGACTAAACAACAGCATGATACTTTGATCTGATTGGTTAAAATTATATGTATGCAAAGTACGCAAAGTAGTAAACCAATCATACAATTTCCTTCGTCTTACAGTTTCAACAAGTCAAATAAATAAAATTTGAATACAGTGACGTCACATGTGAATAAAGTCTATGACAACCTGTGAGTATATTCATCATGATAAGGTGCAACTTTCTTTTTAAGTAAAATCGAAGAAGAAATATTTCACACCAATTATAACCTGACAATAGACAAGTCAAAGTAAGTACATAAAACTTACAATACAACATTAGTTTCACAAAACTGCCGTCCTACTCTCTAGCAGCACTATACCTATAATAGATTTAACATTAAAGCTTTTAATACTTTACAAAAGTAATATAAATCAGTGTAAATGTGTAGACTTCCGCATTACTTGGAAAACTTTTCCCTTTAACCTAATCAATAAAAACATTTTATCTTAATTTTGTTTCACGACAAATAGGGCTAAGTTATTCTTCGTCTTTCTTTTTACTTTTCCTTATTTATACCATAAGTATAAAGGGAAAGTATTGTGTTTGCTAAAAAATCCGACATCGGGATGAAACCGGAATTATCCGTTTCAGGCGTTTTTACGGCCTCCTGAGTGGTTTTTGCAAAGTTGTCTGTCGGTATTGTGTGAGTGTGTGTGTGTGTGTGTGTGTGTACCTGTTATCATCGTAGCGCCCGGTGTATTAAAGCTAGTGAGTTGAACTCTTGTAAAAAAATCAGTCTACCGCTGTAGTTATGCTATTCGGAAAATATTTTTATGACGTCATTATCCGCAATAATGACTTTGCGAAAATTTCGAAAAATTATTAAAGGCGGATACATGATGGGATCGGATTGAGATTTGGCACGAATGTGACTGTGAACAAGACTAACATATGTGCCAAGTCATCTCATTATCAGCATAAGTTTATTTTTTATTAAAAGATTTGTGTACGTTTTTATAACGTACACCACTAGAGATCGCAACATGTCGGCGAACAATATACTTTAACCCTAGATATGATAATTCTACCGGCCAGCCACCTGGGAACCTCCCGCTAATCTAGCTGAAGAAGATAACTCGTCTAAATTTCTAAACTTTCGACAAACTCATTTTTCACCTCCCGTAAGTTATTATTATTATTTCACTATTATTATTAAAATTTACGTACGCGGAGTACTTTCCTTTTCATTATGTATATAATATATATATATATATATAATATATATATATATATATATATATAATATAATATATATATATTATATATATATATATATATATATATATATATATATAAACCCAACCTCATTTTTCTTTGAAAATGTGCTAAAATCAAACTATAATAAAAGTGTAAAAACGTTACATAGCAAATTCGGTGTTATTTTCAATTGTTGAAAGCTCAGTTTCTGACGTATTAATACCACTTGTTCTTTAAAAAAGAGAACTGCTGTCTTCATTTTTAATTTTTGTAGGAAAACTTTCTACTAATATTGGTCTGCTTTCTTTAATAAAATCACAAAAAAATAAAAGTTAACAATACTGAAAATGTGCCTTTTAAATTCCAATGACATCTGTAGAACACACTTTTAGCTTCTAGAACATTCTAAACTAGTTCTATGACTTGGCGAAGAGACAGATGTAGGGAATGACTCAGATACCAAGTGTGTCTAACTACGGCCAAAACTTGGTATTTTGTGTATTTTCATCTTTAATAGGTCAGAGTTAATATGGAAGGCCTAGTTGAACTTGTAAAGTTTTAGTAAACCTTTACAAGGCAAATATCCCTTGTTTTCAAAATCCTTATAAACACCTGTTGTTTTCTAAAGTCGTCGATGGAGAAAGTTGTTCTGCTTTGCATTATTTCGTAATATTGAGTTGTATGATCCACTTAGATTCCTTACTCCTAATGGTGCAACGAAGTAATTTAGCCCTATAGAAGTTACTACTCTCTAGTTACTCTGAAAGTATAACTGAAGCTGCGGGAGAAAACACTATCTTAGACTGTTTCTTATAATAAAACAATAATAGCTACTTATGCTACTACTATAGATGGGAAAAACTAATTATTTTGGCAAGTTATAAGTTATAAATTAGGCCTCCGAGCTGGAGGTTAGGCTAAAAAATTCGTTTTCCTCCTTGAGACAAGAAGTCATTCACTGATGTAATATTATTAGTTGAGAGCTCGAGAGTTGCCCCGCATGCTGATAATAGCGTTAGGCCGGAACCGGTCCAGGGATATTTATATCCAACAGTTATCGACAGTAGTTAATGCTTCAATTAGTGTATTAGTACACGACTAGTTAGTTCAATTAGTATTAGTAGTAGACGCCAAGTATTAGTCCAACTAGTGTATTAGTAGACGCCAAGTTAGTTCAATTAGGTATTAGTAGAGCCAAGTTAGTTATTAGTGTATTAGTAGACGCCAAGTTAGTTAGTATTAGTAGACGCCAAGTTTAATTAGTGTATTAGTAGACGCAAGTTAGTTCAATTAGTGTATTTAGTTAGTAGTTAGTAGACGCCAAGTTAGTTCAATGAGTGTATTAGTAGACGCCAAGTTAGTTCAATTAGTGTATTAGTAGACCAAGTTAGTTCAATTAGTGTATTAGTAGACGCCAAGTTTAGTCCAACTAGTGTATTAGTAGACGCCAAGTTAGTCCAACTAGGTAGACGCCAGTTAGTTCAATTAGTGTATTAGTAGACGCCAAGTTAGTTATTAGTGTATTAGTAGACGCCAAGTTAGTTCAACTAGTGTATTAGTAGACGCCATTAGTGTATTAGTAGACCCAATTAGTATTAGTAGACGCCAAGTTAGTTCAATTAGTGTATTAGTAGACGCCAAGTTAGTTCAATTAGTGTATTAGTAGACGCCAAGTTAGTTCAATTAGTGTATTAGTAGACGCCAAGTTAGTTCAATTAGTGTATTAGTAAGACGCCAAGTATTAAGAGACGCCAAGGTAATTAATTTACCATTTGACTGTCGATGCACTACTCCCATCCGAGAAAATACATAAATTGATCGGTCACCTGTATAAATTTAGAGAATACCACTCTCCTAAAAAGTTGATATAATTGGCTCTAAAAACTCAATAATAGGAAATAATTTTTAAGGGAGAAAAAGTTACTTTTTACTCCAAAGGGAGTGAAAAGTAACTTTGTGAAAAGTGCTTCTTTACTCCCTAAAAATTAGGCAATAAACTTTACATTCTACACCGTCTGGAAAGAAAATGTATAAACCACCAACAACTATGTTAAAGAAAGTAAACATTTCGCATATAAAGCAAATAATGATAATTTGAATCCCTTTATGGAAATTGTTTACTAGTTATAATTACAACTATAAGTTACTTAGATTTCTATAACTTATTTAACT
Source organism: Microvelia longipes (assembly GCA_018340805.1). Lineage (NCBI taxonomy): Eukaryota > Metazoa > Arthropoda > Insecta > Hemiptera > Veliidae > Microvelia > Microvelia longipes. The sequence continues at coordinate 2,037,479 of JACMZG010001908.1, forward strand.
GTCAATGAATTTATCAATCTTAACAATGCTTTGATAGTTATAGACCAAGAGCCCAGGGGTGTTTTGTTAGTAAAAAGTGTAATGGCTGGAACCGGTCTTAATTTTTCGTAAATACCTTCCTGAACAAGGATCTGCAATTCTGCCGACTCGTATCGGATGGGTGTCCCAGGCAGAACGCACTTTAGGGGTCAAAGGTTCTGCCTGGGACACCCATCCGATACGAGTCGGCAGAATTGCAGATTCTTGTTCAGAAAGGTATTTACGAAAAATTAAGACCGGTTCCAGCCATTACACTTTTTATTAGCAAAACACCCCTGGGCTCTTGGTCTATAGTGACCTATCAAAATTACGACAAGTGATATACTAGCATCACTGCAATGAAACTTGAAATTCCTGTTTCATACATAAAGAGATATATCTGTGTTAAATTTTAACTCAGATAATATGTGATATTTATTTTTTTATAAACGTATACATATCATTTGATTATAAACTGAACTAATACTAATAATAAAATAATATTAGCACATTTATTAGTCCTCAATATGACTACATGCGTACCAAAAATGACAACATGCATTCCAAATTTCAAATCGATCATTAATGCCAGTAAATGACGTCAAAAATCATTTTTTCCAAATGGATAAACTAAACCTAAATATTCATTTTTGTACCAAATTTTAACTCATTAGCATTAACACACTGGTAGCAACGATCATAACAGACACACACACGTAGGACTTTTAGAACTACCTTAAAAAGAATTTTACAGGTAAAATCTCGGTTTCGGATTGTTACTGAAAAATTAATAGTTTTCCTATATACCTACTGCTGTAAAAATATGAAACACTAAAAATTATTTCGCCAGCTTGGATTTAAACACTAGCATTCTTGTCAATAGCCATAAGGCATAAGAAGGCCTGTTCTTTTAATATTTCATAAAAGATATCACCTTAAAACTCTTACAACATCTAACTACATACTTGCAAGAATAAGTTATAACAATATTTGAAGTTTTTTTTATTGCTTAAAAGCTTTTAAAGTTGCTCAACTTATATGGACTTTAAAAGATGAGTGTAGCGGAAGATAAAACCATGTACTTATGTCGCAGACAAACTTACATAAATAAATATGTGGGTAAATGAAAAAGTTGCATTTTCTGCAACAGTCTGGTTAAGTTTATACTTGATAAAGTTTTTACTTAGTGTAAAGTGCTGCTGTCATATAAGCGTGGTTTTAAACCTAACTAACAATCTTGCTAATAAACTTTATTACTTCATTAGCTGTTACTCCTTTCTTTTAGCGTCTACAAGGCAAAAATACTAAATTTGCATAAAAACACATTAGAGGAATTTCCTGTATTTTATTTTTACTTTTAGCCTCATAAATGAGGCTCTAATCCTCATTTATGCTGTAGGTATTAATTAATTCTATTGTCTTTTCCTCATTTATTCCTTAGGTATTAATTAATTCTATTGTCTTTTCCTCATTTATTCCTTAGGTATTAATTAATTCTATTGTCTTTTCCTCATTTATGCCGTAGGTATTAATGAATATTGTCTTTTCCTCATTTATGCCGTAGGTATTAATGGTCTTTTCCTCATTTATGCCGTAGGTCTTTTCTCATTTTGCCGTAGGTATTATGAATTTATTGTCTTTTCCTCATTTATGCCGTAGGTATTAAAGAATTCTATTGTCTTTTCTTTATTTATGCCGTAGGTATTAATGAATTCTATTGTCTTTTCCTCATTTATGCCGAAGGTATTAAGGAATTCTATTGTCTTTTCCTCATTTATGCCGTAGGTATTAAGGAATTCTATTGTCTTTGAAAGAAATATTCCAAACTGTGATTTCACCCGAATTATCCGTTTTATAGTTATTTATGCACTAAGGGAGTAAAGAACGCTATTATTTCTCTGAGCAGATAGTTTGTGCCTAAGGCGAAAGCCGAGGGAAACAAAGCATTTACCTCCTAAGGCGAAGCCGAGGTATTTATGTGTATCGAGACAAAGACGAGGCAGTTATGACAATTACTCTCAAGGTTTTTATGTGTATAACTCTCAAAGGTATGGACTTTCATCATCTTAACTGGAGCCGTATAAATATATAATTTACGTGAATATAATACTATTTTATGACATCTGAACTTTTGTTTTAATAAAATCCATTTTTAATGTAAATTTTAAAAGTTGATGCCTCGAAAAGTTTTAATATAAAAAATAAACGATAGTGTGGTGTGTAAGGAAGACGAAACAGCATTAACCAAGTTTTTCATTTACCAAGCAGGAAAAAAACTTAAAAATGCTTTTAATTTTAATACTATAAGTAGTGA
>JACMZG010001908.1:2045182-2550182 GCA_018340805.1 Microvelia longipes
TTGAAACTTGATAATATAATAAAGTAACTCAACCATGACGGGGCTATAAATTTTCAAAATGTTTATGCTATAAGCTTTTCGGTATTTTCACTATATAAAGGTCTCATCTGGTAGCACGAGGGATTGCCGGCAGCAGGGAATCTGCTCCTGTCAGACACGATGGATTAATTACTCGAGTATTTAGTAGAGTACAGCTCTAACACGTACTCTAGACAGGCTTTATTATATATTAAACAATACGATAAAGTAAAAGGGCCAGAAGTCTCGAATTAATTTCCCTATTATGAAACATTTCTAGTATATTTTCTAATTGGATGAACTCAACATATTCATCAAAATGTTTCATCTACACCCATCTGTGTAACGCATTCATCTGTCCGTCAAGTATAAGGAATAGTTACCAACACGTCTTTCATTTACTATTCCTAAAGGTAAAATTAGATTCATAACAAATACGTTAATTATGAAGAGATAAAAGAAATGTATTTGAATTATAGGAATAAAGTAGGAAAGTCATCAGACAAAGGATTTTGAAAATTAAGTTTTTTCACGGCAGAAATTGCTGGACCTCTCGATTTCCTTCTATTTACCACATGCTGAGAATTCATAGAGAACCAAATCATTCCCAATGATGATATTGCCAAGTGGTACTCTACCAAATCAGTGACCACGTATCAACCTGACCACGCATCTACCTGACCATGCACTATTTTTAGTAACTGGGTCTTATTTTGGTACCTGACATCGCAGGTGCAAAGTCTAATTTTCGTTATAATCTGCAAACAAGGCGGAGTATCCCAGAGGTGTCAATTAGTCATCCATAACAATAAGTTTAGCTGGTGGTAAACAAATTTTTCCTCTTGTAAATCCAATCACTGGTGCAATACAGATCAATATTATTGCTACTATAACTCAAGTATGATAAATTTGTTTGCCACTTTGGGTAACATTGGACTGTTAAATTCAAACATTCATAAAGTAGTAGAATAGTTTTGAAAACAACCTTAAACTTATACATGCTTATCGCAACGAAAAAATAAATGTAATACATTGTTTTAAAGACTGGCATAAACTGAGTTTTAAATGGTAGAGCAAAAATGTGTGGAGTGCCGATTTTGAGAATCAGCGTCTTTTTGTAAACCTATTTGATAAATATAAGCTCTTTAAAAAAAAAAAAAAAAAAAAAACAGAAAAGCTAATTGTCAAGCAGCAAGGCTACTTCTTAAGCTATAAGCCGCATAACGACAACTTATGCAAGAAATGAATTGATTAGCTAAAAAAGAACGCACTTTGAAGGAAATTTACCCTGCCTGCGGACCTCCTATCCAAAATTATCTAAAATCTCTTCTTCTACCAAGCAATGCTAAACCTTAATTATTTCTGTCGTTGAGTAATAATTTATTTTTAAAATTCCCATCAAGGTAAAAATTTCAATCAGAAAATATGTTTCTATAATAACTCTCCAGTCAGGAAGGTGTCATTTAAAAGAAAAAGTAATTTAGGAAAATCAAAGATAAATAAAAACGGAGTATAAGCTTTTTAAAGTTTTTATGATGCAGCTAGCGTCAAAACTTTTTATTCTCTTTACAGCTCTCAGCAAAATACAAACATTATAATATGTTACCGCACGACAGGAAAACCAAAGTTAATTTACATATTATGACGTGTAATAAGAAAATGATATGGTCGTCCATCACTGTCACGTTGTAATCTAGTTCCAGATATGTTGTACTGCAACACAGGCAAGCAGTGCTGGACAAACATAGAATAACAAATGAATAATTACATTTCAAAGCCCTGGGACACTCCAGTACCTGTTCTTTTTACTTTAAATGTACAATTCAATTTTAATTGAAAAAAAAGTTAAATTGTTTGAGATTTCTGAGAAAATTTTCCATTGCTCCTTAATAATTTTAAGAAGGGAATTATTAAAATTGAATCATTTTTTTGCTTCAATTTAATATTTACGCTTGAGATATTTGATTTTATAAATAATTCAATATTGTTGTATTGCATAACTTTTGTTATTTAACAGGAAATTTCGTTTTCAAATTGTTTAACAATACAAAGAGTAATTCTTTTTTACTTTTCCTTGATAATACCGTAGTTATATAGGAAAGGATTGTGTTTAACCTAAAACTCCGAAACCGAAATTTCGCCATACTTTATTTATTAACACAAAACGGGATTTTAGCCCGATTTATTATTAATTATACATGTAAAAATCACATAATTATCCGTTCTGGCATTTCCATGACGTTCTGAGAGGTTCTCATCAAGCTGTCTGACTGTTTCACGCATAATTCCCGCTGTGTTTATTCTAGGGAGTTGAAACATTGCACAAACAGGCTTTGGGTCTAGTTGTGTTGCCGAGTAGATGATATTTTTCAGTCTGCAATAACTTATTTAGCCGAGTCATCAAAGATTTTTTAGATTTTTAGTTGGGGCAAATGTACAACTATAAGTATTAGGAAATGAAACTGATCCCAATAACTTGAACATCAGAAGATAGACTGATGACAGTGACACAATGACAGTGATACAATGACAGTGACATTTCCAATACTTCCCCTCACTGGGTGTAAGTGTCTGGATACAATTTGACTCCTAACTTCCGCCTCAACATTTCAGGTTTCATCCTAGGCAGTCCTTAAGTTAAAATATCAGCTGGCATCAGATCTGTTTGCAAATCTTTTTCTTTTTGACGAAACCGTTCCTATGTGCTTCTCTCACATAATGATTTCGCACATCAATATGTTTAGTGCGAGGATGGTGTCCTTCGTTAACAACTAAATATTTTGCACTTTGACTATCGCTGTACAGAACTGTTGGTATCATTGTAAACTCCTCAGCTTTCCTTATATGTATTAAAAGTAAAACAAAAATAAAATGATACGGAAAGTTAAAGTATGATAAATAAGTAAAAATTTAATATTCCCATAAAGAACTAAATTAATACTTTGAATAAGCTCTTTATTCTGAGGTTGACCGCAGCAAGACCGATGTAATCTTACCTTAGGCTTTAGATAATCATAAAAACTACCAAACAAAACACAGAAATTGTTGTCTCCTTTTCGTATTAAAAAAAAATTCTACTGAATTTAGATTTTAATTTAATTTTTTCGTATTAACTCTGTCCCGGCTTGTTACAAATTCGCAATTGACATTTCGCTTAAATTTTTTCTGTTTACTGACTTTTATATATTTTCCCGGTTACTTTTCACTTTCTTTTAAGTCCTCGAGTAGACTTAGGAGAGATTGATTAAAGAATTAGCACTACCAACTATAAAACTGTTTATTGAATTACTACAAATCGTGTTAATATAAATGTTTATCACGCCGTTGTCCAGTTAAAATAAGCCTAAAACTATAAATATTACTTAAATATTCGTAAAAATCTTAAATAACAGCTAGACGCGAAGAATTTCCGCACTCAAATCATCGTTCTGGGCTAGGATTTGGAAGTCATTAAGGCCTCGAAAAAGCAGTTATCTTTCCGAGAATTTTTTTAATATGTTATTCTCCCTATTCAGCAGCATTTAGCCTCAGCTAAGGATTTTTATTGTTCAGTTAAACTTTCAAGCGAATTTTCGAAGAAAGAATGAATTTATGAGGTTGGGGTCTTGAAGAGTAGCAAAGTGCAAAGAGACCGAAGGCCTCTTATATTACATTATAGGAGAGTAAATGAAATTATTTATACTTAAATCTATAAAGTAATAATTGGCATTATCTTAAAAAATGCTGTATAAATTTATATTTTAATAAATTGCTTCAGCAATTCTTCGGACAGCTCCTCTTTATATTGTAAAGTTTATAAATAAATCCTTTCTCTCTTAGAACATATGGTCCAATTTTACATATAAATTCATTACAGAACTTTTCGCCGCAATAAACCCGCACTTCACAGCTAAGTTTCATAAATGTTTCCTCCATTTATTTACTTGATATTAAGTCACGAATATCTTTTCTTCCTTAAAGCATAAACAAAAACTTTTAAAAGTAATTTAATTGAAAATGAGAAAAAGCAGATTTGGCTGTCCTCTAAAATAACCCAGTCGACTTTATCACACACAGCTTCTGATGTATATTCAATATAAATATGTTTTGAATATGTAATTTGTTTTTGCCCCATACTGGTTTGAATTTGCTTGCACGCCCCCGTCCGTTGCAGGGCAGAAACATCACTCCTCCCCTGCAACTACACGAGGAAATGAGAAGCACTATTTTATCGTCTCGAAACCCTGTTTGTAATACAACTCAAAATCTCGAATGTATAAACTTTTCAATTTATTTTCTAGTTTTCTTTAATGGTTTTCCCACAGCCTTCGCGATTGGAATTGTTACTGAAACTTTACTGGATAATGCTTCCCTATCTTCTATTGTAGAAGGAAGAAGCATTGCAGTTGCAAAAAATGTGATAACAACCAGACTAAAATATTTAGAAATAATAGCATCGGTGTTCGTTAGCTTTCTAATAGTTAAGTCTACTAAACCTAAAGTCTGGTACTTACTAAGGTACTAAGGAACGATTGCTAAGGTACTTAAGCGTTTTTTGCTCCTGTTCTTGTATTTTAATTTTATACGCCATTGTCTACAAAGTCTCTAAATGGTCCAGGTACCGTCTGAAATGCAGAAAACCCTTATCTGCATAGAGATTTCAGCTAGCCAAAAGATAAACATTATAGAGTCTAAAATGAAAAGAAGACAAACTTAATGATTTAAGGTCAATTAAAAAAATATCATCAACTGTTATAAGAAATCGAAAATTGCCACTTATTTTTAAGGTGTTTTTTTCACTTTGTGGCAGATCACCCACCCTAAATAAAACTATTTTTCCGTTTTAATTTTTTAACCGTTTATTTGATCATATCTTGTACGTCTAAGTGTAACAGTCTGTTACTTAAACGCATACATAACCATGTTGGCACAAAATTTAACGCGTTATCACATATTTATGCAAAATTTATTACCGAAATTTCTTGAAAAAAGTCTACAAAAAAAGGAGAAGATTTTTACTCCAAACGGCCATTAATTTCTGTACCGTTGAATATTTAATATTCCAGGTCTCTGGGAGTGTAATTCGTATCTGGCAGGCAAATACGCAGAGGTTTGCATATTTTATAAACTACAGTTTACATTTTAACGTTGGTTAAATAAAAGCTACTGAAATTATTAGAGTAGTCTATGTGAGAGAGGAACAAACTCCGTATTTATCTCTTGCTGATATATTTTTCAAATTTATATTCAACTTTTGTACCTTTGTTTGCATAACAGATACTATTATGTGTGAACATAACATAACGTCTATTATTTGCTTTAGATAAATGATTTTATTTACAATTGCCACGTGACAGATTGATGTATTTATTATATATATATACATACATACATATATAATATATATATTATTATAATATATATATATATATATTATATATATATATATATATATATATATATATATATACAAAGTGTGTGTGCGTGTTATTATTAAAAAACATAAAGGTTGAAACTGGGTTCAGCCTAGGTTCAAGCTTAATTTATTTACCTAATTTTTACCAAATATTCATGTTAAGATTATGATGATATTGTTTTTCATAAAAAAAGTGTTTTTTAAATAAAACGGGTACGGGGTACCCCAGAAACTTTCCCTAGCCTAATTGTATTTAGATTTACGATTTATTGATTTACGTTGACCTTGGTAAACAAAGTTTTGAGTTGATCCAGGTTAATTATTTTGATAAGAGAGCTCATTAAAGTAGATTAAATTGAGTTATGGAGTCTCACAATAGGAATTGAAAGAAAACAGTCTCTCCACAATAACTTGTTATAACAAAGCCGACTTTCGGTCTTACAGACCATCATCAGTGTCTGAAACAACAAAGTATAAAGACTATATATAAAGGAAAAGTAAAGAAGTAAAAACGAAAATACATAATGAAATGCAAAGGTCGGTGAAGAGTCGTTAATGTCCGAGGAGAGAGTGGGGCTGTCTCTCTACTGCAAGAGACTCTAGCCAATGCACCCAGAATACCTTCAGTCAGCTACAGGACTCTGTCCTACTATAATATAAAGCTTCCTGACAAATGATAGTCTTACTTCCTTCTCTTTTCACCGGTAATTCATCTCCTTCTATTTATTAATTCACCGACCTTTACATTTAATTATGTATTTTCGTTTTTACTTCTTTACTTTTCCTTTATATATAATATATATATATAATATATATATATATATATATATATATATATATATATATATATATATATTGTCTTAGTCTTTATACTTTGTTGTTCCAGACACTGATGATGGTCTGTAAGACCGAAAGTCGGCTTTGTTTATTATAACAAGTTATTGTGGGGAGACTATTTTCTTTGAATTCCTAAAGCTCATTAAATTTCAACTTAAATAACCCTTTGTAGTTGGGTTGAATCGAGATTGCAAACTAGGGCACAGACTGTATTTTACACGAAAAAATCGAGCTATTATTAATTTTGATCATGATTTAACCTAGCTTGAACGTAGATTGGGTCCAACCTAGGTTGTAGGATACTTCTTATTATCTTTGTAAAATAGTTTTCTTATATATTACATTTACACTTGCATTTCGCAGGTGAGTAGAAATAGTATTTTTTCTTAATCATAGGTTTCATAATGTCAGATGACTTACTCACACACCATGACTCCTCAGGCCACGGACCTGACTTGACTTTAATGCCACAGTGAACAATTCTTTATAAACTTTCTCCTATTTTCTTCCTTACTTTTAGAAGATATTCCTGACACTTGATGCGCGTCGTGCATAATGAGACTAGAAGTTAGTTATTTCCTGATATAACTTTATTAGTTGAGAGCTTTAGTATTGCTCATACTGCTGATGATGGAATTAAGGAGACCTGTCCAGGGATATTAATATCCAACATCCCACAGCAAGTGTCGACGGTAAGTCATTATTCAATTTCTCCTTTCACTTGCAGCAATAATAACGTATGACTATGTCCGTCTATGTCTAATCTATGCCGATGACTTCTGCGATATATGATGGATTCAGTGGTACTAGAAGCTTGGAAGATAGTAAAGAAACGGGTCACCTACCTATTGTTTCGCCCTGGTTAGTCTACTGTCCAAGACTGACGTTTCAAAAATTGCTCTCAGGAAACCACGGCAAGCCAATCAGGCACCGCAAAGCAAAACGCTCTCGAAGTAGTCTCCAGAGTCGTAGACATTCTAAAACGATAGATACCAGCGAGGCGATGGAAATTTGCTAAATAACGGAACAATGTAACAACATATAATACAACAACGACATTGTGGCTTGGAAAGGGCCATAGTGAGCATAACAAGCCTATGTTAAGTATCCAGGCATTATATTACAGTTTTATAACAAAAATTTTAACTAATGCTGATAAATTAGATGACACTTGACACATATATTAGTCTTACAAATGCCTACATGCGTGCCAAATTTCAATCTGATCGCATCATTTTTCCTCGTTTTGTATTTTTTCGAAATTTTTGCTGAGTCATTATTGCAAGTTAATGACTAAATTAGATATTAAAAATTAAATAAAATATTTTTTTCGAATAGTACAGCTACAGCGGTAGACTGATTTTTGTATAATGTTTCAAGTTTCTAGCATAAATAAACTAGGCGCTACGATGATAACACACACACACACACACACCACACACACACACACACACACACACATACAGACAGACAACTTTGCAAAAACCACTGTGCAAAAATTCCAGTGACAATCTGGTTTGGGATTTTTTCAACACTTTTCCTATTACCTGCGGTATAAATGAAAGAAAAGTAAAAATATATGATAAAAACAAAAAATTACTAATATAAAGTATTCAGAAGGTCTGAATACGGAATTAAGAATTTAGGTGTATTCAGTTTCGTACTTATAGTGCATACACAATACTCTGCCTACATATATCACTACGGTTCAAACGCAATACTTCGCTTCATTACTACGTACAAATGAAGGAAATAAATAATCCCCAGGGATAAAACGATAATTGAAGTAATTTCTAATAATAGTTAAATATACAAATTTAATCACTACTAAGTATTTTAAACTTATTAAAATTATACAAAACTAAATAGAAAATTAAGCCTGAAATAAAAACAGACTCTGTAAAGACAAATATTAGCTCTGCAAGTTTTAAACTAAGCTCGAACCAAGCTTAGTTTGAGCTTAGAATAAGCTTAAAACTACTCGATACAATGAGAACTAAGCATAGACTCCAGAAGGAAACTTTTTATCTAGTATAATTAAAGTTTCAAATAATTCAGACAGAGTAAATAAAATACTTTGGTTTTCATTTAAACCTATTTACATCAGTGTCCCTTGAATTTTAGTCGAAGAAAATTTTAAAGAAAAATAAGAACTAAAATTAGTCTCTTTAAATAGAATTCTTTAAAAACAAGTTTCGGTATTAAAGCCGTCTGGGTTTAAAGCCGAGATAACAACTAAAATGCAAACGTCTTTAGGTCTAAGACTCGACATCACTTTTAATTTTAATTTGTTGAGGGTTGATGGGCGCGATTTTTCATTCGTCAGTTTTATCTCGAGTCTTTATTTTTAAGGTAAAAACTTCCCATTTGATAATAACTGATAAAATCCCAAATTCTTCATTTGGTTCAATATTTTGAACTAAGGTAAGACATTTAGCTGCATTATAGTTCGACACAGAGCTAAAATCAGTTGACAGCGTGGGAAAATAATGCGAGGGAGCCAATGAGGTTATTCCTGGATGTTAAACCACGTCCTCAATTTCAAATTAGACCAACCTGATTGGTTCTTCAACAATTTTCCTCCGCTATCAACTGATTTTAGCCGGGTGTATTACTTAAAAAATATTTATTTGTTTTTAAACAATAGAAACAATTTATTAAATAAGAGAAGAAGAGAAATGGATGGCATACCTGCTCATTATTAGCGTAATAATGATTTAATTTTCTAGTGAGGTAAATTATATATACAACGTGTACATTCACAAAACATGTTGTATAAGCAGGCATAGATGTTGCATCCATCTGAATCTGCAGTAAACAAGTTATCATATTTGATAAAAGTAAATTTTAACAAATTTTAAAATAAAATAACGCAGATGAGCTCGTCGGCTTAAAGGCAGAGGGAGGGCAGTAATAATTAACTAGAGTATATATAATTATTATACTCCTTGAATCAATTTATTACACTATCTAACTGGGATTGTAGGCAAACCAGAGTGGGTATAGGGGATGCCCAGCTCAACTACCCTCCTACACTATTAGTGCCAAACGCACGGGAAGAAACACACAGTATTAATATATATATATATATATATATATATATATATATATATATATATATATATATTAATATATATATAATCTTTGTAAAGAACTTAAGTACACCACAGAACTTAAGTAAAGAAGTTAATACTAGCAAAAGAGGAAACACAGTATGTTAAGAGTTGAAAGTAGAGACAAGTAAAATTTAAATTTAAGACATTAAATAAATATATTAGAATGTAGATTAGATAAGTAAAGATAAGGAAAGAAAGTAGAATACAACTAAAGACAGTTGAAAGCAAAGAGAGAAGAAAATAGAGTACAGTAAAAAATGAAAAATAAAAGGAATAGATGATAACACAGTAAAGAAATAGAGTAGAAGTGGAGACAAAAATGACACAGAAAATGTTGTAGAAAGTAGAAAAGAAAACAAGGCGAGATTAGAAGAGAGACAGAAGCGGAAAATTACGAGAAAACTTTCTCCTGAGTACCGGGAGACATTTTACTAAAGTATTAGAATATCTTGACAAAAGTTCATTTTTACTTCGTCAACTTGATTTTACTTTCATATTTTAGTCGACAAAGTAGACGACAAAGTTTATCTGTTTGATAAACCATTTAGATGATTAGTTCAATTTGTTCTCTCTGACCGAGTCATGAATACAATTTACTTTTAATCAAATTCTATAAGTTTGTAAAGGGGGGTAATAAACGGTAGTTTAGAGCATTCAAGTTTTAATTTTATTACATTGCTTCTTGTGAACGTGTAGATTATAGCCATAAAAATGTAACGCTTAATTAAAATTACATTAAGGAAACTTTTTAACGACTTGTATCAACAACCAGGGCCTAATAAGACCCTCTCCCCTCAGGCTACGTTGTAGATAGGATAAACCTCCCACAGTATTCATCTGATTTAAGTTATGCATCGACCTGATCATGCATTCGGTTGGTTGATTGTCATCGATGATTGGTTGATGTAGCATAAAGGCTGTACTTGGTTGATTTTAATGTTTAAAATTGTCATTGTAAGAGAGATTGTGTCTAATTGCTCCGACAGTAAGTTTTGGACTGCTATAATATAAGGAAATAAAAGAAGCCACTCCAATAAAACTTTATTGGCAAAGTGCTATTAACCTAACTACTCATCATCAGTGCAAAACCTGAGTGCACTGTTAACAAGCCCACTTCTCCAAATTAACCTAGAGAAGGGAGCACTAATGGCGTTCATGAACAACTACCGACCGGTAGGTAACCACTTTTGGTACCTGATTTTTCGGGTTCGGCCATCACTAGTTGGACTCTCTCAGAATCTCTGTCTTTAACCCTTCCTCTTCTTTATCAGAGTAGGCCCACTCTAGGAGACTACTGGACTCCAGAGTCCAGATTTCAGGTGACCAATTGAAACTCATTTGCTCCTTTCCTACCTTCGTGAAACTGCTTAAGAACTTATAACCATAAACCATTTCGGAAAGCTCTTAAGATGTTTCAATCAAAAGAGTGTTTCAAGGTTCGAATCGACGAAAATTTGAAAAGCTGTTATTTGCGAAGATATAATTATCTAGAGATGAACGGAACGAATAAAAACTTAAAGAACATAGGTTAAAGGACTTAACACAAGGCAATTTAGGTTCAAATACTTAAATAAATGGCCGTTTTAAGGCCTTTCAGCCCATCAAGGTATGCACCCTACGAGAACCATCTTCTGAGATGTTTTGTCTACTATGTCGTAAATATTATTTAAAGTGGGTGAAACTATCTTATAATAAATAATACTATTCAAAGCCCGAAGCTCAGAGCGTAGTCCGGGACTACGCTCTAATAATATAGTTAGTATACCAACTATTTTTATTGGTATGGATACAAACGTTTAAATATAACTTATAGTCACCTTACTTTGATTATAATAATAATACTAAAGAAAATTAACAAAAACTTGAATGTACAAACTTAAATTAGTGAACCACATTGTATAATAATAATTAATACAAAAAGCCTCTCCACAATGTTTGTTAAATAAATTTGACAAAACCGTCTTTCAACCTAAATGATCTTCATCAGTGCAGGAGAGAAGAATATATAGATATGCGTGAGTCTGATGATATCATGACTGAGACCCTATAATATCGAATCATGGCCCGGTTCGTCATGATATCATGACTGAGGACCCTCATAATATTCGAATCATGCCCGGTTCGTCATGATATCATGACTGAGACCCTCATAATATTCGAATCATGTCCCGGTTCGTCATGATATCATGACTGAGACCCTCATAATATTCGAATCATGACCCGGTTCGTCATGAATATCATGACCCCTCATATATTCGATATGACCGACATGACTGAGACCCTCATAATATTCGAATCATGACCCGGTTCGTCATGATATCATGACTGAGACCCTCATAATATTCGAATCATGACCCGGTTCGTCATGATTCATGACTAAGACCCTCATCGAATCATGGCCCGGTTCGTCATGATATCATGACTGAGACCCTCATAATATTCGAATCATGTCCCGGTTCGTCATGATATCATGACTGAGACCCTCATAATATTCGAATCATGACCCGGTTCGTCATGATATCATGACTGAGACCCTCATAATATTCGAATCATGACCCGGTTCGTCTGATATCATGACTGAGACCCCATGGACTTTCGATGATATCATGACCCCTCATAATATTCGAATCATGGCCCGGTTCGTCATGATATCATGACTGAGACCCTCATAATATTCGAATCATGACCCGGTTCGTCATGATATCATGACTAAGACCCTCATAATATTCGAATCATGACCCGGTTCGTCATGATATCATGACTGACACCCTTATAATATTCGAATCATGACCCGGTTCGTCATGATATCATGAATGAGCCACTGATAATAACTTCAAAAACAAATATATAAATAAAACTTCAAATTTAATATTAAAGATTTCTGACACAGCGTGGTTGGTTATCCTGTAATAACTGTTTAATTTTGTATAAGACTGTTGACTGTCTAGTCTAGTTTTGTTATAGAATTAATAAATAGTTTTATTCCAAAATGATTAATATTAAGTTTTGCTGTATTGGTAAGTCGGTGCTTTTTAATTGATAGTTTTGTTATCAGTTTGGAATTATAGGGAAGGATATCACTGTTTAAGTAAAGGCTAAGGTACAAATAGGAACGTATAAATTGTTTCACCCCGGTATGGGCTTGGTATTGATCTCTATGCCTTGATATCTTTATAGGTTAATTAGTATGGTAAGCAATACTTTGGTATAAAATTTAAACTAAAATCAATACGAAAATTACTAAATGCAACGATTCAACTGATAATTAGGTATCAATACGATAAGAAGAAGCCCTTATCTGCTGAGAGCTAGGGAGCGACATGATATATGGGAGTTTTCCTCAACAATGAAGTATTAGTTTTGTCTATTGTACGTATTGAGCTGCCTTGTTAAACTTGAATAGGCATTAGAGATAGGAAACATCTAGGGTTGGGGTTAGAGAGGAATAAGAGAGGGGTTAGAGAGGCATTGGGTAAAGCTTTAGAGAGTCAGATATAGAGATATGCTATCCAATTACCAAGTAATATAGGTTTGTGTAAACATTGAACCATAGATATTACAGATTATTACCAATACAAAACTAGACGTATCGTGTATTCATACATAATAGAATTAGCAATACATTCCGCCATCTCTTAATTAACAATCACTAATATTATTATTAAACTAACATTAATTAATATTTTAACTTTCTTACTATTATCATTAATTGGTAATGTCAATTAAAGCTTTAGCAATGAGATTTTTGAAATAAATACATTAATTAGAGACAAAAAATCGATTACGGAATACCTCGAAATTTATGGCATATGCTTTATATTTTGATCATCCATGTTTCGACTCTAAGTCAGTCATGTTCTGGGTTGTTAACAGAAAATGTGCTGAAATGTTTTGATGTTCACCATATACCAAAATAAAAGTTAGTACCTCGTACGTACTAAATGAGTGCAAAAAGGATTAAATGTAATGAATTTAAATTTATTATAAAGTACTTATAGTAATAAGCATGCGTATTAGACTTACAAGTCTAACTGTTACTCATCCGACTATACATCAATAAATTAAGCAACAAAAGTATCGCTGAGCAAGAAACCAACCATTTTATAGGGATATCTCCACCAGATTTTTGATTCTTTTTGATAATTCATAAAACTTAATTGTAACAATCACTAACCAAGCAATAATGACCCAGTACGCAGTATGATAGGGCACTTGAATATTGTGGCGTCACTATGCTGGGCCAAACATCATTATTAAGACAAGAGTTGCTACATATCATCACCTATATAATAAATAAATAATAAATACCATTGACTGTTATTCTTAATGCTCTGTGATTTACCTGTAAGCAAACAAAACAGAAAATTTTAGATAGTTATAGCTAATTTTAAATAATTAGATAGCTACTACATGCTGGTCAAATCTCAATCTGATCGCCTCATTTTTCTGCTTTTTATGACTTTTTGAAATTTTTGCTGAGTCATAATTGCAAATCGAAAAAAATATTTTCTGAATACCACAACTGCAATAGACTGATTTTTGTACAAAGTTTAAACTTTATAGCATAAATACACTAGGAGCTATGATGATAACAGACACACACACACTAGTACAGACAGACAACTTTCGAAAACCACTTATGGCCTCCTAAGTGGTTTTCGCAAAGAACATATAAAGCGGAATATTTCGGTGACATCAACCCAGTTTCAGATGTTTTGGAAAACGCAATACTTTTCCTATATACCTACGGTATTAATGAGGAAAAGTAAAAAGATATTAATATAAGATAACAAAAAATAAAATAACATGAGACGAAAAATAGAAGAAAATAATAAAATATGACAAAAAGAAGAAAATGATATGCGATGACAAAAAATAACATAAGATCTCAAAAAAGAAAAACTAATACATGATTACAAAAAAGAAAATAAATCACGATGATTAAAAGAAGAAAATAATATGCGATGACTAAAGAGAAAATAATATACAACGAAAAAAAGAAAATAAAGTAAGATGACAAAAAGAAGAAAATAATATGCGATGACGAAAAGATAATAATATAAGATGACAAACAGAAGATAATAATATGCGATGACAAAAAATACAACATAAGATCACAAAAAGAAGAAAAAAAATAATTCATGAGAACAAAAAAGAAAATCAGACACGATCATTAAAAGAAGAAAATATTATGAGAAGAAAAAAAGAAGAAACTAATATGAGAGCACAAAAATAATACGATAACTATGATAACAAAAAATAATTTAATATGACATGACAAAAAATTATAATAAGTATTATTATAATTATAATAACCCTTAAATGCAACCCCTTCCCCAACTAAATCTAAGGGGTCGCGCTAAGGTTAAATAAATATTAATACTTAATTAAAATATAGGCTTAAAAATGTAATTTGACCGTATTATAGTGGATAAGAATATAATGAAATCCTGTTTTACCACTATAAGAGAAAACAAATTAAAACAGAGTTCATTACTTAGTAATGAATTTATTACAGGTATATACTAAAAAAAAATGATAAAAAATCAGGTTTTTAATACCTTTAGTATAAAAAATTATAAACATTTTATAAAACAAATGTAAAAAGGACCTGTAGTCTTTTTGTAAAAGTTATCTATCTGATAACTTTAAAGTTGTAAAAATCTCACAAATCAATGGTTGGAAATTTAAATTGAAGGACCGGTTAATTTCTTAGTGAAAACGTACAAGTGGGTCTGTAATTTTCGTCGACAAATCATTTCGTTGATAGATCCCTACGTCGACGAAATTGGTTTAATTTAACAATAAATTAAATTAAGACAAAATTAACATATTTTAACTATAGTCATAGTCGTATGCTTATTTTAATAGGTTTTGTTGTATTTTTTTGTCGGGTCCTCTTCTTAAATTTTGAGGTAAGCCCTCTAAATAATCTTTTTTTATCCCTCAAACAATTCCTCTTGGCTTTAAACGGAGTTTAAGCCAATTAAATTGTATGGTGGTGTCTCCTTTATAAATTGAGGAGGCACTGTTAAATTTAAGGGATGCCCCCTAGCAAAAATGCAATAATACTTTCTCTCATAAGATTTCTGGGTTTTAACCACAATTATAGAAACACTTTTTTTACTCCCTAGGGAAAAAAGTGCTTCGTTTGCTCTCTAAAAACTAGTTATTAAACTTCACATTATGTACCCTGTAGATATAAAAACTATTTAATACAGTAGGTAAAGCTTTATTGCCACTAATAAACCAACTCATTATTTATGTACTATTATTAAGTACAAAAACACAGCTAGAAGGAAATATGTTAACGATTTTTCATAATTTAAAGGCATCAGCAAGGGCGGGAGAAACCCTTTAAATAAAATCTATATTGAAACACTGCCAGACTTTCACAGCCTGTCCTTTAAAATACTTCAAAGAGCAAACACTTTAGACCAAAGGGTGTTGAATTGTAACTACACTATATAAAACTATACGGTATTTTATTACCGGGAACCATATTTATATCTAAATTTAACTTTGTCTGAACTTCACCATTTGCTTATTTATTTTATCGCAGTTTTTATCAGATCTACTGTCCATGAAAACTTTTCTCAATATGGAACTTAGCTTCCTTTATAAGTACTCAAAAATTTTTTAACAAACCCTTCTAATTTTTTAATAAGTTGGAGGTACGAGGTTGGGATTATATACGGACGTTGTTGCTCTTTAAAAGGGAAGAAAATTCGCTGATCAAGGTTATATATATATATATATATATATATTATATATATATATATATATATATATATATATATATATCTTAATCATCAGATTTTGTTACTAGACCTTTATATAGGACACGATAACTTTCAGACGTTTATATCAATGTGAATTAAACTTGATATAAAGCCGAATCACAAGTTTCCTTTAACATTTCTACTAATTTGCTCTGATGAAGGCCTCTGGTTAGGTAAAAACTTTTTTGCCAATAAAGTTTAGTTTTGTGGAGACTTGTTTCCTTTTATTTTTATTATGGACTTTTTTAAGGTTCATTCTACTTTTAATGCAAAAATACTGGGAACTTAAGTCTACTTACTTACGTGAACTGAGTCTAATTACGTCATCTCAGTCTAAGAGTTTAACAACGTTAAGTATTATATCATTAAAGTGACCCCCAATAGTTAAACTTTATGATAATAATACACTTATATCGTTATCTATTTATGTCTTTACTTGGGTTTCACAAACCAAAGCTAAACATTTATGTAAAATAGAAAATTCATTACTAAGAATAACTAAATATCTTCTAAATATTACTAGATAGATTACGTCATATAGTTTGTAAAGCTTTCATTCCGACCTAATACACCAAGAGCCCAGTGGTGTTTTGTAAATAAAAAGTGTAACGGCTGGAACCGGTCTCAATTTTTCGTAAATACCTTCCTGAACAAGGATCTGCAATTCTGCCGACTCGTATCGGATGGGTGTCCCAGGCGGAACCTTTGACCCCTAAAGTGCGTTCTGCCTGGGACACCCATCCGATACGAGTCGGCAGAACTGCAGATCCTTGTTCAGGAAGGTATTTACGAAAAATTAAACCCGTTTCCAGCCATTACACTTTTTATTAACAAAACACCCCTGGGCTCTTGGTCTATAAAGAACAAGAGAAATGGAACCAAACAACTGATACACTTGCTCCAAGTGACAAACAAAACCGACTACGGGGTACCTCGGAACTTTTTCACACGATACCGGATTTGCTACGCTCGCCCACTCTAGTCCGGACTCGTTACGCTCGTTCTCAGAATATGGAAATCAACAAATTCATATATCAGTACATCTTCGGAATCCTTCGGTCATCTTCAGACGGTAAAAAATCCATTTCATCTCAGCACTCACCAATCCAGGCACTGACCTCGCTCGATGCTGCTTAACAATAATAATAAAAAGTGGATATACCAGCCGCATTGAAATAAACTTAGTATACTTAAGTAATACATAGACAATTCATGTGATTTAATATAGCAACCTCCTTACTTTTTTATATGACTATATTTTGTACCAAATATATTTTTGTATTTACATTGTTTTTACATTGACCTTTGACACCACGGAGGTCTGGGTTTCGCATCCCACGTAACGCTCTCAGTTTATATAGAATTATTGTTTAGATAAATTATCGCTAACTTTAGAATACGATTTGAGCGTAAAAGTTGCTACTATACCAACCGAGGTTGTTCCCGCAGGATATATCCCTGATGAGCCACAAGGCTCTAAACGGGCATTATTATTATTATATTTTTGTACAGTCCGAATTTTGTTCTAAGTTTAAACTCTCTTGCATAAACACTCTAAGGAGCTACTATGATAACAGACACAAATACATATTAACGGACAACTTGTAAACAAATACTTAGAAGGTCTTAAACATTTGACAACGGAAAATTTAGATGAAAATCTCGGTTTTAGATTATTAGTACAAACATAATTATCTTCTACATATAATTGTGCGAGAGACACCAAGGAAATGTAACAAGCAAAATGCAATGCAACATCTAGGAACTGCTTGTTACATTTCCAAGGTGTCTCTCCCACAATTATATTGTGTCAACTATTCATGTTTTGCGAAATTCGGTAGTATCCTATGATATATGTTTTGCTTGTCAAACATAATGGCGGTAAGAGAGCACCGCCAAGTCTTTGGTAAATACTTCACATTATAGATTACACAGTATAATTATTCAAGAGACATTCATGTTTTGCAAAAATCGGTAGCATCAAATGATACTTTACATTATATTCTTAGAAATTTTAATTGAAGGTCAGAGTGAGTTCAGGTTCTGTCGGTGCCCTGATAAGCTAGGCGTAACGAAACAGAGTGGGACATGACATTATGTCGAGCCATCAATGATGACGAATGTCGAATGATGGAACAGTTCCCAGATGTAGCATTGCATTATGCTTGTTACATTTCCTTGGTGTCTCTCGCACAAATATATTGTGTCAACTATTCATATTTTGCAAAACTCGGTAGTATCAAATGATATACAATTATTTTCTTATGTACCCACGGTCTAAATAAGGGAAAGTACTGCTGAGGTGGTAAAACTTCGGCCTCCTTACACTCGAACTTAAAATAATTAGGTATCTTAATATCTAGGGTGTTATAGCGTTTGGTTTATTAAAGCTTAGAAAATTAATGCAGTAGATAGGCATTCTATCAAATAATACGTGTAATACTTTTATGTTATGTTCACGAATCCACTAGAGATATGTCATCATACTTGGCAGCCAAGTATTGGTATTAGTTTAGTTTTGGCAGTTTATTAGTATTAGTTTTATATCTAAATGCTCGAAATATCTATGCATTTTTAGAGATTAAATAAAAAGTAAGTTTCCAAAAATTATTTTCAGTTTTAATGTCCGGTGTCTATTATTTTTTTAATAATTACATTTATTTACCTCATTTTTATTTATTTATTTTAGATAGCCTTATGGTAGTGTTTTATTTTGATTTTTGAAGAAGTTGTTCTTTACACGAACGGATGTTTTACGTAAGTTAATTCAGCTCATGTTTTACAGACTTCGCATGACTTGATTAGTTTTCATTTAGATAAATTGTAATTTTTTATTGTAGTAATTAACTTCTTTGTTTCCAATTTTCTTTTTTTTAGATGCTTGAAAATGCTTTGTATCTAAAGGGAAATATTGCATTTCTAATCAACTCGTGTCTCATTGGTGCCCTCTATTTATGTCTGAAGTATTTGTTTTAGTATAGTTTAGTATTGGCAGTTTTGTATTCGTATTAATTATTTATAAGAATATTAGGAATATAGTTTATAAATTTTGATTATTTTATCATTACATTGCATGATTTATAATTTAATTTTTTGCGGAGATATTTCTCCTTGGTTTTTGCTGAGGTTCAACTTTTACTTTAAATGCTAAAATAATATGCAAAGTTTGTTAACACCTTTCAAAATATAATGTTTTACCACAAAAAAATCTGGTAGGGGGAACCTCGGTTCTTGTCAAAGTATTCACCTCTAAGTATCCAGTATTTAAATACTGGATACTGGTTCGATCCTCTGATGAAACTTAAAGTGATTAAAAAAATTTTAAACAACTTAATTTGCCTTATAATATTATTTATTATAAAACTATTTGAACTGAGCATAATAAGTTGTAATTTTATTGTCACTTTGCAACCTTTATATGTTTAAATAAACTAATAAATAAATAAAGGTCAGTTTAGTTACTAAGGCGTCCAGTTTGGGTTTGACTAAGCTGTCTCTTACTATATACTTTATATTGTCATCGTAAATATTGATCTACAAATAAAATTATAGTTTACATTTAGATGTCATGTATAATAAATGAGCATGAAACCTGTCTTTAGCATGAATCTGGTAATAATAGCCTGGGCTTTTCCTCCCTAGGGAGTTAACCCAGACTTTACAGCTAATAAATATTGCACCGACTTAAGTTGAGTACAAATCAATAACTCCCGGGTATTATAAAATATTTATACCTAAATTTTATTATTTACCGGTCAGTTTTATTAAAGAAATTTTTAAAATTTCCTTTGAAAACTTTTTTACAATGAAATTTTAATTTCTATAAAAATGTTGAAGCAAAAAAGGCTAGGCCAAGTTGACAAAAATGGTGGGCTGTCGATTCACATAACACTCACCCTATTTAAAGTATTTGAAATTTTAGGCAGTAGGAAGGCAATTGGGGCAGGGGAATATTAAAAGAGTAATTATTGTAAATGGGGGAAAGGGTGGGTTTCAGAGGCAGTAAGGAGGGGTGGCGAGAGGGGCTAGGGGACATCAAGGGACAATAGGACGGGGAGTCAGAGGAGGGAGTGCATGGGATGCGGGTCACACGAGGTATACGCTGTAAGGGCACGGGGCTCAATATGACCTACATCTATACACCTCCTTCTGTTCACACCTTTACAATACCCCTCTCAATACATCCATGTCCACTCGTTACTATACTTTAAATACTTTGCTGATTTTCTATAAAAATTTCGCCAGTAGTCTACTCATTACTTAAAAGAATCCTTGAAAATGATTTTAAAAAATCGTACATTACCTCACTACATCGAATTCACTACGTTAATCTCCACTACATTGGACTCGCTTCGCTCGTCCTCAGAAGGCGGATACATTCGTTTTATTCCCACGGTCACCCATCCAAGCTCTAACAAAAACTGTAGTTATACATGCCGTGATTAAAAGAAACTTAGTATGTATACTTAAGTATGTAACTACATACAATTAAATTATTTGCAGGTTTTTATTTAAAAAACAAAAAAAATACTATTTTTTTATAGTTTTGTAAACAAGCATCGTATTAGCAGTGAACTAATGCTGATATAAATGCCTCAAATGTTGGTCTTATATACGACTACATGCGTTCCAAATCTCAAACCGAACGACAATTTTTGTCGCTTTTTAATAAATTTTCAAATTATTTGCTGAATCATTGTAGCAATGAAGTTATAGTAAAATTATTTTTGCATATCACTAGACCTAGAAATTTAACGATTTTTCTACTGAATTTCAACCCTCTAGCAGAAATATACGGGGAGATACGATTTATTTATTTACACAATTATAAGATTATTACAGACACGCACTCACACACACACATACATGCAGAAAACTTTGTGAAACCACTTTATTTTAAATAAAGGATGTTTTAAAATATCTAAAAATTGATTATATCTGAAAACTGAAATAACTGATTGAAGTGGAATCTTGGTTTCGGATTTTATTTGCAAACACAATACTTTTCCTACATACCTACGGTATAAATGAGGAAAAGTAAAAATATTTTTTAGTTTTCAAAACTATTACCGTAAGCTTATATGCATCAAAATTCGATGAAACTCTTCTTCATTTCAATATTTTTTTTAAGTATATTGCAACAAAAAAAAACATAATCATACATGAAAGTCTATGTTCTAAACTTTTTACAAAATAAAGTTTAACAATTCCTACCATCTCTAGATTTTTTATAAAGTTGAAAAAAACCCTCTTTTCATGCAACAAGCAGTTTTTAAAATATTTGTTTAAATGCATGTTTTGTAGTTGGAATTTTTATTTGAGATTTCCACCAACTTGTTCCTGCAGAAAAGTTTCAAATGTATTGTCTAGGGAAAATTCTTGGTTGTAAAAGCATTTTTACTTTTCCTCACCGTAGATACATAGGAAAATTAATATGTTCTACTAAAAACTCCCAAACCGATGACTCATCATAATTATCCGTTTAGGACATTTTTATGACGTTTTAACTGGTTTTCATCATGCTGTCTGTGTGTGCGTGTCACGCATAACTCTCGCTGAGCTGAAACGGCGAGTTTAAACGTTTCAACAAATCATACTTAAGGTCTAGTTGTGCTGCACGGAAAATAATTTGTCTAAATTCACTTTTTCCCTTTAGGAGTATTTACTTTATTCTTTAATTAGGAGTACCTTTATTTAGTTCACTTTATTCCCTTTATTAGGAGTACCTTTATTTAGTTTCACTTATTCCTTTAATTAGGAGTACTTTATTTAGGTTCACTTTTTTCCATTATTAGGAGTACTTTATTTAGGTTCACTTTATTCCCTTAAATTAGGAGTACCTTTATTTAGGTTCACTTTATTCCTTTAATTAGGAGTACCTTATTAGGTTCACTTTATTCCTTTAATTAGGAGTACCTTTATTTAGGTTCACTTTATTCCCATTAATTAGGAGTAACTTTATTTAGGTTCACTTTATTCCCTTTAATTAGGAGTACCTTTATTTAGTTTCACTTTCTACTAGGTAGAAAATATAGGTTCTACTATATTTTATTTTAATTTTTGTAGAATTTTCAAGTTTTTACGGCTGGAAATGTCTTACTGTTTCTGACCCTGATTTTTTTTTTCATCAAATCGATGCTAAAATAGCCGATTTTTTTTTTTTTTTTTTATAAAAAAATTTTTGAATTGCTTCGAGATCAAAACCTGTAGGCCTGAGTTATAAAAACGGAACCCTCCTGTGACATCAGACCTAACAAGGTTTGTTTATTTTTACGAAAAAAAGAATTAATTAAAACCAGGGAGCCAAACACACAGGTATTTATGCCTTGATGGGCAAAATTAAAGAGTATTGGATAATTGAAAAAAGGGGTGAAATTATAAAACCAATATACAACTTTAGGAAAACACGAGCGTTTATTTATATACCTGAGTAAATAAAACTTTTTGACACAACTCTAATAAAGAATTATTTCCTTCAACGTCTTATTTACCTTTTAGCATTCTGTTTGGAATACTGGATGTAACTCATTTATGAAATATTTAGTTTGAACATTTCAAGGTAACATTTCAAAACACATAACATTTGTTGGTCAAAGGTAACCTCTTTTAAGAGACTTGTAGCTAAAAACTTTATTTCCGTCGACAATTGATACATCAATTAGCTGCTAAGCCCTGAAAGCTGATGTTCCTCTAGTCGCGCATTTAAATTCAAATCCCGCACATAAGGAGAGGGGAAACACTCGTTACCCGATAGTATTCTTAATTTGAGAGATATCGTGTGCCTTACGCAAGGGTTGATTACCATATGTATGATGATAGTCATATGGTATCACCATATATATTGATAGTCATATGGTATCATTATATAAAGACCTAATCATACGGTCGAAATCTTATATGTTGTTTTTATTTATTATGACAAAAATTTCATAATTCTTTACTGTTTCTTATACATATGGTTAATAAACGCTATTTGTTATTATATATACACAGATATATTTATTTATATATACACACACACACACACACACACACATATATATATATATATATATATATATATATATATATTATATATATGTATATTATTAAATAATTACCTTATTATAAATCAAAAGTAAGTAAAAAAAAGCGGCGTGTTAATAAAAAAGCTTTAGAAACCATTCACTTATTCCGAGGAAAACCCTGAGCCAATGCTAAGGCAACGCTGTGCCAAGCTTGCAAGCTTGGAGACACTCTCTCAGACCTTCTTCTATTCATAATTAATAGCTTTCATAGATCCTTTTTTAATGTAAGAGTAGAACAAGAAGAGAGGGGGAGGGGAGTCTAAAGGGCGAGAAGAAAGAAAAATGGCTTGGATCCGAGTGACTCGTCCTGAATGATTAATTAGTTAAGACATTGTTATATTTTCAAGTCCTCACTAAGGATAGTTTAGAAATACGTTGTTCATGTCTCAATTACTGCAGTTCCACTTCGTTTTGGATCGGAATGCTTTCTGCTTGTAATAAAGCATGAAACCTTCGGCCTCTTAGTCCCCCCCCCCTTTGTGTATCATTAGAATTAATTACTTAGTGATACCCGTACCCAAAATGTACCAAAACGGTACCGTAAGTAGAAAATTGTACTATTTGTGTACGTGTTGCAACATATTAAATTTTCTCTAAGGAAAATCATACTTTCAAATCGAGAAAAAGTTTTTATTAAGAGAAACATTTCTTCGTAAACTCGTTTGCTAACCTACTTCTTTCCTGGAGGCTTTTTAGTAGTGTCCACGGATTCAGTTGCGCATACGTGCAGTGGTTAAAAAAATTCGTTTTTCAAAAAAACATCCACCCTTCATGAAAGATTTTATTGGACGTAAAACTAAGATTTTTTCTTATTTTTAATATAAAATTTTGTTCCCTAAAACTTATAAGTACTATTTTGAAAACAACCAAAAGTGAAGTAGTTAATAATTAATATTCTGAAAAAATGTTATTATTTAAATTTAATAAGTTAAACTTATTAATTTGTTACATTAAAAAAAAATTGCAATAAAATATGAAAAATAAATTAAAGTCTTCTTGGCCATTCCCTTTGCCATAGCCCCCTTTATATTCAAAAATCAACAAATTAAATGTTTTTCATTCAAAATTAATGCATCATTGATACAATTTATTACAAAAAATATTATTCTGTAATCTTCAATAGAGGCCCAATATGGGGGAAGGGGAAAATAATTTACTATTTATCGCAAATTTCAATTAGTCTTAAAAAGACAAAAATTGTATATAGAAATTGTTAATTTTGTTTAATTATCAAAATGACTCTTAGTTCTCTCTTGGCCACTTTATGACAAAGAGTACGTTTTCGGTACAAGTTTTATGGTACAATTTTTTTATTGCGATAAATATCCATTTTAAAATAGCAAACACTTTCATGCATAATAAAATTTTTTTGTCGATAAATGACATTTTTCTCATTTACACGTATGCGCTACCCTATCCGTGGACATACTGTATATTTTACTTATAACTTTTTTTGGTATACAAGTTATTTAATAAAATTAAACTAATGCTAATATTAAATGGAAGTTAGCACATTTTTTAGTCTTATATAGTTCTATATGTGAATTCTCTTAATTTTGCGGAATCATTAATGTCAGTTGTAGTGCTATCTACTAACTACAATATTTTAAATATTTAAAAACTCTTTGAAGTCTAACCAAATACTAATGATTTATTATTTTTTAAAATGACAATTTTAAATTTTAAGGTAAAAAAAGAATTAAAATATATTTCTGTTCGTGTACTTACACAGTAAATGACGTCATAGAAATCAAAAAAGTCCGATTGGACCTAAATATTTATTTTTGTACCAAGTGTCAACTGATGCTTGATCATTCACTCACTAGAAGCTACAAGGATAACACACACACACACACGTACAGACAGACAACTTTGTAAGGAAACACTCAGTTGATCTTAAAAACAGCTAAAACGGATAATGGGATTATTTATATTCATAACTACGTTATTTATATTGTAATTTAATATTCTTAAATTCATTTTCATATTTTGTAATATCAACTTACGACTTATCTTTTTGTTGATTTATTTTTATTTTCAATTTAATTTTTTTTCTATAATAATCTGAAGTTATCATATTTTTGTTAATTTTTTACTTTTTTTCTTAATTCATTTCTATGTGCCACTTATTATTCTTTATCTTTATTATTTTGTATTGGTTTATTATAATAAATAAATAAATAAATTCAGGTAAAATCCGGTTTCATATTTTTAGCTCAAATACAATACATTGCCTGTATACAAACGGTGTAAATTATGCCTGTGTACATGTAAGGAATAGAGATCACGTAAAAAATAATAAACAAATAAGATAACTCATAGAGCAAGTATTTGCTTTAATAAAATGTTTCGTGCAGGTCTGTAAGAAAAACAAATTAATAATTTCTTGCTCATAAGTATCATTGCAAGTTTTTGGTGAATTCCCCTTAATTCTTAATAAAATAAGATCAAAAAATTAAAGATGAGGTCAAATTGAGGGTTTTACAAGGTATAGAATGTTTTGTGGAGCTAATATTAGAAGAATGAGTATACTTGGGCATTGAGTTTAGAATGGTCATAGAGCTTAGCTGAGCATAGAGCATAATCAAGCTCGGATGATAACTTATCCAATAAGTATATAAAATACATTAGGGTAAACAGTAAATTTAGATCATAGCTTTATAACTTTTAACAATCATAACGAAATTAAGTTAAGATGTGAACTAGGTAATATATCTAGTTCTATACTTCCGGGTATAATCAGCTTTCTAATGTCTAATCCCTAGTATCTGTCATTTTGGTCAAAAACTAAAATAAACTTTGTTTAATCATAGAGATATTTATTTATTTATTTATTTACAATATAACGGGTTTTTAGCCCAATTGCTTATAAATTAAAATTATTGTAATTATAAAAAATTACATAAAAATTCATAAAAATTTTTATAGATATAAAAGTTAAGTTTAACAATATAAAGTTTACATTTTTCAGTTACATCAGGAACTATCACTATAATAAAGTGTTGTATACTTTTTAAAATACTGTAGGCAATATGAATTTAGAACTAAATATTTTAATATATATATATTACTAGAGGGGGCATATACGGTATCTCAATACATTAAGAGGGTTAAAACATTTTTTAAGGCTCTACGTAACATCTTTGTAACCTACTGTAAGAGTGTTTAGAGGTCATAATGGATAAGATTACAACAGATAGACACACCCAGACAAACACGCACACACACACATACAAACAAACATACACACCAACGTACAGACAAACAACTTTGTGGAAACCCCTTAGGAGGCCATAAAAACAAATAATTCCTGCGACAACCTTTTTTGGTATTTTTTCGCAAACAATAATTTTCAACATAGCCACGATATAAATGTGGAAAATAATATAAGATATAATGAAATTTTAATTTTATGGGTCGTAATATTTCTTTTTGAGAGCCAGGTTTGAATAAGTTTTTACAATTATATTATTACAAGTATCCATGACGTCAGGAATGGATTCAATTTAAACAAGGTTTAATTTATAAGGCTTGGGAAAGAAAAACTTGGCCTCTACATAAAGAAGATGCTCAAAAGGTTTTTCAATACTTTTAATGAATACTTTACAAATGTTAATTATATTACCAGAGAAAGAACTGCTCATTAGCAACAGTAAGTTTTTATTATTAATTAATGAATAATAATAACAAGCTGTTAAAAGTGAAACTAAGATTACTCATTACATCATAGAGATATATTACTAGAGGGGCCCTATTGGTTGAATTTTGATACATCAAAAAAGTAACCTGACCACCTCCGATTATTATTATCATCAAATAAAACAAAACAGAACAAAAAAACAGTAAATTATATAGTAGAATGTTCAAAATACAAACAAACAACGCAACACAAACAATCTGCGGGAAGCCCAAAACAATTGATTAATTATAACCTTTGCTCCCTCTTGGAGGAGGTTTCAATGAGCCCCTACAGAGCCCCTGTGAGCCCTGAGTTTTACAGAGCCCCTGAGAGCCCTACTAAAAATGTTTTAGGCCTCTCAATGTATTAAGATAGGCTATGCCCCCTCTAGCATATATCTCTATGCATTAAATATTATAGGAGTGAAATCAGCAACGGCCAGATCTCTAAATAAAATGGCTCGAAAATTATATGGCTGCTTCCCACAAATATGGTCGTGATTCTAATAGAACCCCCCCCCCCCATATTTTAGTGATTGGTTAGTTTGTTTAGATACCTAAATTACCTTTCGGTACGAATTATTAAATTTATAGAAGAAATTGACATTGAAAGTATAATTGATTTTTAAACAATACACAGTTGTACCCAGCAGATATTATTTCAACTGTAAGAATTATCTCAAGAAGAGCAAAACGATAAACTTACACTTGTAGTTATTGAACTATAATAATAATAATAATAAAAATGCCCGTTTAGAGCCTTGCGGCTAATCAGGGATAACCCCTGCGGGAACAACCTCGGGTGGTAGTAGCAACCGTTACGCTCAAAGTTTATTCTAAAGCTGGCGATAATTTATCTAAACAATAATGTTCTATAAACTGAGAGCGTAACCTGGGATGCGAACCCCAGACCTCCGTGGGTGTCAAAGGTCAGTTTAAAGACTAACGCCTTAACGACCTCGGCCACGGAGGCGGCTGTTATTGAACAACAAAACTAAATTAATATTTAACACATAAGGAAAAGGCACATAAGTCAAATTATTCAATTTTTTTATATGAAAGTAAGTAAGAATTTCTCAAACCTTACTTAACCAAACGTAAAAACCACTTAAGTCAAAACTATCGTTAAAAAAGATAGAGTAAAAATACATTTTTACGAAACCGGAATTATCCGTTTCAGGCATTTTTAAGGCCTCCATATTGGTTTTCGCAAAGTTGTCTGTCTGAATGTGTGTGTGTGTGTGTTATCAACGTAGCGCCCAGTATTTATGCTAAAGAGTTGAAATTTTGTACAAAGTTCAGTCTACCGCTGTATTTGCGCTATTCGGAAAATAGTTTTTTATGTCGTCATGAACCCGCAATAATGACAGCAAAAATTTCGAAAAATTATAATAACGGAAAAATGATGCGATCGGATTGAGATTTGGCACGCATGTGACTGACTACGTATAAGTCATATATATGTATATGTGCCAAGTATCATCTCATTATCAGCATTAGTTCATGAACTGAATTTTATTTAAATGACATATGTGCTTTTTCCCGCCGACCCTAAATTTATACTGCAACACGTCTTCGTGTTGCAGGGGGCTGCAACTGGGCAGCCCCCTGCTCCTTTGTGTTACTGGGGACTGCCCGTCCCCAGTAATTAAATCCGTTTAATCCCATCCAGGCACTGATCCGCACCATCCTACCTAATTATTACTTTCCGATTGCTGCTTCAGTATTGGACTTATTGGGTGATCACAATTATCTCCCTTTCACTACGATTGTGGCGAGGAAAATTAATATATTATATATATATATATTAATATATTATATTATATATATACACCAAGGTTTGTACACAAACTCTTTGAAAAATATTATTTGTAATAACTCTGAAACCGAGATTTCCAATACCTTATTGAATGAACCTTCAAATTTTATTTTCGCAAAAAAGTGAAGGGGGGAATCCATAGGAGAGTCACGAAATCTTGCTATTAATATTGTACAGGCAGTAGTGGGAGGACTTACACACTTCCCTAACCTTTTCTTTTAAACATTAATTATATCAACACTTTCTATTATATTTATAAGTAGAAATGGTGCGAAAGTTTTGTTGGGAAACCTGACCGTGACCTGAATTGATCATATTTATGAATAAAATATAAATAATAAGAATGTTTTCTTACAAATACTCAAGTATTCATGGTGCCAGTATCGACAATCAGAGCTACGACAGCTTGAATTACATCAAGATTTAGGGCAATATTAGAGAACATTACTTTAGTTTCATTCAGAGTTATGGAACTGAGTATATGTCACATTTAAACTTAGGTAATGTTCTACAATACAGCCCTGAGAGTGTTATTCTAGAATCTAGAACATTACTTAAGTCAAAGTTAGACTTCAATATGTACTTTTAACACAGATATAAGTCTCACTCAAACTTAAATAATGTTTTAAAATAGCCCTAAGAGTATTCTAGAATATTATGTAAGTCTTGTGTGAGACTTATGTATGTGTTTTTAACTAAGTATATGTCTCACTCAAACTTAGGTAATGTTATACAACACAGCCCTAAGAGTAGTATTCTTAAATCTAGAAAATTACATAAGACTGAGTGAGACTTATGAATGAGGTTTTGACATAGATACAAGCCTTACTCAAACTTATGTAATGTTCTTTAATACTTAGTGGAATTGCAGAACAATAACTAAACTGTGATAGTAAAATGAGTTTTGGAGTTTCCAAATAGGGAGAAAAGAAAGATGTCTGTCCACTTAGTATATATTTATAGACATTAAGATGTCACTCCACTTAGTAAATATATTTATTCACAGAGAGATGTCACTCCGCTTAGTACATATTTATTGACAGAAAGATGTCACTCCACTTAGTATATATTTATTGAGATTAATGTAAAATATTATTATTTAAGATTCTAAATTGTGTCCATAGTACCTGGAAGTCATATTGACTTAAGTCTTTCGTAAACACAAAGACAAAATATAACGTTAGTCGAGATCAGACTAGAGCTTTGGCTTAAGATATTTGGGGAAAAAATAATGTTTATGTACATTCGGTGGAAGATAAGAAGAAGTAAATATGTTATTGACTTGGTTATTTTCAATATTTAAATTTTGTTTTGCTGCACGTATATTTTTGTTTGATATATTTATCCCGTGTTTTGTTGTGAGACTAATACCAGTAATGGTGAGTAGTTAGATGGAAGGATAATTC
This sequence comes from Microvelia longipes, assembly GCA_018340805.1. NCBI lineage: Eukaryota > Metazoa > Arthropoda > Insecta > Hemiptera > Veliidae > Microvelia > Microvelia longipes. Next base: position 2,075,301 of record JACMZG010001908.1, read on the forward strand.
CTATTAAAAATAACTTTTTGCGATGACTTTATTTTCTATTATTTTATGTAAATTTATTTTGTAATAATTTATAAAAAAAATTGCTATCTCAAGATTTGGTTTTTCAATCAAAGATACAATCAGTTGACTGTACTGTCTGTTACACTTAAATATAATATAATTATGTGAATGTTCACTTACAATAAAAGTGATGGAATTTCCCTCCCAGGTTTTCCTTGTAATATCTTTGAAAGACAAGATACAAAGTTTTAAAATTAAAATGTAACTTCTAACGTTACTTAATACAATTAGAATTAAATTATTATAACTCAAAAAGTGGAAGAAAAAAGAATAATATAATTTCAACTAAATCTGAAGCGTAAACCTAAAACGAGTAGCTAACCCTTTGATATAAAAATAAAATACAGAGTTAAAACTCCAGGCATTCCTTACAATGAAGAATCGGTGTCATGATAGCCCGTCATATCCAGACTCCAGCACGCCGATATCCAGGGGTAACTGGAAACCACTTCAGCCCCCCAGATCAAGTTCAAACTCATATATGTCAATCATTACTTTAAAAGCAACCCAATTTAACAACCTGATAGGGCACTATTTATACTTAGACAATTAAGCACCAAACAAATATATATAAATTAAAAGTTTGACATGTTATAAACAAATTAGAGACATAATTATTTATAAATATTTGAACTTATTAAGTTAAATAAGCCAACTCAAGTCCTATCACTTCAACTTTATTCTTTGTAAAAGGTTACAATATTATATTTACTTCATTTTTTACTTTTAAAAAATATGTATTATATTTCTTATTTTTAAACAAGTTTTTTTAGTAGGAGAAGTGTAAGCTTTTTCACTTGAAATTTTCTTTATGTATTTTTAATTTGTATAATTATTTTCTTGTACTTGTAGAGTTTTCTCGTAAGAAATGTTTGACATTTTTACGCTTTAGTTACTTTTTTAGTCGTTTCTATAGAATGTTAACTTGATGGATCATATTATTAATTTAATTTATGGATATAAAAAACTTTTTAATTGAATAACAAAATCAGTCTTACCTACATGGTAACATCTTGAGGGTAAAGTCAGAAATGTATATACGGACACACATCATTACGCAAAACGCTATGACCTGTCTCTCTTGTGTGTTTTTTTCTTAGTAGATTAGCAAGCGAGCAAAGTGATAGCTGTTTACTATATTTAATATAATGTATGTAATAAAAAGCATCATTCTCTCCACAAAATATATTTAAATAGCAAACCGGCTTTCAACCCACAAGTTGGGTAACAAGAGCCTGTGGGTTCTTGTTAGTTATGACAGCGACTTACAAGGACTCACAAGCTCAATAATTCTCTTCTCACCGGCCTGAAGATGACCTTTGTGGGTTTTTGCTATTTAAATATATTTTGTGGAGAGACTGATATTTTTTATTAAGGTTTACTCCACTTGCGCTGTCTTATTTATAGTGTTTATATTATATGCAATTTAATTACAACTGAAGTAATGCTCTACTTACTATTTATATTGTGATTTCAGCAAGCTAGTTGAGAATGAGCACTGAAGCGCTCTCTGTTTCTATATTATTCTATCCTTATAAGTGAACACAATACTAGTTTTATAGTACATAAAAGATAACAGTTCAGTAGTTCAGGTACAATGATAAACCACAAATACCGCTGCCTTATGTTCGTAGTACTATCAATTACATAAATTAAGAACATTAGGTATTACTAATAAATTTTAATGTCAAGGTAAATATATAATAAAGGTTGTAGCTGGAACTCAAGGTAAGTACTCACCGGATCCAGCTGTTGCCACAAAAACAACTAGCAATAACCAGCCTTTATTTGGCATAACATTTTATTTCTGGTTTAAATTAAATAAAACGTACTAAAATTACAACAAACAGATTCCCATAAAGTGATTCCCGGACTACCACACGTAAACTTTGAACCGCAAACAAAACACAATTGATAACAATTAATGTTTATTACGCTTCAGATAATAAATAATTATCTATTATTTGTTTTAATTAAGAAAACAATTAATTTTATAATTGTTGTTTTACCTTTACGATAATGGATAATATTCTTTTAATTGTGTTTTAAAAGATGAAAATTAATTTTATAATTAATTTTAAACAACGTATATAACCGTTGTGTATCCAGCATAATTATCTTTTATATTTTTAGCTGCAGATTACATCTAATTGGATCTCTAAAACAAATCAGATTTAATTACACTTTACTTCCTCCGGCATTTGATTATGAAATTATATTTTCCTATTATTCTTTTTAATTCATACATTTTTCCCTCCCGCCTTTCAATTTTTCAACCTTCATTGTTTTATATAAAAAAAAAAAAACAATAACCAACAAAAATGAAAACTAAACAAAACAGAACAATAAGAAAAAATAGGTAAATTGAAAGGATAATTATAAAGAATATTTAAAAAAATAACCAAAACAACCTTTCCTCTTCTTTAGTATAAAATAATAACTACGATTTCTCAAATGAATTATTATCTTCCAAGTTAAGATTGACATCTAGAGGAACAAATTCTTATCAAACTAATAGTAATGTATGCCACTAAGCAACTAAGATGGATGTATTTATGTCACGGAAATTAGATTTACCCACAAGCGACGCGAGTCTATTTACCTAGACATAATGACAGCCAGCCTTATACGATGTTCATTAAATTGAAGAAATCGATTTTTTACAAAAAGTTGTTTCAAATCAGAGAAATAAATCTGACTATCTTAGGCTACCAGGTTGGGAGGGACAGGGGATAATGCGTTGGACTCTCGATGGAGAAATTCTGTAGTTCAATCCTTGATTCCTGCATCAAGTTTTAATGTAGTCTTTTTAATCAAGGTTTTTTATTGGCAAAAGTATAAGATATTTGTTTTATAATGTAAATTGGAGCCATATGATATTTATTAGTTTGGGGGGGCGTTGTATAGTTTTTTGGTATGAATTTTATTTATACTTCTCTGTGCGTGTGAGAGGGTTTTTTTTTTATTTATGAATAGTTTTAATACTTTTGGTTTAGATTTTTTCTATTTTTTATTTTATTACTATTTTGGCAGGATTGTCAATAGATTATATTCTTAATGGTATTTTGTATAAGTTAAAATAGCAGGGTTGTTTGGAGAAGTGACTAAAAAGGTTTCATATGCAGTCTGCGCACTGAATTTTAAGGGATGGACCTAGCATTTACCAGTAAAATTAAACGAAACCTCAATTACGTTGATCCGAACGTGGTTATAATATAAAGGTTATATTATTAACCTTTATATTAATATAAAGGCATAATTGCCGCTACGCCGCAATTATGCCGTCGTAGCGTAAACTATCTAGTTAAAATAGCTCTAGTTAGTGTAGTTTAATATTATGTAGTTATAATAAAATGTGTTCTTTTTGCTTGGACTCGCACTATTTAAAATCAATAACGTTTAAATGTCGACAAATTTTTCTTTTGACGGAAAATACTTTTAAATAATCTAAATACTCTCACGATAATATATGTTTTCGGTATCGGGATTAGTTGGATTTGACGGTTTAATCCCTGAATTTGAGGAGAGTGATTTGTTCGGTGTCAACCCAGGAGCCGAAAATGCAGTGGGCAACGCGCACAATGGCCATCATCATCAGGTCAGTAACCACAGGCAGATACGAACAATCTTTCAGAGGTACCCAACATCATTTCGAAACCTTTTATTGGACAAAAAGTGGTGATCCAGAAATAACGGCCAGAAACAAGAAGCCTACGTCACTAAAATAAGTGTATTGCAAAACAATTCCACTACACTGCAGAATGGAAATTCTCTAGTAGATGTTGAATGGATAGAAAGTGACGGCTCCGTGAAAGGCAAGAAAAATGTGGATATCAGCACTTTGCAAACTGACCCCAGTCCTCGAATACTCTTAAAACACAAAACGCTGAGGTAATCATTTCTAATGTAAACAATGAGATTGATGTACCATCAACATCTACCGGTTCTATTAACAACTCAGAACAAAGTGAATTACCCCCGCGTCCAACGTAGTATGTGATATTTGCGGACAGTCTTTTAAGAATAAGCGAGGCCTTAGCATTCATTTCAATAAAAAACATCCAGTGGAAGCAAACACAGCTAAGTTAAACGGTCTAATTTCTAACCAAGCCCACTCTAGTAAATCTGTTGATCCTACTATTAAAAATAAAATTGACTCATGGGACAAACAATTTAAATCCATTTTAAAATCTAATGACGACTTTGATCCTGTACTCTTCGATAACGTGACTAATGGCTTTTTGACGTTTTTAAAAGAAGCGAATGCTGAGCTGCCTGGACCAAACATCCTGCTCAACGGTATTTCAAATTACGTAAAAAGGATAAAACGAACAAAAGGAAAAGGAGCCGGAAAAGTTTCTAATCCTCAGAGAAGCAATAAGAAGGACAGAGACGGAGACAAGAGCAGTATCAGTATGAGGTAGCTCAGTATTATATTACAACAGACGTAAAAAAGTTGTCCAAACTATTATGACTGCCGATAAACCCAAACAGTGCCCTATTGACATCAAGCAAGTAGAAGATCACTACAGACCTATATTTGAATATTCCAATAATCGCGTACGTGAATCTTACGAGCAAACCGTTCCTCAAGAAACATAGCTTCTGTGAGCCTGAAATCAATACACAAAGCAATAAAATCAACTTCGTTAGACACGTGTCCTGGTCCTGACGGTGTTCTTATTAGGACAATAAAACGGCTTGAGGTGGCCCATATTATACAAACCATAATCGATATTTTTTTGAAATATTCATATTTGCCTGATGCGTTTAGAAGAGGTCGTACAGTACTTATTTACAAAGGTAAAGGCAGAAGTGATGATGTGGCGTCATGGAGGCCATTACAATGTACTCTATCTTGAGAAGATTAATAGAAAAGGTACTTGATGGCGAACTTCGACAGCAAGTAACTTTTCATTCTTGTCAGAGAGGTTTTGTGAAGGGTCTTCCTGGTTGTCATATCAACTCTCGGCTCATTGATGCTGTTTTAAAACACGCTAAACAAAATGGTAATGATAGTGCTGTCGCTTTTCTGGATGTTACCGGTGCTTTTGATAATATTGGTCATCTTCATGTAATAAACACTTTAAAGGCTAGAGGCGTTTCCGACAATCTGATAAAATGTATAGAAGCCCTACTGTGCTTTAACTTAATAAGAATACGCGTCGGTTTTCACGACACTGACGATATACGTGTTGAGACAGGCGTTCCACAAGGAGGACCTCTATCTGCTACTCTTTTTAACCTGGCTATAGATCACATCTATAGAGAGTTTTGTGACCCCCAGTCTCAAACCAATACGGTTATGGCCTCAATCCAGGTCAGGAAAAAATACTTCTATCGGGGTTCGCCGACGACCAAGCTGTCACCGCCTCCAGTGTTAGTGCAGCAGAAAGAGTTATTAACAGTATAGCTAGTAGATTCAAGGAAATTGGCTTAAATATCAACCCGGCTAAGAGTACGTGCATTATTTTATCTAAAGGTAAACTAATAAGCTCCAGATTAAATCTAGAAGACGGAAGCTATATAACATCTAATAGCGATAACGAAATTATTAAATATTTAGGATGTAGTTTTACAGGTGAGATTGTTAATGATGACGCTGCAATAGAGAAACTGAATACCAACCTGAACAATCTAGTCACTTCTAATCTGCTAAAACCTGACCAGAAACTCAACATATTAAACCAGTATATTTTTCCAACGCTTACGTACCCTCTTCAAACTGCTCCTCTGACTAAACTTCGTCGGCTTTTCTCGAAGGTGTTGATGTCATGATCCGGAGAAGTACCAAAGCAATCGTAGGACTACCAGCCAACACTTCTACAACTATGCTGTATGCGCCTCGCCGTTATCGAGGATTAGGTATTCTTCGTTGTTCGTGGGAAGCTCCGTTACAACATATGAGTATATTGCAAAAATTAAGAGACGTCGATGAAGTGCAATTACAAGGTATACTCGATTATGACGCCGAACTGTCTGATTGTGCTGATCGTCTTGGTCTTGAACTTCAAGATCTAAACGGTCGAATTGGTATAAAAAATATTCGACAATCCCTTTGCGAAAAATCGTTTGAAGAGTGGTCAAAGTGTAAGTGGCAAGGAATCGGAGTGTGCCACTTTAAGGAAAACACCAAAGCTAATGAATTCATTAGTAATAGGCAAATCCTTACAGGTTCCGAGTGGACCAACGCGATCAAATTGAATATCAACTATGCCCCTCTACGTGGTGTACCGACTACAGGCAGCAAGTATACAGGAGACGTGGGACCCCTCTATCGCAAATGCAGCAGAGAGACTGAAACACCAGCACATGTGCTTGGTAATTGTCCTAACAACATGCTTCTTGTTACTCGCCGCCACCATAATGTCAAACACACCATCATTGACTTGTTAAGAGAAAAAGGTTACACTTGTTATGAGGAAGTCTTCGGCGTTGATACAAATGGTTCCACGAGGTACGCAGACATTAAGTAAGGAAGCTTTGGTGATTGACCCTACAGTGAGGTACGAGACTAACGATCCTTTACAAGGTGAGAAAGAGGAAAAGAAACAGATTTACGAAAAGTGTTTAGATTATTATAAAGAGAAATACAGAGACCAACAGGGCGACAGAGAGTTCCGAGTAATAGGACTATGGTTTGGCTCGAGAGGTGCCATTCCTACAATAACATCAAAATTCTTCGACGATATGGGAATTGACCCCAAAAAACTGACGCAAATATCTGAGAATATTATTTTAGATTCGTTAGGAATAATTAATAACCATGTGTATAATTAACTTATCTAGTTTTAGATATAATGTACAAATTTAACTTTCTGTTTGTTTAACCTAATAATTTATTTTATGTATTTAATTTTTTTTACTATAGTTTTACTTATTTCATTGCTAATTGTCATGTTTAATGTGATTGATTAGTACGCTGTGTGTTTTAGCAACCATTGTATATGAGCAGCCCACTATGTATTTTTTTGTAAATATATTGTGTTTCTCTCTTTTTTCGTTCCTGGATATAACTGTTATTTTTTTTAGTTTCCTCTCTGGATTTTTTAGGCTAGATGAAATAGTTTATTTTATTTACTTGTTCTAGTGTATTTATTATATTGTTTATTTTAATTTAAGAAGTGTGGTTTCTTAAGTTTTCATTCTTGCTCCGGTATATCTTGTATTTTTATTTTTAAGGTGTAGTTTTATTTGGAATAGACATATAAATTTTAAAATATTATAATAAATTTATTAAAAATTTAATTTCAAATCAGAATTCAATCATATTATTGAAAATAAACAGAATTTTGTATTAGCAAGCGTAATTCGGCGATTAATACGAAGTGGAAATTTTAATAAAGAGGTATTACACACTCTGTTAAACTTATCAGAGCCGGAGCCGTAGCTTAGTCTTAACGTAGACTTTGTTAATGTAAACATAGCCTTGAATCAAGTTTAATGTCTATTGTTAATTGACAATTATCATTCTCTGTTAAAAAATTCTGCATAAATTGTTCCTATTTTCTACTCTAATTGCTCTCTTACTCCTATAATTAAATGCTCAAAAGTTAAAATCTTAAATACCCCTAGTGGCGTAAAATTTGTGTATGTAAAATTTTTATATGAAATATATTTTTGGTATCAGGAATCCAATTTTATTCAAACGGCCGTTTGATTGAAATTGGAAAAGCCTGCGCTAAGACTTATAAAGAAGAAGATTTTGTATCTGAAGAAGACAACAAAAAGTCCATGTTGGCATATCTGCCAGGGCTACATGTTCGGTGATATATCACCTGCACTTACTTACTATCACTCTAACTAGATGTTTTGCAGTTATTCATATTTTTTTTTTTCGCTGACACATATGTCAAATGTTAATTATTTAAAATAAAATAATTAAACATTATAAAAATTATTAAAATTATATCGAAATATGACATGATAGACTAAACCAATAGTCTGACGGCAATTGTCTAATTCCACGGCTTTGCTTTAATGTTTTGGTTGATTTTAGTTGCCTGACCGGCTGCTAACATAAGTTTATGCTTTTGCTTGTGTCACCGAAATACTCCAAATATGGTTCTTATATCTATCCACAACTCGTACTTTTCTGTCACCAGGGTAAACTTGAATAATTTTTCGTATGGGCTGTATGTTTCTATTGCTGTTATTATCTGCTATAATAAGAATATCGTCTATTGTAAGATTTTCTATATTTAAGGTTGGAAATTATTCCTTTGTCAGTGACACCAAAATCTATCACCGTAATGTTGAGCTATTGTCCACATTTTGCCATGATGAAGGACTTCATCAGTAAACACTCTAGGTGCAACTACATTATAATCCCATACAATAAGAAAGTGATTTAGTGAAGGCTTTCTGGACGATCGAAGCAAATCCGACACGGCGATGAAAAGTTCCTGGTTACCCTGTACTCGAATTTTTATTCTCAGTTTAAGCGTAGCGATACTAAAATTATTACTCTGTAGTCGTTAACTTTTTACTCAGGTAGTGAAGAAAAATCACAAAGCACACCGTGTCCGATTTTTTTTCCTAAAACACGTAACAGCCACTATAAGTAGTCCAATAATAATAAAACTACTTGAAGCATGACTAAGAAAAAATTAAAATAATTGATTAAACAATAAAACGAAATGAAAAGAAGAAAAAAAGGAATAAAAAGATAAGGATAATAGTTGAGATAATGGGCCACTTGTTACTCGAACGCAAGACTCGCTCAGTGCTTTGTACTGATGAAGTAATAAACACAAACAAACTTACCAAACATTTTATTAACTCTTTTTAATGCCTCTCTTTGCGTCTGTTTTTAAACCTAAAAGTTAATACTTTTTTAGCGTTAAAATCCTTAAAGTTTTTTCGAGTAAACCATGAAACTGTGAAGTACTTAGAGTTAATTGTTTAAAAATGATTTAAATTAATTGTTTGTGGTTTATAGAGAAGAAAAATGATTACAATATACAATCTCACATTGTAATTTTTTAAATAGAAATTTGAATAGAAAGCCTAACGGGTTAGTCTAACATATGCTCTCAGGTATTGAATTAACGTAAATTATGATAGCTACAATAAAAACAAGTCCAGTCAATCAGACATCTAGCCTCTCTCGCATAGATGATAGATTCCCTTTCAAGGTGGCAGGTAGTCGCTACCATTTCGCTAAGTCTAAGATAGAAGATGGGTAGCTATTCTTTTGTTCTCAAACTTTTGGCTACCGCCGCTGTTCTGAAAAGTCGTGGAGCCCAAAAGCCAAAATAAAGATATTTGTTAAAAAAACCTATTTTTACATGAGCCCCAAAGGATTTTTTACAACGCCGCCAAATTTTGTTTATGCAACATGTTAATGTTTAAACCTAAGGTAGTGTATTGCTTCCTTATATCTGCAAATACAAGTCTTGCTTCTTCTTTCATCTAGAACCTCAGCTGGTCCCAAACTTGAAGGTTTTGTTAATATTGTGTTAAAAAGGGACAGATCATTGCAAATGCCACTAGTAGCTGGCCAAATAATCATTTCTTACTGGCTAAAAAAGTAAAAACATTATCTAGATAAACAATGACAGAAAGGGGGGGCTTATTTTAAAATTACATTGCTTTCTATCCAATGAATTAGGAAGTAAAAGGTTCTATACAAGAAACAAAACGTGACGTCACAGAGACCAACCTCTGAAGTAAATACTAGATAAATCCTATAACATGTTAGTAAAGCCTCCGAGATATCACAGAGTCTCTCTACTCGACCACTCAGATCCTGGTGTAGAGCACAACAAACATCTGTGTAGCGTCTCTCTAGGACACATCCTACTCTCTAGAGAGAGTATATAAAGAATCTTAAAACATTAAATTTTATGTTTACGTTGCTCTCAAGGGGATAACACAAGACAATACAACGTAAATTTGGACAAATACCAGAGCTCAAGGTTCTGCTCCAAGGCTTACCTATCAGTGGAATCATGAAGCAGGAGAAACTGTCAGTTTTTTTAAACCAAATGCTCCAAATTTAGATTCCCGTCAAAACATTTAGGACTTTAAAATAAGTAGGCTGAATGCACTATAATATATTTTAAAAAGCCAACAGATTAGAAACATCTGTTGGCTTAGAATTAGTTGGTAGGAGTAAAGTTTCATAGATGTTCGATACTCAAATATTCGATATAGAATATTTGGGTGCGAAAAGGAAGGTAATTGAAGCTTTGATGTAACGAGTAATTAAAAGGATCAGTTCAGACACAACCCTCAGATAAAAATTAAAAAGTATTGAACAATTTACTTCCATCGGAATAAAAACGGTGATTTTTAGGAAAGAAGTCAGGAAAAAATTGTGACGCAGATATTTTTAACTCTACAAATTTTATCGCTCTTAATAATTTTTATTAAATTTATTTTCTAAAAGTACATTACGAAATAATCATATACGGAGCTGTATTTTTTAAGTTTGTTTAAAGTCTAACAATTCATACCATCACAACTTTTAATAAAGTTGAAAAAAAACTTTTTATACAACAAGCAGTTTAAAATATTTGTTTAAATGCATGTTTTTTCGTTGGAATTTTTGATTCGAGATTTCCTCCAACATGTTCTTGAAGAGAGTTTAAAATGAATTGTGTAGAGTACATTTTTGATTGTTAAAAGCATTTTTTAAAGTTGATTACACTATATTTTTACATTTTTTCGCCAACTATTATAGGTGAAAGGAAAAGTATTGTGATCATCTTAAATTTCGAAAGCTGGAGTTTCATTATATTTATCCTTTTTTTTAATGACGTTCTAAGTAGTTTTCGTTTTGCTGTGTGTGTATGGGTGTATATGTGTGTATCTGTCATGTCTGTGTCACTCATAACACCTGCTGTGTTTATGCTAGAGAAGTGAGAATTAGCACAAAAATAAGACATAAGGTCTAGTTGTGCTGCTTATAGGATAACAATAATTTAAATCTATGTATATTCTATGTATAATCTATGTACCTATCTATTTATGTATAAAAATATAATATTTATTTATAATATTATGTATTATGTATAATCTATGTACCTATCTATTTATGTATATAAATATAATATTATTTATTATTATAATATTATATTTATTATTATATTATTATTTATTATAATAATATTTATTATGTATAATCTATGTACATATCTATTTATAGGATAACAATAATTTAAACCTATGTATATTCTATGTATAATCTATGTACCTATCTATTTATGTATCTAAATATCATATTTATTTATAATATTATTTATTATTATATTATTATATTTATTATTATATTATTATTTATTATAATAATATTTATTTATAATATTATGTATTATGTATAATCTAAGTACCTATCTATTTATGTATATAAATATCATATTTATTTATAATATTATTTATTATTATATTTAGGGTTTTTTCTCACTTAGAAAGTGGTTAATTGTAGAGCGGACACTGTGTGCCAAGTTTCTACAATTTTACTTGTTTTTTTTTTGTTTTTTTTTTTAATTTATTGCGAGGTCTAATACAGAAAGACTGAAGTAATATTACCAAATGCTTTAGATAATGATAACATTCTGAGGGCGTGATATGCGAGTCCAATGTCATAACTACGCATCACTAATTTATTGCGAGGTCAAATACAGCAAGACTGGAGTAATACTACATTAGGCCTCTAGAAATCATGACTTTCTGAGGACGTGCAAAGCGTGTCTGAAGTCATAACACATCAGACTTGGTATAACCATTTAGGCCTGAGGTCGAGCGCAGCGTGGCCGAAATAATACTAATTTAAGCTTTAAATAATCATGACATTGTGAGAAGGAGCAAGACGGGTCTGAAGCTGTGAGGGAAAGTACTGAGGTACCCTGTGCCTGATTTTGTAATTATATGTATAATCATTATTTAACAATTACGTATTATTAATTAATTACGTATGTGTCTTTACTGTTGGTTTCTTCAGACGCATTTGAGCTAATGCTTTTGTACAAAGTAGGGAAAACTGAGATTTTTAAGAGGGCGTCAAATGTAGAGAGCTGATTTGAAAAGGCAAGCATAAAAGGAATAAACAGGATACTAATGTGGTATATAAGATGTTGATCCTATCATTTAAACATGTGGGTTTCCTTTGGTCATGTCGCGGATGCGATGTTTTGATGTTTTTGTTTTGATAGCTTTGACAGTTTGTAAGTTTTGTGAAATAATAAGAGAAATCTTAAAGGAAAAGTTGCTTAATTTATCTAGTTTAATTAGAGTCCAGCACATAGTGGTAGCAGAGAACTATATACGATCCAGCGAACACCAGAAAAAGGTATAATTAGTTTAGTAAAGAAAAAAAAAACGATTTAAGTCATGTCAAGCCAGGGAAACATCAGAAAGGCTCTAGACCTGCTAAGCATCGTGTAACAGCTCTTATTACGGGACCTGCAGAAAAGAATACAGGACAAAAACTCTTAACGAACACCAAATTGACGGCTTTTTAGACAAATTAACAGATTCAGCCAGGGATATTTTAAAATAAGAGACCAATTGAGGATTTCAGCAGTAGGGAATCAGAAGAGTTAGAAAATTGACGGGGAATTAGAAGATGAGACCATAATTAGATTTGACATTGACGAATTATTATGTGACTTAAAAATTGAGCAGGGGAGAATCAAACAAAAAACTGTAGAAGATAAAGTCAAATTTGAATCAGGGCATAATGCAGGGGCAAATTATGTTGTTAAACTTCCGGAATTAGTCATATCAAAATTTAAAGGAGACGAATCATGGTTCGAGTTTTGGGACTCTTTCGAATCGGCCATAGATTTCTAGAACGGGACTAAAAATGTGGATAAATTTAACTATTTAAAATCATATTTAACGGGAGAGGCATTGAACTGTATAGCAGGGTTATCGATTACGAATGCAAACTATGACATAGCAGTGGATCTACTTAAAGAGAGATACGGGAACAAATCAGGAATAATAAGTAATTTATACGACAAACTTAGAACTTTGGAAAAGCTACAGAAAAGACAGGGAAATTGCGACAGACGTACGATAAAATTGAAGCATGCTTAAGATCACTACAGGCTCTTGGGGAAGACATAACACACAGTCATTTGGTACCATTAATCATCTCCAAATTTCCACCAACCATAATTTTGAAACTTGAAGAACAAAAAGATACTGGGAAAATTACAGCAAAAGAACTGAGAGATTTTTTGAATAAGCTGATTTTAGCACGGGGAATTAGATTTGGGGAAATAAAAATTGAAGAAAACGTAGATGATGGGATCAGGAGCTACATTAGTCCAAAAGTATCAGAAGTTGAACCTTTTGTAAAGTTTGTGATGGTGGAAAACACTGGAGTGATCAGTGCAACAAGTATAAGACGTTTGAGGACAGAAGAAACAGATTATTAGAAAAAGGCGCGTGTCTTATTTGTTTATCAACTCATCATACGACAAAATTTTGTAACATTATCAAGCCATGTTACTACTGCAAAATATCAAATAGTCACAACCGTAGTATATGTCCCAAAAAGTTTGGAGAGAGCAAACTAGGACCAAAATGTGAAAAGTACAGTTACGGCTATAACACGGCGAGTTAGAACACAATGAGATAACAAAAGAATAAGTAAAAGAGAAAAATCTGGTGCAGGAAACTACAAATTTGCAAACGGCTAAAGTAAATATAGTTAATAGGATAAATCAAGCTGTGAAACGGGCAAAACTTTTGTTAGACTGTGGCAGTCAGAAATCATACATTACGGAAAGAATGGTCAGAGAACTACAGCTTGAAAAGTATAACGAGGAAGAAGTATCAATTTTCGTATTTGGAGCGGATAAACCAAAAAAAATCTCATCTGCAACGGTCAATTTGGCAATAAAATTAAAAGACGGGAAAGAATTGGATATTTTAGCGAAAGTAGTCCCATCAATTGTAAAGGAACACGGAGATTTAAATTTAACTGCGAAAATTATGAAAAGTTACCCGAATTTGTATTTTGCAGATAGTTTAGAAGGGCAAGAAAATAATAAAAGGGAAGAAATAGAATTGCTTATCGGAAACGATTATTATTTTGATCTGATTCAGTCTGATAGAATAGAAGTCATGCCTGGTTTCTATCTGATTAGTTCCAAAATAGGTTGGGTACTTAGTGGTAGGTATAATAGGAATATGCTAGAAAATAAAAGTAAAACAGAGAGTAGTTCATGTACATTAGTTTATTCTTATCCTGGGAGAAATCGTTTTAATATACGGAAAGAGGAAGTAGACTCAAAATTTGATGATTACAAGAAAAATAAAATTAACGCAAGTTTAAAGAAAAGTTTTAGAGAAGAGGCTTTAAGGAAGGAATTGAAAATGGAATGCAAGAGAGAAGAAATAAAATTAAATGTTACAAGACGATTCGATAGGCAAGTTTCACTTGATATTGGGATGAAGACTGAACAAGATGTTAAGTCACTCACTAAGAGTCATTCTAATTTAAATACTCGGCGAACCAAAAAAACAAAGGAGGAAAGATATTAGCAGGCACTTGAGTACGAAGGTTGTACAAGAAAATTTAAAACCTTTTAATTCTGGATTACTATTTGTATGGATAATATATATTATAAGAGTTGTAGGGTATTTTATCAGTTTCGGGGTATCGTTTACTATAGAAACAATATTAGATAACTTATTTAGGCTATATTTTTCAAAATTTGATGTTGGGTTAGGAAAAAACAAGTATAACGTACATACTAGACCAATCACTGAAAGAAAGAAAATTAAGAAAACACTTCATAACAAACAAAAGATTAAAAAAAGAGTTGTTAAAAAACAAACTATTAAACCCCCAGATAGAACAAGAAATTAAGAAGTATCTTCAATCAATAAATTACATTCCATAGTTAACAGAAAAATAATAATAAAGTTAAGGAAAACAAGTTTCATTGTTCATCATTTTCATGATTATATAGAAGAAGGTTACTAGTTAATTTTAAGTTTGAGTTAAAAAATATTTCAAAGAGAAAATATAACAAATAGCTGAGTAAGGATTAGCGAAATGTAGAAGTGGCAACTGCTCAAAGCTTGAGGCGGGAGGATCGCAAGAGCGAAGAAAACGACTCTTCCAAACAAGCTGCGGCCGGAGTGTCGCGGATGCGATGTTTTGATGTTTTTGTTTTGATAGTTTTGACAGTTTGTAAGTTTTGTGAAATAATAAGAGAAATCTTAAAGGAAAAGCTGCTTAATTTATCTAGTTTAATTAGAGTCCAGCACAGGTCACAAGTCATAATTGGAAAACTCTATCAAAAACATGCTTGGGTGCAAGCATTCTAAGAAATTTGCTTGGATAGCAAACACACTACAGCAATAATATTATCTAGTGCTAGATAAGTAAATTTGTAAAATGTATGAATGAACCGAGGTAATAATTTATCAAACCGACCAGGTGTAATTCATAGTTGAGTTTGCGATTGTTGTGCTTCTGTTTCCGCAGCTAGATAAGGCGCTAAAAAGACTTTATTCTTCTTAGCTAGCAGCTAGATAGAGCGCTAAGGGCATCAAGATCATATTCTGCTAGCTAGCAAACCAAGCTGTTCTGCTGATTTTTAAATAGTTGTGTATGTAAATTTTTTAAAATATTGTTTTGTACGCTTGAACCCGTAGGGTCATTTTAGCGTTTTTACTCTCCCCAATTGGTGGATTCTGTATTTAAATTTACGCGCTATTTTATATTTTCCGCTATCTATTTCTATCTATTTGTATCTTATGTGATATACGTCAGCTGATAAGAGAGAATGCTTCCGCGCAAAAAAGGAAACCTTCCTCACTGTTTGTCGTACCCCGCTCACGATCATTACTGCGTCCGCTACGAAGATTAATATCAGGTACTTACCGCTTTATATTCTCTTAAATATTATATCACATATTATCTTATATCTTATTTATACAGTCCTCTTGCTAATAATTTTCATTCTGCAAGCACTAACGTGCCAGAGGCCTAACGAGTACGCTGATAATATAACTGAGGCGCTCGTTGTAACCTCCACCAATACCACTCTACTGAAAACCTCTAGAGTTAATGCACACACTTTTATTTAAAATATAATTATTAATTGTACAAGCCAAATAATGGATACAACAAGTCAATAACAAAATAACCAGCAATAAAAATAGTAAAATTGAATCAAGTATGACAAGAGCTAAGGAGAATAGTAATCTTTTTAGGAGTAGGGAGCTAGGGAAATAAGATATGATTTTAGGTGGGAGGAGAAACATCTGTGGGACTCTATAGATTTGATAGTGGGAGGTAAATTATTATAAAGAGATATTGAGAGATTGTAAGGAGCCTGTTTGAATTGAGTTGTACGGCAGGAAGGGGGATAAAGGTTATGTTAATGTCTGGTGTTGATGCTATGGATGTCAGTGTGAAAAATGAATTTGTCAGGAAACTGTCAGATAGATTTGCAGGATTTTACAATAAGGATGGAAGGTAAGGTTAAAATTTTATTTTGGACTGCACCAGGAAATACTTTGGTACTTCAACTCTTCACTTTACGACACTGCACCTGTGACCATTTTCACATTTTGTCTAGTATATTATCTCTAATTCCACTAGCTACTCTGATTTCATCAGTCTCATTTTGCCCGCCAGTCCCTAGTTTTTACCAATGTCACCAGTTCCTCTGTCTCACCAGATACTCGTATGCTTGATGTTCTGTCCAGTCCGGTACTGCACGACAGGGAGCCGCCGGTAGCAACCCCGAAGTTAGTGTGCATTAACCTATACCCATAGCCCTGACCTGAATTCCAAAATACCGCAGATAGAAAAATAATTTTAGTTTGGAACTAAAATTGCAACGTTAATTTATAATAATAATAATAATCATAATTAGTATGTATATGGGTTAGTAAATTTTTAATGCATTATTTAATTCTCTGCACATTTAAATAAAGGAATTAAAAGCTATGCATGAATTTAGAAAAGAAGTTGATTTATGGTTGAGAAAGGGTCTCTAGTCATAAAATTCTTTCAAAAATAATAATAATAAATATTCTATTGTTTTATTTCTAAAATCTAGTTCAACTTAAATTTTATTTTTAATTTGCATGTATTCATTTCTTATTTTCATTATTATTTTGAATAAATCTTAATTATATATATAATAGATAATATAAAAATAGGTGTAATTATTAATAATTAGTTGTGGTTTAGGTTTTATTAAACAAGTATTACAACTTATTATATTAAATTATTATAACGAATCCTAATATTGTTCAAACCAAAAAATAGTAATAATAAAAACATAAGAAACGTAATAGCCTCCAGATTCAAGCATTCTGCTTATTGGAAGCGTTGAATTAATTAAACATAAATGACGGAAAACCTATAAAGAGAATAACTAAAATTATATAAAAAATGATAAGAATGTACTAATTAATTTATTGTTAGGTATTAACGATATATTTTTTGCAAATGAAGTTATACTATTATTACTTCTATACTATTACTATTATACTATTATAATTATTACTTTTTAGGCCAACGTATTTTCGATTTAACTGTAATTATGAGATATCAGTTGCAGCAAAACCTGCAATTAACTGTTGCAAACTGCAATTATCAGTTTGCTACAAAATCTTTTATGGAACAAAAAAATTACAAATATTGAGAAAATCTCTGCTCCACTTTACAACACGACAGTGTTATAAAAAAGCAAGAAATCAAGCAGGAAACTCCGTCTATTCAATCATTTTCAAGACACAGGCAAAAGGGATTAAAGGAAAATGGACGCTTTTCCTCATATCTGACAATGGATGGAACAAAAGAACAAGGGACATCTTACAACAATAGACCTGACTCGAAGATTTCCACCTGCTTCCCTTCCAGAAAAAACTTCTTCTAAAGGATTAAATTACTGATCAAAACCCGTGAAATACGTTTCCTTTTTCTGTTTTTCCAAGTTTTAACCCCCCCCCCCCTTCTCCACGTTTTCTAAGATACGATTCATTAAAAAGAACTTTACAAAGGAAAACTTGATCACAAGCTCTTTAATCTTTGGGAAAACAATAACTTTATTTTTCTCAAGAAAATGGATTCGGTAAAAAACAAAAGAATGAGCAGTTGATTATTTGGTAATTATTTTAATTATTAGAGCTCTGTGTCGTAGGATACTGACTATTTCTGACTATTAGTAACATTAGTCATTAATGTAGTCCAGTAAACAAGAATAAAAGCGTTAAAATTATATAGATTAGAAACATTTGTTTTTTAAAGATTTATTATCAGTATTTAATACAAATAATTAAAACTATTAATTAAATAAAATAATCATAATACAATACTGATTAGGGTTTTGTGACTTGACACTTTTTTATGCTCGTCCCTAGAATGTCATGACTATTTGAAACTTATGTATGTAGTATCATTTTGGTCCCGCTAGACTCGCCCTTAGAATTATTAGGTTATCAGATTTCCAGGGCGTTACATTTTTAGTTTAATTAAATCATCCAAAAGTATTGCAGTTGAGATGGGTTTTCAATATGTTCACGAAAGCCTTAAAAATCACAGTGGTCGTACTTGACAGCTTAGTTTATACTTCTCTATGATTAAATGAAAAATAGCTATTATATTATATATATATATATATATATATATATATATATATATTATATTATATCTATCTAACGTGGATACTTACTAAGGGATATGAATATCCCTGGACCGGTTTCGGCATAAAGCCATCATCAGCAGGCGGGACAACAATCGAGCTTTTAAATAATCAAGTTATATCAATGCTAAACATCTAGTCTTAATGAGCACGACGAGCCATCTGAGGATGTGCGAGCTTCAGAGGGTTTGTCGTGCTCATTGAGACTAGAAGTTATTCATTGATAGAACTGTATTAGTTGAGAGCTCGAGTATTACCCCGCTTGCTGATGATGGCGTTATGCCGAAAACGGTTCAGGGATATCCATATCCAACTGCAAGTATCAGCGGTAGCTGATTCTTCAACTTTTCGTAAATAAAACCCTGTTTAATATGTATAATTGGTAAAACGTCATTATATTGACAGATAACCAATTGACAGAGAGCCAATAAACATTTATATTCCCCAATAATTTAATAGTTGAATTTTAAGTAGCTTTTCTTTAGCTAATCTTAAATAGCTATAGAATTTTCACAATTTTTAAATTGGTGACCAAAATTAAATAGAAAAACAGTGGATTCATTAACCAATAATAGATGCACATGTATGTCAACTATCACTAGGTGTTTTTGGTTTGTCAGTGTCTGACATGTAATACGAATATTGAAGTCACAGTCATAGTCATTCAAGCATGTATGGATGCATATCTCAAGGTGTTAGTACGTATGTGAGAAAGATGTGATGGGATATTCAGGTCGTAGTCAGGGAAATACATTTTCACAGTGTTTACATACAAGGGGAAATTTCCTAATCTTCTCTCCCGCTTGAACCTTCAAGAGTCACTCTCGATTTGCTGCTGATTTATTTATTTATTTATTCTACTTGTTTACATTTTATGTAAATAAAACAGTCAACCGAAATTTTAACATTGTGTTCCAAATTATCTTAATTTGTTTTCACGTGCATTTTTACATTGTGGATTATTATATTGTTTACATTAAAATCCTCATAGGCTCTTTTAAGTTAAAATCTTCTTAGAGTTAGAGTTCTGAATTCATCAAACTTATGAACATGTTCAATATATATTATTTTATTTATTTATAATTTGTAATTTTATCTTTATAAACAGGTATTTATATATAAACAAATGATTTATTTATTTAATGTAATACACTGTTTAATAAAAATCAATAATTGCTTTATTAACTCATTAATTTGCGGTATTGTATAACAATAGTAACTAAACCGTCAAAGATAAAACGAAAAATATTAATTTCCTTTCTAACCTTATTCGTATAGTCTAATTTAACCAGTTGGAGAAAAAAAGAAAATTAAGTTGTACAACAAATCTAAATCTTTAACATGATTTTACATTACAACATTGTAAAGGTCCATCAAAACCAGTTTCAAAAAGAAATTTACAAAATTTAATAAGGAAAAGAAGAGAAAATAATATTAAAATTGAATATTAATATAATAAGCATCCTTAAAGAAGAAAAATTAAATAAAACGTTTAAACGAAATTCACCTACTCTAAAATACGCTTGCAGGGAAAAATAAATGAAAATTTACCATTTCCACTTGTTTAACTAAAAATATCCCCAAAGCCTACTCATCTATACACTGGAATAAAATTAATATAACATACGAAATTCACCCTAAAACCTAGTAATTCTATTTCAAAATGTGATTTATATCATTTTAACGGTCGAAAGATTTCCCATACGTTGTATTTTCAATAAAAACCTATAATCGTTTGATTTTAGTATAAATGTTTGGAAACCCTTTTAATTCAGTTATGATTTTAATATGCATAGTATTTGAGATATAAGTATAGGAATTATGCCTATGATAAGAGTACATTTATTATTTATTTAACTCAAAAATAAAATAAATATTCTTACGAGGTTAGGACGAAATGTTGGTAAATTTTTGCTCTTATTTACCTGAAACAAATAAAAAACAATTATTATTATTATTTATCATTTAATTAACAGATCAGAAAGAGAGCTCATAAAATCAGCTCATATTTTCTTTGAGGATTCGTTTAATTGGATTCGCTAGATGCTATAGATTGTAGTCAAATTGTTATTTCATTACTTAAGAGTATCCCATCCATCCCAGAGTCTATAGAGACGGTAGTTTTTTCCTCTTATTAAAACGTCAGTTAAAGTAGTTCAAATGAGAAGAGTTTTCATGACCGCAATACCAGGAAAGTTGGGAAACGCTGGAATAAAGCTGCATCAATCATTGTGAATGATCTCCTCTCCCTACTACCATGAGAGCCTTAAAAAGGTTTAAATAAATAATCACCGAGCCCAAAATAAAATCGTATAAATAATTATTTTTAATTTAATTCCTTAGTTTTCAATTAAACACCAAGCTTTCAATGAAATGATCGGACATTCGTGTTAATCTATAAGCTTTCAATTAAATGGAAGAAAAGTCCCTATTAGTGACGGGTCAGTAAGGGAAAACGTCGGCAAAGTAATATTTCTC
The DNA here is from genome assembly GCA_018340805.1 of Microvelia longipes. NCBI lineage: Eukaryota > Metazoa > Arthropoda > Insecta > Hemiptera > Veliidae > Microvelia > Microvelia longipes. The sequence goes on from JACMZG010001908.1 coordinate 2,096,468, forward strand.
TGTGGAGATTGAAAAGAAAATCGGAGGTGGTTCTGTGCTCCTCTATTCCCGGTCCGACCTTACCCTTACACTACCCTACGCCAGGAAATTGAATGTGGTCTAAGAAACATCACTCTATCACATATATCTCTTCGAACAACATTTCCTAACCCTTACTTACTAATTTAAATTCATCTTGCGCAACGAGGCCATTTAATATAAAATATTGAATTTTATCGACTCTCTTCTTTTAACTCTCAAAATGTAAAAAAAGTATAAAATAATATTGAAAGAGGAAATTAAAAGAGAATTGTATATTTTTCGGTGAAATAAATTCCGAAACAATTTTTTATGAGTATCTACTCGAATATGACATCTGAAATACAAATGAAATGAATATATACGTGTTGTTAATACTATACCTCGATAGCTCTAATGACACTTATAAAAATTCATTTACAAAATTAAATATAATGTGACACAGTTAAATCTTAAATATTTGACGGTTAGGTGATTATGAATTTACGTAAACATGGATGAGCAGAAGAATTAATTTATGAATGAATGTGCGGCAATACATGAATAAATGTGCGCTTTAATTGTGAATTTGGTGTAGGTTAAACTGCTAAACTAATTTTAAACCATTTTCAGCGCAAATATCAATCTAAAAAACTAATTTAGTTTTGATTAGCTTTTGAGCTGGAAAATGATGATGATTTGACTAATCTGCGATTACTTTTATGAACGCCCTTACGACATAGTATCAGAACCCATTCGTCTTAGTGGCAGAACCCCTTATCGTCTTAGTGGTAGAACTCTCTTTTGCCTTAGTAGCAGAACCCCTTTTTGTTTTAGTGGCAGAACCTTTTCGTCATAGTGGTAGAGCACCCTTTCGTCTTCGTAGCTGGACCTTCTACTCTAAGCAGCAAAACCTCAGAAGTATTCTAAGTAAAATACTGGCTAAAATTGGGAGTTTTAAACTTCTTAAAATAACAAATTAAAATTCAAAAGATGAAACATTTGAAAACTTTAAGTACATCTGGTTTATTCGAAACAAAAGTCTTGGTAATATTTATAAAGTTGAAAGTCTTCTGCTTTAGATGAATGCGCATTGCGTACAGGCGGTTAATAAAAAACAAAGCACAACTTAGTATAATAAATAATAATACTTTATTGTTACTTCAGACAAACTTTACAGCACAAAGCAACTTATAATATTTTACTTTCTAACATTTTAAATAACAGAAAACATCTGCCAAGTCTTATACTTAGGTATTCTAAAACGTTACTTAAATTTTAGTGAGATACTTATAAGTTAATAACATTTGCCAAGTCTTAAACATAGGTTTTTAAAGAATTATTTAAATTTAAGAGAGGCACTTATGTCAAAACATCAGTGTTAGACAATGTCGAACAACAAGTGTTAAAAATTGCTATTCTTTAACAATGCTTATGATATATACTTATACTTAAGTAGAACTAGAAAGTCATAAGCTGAACAACAGCACCATTAGCAGCTGAGCAACAGAACCATATGCTGCTGAGTGACAGCTGCATTAGCAGCTAAGTGAAATCCCTATTGGCTGCTAAGTGACAGCAATATTAGCAGCTGAATGAAAGCCCCATATCAGCTGGTGACCTCACCATTACCTCAGCTGAGTGACTCACCATTAGCAGCTGAATGACAGCCCCATTATCAGCTGAGTGACCTCACCATTAGCAGCTGAGTACAGCACCATTAGCAGCTGAGGACCTCACCATTATCAGTGAGTGACCTCACCATTGCAGCTGAATGACAGCCCATTATCAGCTGAGTGACCCACCATTAGCAGCTGTGTGACAGCACCATTAGCAGCTGAGTGACCTCACCATTATCAGCTGAGTGACCTCACCATTAGCAGCTGAGTGACAGCACCATTAGCAGCTGAGCATTTGACATTAACATCCTTGAATATTATATATTATAATTTACTTTTTTGTGAAGTATTCCGAAAATGATGTCAGCCAAGTCCAAACATTGAGATTTTGCGGGAAGCACAACTTAACAATACCGTGAAATTGATTTGTGTTCCAAGTTGCAACTCTCCAATATGAAGACTGCAGAAGCTATGCGTCACACACACACAGACATATAATAACAATTCAGAGTACCTAAAAAAGCCTAAAACAGATAGTTTTAGAGAAATCCCTGTCTCAAATGTTTAGTCCGTATGATGCCAGTACTTTCCCTTTATAGGATAGTGTAGAATGAAAAGTTAAAATTTATTATTTATCAAGACTACACGTGCAAGCTTCCAGGAAAAACAATAAACAAAAACCCTCTATTGTTAATATTAAGCCAAAAATAAGTTAATTAACAATTATACAACTAAATTATTTCTAAATAAATAAAACAAACGCAAATATTTATAAACAATAGTTATAAAATACAAAGTTTTGATAACGATAAAGTTTTATAAACAATTATGATTTTTTTACCATTTTTTTAGGGTTCGAAGATAATCTTCGAAACCCTATACTTTCTGTCGAGCGTCTGTCTGTCCGATTTCTCATCTCAGGAACTACAATAGCTAGGAAGTTTAAATTCGGTATATATGTGTAACTATTTTATTCAACAACAGGAAAAATATAGCCTACTATCTCACACGCGCATTTGTCGATTTATGAGCGAATGCGCACATTCGCAAAAAATAAATTTTTTTAATAAATCATGTGGGGTATCAAATTGTAGGTATTGATAGGTAACATACAAATATGGATCGGTTTTTCAAATGCGCCTATTACACCCGCAAAAATATCGAAACCACCAAAAAATTGCCCCCCCCTTTAACCCTTAAGGAAAGCCCTAAAAATATGCAAAAAATAGTCCATAAAAGTTCTTTACGGGCAAAAGAAATTCTTCGAAACAAAAGTTTTAAAAGTCAATTTTAGCAATTTCAAAATTGCACATACGCGCACTCGCAAAAAATAAATATTTTTTGAAAAAATCATGAAAGGTATCAAATTATAGGAATCGATGGGTAGATACGTTTGATTCTATAGTTTAAAATTGGCTAGTACCAACCAAGCACGTAAAGGCGAACGAAGCGAGCCCTAGAATTTTATGTTATGTCTTTACTCTATGCAATAAAATTAGGTACTGATAAACATATACAGAAAGGCGAGCGAAGCGAGCCCAAGAAATTCATGCCTTGTTTTAAATGTTTCTCTTAAAGTAGATATTGACAATCAAGCTCATAAAGGCGAGCGAAGCGAGCCCTTGAATCGTATTTTATGTTTTAAATTTTTCTCTAAAATTAGGTATCTACAAACAAACATATATATGCGAGCGAAGCGAGCCCTAGAATCTTATGTAAAAGTTTGATTCTATAGTTTAAAATTGGCTAGCGTAAAGGCGAGCGAAGCGAGCTCTAGAATTTATGTCATGTCTTTAATCTATTCTATAAAATTAGGTACTGATAAACATATACAGAAAGGCGAGCGAAGCGAGCTCTAGTGCTTCATGGTTATTTTTATTATATACACTTAAGAAGGTACTGATATGCAAACACATAAAGGCGAGCCCTTGAATCTTATTTTATGTCTTAAATTTGTCTCTAAAATTAGGTATCGACAAACTAACAAACAAACTAGACTAACAAATAGGCGAGCGAAGCGAGCCTAAAATATTAAATAAAGTTTGATTTTATAGTTTAAATTTGCTAGTAACAAGCAAGTTTATAATGGCGAGCGAAGCGAGCCTTAATTTTGTATATTTTATTTATTATATACTTATAAGAAGGTACTGTCAAGCAAACACTAAAGTGCAAGCGAAGCGAGCCCTAAAATTTTATGTTGTATTATAATTTTTTTCCTAAAATCAGTTACTGACAAACAAACACATATAGGCGAGCGAAAAGAGCGTAGCGAGCCGTGGAATTTTACGTTATAATTTATTTAATTTGTTGAATAATAATTGAAGCGAGGCGTAGAATATTAAGTATAAGTATGATTTTTTAGTATATATACATTATATTTATGAAAATATCTGAGAATTCTTATAATGCTTGCAAAGCAAGCACTTTGACGGATTTTTTATAAACTTACTGGCGTTGAATAAAAATAAAATTAGGTACTGGATGCCTCGGAACGTTTCCTCCTCTCGTCGGATGTGGAACGCATGGTCAGCATAACAGACGATTTTTTTCTTGGAATGCCTTTTATTGCGCTAAACCCATTGCTAGTTGCCACATACTTCTCTCCCGGCTTAAGCTCTAAATCTTGAGGAATTACTTACTTATAAAGCCCAACGCGTTACATCTTTTTTCTGTATTTTAAAAAAAAATCACATATTTATCCAATTAGTTGTCAACAACTATGCCTCTATAATTGGCAGTGCACCCCATATAATATTGGCTCAGCATGTAATATTTTGCTGAGCCAATAATTATGCTTATAGAAGTATTAAAACATATTTTACGAAAATCAAAACTAGACCTCAAGTTTGATTTCAGTACCAGGTTTCAATTTTTTATTAAAAAATTATTATTACACATACACACACATGTAGACTCTTACGTACAGGGAAATAAAATACTGTAGTTTTTGGGATGAAAAATTTATCTGTGTTGGTATTTTTTGTAGCCTACCACCTAACTAATGAAGGAAACAATCTAAGGCCGCAAAGTCTAATGCAATGCAATCTAATGCATTTTAAGTTTTGCATGTCTTACTACATAGGGCTTGATAAAAGCTAAAATACGACTTAAATACAACAAACTTTATTTTACAGTTTTTACAACAAATTTTACTATATTTCACAGCAATAAAAGCTTGTTTTGGGCTTACATGTTATCTGGGATTAATACCTGATGACCTCCTTGTAAAAGCTCTGTCTCTGACATTTTGAATAAATAATGCATTAGACATATCATTAATGTTCGTGAGATAAAAGATATCGTCTATTATAGATTTACCGCTCACTATGCCTCTGATGTACCACAGATTATCATCATAGTTTAGGTAAATATAGCCGCCTCCATTGTCTCCATCTTCGGGTCTTGCCTCTAAAAATGCGAATGCATATTAGATAAAAGCAATCTAAACGTATATATTACCTGTGAAAGCTTGGCTGCTGCAGGGCGTGTGGGCCATAGTTTGGCACGCTTTGCGGCCACCTAGCGTCAAGCGGGCCTGCAAAATACGCCGTGACCTCTTCGATTTGAAGTATTGTACTGACTGATTGAGATCAGTAACACAGGCTAACCAGGGCAGTAAAAGAGGATTTTATCCCTGCTTTTTAGCTCTATTCAATGTTAGGGATGCCCTAGAAGCCATTAACTTAAAGAACCTAGAGGTACTTAATGCCATTTGCGCTTTTTTGGTTGACTCAATTGCACTAAGAGTTCATTTTTCAATTGTAATAAACTCTTGTGGTATAAGAGTTGAGTTCCTTAAGAAAATTTTAACTAGTAAGTTCTAAGAAAATAAATGTGTGTGTTTGTTCCCTTCATTCTTCTCCAATGTTTTTTGAGGTGTAAAGAAACAGTTAAATTATCCAAACGCAATCATAATAAATATAATGTAATATTGTTTTAATGTTATAACTAATACTAATAATAACTCATACTCATCCCTTACATTTATGACATTAGTTATTTACATTATAATGTATTCCTATTATACACTTTAGTATAGTTATTAAAATAATAAACTAGAGATTATTCTAAAAATGATTTATAATTAATATGTACTATCTTGGGACAAAAATCCACGCTCAAGGAGTAGTAGCTCCTACTGGGGGGCCTTGCCAAATTATTCATAAAACCTAAATATATTAGTATAATATATGTAATTGTTTGAAATCACACATTGTAAAAAGTATTATGGTACATGAATTTTGGTGAAAATATATAATTTTGTTATTATTCACTATTGTGCTTTTCCGTTTTAAATTCCATCAATCCACATTCTCGTACTCACTAATCCACCTCCCCTTTCAAAATCTGTCAATCCCACATTTTCCTACTCACAAATTCAACTTCTATCTAACTCTTCCCTTTCAAAATCTGTCAATTCCACATTCTCCTGCTCACTAATTCAACTTCTATCTAACTCTCCCCTTTCAAAATCTGTCAATCCCACATTCTCCTACTTACAAATTCAATTCTATCTAACTCTCCCTTTTCAAAATTTTTCAATCCCACATTATCCTACTCACAAATTCAACTTCTATCTAACTCTCCCCTTCAATCATTCTCTACTCACAATTCAACTTCTATCTAACACTACCCTTCAAAATCTTTCAATTCCCACATTACCTACCACAAATTCAACTTCTTTCTAACTCTCCCCTTTCAAAATCTGTCAATCCCACATTCTTCTACTCACAAATTCAACTTCTTTCTAACTCTCCCTTTCAAAATCTGTCATCCCACATTCTTTACCCTAATTCAACCTTCTATCTAACACTACCCTTTCAAAATCTTTCAATCCCACATTATCCTACTCACAAATTCAACTTCTTTCTAACTCTCCCCTTTCAAAATCTGTCAATCCCACATCTTCTATCATAAATTCAACTTCTTTCTAACTCTCCCCTTTCAATCCCACATTCTTCTACTCACTAATTCAACTTCTATCTAACACTACCCTTTCAAAATCTTTCAATCCCACATTCTCCTACTCACAAATTTAACCTTCTTTCTAATCTCCCCTTTCAAATCTGTCAATCCCAATCTCCTACTTGCTAATTCAACTCTATCAACTCTCCCTTTCAAAATCTTTCAATCCATTCTCCTACTCACAAATTTAACTTCTATCTAACTCTCCCCTTTCAAAATCTATCAATGCTACATTCTCTCACTTACTATTGAAATATTCATCAAACTCTCTACTCCAGTCTTCACTTTCAAAATCCATTAATCCCTCATTCTTTGTTTTACTAACGAAACAATTATCAATAACACATTCCCTACTGCGAATAGCTAGTCTAACATTATTTCTATAATATCAGGAATTAAAGCTATTTACTTTAATGATTGGCAAGAATAAAAAATTTTTATATATTTACTTAATGGATCTAGAGTGTTTTGGCAAGTAATTTAGTGACGGCATATTTGGGTCTCTACTTGGGACTTAGGTATATCACTGAACCAACCGTTCTTTTAATACATTCATGCAAGCTAGTACACAATCTACTAGGATCCTCTACTCTAACTACAAATCATTGTGACGATATTTTTTTATTGTTGTTGAAACATATGAGGGAAATCATGAAGTGTAACCTTATTGGATAGTTTAACTATAAGAATGAGATGAAATAAAGATAAAACCTTCTACGCAGACGCCACAGAATTTGTCCTTCGTCACATATTCTTTGGATGAATACCGAATGAAATTACTTTTGCATGATTCACCGTCTTGGTATAACATTGGTACTTTCTTCAATACCTTTGATGGCTTTTCATTATTATTTCTTTCCCATCCGATAGCCTGAAAAATATCCACAGTTATCGATTTTATTTCTAATCAAACCGAGAAAAAGCTACCTTAATCTAAAATAGAATAACATTTATTATCAAAGAGAAGAAGCAACAATATTCAAACATTTTTAATTTATTTAACGACACTGGATGGGACTGAATGAACAACCCCATCATGTGTCGTTAAATAAATTAAAAATAATATACAATGGTGACGAATACTAATAATATTAATATTCAAACCTTCAAATCTTTACTTGACTAAATGATTACTTCAATTAACCTAACTGGGGTTAGACAAACCCAACAGTAATGCTCACTGCAGTCCAGAAATCCAAGCAATAGTCTGGTAAAGGGAGACCTGAACTTAACTCTCCAGCATTCCATTGAATATAAAAAATCGCATATTATTAATAATTCACATTATTCTTAATTTTGTCCTCATTTCAATTCATGTTCTTATTTATTTTCAACTTATTAGTAAATTCCCTTTAAAAAAATTGTTAATGAGAATTGTCATGGCATAAATCAACCCCGAGAGTGTAACCAAATATGTCTTACTCCATTTGTCGTGGTTTTTTAAAGGAAATGCCCTAAACCTTTTAAATGATGAGCATGAACGCCAACTATAGAAGGATGAGCATATTTGTGTTATGCTATTGGGATGAATATGCGCATTTTCTGTGAAGAATTCACAAAAAACTGAGTAAGGACTATTAATGCCACTGAACAAATTATAAAGTATAAACCAGAAACATAAGCAAGTAATGCATTGACAATCCATTACTACCGGATGCAAGCATTTGAAAATTCTCCCAGCATGCGGACCTCTACGGCAAAATGTATTATTAATTTACACCTATATTTAAAGTTCAAAATCATTTCATAACTACTACTTATTAGTAAAACATAAATTTTAAAAGTTGCTAATAAAATTATAAGTTCTTATAACTAATTAAACTTACCAATCCCGGTGTATCATCCAGTATCAACTCTCCTTGTCTTACTGTTTCCAAACAAACTGGCATAACATGTTCACTGAAAACCATGTCCCGATTAGTTTCTATGATACCAATATCATTACCATAATGACCACCAAGGCTCATATAGTCTCCGTGGATATATGTCCTAATAACCTGACAAAAATAAAATAAGTCCAAATCAAACTCCTAATTCCAGATAAATCTAGGCGACTTTTGGATTTTAGTTAGTCTAGAGTTATGGTAGGATAATCACTAGACGCTCCTAATTTAATAGGCATTTAGGTGCAATAAAAGTAATTGAGTCCCATAGATACAATGAATGAGACCAACGAAATATGTAAAGACAACGAAGAAGAAACAGAGTACCATTATTTGGGAACTTTTGAAGGGGTTGAATGGCTCAGAAATTAAATATAATATGGGACTGGAGAGTTAAACAAAAAGAAAAGAAAATTTCTAAATTCGCATGACTTTCTCTCTTTTATCCGTCATAGCAGGAGGTTTTAAAAAAAAAAGTGGTTGATTTTTGAGTAGGTGAATATGACACAAAGGTGTAGGCTATTCATTAGGTTTAACTACTCATTAGGTAACTGCGAAGGGGCAAAAAGGAGGTACTCACACCGCGTAGCAGCAGAGGCGCAAAGTCTGACGCCGCGTAGCGGCCAAGGCGTGAAGAGCCGACGTATTAAATGAAGGAGGGGGTTTAAACTTACGTCATATCTTTGCTCAAATGGATCCTCCACACTCCAACTCATTGTTATTTTACCTACAGCTATTTTGATATCTGATTCTGGTAAAGGTTTCCTTTCATACTTGTATGTTATGCAATGTGCACCTAAGATACAATTAACATATTTAAAATTTATTATTACAAAAAAACACATATATTGTGTAACATATATACATTATTGATGGCTCTATATAATGCCTTGTCTATATACTGTTTAGTTACGCTTTATCGAGGCACCGATAGAACCTAAAAAATAAGTTAGCCGTAACGAAAAAGAGAAGAACACGATTTTGCATGCCAAGCATAATGGGGATAAGAAAGCACAGCTCGTCATTGGTAAATACTTTCCGTCAAAATCTTCGTCATTAGATATAATAAGCAGAGTGAATTCTGGCTTTGTCGGCGCCGTAATAAGTTAGATATAAAAAATCAAAGTGGTACATGACATTATTTTCACCCGTAAATAATGACCAATCAGAGAACAGTTCATAGATGCAGCAGCAGTTTGGGTGTTACGTTCCTATAGGTGTTTCTCGCACAATTACTTTGTGCCAACTATTCATGTTTAGCAAATCTCGTATTGAGGTATGAATACTTGCATAAGATATTTTAATAATTATAAAAATGAAACCAGATGGGACTAATATACATAGAGACTAATACTAATAATAACATTTATTTATAAATTATTATATTTGTTTACATAAATAAAAGGATATTCTAAACGACAAAAACTTTTATAAAGCCTAGGCTTGGGTTTGGTGCAAAGAGCACCAATGACAGCATTAGGTCCGTTGCACAAAACCCATGCCTTATCGTCAGTACCTCAGCAGTCCTTACTAGTTAGGGTGGGTTAGTATCTAAAGGTGGCGACTAAAAGGATTGGCCTTCAAGAGAGGGGCTGGTCAATGTTGCTGAGTTAGGGTAAATAAATATATATTTCATTTACCCTAACTGTTATTATAAAATATAAATATTTTTTTTTTTTAAATGTATATCAACTATGTGTCAACTCTAGTAGCTTGTGCTTGCAGCTTCTGAAAAAAATTCGAGTGGTGATGTCTAACTCTTTAAAAGGTAATAAAGTAATTATTTAATCCATAAATAGTTACCTGTTATAATCAATAAAGGTGAAATAATAGTGCCACTGCAAATTAGCTTTAATTGATATACACCATATGTATTCAAAATCGGATAATACACTCCAACATGCCAAGGGAAGTTTTCTACATCTTCTTCAACCCCATGTGATACTCCTACTAATTTATCTTTAGTAGTCTTGCTGCGGATTTCCACAAACTAAAATTATAATTTAATAACTAAAATTCTGAATTGTCATATAATTTCCATCTACTAAACATCATTTAAAAGTATAATCACAATAAAACAGTTTTGCAAATTGTAATTAAAATTCTCTTTTTGTTCTGGAGAGTGGTGTAAAGCAAATGTTTAATAATTATGTACTATATAAACCTATGTGGGAATGTACAACATGTTCATGGATATTTGAAAACAAAAGTTATGAGACAGTAAAACCAATACTATCTCAGGAAAATACTTGGTCCAAGTTTTAAATTTTTCATAATTATGCCATAGGTTTATTGAAAAAAACACTTCGTTCCCATTTGAAATCAGAACATGGAATTCTTCGTTTAAGCTAAATTACCATTTTCAGGTGATTTGTAGAGACTGGGCCCAACTCAACAACAAGAATAGCCAGTATGAGCTGAGTTGGTCCAGTGCTCACAATAGTCAACTATTAAATAGATAATGTGTAGGAGTTAAGTTAGTTCTGAGGTACTGTTATGTAATGACACTGTTACTGTTTTACTGTTAATGTTACTTAATTGTTACTGTTATGTTATAGCTGTTATGTTATGCCCTTGGCTAAAGGGGAACATATATATCAATATACCAGTCTATTAATAAAGTAACTAGAACAGCGTACCCCCGGAGGTAGGTACACGAGGAGGTATAGAAATAAGTCAATTACAAAAGTATTAATTAAATCTAGAGTTAGGTTAAGGGATAGGAGGCTAGTCCAGGGTAAGTCATCACTATTCATTCTTTAGCGAGTCCATCAAAGGGACGGGGAGTGATTGGTCTCAGGGAAATAGCCTTCCGGCCATGCAATAATTGTCCCCGGGAGGTTAGGTGGGTCAAGTGGGTAGCCCTCTTTAAATGGATAGTAGGGAGTAGTAGTATTTTGTATTTTTAATTAGAAGTAGTACATGTATTAGTGTTAAGGTAAATAGTCATGGAGTGAAAGAGTCGTGTGTATCCAGAGGGAATTAGAATGTATGGAGTGAAAGAGTCGCCTAGTATCTAGAGGCGAGTTAACTTAAGAGTTAACTCAAGGACGCGCGGAAACTTTGTGTCAAGGATGTGGTCACAGGACTTACGCGGATGACGTCCCAGGAGTAGCGCTTACATAGTGGCGCGAACAAGTCTCTATTGCTATAGTGGGGCTCTTACCGTGAAGTCAAGGAGGGCATCGTTATCTACTTACCATCCTAGATAATTTTAGTAGGTATGCCGTGGCGATTCCACTAAGTAATCAGACCGGTCGTTCAGGAGGTCGTTCACGCTGACAGTATGAAGGCATGGCCAGGTGATAATCCAGAGGAGGAAAAAGAGGTGCGCCCCATCCAAACCGTGGAAGAGCAGATGACCGAATAGGAGGACGAAAGGACTCCTTCGTATACCAGCGAACCCCTCTTTGTCGAAGACTAGAGGAGAGACGGGGAAGCAGCCAAGAAAAACAGGGAAAGTCGAATACCAAAGGGGCCAACACCTGGCCCATCCCCGACCAATTCGCCCGCCGCTACTCCTACCAACTTCTCTCAGTGGAAAGAGCAGAAAACTTGGGTGCCATCGTGGTTAAAAGGGAGTGGGACCAAGGACACTAACCAGTCATCTGAATTCGAAACCCCTGATCCCCATGATGAGACATGGCAGCCTTCCGGGAGAGCAGAGAGAATCGGTGGGCCGGGCCTTCGACCTCGGTCCCCGTACGGATTAAGATTACGAGACCAAAAGTAAGGAGCCGATTGGAGAGCGTGAAAATAATGCTGTTATTATAGACTCTGATATTTTACGTATTGTTTTGGAGAAAGGAATAAGAAAGCAAAACAAGCTTAGTTTAAAGATAGAGAGACTCAAACATCATAATAACAATAACAATAGTAATCCTAACTCTACTCGTATTCAAACTACCATACGTTGTACTACACCGACGCCAACTTGTAACTCCGCTGTGACGTCATCAGGTTTAGAAAGAGACAGTTTCAGATCAAAACCCAGGGATAGCACTTCCGCGCACTAGATGACCGTTTCGCGGACAGTTAAAAAACTTGGAGTTAAGGTTAGCTATACAACGCTTAAGGTGAACCAGTAGTGACATGGTTGGTAATGTTGAATCTAGATAACTATTTAAATAGTTATATACATGTTTGTGTTGTATTAATTAGTGTAATAAATACAGTTAGTGAAAACTATTTTTGAGTTTCTTTATACCCCGGACTGCAGTTTGAAATACCTGCTTAGGATTATATTCAACGGTGTCCGAATAAACGTGAGTTAAATAATTACCATTATTTTCAACTGGTTTCTGGGTCTCACCCTTTGCTACTTGATATGATGAAGAATTAGCAGCTGAAAACAAATAAGAAAAACTTTATCTATTAATACTTAAAATTATATGTGTGTAATTATATGTGTGTAGGTTTGTATGTGTGTGTGTTTGTGTGTCTAAGCTAACGTGTTATCTGGGATTAATACCTGATGACCTTCTTGTAAAAGCTCTGTCTGTGACATTTTGAATAAATAAGGCATTAGACGTCTCACTAATATTTGTGAGATAAATGATTTTGTCTATTCTAGATTTAACGCTCACTATGCCTCTGATGTACCACAGATTATCTTCATGGTTTAGGTAAATATAGCCGCCTCCACTGTCTCCTTCTTCGGGTCTTGCCTCTAGAAAAGCGAATGTATATTAGATTTAAGCAATGTTATCGTACATATTACCTGTGGAAGCTTGGCTGCTGCAGTGCGTGTGGGCCATAGTGTCGCCTGATTCGCGGCCACATAGGGTCAAGTGGGCCTGCAAAATACGTCGTGGCCCCTTCGATTTGAAGCATTGTACTGACTGATTAAGATTGCAGGCTAACCAGGGCAGTAAGAGGTTTTTTTATCTACTTCCATGCTCTTCAGCACCATCGAAACTTAGGGATGCCCTAGAACCCATTAACGTTAAGGACCTAAAGGTACTTAATGTCATGTGCGAATTTATATAATTTTGTAATAATACTTTTTTTAAATTTTAAAATTCATCTAAAGGAACTTTTTTTTTAAGTTGTTAAGTCCGTGGCGGACTTCCATCAATTAGGGGTGAATGTGATGATCCGCCATATTAAGATATTGATATTTGTTGTTAATCCCCTCCCTTATTATGTATAGCCCTGTTGTTAGACCGTAACCTCTCTCTCCGCTAACGAGCCTGGAGTAGGTTGGGTCGAGCAATTATACAATTTAATTGTAAGTACTTTTTTAATTTGTATTGTATTTTTATTATATTTTTCTTATGTCTTCATTATATATATATATATCACACTATAAATGTACAAAAGAGAGCAGCGATCGAATTATTATTTATACCAAACCTAACAAACATGACAGCAGGCTTAATCATACAAAGGGCTTCACTTTGGGTAAGCAGACTATGTTTTTCTTTATAATTTAAGGCATATTTTCAGAAAAATTTGGTTTATAGTAGTACAAAATGAGTCACATTTTTTCAGGTCCAGCTCTTGGACTAATAATTTAACTTTAAGAATGAGATAAAACCTTCTACGCAGACGCCACAGAATTTGTCCTTCGTCACCAACTCTTTGGATGAATAACGGTTAAAATTTCTTTTGCATGATTCACCATTTTGATATGCCATTTGTATTTTCTTCAATATCTTTGATGGTTTTTCAGTATTATTTCTTTCCCATCCGATAGCCTGAAAAATATCCACAGTTATCGATTTTATTTCTAATCAAACCAAGAAAAAGCTACAATAATCTAAAATAGATTAACATTTATTATCAAAGAGAAGAAGCAAAAATATTCAAACATTATCACATTTTTACTAGAGTAGATGATTACTTTAATCAACCTAACTGGGTTTAGATCAACCTAACAGTAATGCTCACTGCAGTCCTGAAAGTCAGGCCACAGTCTGGTGAAGGGAGACCTGAACTTAACTCTCCAGCATTCCACTGAATATAAAACATCGCATATTATTTATAATTCACATTATTCTTTGTTTAGTTCTCTCTTCAATTCATGTTCTTATTTATTTTCAACGTTATTAGTTAAATTCCCTTTGAAAAAAATTGCTGATGTGATGGGGTTCATGGCTTAAGTCAAACCTGAGAGTGTAGCCAAATTATGTCTACACAAAGGACACATAGGAATGGATCCATCCATTCAAAGGATATACCCTAAAACCTTTAAATGATGAGCGTCAACGTCAACTTAAGGAGGATGTGCATATTTGTGTTATGCTATTGGGATGAATATGCGCATTTCCTATGAAGAATTCACAAAAAACTGAAAAAGAACTAGTAATGTCGCTGAACAAGTTATAAAGTGTAAATCCATAACTTGCTTGACAAGCCGGAAGCACGCATTTAAAAAAATTCTCCCGGCATGCGGACCAATACCAACTTTTAAAAAATTGCTAATAAAGTTCTTATAACTAATTTAAACTTACCAATCCCAATGTACCATCCAGTATCAACTCTCCTTGTGTTACTGTTTCCAAACAAACTGGCATAAATGTTCACTGAAACTATGTCCCTTTTGGTTTCTATGATACCAATATCATTACTAATTACCATCACTTCCATGTAGTCTCCGTGGATATATGTCCTAATAACCTAACAAAATAAAATAAGTCCCAAATCAAACGTCTAATTCCTGATGTATGGTTTGTTATGGATAAATGTGCACTTGGACATAGTACATGCGACTACTACATACTTGATTACTACTATGGGTAATCTATTATAGCCCCAGTTTCGTTTGTATCATATAATCATACTGTGTTCAGTTTAAAACTTGTTATAGTTTCACAATTATTTAAACACAAGAAAATCTAAGCGACTTCTGAATTTTAGTAAGTCTAGGGTTATGGTAGGATAATCACTAAACGCTGCTAATTTAGTAAGCATTTAGCTGGAATGAAAATAATTAAAAGTCCCATAAATACAATGAATGAGACAATGAGTCTTTATGTAAAGACAATGAAGAGAAACAGTCATTCATATTTGGGAACTTGTGAAGGGTTTGAATAGCTCAGAAATTAAATATAATCTGGGACTGGAGAGTTGGCATGACCTCTCTTTTATCGTCATAGCAAGAGGTTGAGGATTATAAGAGGTGGAGGTATAGTGATAGGTGGTTGATTAAAGGGTAGGTGACTATGACAAAAAGTTGTTGGCTACTTATTAGGTTTAACCTTCCAACAAATTGCGAAGCAGCAAAGAGGCACTGACGCCGCGTAGCTGCAGAGGCGTTGAGCGCCAACATTTTAATAAAAGAATGGGTTTAAACTTACATCATATCTTTGCTCAAATGGATCCTCCACACTCCAACTCCTTGTTATTTTACCTACAGCTATTTTGATATCGGATTCTGGTACAGGTTCATTTTTATAGTTGTCCATTAGCAATGTGCACCTAAGATAAATTAACATTTTCAATATTTTGTTTACAAATAACACGTATACATTATTGATGGCTCTATATAATGCCTTGTCTATATACTGTTTAGTTACGCTTTATCGGGGCACCGATAGAACCTAAAAATAAGTTAGCCGTAACGAAACAGGTAGAACATGATTTTGCATGCCAAGCAAATGGGGATAAGAGGGCACAGCTCGTCTTTGGTAAATACTTTCCGTCAAAATCTTCGTCATTAGATGTAATAAGCAGAGTGAATTCTGGCTTTGTCGGCGCCGTAATAAGTTAGATTTAAGAAATTAAAGTGGTACATGACATTTTTTGAGCCGTCAAGGATATACTTAACCATAGGAACTTTTATAAAGCCTAGGCATGGGTTTGGTGCAAAGGGCCAAATGACAGCATTAGGTCCGTTGCACAAAACCCATGCCTTATGGTTAGTACCTCACCAATCCATACTAGTTAGGGTGAGTTAGGATCTAAAGTTGTGGTCGACTAAAAGGATTGACCTGCGCGAAAGGGGGCTAGTCAGTGTTGCTAAGTCAGGGTAAACATAATGGACTAGATATTTTATTTTCCCTAACTATTTCTTTGTAATTTTTTTTATTTTTTAAAACATTTATATCAACTATGTGTTAACCCTAATAGCTTGGTCCTTGCAGTTTATAAAAAAATATTTTGTGAGGAGGTTTAACTCTTTAAAATGTAATATAGTAATTTAATCTAAAAAAGTTTACCTGTTAAAATCAAGAAAGGTGAAATAATAGTGCCACTGCAACGTAGCTTTATTTCAAATGTACCATATGCAATCGGATAATACACTCCAACATGCAAGGAAAGTTTTCTACATCTTCTTCAATCCCGTGTGATACTCCAACTAATTTATGTTTAGTAGGTCTTGCTTGCGGATTTCCACAAACTAAAAATTATAATTTAATAACTAAAATTCTGAATTGTCATATAATTTCCATCTACTAAACATCATTTAAAAGTATAATCACAATAATAACAGTTTTGCAAATTGTAATTAAAATTCTCTTTGTTCTGGAGAGTGGTGGTAAAGCAAAATGTTTAATGATTATGTACTATATAAAACCTATGTGGGAATGTACAACATGTTTATGGATACTTGAAAACAAAAGTTTGAGCAGTAAGACCAATACTATCTCAGGAAAATACTTGGTCCAAGTTCTAAATTTTTCATAATTATGCCATAGGTTTATAGAAAAAAACACTTCGTTCCCACTTGCAATCAGAACATGGAATTCTTCTTTTAAGCTTAATTACCAGTTTCAGGTGATTTTTAGAGACTGGAGCAACTCAAAAATAAAAATAGCCAGTATGAGCTGAGTTGGTCCAGTGCTTCATAGTCACTATTAATAGTAATGTGTAGGAGTAATTTAGTTTTAAGGTACTTTGTTTACTTTTACTGTTACTGTTATACTTTATTGTTACTGTTATGTTATGACTGTTATGTTATGTCCCTGGCTAAAAGGAAACATATATATCAATATACAAATCTATTAATAAAGTAACTAGAACAGTGTACCCCTGGAGGTAAAGAAATAAGTCGATTACAAAAGTAGTAATAAAATCTAGAGTTAGGTCAAGGGATAGGAGCGACCTTAAGAGATTGTTATCGATAAGAAGGACGTAAATATCTTAGACCCGTTTGGCCAGTGGTAAAAGGTCATAAATATTGCAAGTTTAACTAGAGGGATGGGTTATTGGTGCACACATACATATAAACCATCCCCCATTCTTATGAAGTATTCCAGTAAAATGACCAATGTAGTATCCCTTGGGACAGAAGTATAAAGTCAGCAGTTTTCTCTGAGAGGTTGTTAGCTGTGTTCGGACACGAGTCAGTCGTGGTCAAGACAGTCTTTGTTTAATTTCAAGTGTGCATACGGTTAACGACCAATTAGTGCGAACTTCCGGAACATTATTGATAAGTTACCTTGTGGTGCGGAGTATAATCTGGCTAGTCCTGGGTAAGTCTAGCGAGGGAGTGAAGGTAAACTTGGTCTCAGGGAAATAGCCTACCGGCCGTGCAAGAATTGTCCCCGTGAGGTTACGTGGGTCAAGTAGGTAGTAATTGAAAGCCCTCTATAATTGTATAGTAGGGGGTTGTAGAATTTTCTATTTTTAATTAGAAGTAGTGCATGTATTAGTGTTAAGGTAAATGGTCGTGGAGTGAAAGAGTCGCCTAGTATCTAGAGGAGAGTTGAATGCAACCCGAGTTCTTTCGCGCTATCTCGAGTCAAGCGGACGCGAGAAATTTTGGGTCAAGGATATGGTCACAGGGCTTACGCAGATGACGCACTAGGGGTAGCGCTTCCGCACACTATATGACCGTTCCGCGGACAGCACGGAAACTTAGGGTTAAGGTTAGCGATACAACGCTAAGTTGTCTGAATAAACATGAGTTAAATAATCACCATTAATTTCTAGTGGTTTCTGGAGGTCAACCTTTGATTCTTGATATAATGATGAATTAGCAGCTAAAACAAATAAGGAAAAACTTTTCTATTAATAATTAATTATATATATATATATATATATATATTATATATATATATATATATATTATATATATATATATATATATATTATATATATATATAATATATATTATGTGTTGCTAAAAAAAGCTTGTTCTGAGCGTACATGATATCTGAAATTAATACCTGATGACCTCCTTGTAAAGCTCTGTCTGTACATTTTGAATAAAATAAGGCATTAGACGTCTCACTAATATTTGTGAGATAAATGATTTGTCTATTCTAGATTTTAACGCTCACTTGCCTCTGATGTACCACAGATTATCTTCATGGTTTAGGTAAATATAGCCGCCTCCACTGTCTCCTTCTTCGGGTCTTGCCTCTAGAAAAGCGAATGCATATTAGATTTAAGCAATGTTATCGTACATATTACCTGTGGAAGCTTGGCTGCTGCAGTGCGTGTGGGCCATAGTGTCGCCTGATTCGCGGCCACATAGGGTCAAGTGGGCCTGCAAAATACATCGTGGCCCCTTCGATTTGAAGCATTGTACTGACTGATTAAGATTGCAGGCTAACCAGGGCAGTAAGAGGTTTTTTTTAATCTACTTCCATGCTCTTCAGCACCATCGAAACTTAGGGATGCACTAGAACCCATTAACGTTAAGGACCTAAAGGTACCTAACGTTATTAACGTTATATAGGACTTAATGTCATTTGCGCTTTTTGGGATGACTCGATTGCGCTGAGAGTTCATTATTCAGTTGTAATAAACCCTTGTGATATAAGAGTTGAGTTCTAATTAAAATTTTAAGAAAATGAATTTGTTCTAATAAGTTCTAAGAAAATAAATTTGTGTGTTTGTTCCCCTTATACTTCTCTATCTGTTTTTTATAATCTAAAGAAACAGTTATATAATCCAAACGCAATCGTAATTAATATAATGTACTTATGTTTTAATGTTATAAATAATACTAATAATGATTCATGCTCATCCCTTACTTTTATGACATTAGTAATATACATTGTAATGTATTCCTATTATACGCTTTAGTATGATTATTACAATAATAAACTAGAGATTATTCTGAAAATGTTTTATAATTAATGTGCACTATCTTGAGACAAAATCCACGCTCTATGAGTTGAAGCTCCTACTGAGGGGCCTCGCTAAATTATTCATTAAACCTAAATATATTAGTATAATATGTATTAGTTTACAATCACAGATTGTAAAAAGTATCTTGGTACATGTATTCGCTATTTGGTTTTGGCGGAAACAAATAATTTTATTATTATTTACTATTGTATTTTCCCGTCTTAAATTCCTATAATCCCACATTCTTTTACTTACTAATCAAACTCTCTACCCGACTCTTCCCTTTTAATATTAATCAATCCCACATTCTCGTACTCACTAATCCAACTTCTGTCTAATTTTTCCCTTTCAAAATCCATCAATCCCACATTCTCGTACTCACTAATCCAACTTCTATCCAACTCTCTATCCGACTCTTTCTTTTCAAAATCCATCAAAAACTTATTATCTTACTTACTATTGAAACAATCATCAAAAAAACACTCCCTACTAGGGAATACCTAGTGTAACATTATTTCTATGATATCAGGTATTGAAGCTATTTATTTTAATGATTGGCAAGAATACACAAATTTTATTCCTTTACTTTAGGAATCTAGTGTGTTTTGGCAAGTTATGCAAGGAGGGCATATTTGGGTCTTGACAGAGGGATATCACTGAACACATCTATTTTCTTTATACATCCATGCAAGCTTAAAACCATATGCCTGTTAAAACATACATGGGAAATCATGTAGTGTAACTAATAGTGCAATCATAATCAATAACTTTTAGCTTTGAAGAATTATTTAAAGAGGCCTTTGCCCTAAATATCGAGTTTTTAATTGTAGATCTTTGTTTAGACCTTAATGTAACTCAACAACGTTGTTACCTTTTTTGCTTTTAACGGAATTATTTGTCTGTAACTCTAGTTGTTGTCCAAACATTTATTTGTTAGCAACCATGTTTTTTATTATTTATTATGTTAAGCCTTGGAAAAAATAAAATTGTATCCAAAGCTTGGCAAAATCATTTTTTTTATAATTTTGGACTTATTCCTTCTCAAAAGCTTTAATCATGAAGTGTAACCTTATTAGATATATTAACTATAAGAATGAGATAAAACCTTCTACGCAGACGCCACAGAATTTGTCCTTCGTCACCAATTCTTTGGATGAATACCGAATGAAATTGCTTTTGCATGATTCACCATTTTGATATGCCATTGGTATTTTCTTCAACAACTCTGATGGTTTTTCAGTATTATTTCTTTCCCAACCGATAGCCTAAAAATAACAACAGATATCGATTTTATTTATTTCCAATTAAAGCAAAAGAATGCTACCTAAATTTAAAATATATGTTATCAAAGAGAAGAAGAAAACATATTCAAATCTTTATCATTTAGACTAGATGATTATTTTAATCCATAACATAAGCAATGGATATATATCTATTACTTGCTTGACAAGGCGGAAGCATGCATTTAAAAAAATTCTCCCGACAAGCGGAACTCTACGCCAAAATGTATTATTTCTTTTACATCTATATTTAAAGTTCAAAATCATTGCATAACTGCTACTTATTAGTAAAACATAAATTTTAAAAAATTTCTAATAAAATTATAAGTACTTATAACTAATTAAACTTACCAATCCCAATGTACCATCCAGTATCAACTCTCCTTGTGTTACTGTTTCCAAACAAACTGGCATAACATGTTCACTGAAAACTATGTCCCTTTTGGTTTCTATGATACCAATATCATTACCATAATTACCATCACTTCCCATGTAGTCTCCGTGGATATATGTCCTAATAACCTAACAAAAATAAAATAAGTCCAAATCAAACGTCTAATTCCTGATGTATGGTTTGTTATGGATAAATGTGCACTTGGACATAGTACATGCGACTTACTACATACTTGAATTACTACTATGGGAGTAATCTATTATAGCCTCCCAGTTTCGTTTGTATCATAAATAATCATACTGTGTTCAGTTTAAAAACTTGTTATAAGTTTCACAACATTATAAACACAAGAAAATCTAAGCGACTTCTGAATTTTAGTAAGTCTAGGGTTATGGTAGGATAATCACTAAACGCTGCTAATTTAGTAAGCATTTAGCTGGAATGAAAATAATTAAAAGTCCCATAAATACAATGAATGAGACAATGAGTCTTATATGTAAAGACAATGAAGAAGAAACAGTCATTCATTATTTGGGAACTTGTGAAGGGTTTGAATAGCTCAGAAATTAAATATAATCTGGGACTGGAGAGTTGGCATGACCTCTCTTTTATCCGTCATAGCAAGAGGTTTGAGGATTATAAAGAGGTGGAGGTATAGTGATAGGTGGTTGATTAAAGGGTAGGTGACTATGACAAAAAGTTGTTGGCTACTTATTAGGTTTAACCTTCCCAACAAATTTGCGAAGCAGCAAAGAGAGGCACTGACGCCGCGTAGCTGCAGAGGCGTTGAGCGCCAACATTTTAATAAAAGAATGGGTTTAAACTTACATCATATCTTTGCTCAAATGGATCCTCCACACTCCAACTCCTTGTTATTTTACCTACAGCTTTTTGATATCGGATTCTGGTACAGGTTCATTTTTATAGTTGTCCATTAAGCAATGTGCACCTAAGATAAAATTAACATTTTCAATATTTATGTTTACAAAATAACACGTATACATTATTGATGGCTCTGTATAATGCCTTGTCTATATACTGTTTAGTTACGCTTTATCGGGGCACCGATAGAACCTAAAAAATAAGTTAGCCGTAACGAAACAGAGTAGAACATGATTTTGCATGCCAAGCATAATGGGGATAAGAGGGCACAGCTCGTCTTTGGTAAATACTTTCCGTCAAAATCTTCGTCATTAGATGTAATAAGCAGAATGAATTCTGGCTTTGTCGGCGCCGTAATAAGTTAGATATAAAAAATTAAAGTGGTACATGACATTATTTTGAGTCGTCAAGGATATACTTAACCATAAGAACTTTTATAAAGCCAAGGCTTAGGTTTGGTGCAAAGGGCCAAATGAGAGCATTAGGTCCGTTGCACAAAACTCATGCCTTATGGTTAGTACCTCACCAATCCATACTAGTTAGGGTGGGTTAGTATCTAAAGCTGTGGCCGACTAAAAGGATTGACCTTCAAGAGAGGGGCTGGTCAATGTTGCTGAGGGTAAATAAAATATATATTTCATTTACCCTAACTGTTTGTTTTAAAAAAAAATAAATATTTTATTTTTTTTTAAATTTATATCTACTATGTGTCAACCCTAATAGATTGTGCTTGCAGTTTCAAAAAAAAAAATTTAAAGTGAGGAGGTCTAACTCTTTAAAATGTAATATAGTAATTTAATCTAAAAAAGTTTACCTGTTAAAATCAAGAAAGGTGAAATAATAGTGCCACTGCAACGTAGCTTTATTTCAAATGTACCATATGCAATCGGATAATACACTCCAACATGCCAAGGAAAGTTTTCTACATCTTCTTCAATCCCGTGTGATACTCCAACTAATTTATGTTTAGTAGGTCTTGCTTGCGGATTTCCACAAACTAAAAATTATAATTTAATAACTAAAATTCTGAATTGTCATATAATTTCCATCTACTAAACATCATTTAAAAGTATAATCACAATAATAACAGTTTTGCAAATTGTAATTAAAATTCTCTTTTGTTCTGGAGAGTGGTGGTAAAGCAAATGTTTAATGATTATGTACTATATAAACCTATGTGGGAATGTACAACATGTTTATGGATACTTGAAAACAAAAGTTATGAGACAGTAAGACCAATACTATCTCAGGAAAATACTTGGTCCAAGTTCTAATTTTTTCATAATTATGCCATAGGTTTATAGTAAAAAACACTTCGTTCCCATTTGAAATCAGAACATTGAATTCTTCTTTTAAGCTTAATTACCAGTTTCAGGTGTTAGAAATACCTGCTGAGTATTATTTTCATAACAAAATATTGTATAATAATATACACATTCAATACATTTTACTAAATTTCTACTTTTAATATACGTATTATATATATATATATATATATATATATATATATATATATATATATTATATATAATATATGAGTGTGTATCTGTGTGTGTGTGTGTGTGTGTGTGTTTATGAATGTATACAAGAAGAATTTGTTTCTGTGTGTTTCTATAATCATAGACATATAATGTAAGTGGTTTTAATATCTTCTATTGATAAATAATACTTATCATGCATAAAATTACCTTTTTCATTATATTTGAGGGTTTTGTCCTTTGCTACTTTATATGACGATGAATAAGCAGCAGCTGAAACTAATAAAAAATCTTTATTTTTATTATTAATTAGGACCTAAGCACTGTTGTGAGCAGCAAAGATTATGATCTATGTACGATTATTAATAAAAACAATGTAGCTAGCTTCATTTTTACAATGTATCTTTAACAATATGAACAATTTATCGAGCGAACGATCTTTTTCTAATGTATAATTATAACACATAAAGTAAAGCGAGCTCCCTCATTTACATTTGATCACAAATAGTTAATATTCATAGAGCAAAATTAATAAATATTAAAAGAAATAATCACAACAATATAGTTACTCCGACAAACCATGATAACGTGCTCAATGGTGGATATAAAAGATATTAATTTCATTATTATAAAATCATTTGACCACCAAAATCTCAATGTTTTTAACCCACTTTTTTTTATAAAAAAATCCTTTTTTAAGGAACAAAAAAAATCCTATACTCTGCCAACACTTTCAGGTTATGTTTTGAATTTTATCCTCACAATAATACTAATGTGGAAGGAGTATAGGACCGTAAACACAATGTAATTCCACTGATAACACGAAAGCCGGTTGACTGGTGGTCTTAAGCAGGGTACCACCCTAAAAACAAAACATTATTGTATACATGTGTCAGATATATTCATTAATGAAGAATGATCGTAAACAAATATTTTAACTTAAAAAACCTTCTTAGTATTAATTCAAATCGGTCTTAGATGGCAAAACGGTAGCGGAATACAAGAATCTACATTTAGCTGACAAGGACTACGTTTATTATAATCTTAATTAAAAACGTTAAATTGAATAATTAGTGATTTATTGTTCATAAAATATTAATATAAATATCGCTACATTAAATATATTAAGCATTTTAAATTGTATTTTATACGTCTTTCAACGTATTTTAAATCAATAATTAAGAATAGAACATAATAATTCAGCAACCGGAAGTATTGCCAACCTTGTTACAAGAACATTGTATATTGTTAGGGTGGCAGCATTACTTAAAATCACTAGTGAACCGGCTTTGCTGTTCAGTTTTGCTCCGTCTATTTATAGTATTATTCTAAGATTTTATCATTTGATTTGATTTTTTATCGTACTTTTTTATTTCAAAAATTTATTTATTTTAGCGAATTTTCATAATGAAAATGACGCTTATGAGGTTGTTCGGATGACGGAAGTTGAGGGTGGGAGTGAGTGGAATCGGTTCCTATTGGCTTCCTGATAACAAAAATATATGTCCGAAAAAATATATATATATGTATATATATATATATATATATATATATATATATATATATATATATATATATATATATATAATATATATATATATATATATATATATATATATATATAATATATATGTATGTATGTAAGAGTTTCTACCCTTTCGTATGGCGAACGACAACTCTCGAAGGCGTTCTCAAATTGAAACGAAACTTTGCAATCGCGAGATGTTGAGGAGGTTACGAGGCCTATTGTTTTATAAAAACATTATGACGTCATCAATCAAAGTTATGACGTCATGAAAAAAATTTTTTTTGAAACTTGAAATGGCTTTAAAACAAGGTATTTCGTGTTTAGGTAGACGGCTAGCCGAATCGATTAAGACCAATTTCAGCTCAATCGAACCATCACAAATGGCGCAATCGGTATACATATATATATATAATCTTGTATATATGTATACGTCCAGGTCAAAGACTCGTACGATATCTGTTGGGTTTAGTAGTGCTAGAGGGTGGGGATATAGTATAAAAGATGGACCTCTACCTCTTGCTCCATCCTGGTAAGCCTGCTGTCCCAGAGAGACAGGACAAAAATGGCTTCCACTAAACCACGCCGAACAAAGCAGGCCCGTAAAGCGGAAAGAACCTCGAAGTAGTCTTTATATGGTCAAAGTCATTCTAAAACGATTGCGACCGGTTTCAGCTCAATCAGACAATCCTAAGATAGATGGTTCACTCCCGAGTGTAGTAGGAACACTCAATTGACAAGTTTGTGTTTATGATTTAAGTTGGGGGTCTCATCACTAGAGTCTTGAATAGCGCTAGTAGTAAAAATATGTTTGCTCTATTCTCTACTAGATTGTGCTGTAGTATTTTTTTTTAAAAAACAAACAATTGCCAATCGTTTAGTAAAATAAAATAAAAGTAAACAAAGATCTATGTAAAAAAATATGTGACAGTTTCACGCTGTCACCACTAGACTGTACTACTTGAGCCTCCTGCATCCCATCAACTATTTTTTTTAAATCTTTGAGTGAGCCATCTATGTTAATATTGTTTATCTATGATCCTAAGTGACGGAAACGGTATTTTTATTTAAAAACAAAAATCATGAATATATTTAGTCATGAATGCTTGTTAGTTTTAATATTATAGCATACTATTAATAATAAAGTATTAATAAAATCTTAATTAGTAAAATCAAATTTGTGAGAAAGCCTCTCAGGCCCGCGAAGCGGGCCTGTGTGGAGAGGCTGTGAAAATTCGCTAGGTACATGGCAAAATGCCATGTAACAAGAACAATAATGAAACAACTCATCATACAAAACAACAACAATGTGGCCGCGAAGCGGCCACAGGGAGGCCCCCGGGCCGCGAAGCGGCCCGGTGGGCCGACGCTGCGGAGCGGACGAGGCGCGTAGCGCCGAGGCCGCGTAGCGGCTACGGGCCGAAGGCCCGTATTTTAAGTACACACATTGTTGTATCTTTTAAAGTTACCAATTTAGTGTATAAATAAAATAAAAACCAAAACACTGCAATAATTAGATGAATTGAACAGATTGAAATTAAACAAAACGAACAGATCAAAATGCATAATGAGGCATAGAGATATGTAAAGGGGCCATATCCTATCTCATTACATTAAGAGGCCTGAAACATCATTTTAGGGCTCTC
This sequence comes from Microvelia longipes, assembly GCA_018340805.1. Classification (NCBI taxonomy): domain Eukaryota; kingdom Metazoa; phylum Arthropoda; class Insecta; order Hemiptera; family Veliidae; genus Microvelia; species Microvelia longipes. The sequence goes on from JACMZG010001908.1 coordinate 2,123,162, forward strand.
ATGGGCTTTGTGTAACCTCGATCAAACCTGAGATGAAAGATTTAGTTAAGGTTATGATAAATCAATTGATTTCGGCTTCCCGCACATTGTTTGTGTTTTGATTTGTATTTTACACGTTCCGCTGTATAAGTTCCTAAAATTTTGCACTGATTCTTTGATTGTATTTATATGCGAGGTTGTCAGGTTTTTTTTCGATGTTTCAAAATTTAACCTATAGGGCCTCTCTAGTAATAATATCTCTAAAGCAATGAGGAAAAAAAGTGACGCAGGGTAAAAAGTTAAAAACCATGGTGACTTTTAATGATTTTATTTACGAAAAAGGTAATGTTTTGTTCCGGGGTCGGGATGAGATCGAGAGAAGGGGCATGGTCGGTTTGAACCAATAGAAGTCTTTTTGTCAAAGATTTTGTGAGCAGTCAACTGATTTTAGCCGTGTGTTATGCTATAACTATAATAGGTAGATGGATTGATAACTAAGGGCCATAGATGTAAAAACAGATATTTATGCTTCTTTATTAATATCTCTCATAAACAAAGCAATTTTCTCAAGTATTCGATTTTGCATTTAAATTTTACGAAACCAGCAAGCGATTGTAGCCTAATGTTCTATAGTGCATTATTTATGTAGCGAGACCGATCTTAATCGGATAGGCCTCACGGCGGGAATCGACCTTCGGACCATGACCTAATTCTGTTTGAAAGGATAAATTTTGAGTAGCGTGTCGTTTTCAATTTTTTTGGCGCGCTGAATCGTACGAAACCTGTCTGAAGCCGATACGACTATTTTATGTGACTTAAAACTGGTAAAATTTCAGCACGTAACCTTAAATACGGCCAGTACAATATATTTCAAGTGGGGAGTCGTTTTCGATGATTCTAGGGTCCGTGAGTTGAATTAAAATGGTCCAGAGTCGATTCAAGCCAGGTTTCTATTTACATTATATAAGTTTATAGCTGCATATTAATTCTAGCCTCCGCGCGGGATTCTGCACGCTGGGTGAATTTCCTTTGGATTGCGAGCTGCTGTGCTTAACATTCCATTTCTTAGATTCTTCCTGTTCATGATTGAAAACTTAAACAGTTACTCAAGTATCGAGCATTACTTGAAACTCATTTTTAGGTTTTTTGGGTAAAACATTTAAACACTAACTTAGCTTTAAACTAGTGCAAATAATGATACACATTGCCAATTTTAGAGGTAAAATTTTTTATAACAAACAGGATAAAATATGCGCATTTCCTTTGAAAAAAAGAAAAAAATGAGTTACGTGAAATGCTTGATACTTGTAGCTGTTCAAGTTATGAAGCATAAACCAGAAACTTAAGCAGAAATAGATTGTTTAAAGGGCTGTCACTACTATAATATATATGACATTAAATTTTATTTTTTATCTTTATCTGCTATAAACACAATAAAATATAAGAGAATACTTACAAAGCAGTAGAAGTGAATAAAGAAGAAGCTGTGGTTCTGCCATAACTGGCTCTTCTGCAGGATTTTTCTAAATACGATTAATCCTGATGTGTTTATAATGGTCTTACAACTATTTTATGAAGTTACGTCTGTTTTTATAATAGAAAGTAAAACGAAATATCTACTCATTATTTGGATTGCCGTTAATGATGCCACAAGGATAATATTCTGAAAAGGACATAATTATCACTCAAATGAAAATACCTCTGGTTCCAAACGCTGAATTAAAAATCCGAGGAGTCAATTTCATTTCTGGGAAAATTTCATTAAACACGAAATTTTTTTTATCAGTTTGAAATTTGGAACAATCAGTTCGCATTTCAGAATAATACTAATAAAGAAAGAGCACAGGACCGCAAACACAATGTAATTCTACTGATACCACGAAAGCCGGTTGACTGGTGGTCATAAGTAGAGGTACCACCCTAACAACAAAACATTATTTTAAATATGTGTCATAAATATCTATTAATGAAGAAAGATCGTAAAGAGAAAATATAATAACTTAAAACACCTACTGAGTATTTAATAAATCCGATCTTAGATGGCAAAAGGATAGCAGAATACAAGAATCTACATTTAGTTGACAAGGACTACTTTTAATATAATTTTAATTAAAAACGTTAAACTACAATTTAAAATGCTAAAAATATTGTAATGCACAGATATTTATTTTGGTATTTTATGAATAATCCATAAAATTTTGTTTCATTAATTAATAATAAAACATAATAAGTCAGCAACCGGAAATATTGCCAACGTTTTTACAATAAAATTGTATATTGTTAGGTTGGAAGCATCACTTAAGACCACCAGTGAACCGCCTTTCGTGTTATCAGTTGTGCTCCTTCTATATTTAGTATAATTCTAAGGTTCGCACTTAAAACCGAAACTGGGATTTTAACTGAATTATCTGTTTCAGGAATTTTCAAGACCACCTGAGTAGTTTTATCAAGCTGCCTGCTAGTATGCGTGTCCAGTAATCTCCTGGGTATTTGTGAATTTCAAACGGGTTGTAGCAACAAAAAAGGACTCCCCTACTCGACCCCTTTTGAAATATTTATATTCTTTAATTGGCCGGCTTCTTGAGCTAGAATGTCTTAAGAACTATGCTGGCCACAAATGTGAATGAGGACTTGTTAGACGCACAAAAATTCAAAGTACTCCCGAAATTTATTTTTAAAATTAATTCAAATTGGCCACCATTTTGAGACGCAATAAGTAAATCTATGATATTTAATATTTCTGAAAATATACCTTAAATTATAAAGGTCCTTAGGAAAACCCTTAGAAAAAACATAGTCTGCCTATACAGAGTGGAGCCCTTCTTATGATTTCGCATGCTCAAAATGTTATAAATTTGTTTATAACAAATCTCAGTTTTCTTGATATAAGTGGTTCCCTGTAGGTCGAGTGCAAAACACGAAGAGAACATTTTTAAAGGTGATGAAATTTTCTGTAAAAAAAAAAGTTTTCATCAAAATCGGATGGCTGCAACCAAAGTTATGTCTCTTTCAAAAACACTGAAAAATTGTTAATTTATGCAAAGTCAGCTAATTTCTTTGGACATTATTGTGAACTTTTTTGGTCATTTAACAAATGTCATAACTTTAGTTGTATTTATCCAATTTTGATGAAAAAACACTCGTTATATAGGAACTTTTATCAGCATTAAAAAACGTTCTCTTGATGTTTTGCACACGACCTGCAGGGGACTACACAAGAAAACTGAACATTGCACGTTTCTTTAATATTTTGAGTGAGTGCATTCATATGAAGGGTTCCACTCTAGATAGACAGACTATGCTTTTCCTTCATATTTTAAGGTATTTAAAAAAATTGTTTGAAGTAAATGACAAAATAAGTCACATTTTTTAGGGTGGCTCTTGGACTAGCCTGCACTATTTTTAAAAAAACGCCCAGACACTGTTTCTGACATATTGAGTCCTGAAACGTTGACGTGTAAACAATAAATGTGCGCTTCTTTCATAACTGAAAGAAGCGCACATTTACAACTAATAAAAAATCCTAAGTTAATTTAAAATAAACAAACAGAAAAAACAAAACAACAACACTGCCACAACAGTAAGCTTTTACAACGACATGAACAACAACAACACTAAAAATAAACTAAAACTGTATAAGAAACAACTGATCTATATCATGATAATTTGATAAAATATAACTAAAACGAAAAACTATAATCATAATAGGTAATTGTTTACCTGTTAGAGTCTTCAGATCAAACTGAATGCAGTTTTGATTCAACAATTAGTAGGGGTACGTTGGGTACCTGTGAACGTAAAATCCAGGCAATAAACCCAAAGACTGGTATTGGAAATCTCTATACCTGGGATGCGAAAAGAACAGCTATAATCTTTTTTGCAGGTCAAAGACTTTAGAAATGTTAAGATAGTATAGTATACAATTTTTTTTTTGGATGAAAGATACCTAAGAAAAGTACCCTGAAGCTATAACTTGTAACTAAGCTAACTTTTTTATTTTATTGAATATTAATACAGATTTTTTAAATAAGTAAAATTAGATAATAAAACAGCAAAGCCTAAAGACTGGAAAGAAAGTTTTTTAAGTGAAAATTTTACCTTAGTGATACAGTTTTTGCTGCACAAACTTACATCATTTGTTGCTGCGTAAGCGACAGGTTATGTCACTCAACATTTTATATTTAAATATCTCTTGCACTTGCTCCAATTTTTCGAATTAACAAATAATAAACCAAATTATTAATACTTCGATAGAGAGACGTGTATTGCTGGAACCCACGCACTCTACTAATTAGAGCAAGTTATAGCCTTTGTTTACATCTTATAAGATAAGAGCCAAGATGTTTACAGGTCAATTATTTTATTTTAATTGATTTATGCAAGAAATAAATACTTACAAAAATAGTCCACATAATTTCCGCTAGATCGTATAAGCTGTTCTATTTATCTATTCTTCTTAAATTCATATCTATTTTTCGAAGACATTTTTATCCAAATAATATATAATTTTACTAAATCCTTTATTACTTGAGATTCTAATTAAATAAAACTTTATGCCAAATAAAAGAACTGCCTCAGAGTGTGTCTCGCCTATATCTAATACAAAGAAGAAAATGGTAGGATCTGGTGTGATAATCGGAGAAATGGACACCGCTCAATGCAAAGAATTATTAGAGGGTTCGTTAGCTTCGATTAGGGTTGATTTATCGAATATCAATTCCAAGCTCCAATCGCAGGACAATACAATCCTAGAACTTAAAAACGAAATCATAAGCCTTAAAAAAGAACAATCTATGAAAACTAAACTTGGTGATATAGAATTCCGTTCTCGGCGAAACAATCTTAATTTCGGGGAGTCTCAAAAAAAGAAGAATTTTCTATTCGATAAACTAGATATTGAAATAAATTCTATCCTGATAAATAGAGCACATCCGTTTGGCCAATCGGATTTAATTGCCCACATACCCTCGACGCTGATTTAGAAACAATTTTAAGGAACACCTATAAATTAAAAGACACGAGTTATGCAGTTCACCGAGATATTCCTAATCCCGTAATAATTAAGCAAGGTAAACTTAGAGCTTTAGTAAAAGAGATCCATAAACTTAACACTCAAGTAAAAGCTTTTATCAAATTTGGATTTAATTTAGTCACCGGAAAATACAAAAAAAACTTGCCACACTTGGAGCCAACCAAAAACGATTTCTTTTTTAAAGCATCGTGTAAAAGAAAAGCTTGCTCTTTTAGTAACTCCTACTTTAGGACTGTTTTCTGTTACTTAAAACGTTCTACTGTGAATCTATATGACTAGAGCATTTACTTATTCTAAGGAATAAGCGTGGATGCACACTGTAATATTGGTTATGTAAGAGTAGGTAGGACTGTTACTGTAACTCCAACTGTTTTTATGATACAACTTTTATTACTTTCAAGACACGATTTTATGGCTCACGACTCGTTAACGTTTCGAATGGAACAAAAAAAAAATCATTTCGCTGAATTCTCTCTCTGTTAAAAATTTCCCCCTTTTAAAGGTTTTCACAAAGAAATAATCGATTGTTTTGAATGCAATGCTTCCGCAAGTAATGAATAAACGGTTATAAAGAAATAAATAATAATGAATAAATACATTATTATAAAAATGTATGATAATTTCTTATAAACAAGAATTATTTTGCCTCCAGGCAACTTTTTATGCACGGCGTACTAATTGCTGTTTCGTGGCCTGAACAATATATATATATATATATATATATATATATATATATATATATATATATATATATATATATATATATATATATATATATATATATATATATATATATATATATATATATATATATAATATATATATATATATATATATATATATATATATATATATATTATACATATACATATATTTGTTCAGGCCACGAAACAGCAATTGGTACGCCGTGCATAGAAAGTTGCCTGGAGGCAAAATAATTCTTGTTTATAAGAAAGACATGACAGAAATTTCGATGAAATCAAATGATTATGGTTCAAGGGACGTATCTATTTAAAACTTGAGAAACTTTTAAATCTTCCATACACAAAAAGAAGGAGGTAATAAATAAATATCTTACTAGTGAGAGGATATAACATAAATGCAGAGTAAGATAACAATTAGGATCACTCTTCATTTGTTTATAATTTAAACAAAATCGGATTTAAATAAATAAATAAAAACTTTGTTTGCATACACATGCATTTCTGTACAATTGCAAACAGTCAATGCAATAAAAAATATATAGTTAAAACAATAATTTAACTAGAAATATAACTAAAAATCAATTGAAAAGAATTCTTCTACGGAATACAAAGGGTTGTCTAACAGAATTATTTTAATTTTATTTATAAAGGGCCTCGTGTCTAAGCTAATTATGGAGTCAGGTAAGTGATTATATAGTTTAAGTCTTAAGTAAGTAATGTTAAGTCTAGCAGTCTTGGTGAGTCAGTGCTTCCTGATAAGTAACTTATTGCTTTGTCTAGTCGGGTAGTTATGCAAGCTGTTAATTTTATTATAATCTTGTTGGGTGTCATATATGAAGTAAAGTGTCTGGTAACAAAATAGGGAATATAGCGTTACAATTATCTTAAACCTGAATATTTCTCTACATGATTTCCTAGGATGTGATTTAAAAATAATTCTGATAGCTTTTTTCTAATGGAGAAAAAAATTCCAAACTGAAGCAGTACTATCCCAAACAACGATACTACAGGAAACATGACTAAAAAAATTTGCATAGTAAATGATCAATAATGATTTTACTGATAAACGAGTGGATGTTTTAACCAACATATATATCTCGGTGCCTAATTTTTTTAGAAACATTATCAATATGGGGCTCCCACGATATTTTATTATCGATACAAATCCCCAAAAACTTAACTGTCTGAACTAAACTAGATCTATAGTCATATTGAAGGGTTGTATAGTCATAATATAGGGTATAGTCATAATATAGGGTATAGTCATAATATAGGGTATAGTCATAATATAGGGTATAGTCATATTGAAGGGTTTCATTCTAAAGGGACATCATTCTTGCCAGAGAGAAGATTTTATAGATGTAGGTGATTTTTCTCACTTGCTCCTTTCTCATCTTGATATTATGCCTGAATTTTAGGGACTAAGAAAGCTGATTTTGAATAAATTAATAAATATTGTAGAGAGGTTTTCCGTGCTGATTATTTCCCGTGCATAATATCATAGAGAACATGCATCTAAGAGAATCTTTTTGTTTGCTCTGAAATTTAAAGGGGCGTAGTGGGAATTTTTCACTACCAAGTCGTGGCTCCGCAGACCAAGGTGAAAATTCCATTTGAAATGAAACGAAACAAATCAGAAGCGGAAACAGAAGCGGAAACAGAAGCTGACGATTATTACAAGGTTCATTTCTAAGGATTAGTTGAAAGAAAAGAAAACTACCTCTAGTTAGCGAGAGCGGTAGGAATTTCCCTTTCCTAGTACTAGATCCCCTCCTCTCTTCCTAGTACTCGGTCCCCTTCCCTCTCCCTTCCTCCTTGTACTCGATCCCCTCCTTATCCGAGCTATGACATTCCGAGTACCTTTCTTACTCCCGACCCATTTAGCTTAAACGCTTTTTTCTTTTAAGAAAAAGCTTAAATAGCAAAAATAAAATAAAAAATTCAATAACGAAAATTAAATAAAGAATGTTCTAAATTGTTTGTCACGTTATAAAAATTGGTTAGTTGTTGTTTTTATTTTGCTTTCTAATCCCCTATAACACGTAGCGAGAGTATTAAAATAAGCAATATTGGCACAACCCTCTTATCAATTTTCTACGTTGTAGCACAGACAGACCTCATAAATCGAGAACAGGTTGGTGTCAGCACTTATAAGTGGTTGCATCGCTGTTTATACTATTTCGCACATGTCAAACGGGTGAATCGAATGAGATGAATCGCAATAATAAAAATGAAATCAAATGAGAAAAAGTAGTTATTAGATTTTGGGAAAGAATTAACATGGAGTCTTAAAATAAAATAATAATAAATTAAAGATATAAATAATGAAAAATAGTAAGGGACAAAAAAAAAGAAAATTTAAAATGGGTTCAAAGTAAAAGCCATGAAAATTTATAAAATTATTGCCCTGTACATTTAGAGATATATTCGAACAAAAATGAAAGTTCGTAAATTTAGAGCCCAAAATAAAATATGAGTAACAGCTACGTTTACTTATTGTTTCCCTTTCTCCGATAAAAGTATTGGGGAAATAATTTGGCACAAGAAAGTCCATAGAAGAAATTATCAAGTTCTTGCTCTTGGAGAGATCCAAATATGGCATTTCAAATTGAGACACTTTTTATTAAAAAAAAAACAAAGCTTAAATTTAAATTCGTTACGTGAACTGCATTATGTGAGTCCTCATTTTTGTAATTTTATTTTTATATTAGGGAGGCTAAAGTTCCATAATTTTAAGGCAGGTCTTAAAATATGCAGAATAACAAACAGCTTAATCTTCTCTAGATAATTGATTAAAAGCAAACGTGTTAATAGGATTCTAGATATTTTTCAGCACCAGTTATATGTATTTACGTTTTAAAGGATTTAGCCCCCAGTAGAGCCCCGGTCTAATGTTTTCAGTCTCTAGTTAAGTGTTTAGGAGACTAGAGGATACAGCCACTAATTAATAGCTCAACTCTGTAAGGGCCAATCAATCATTAACAAATCGATAGAATCTGATCCGAAGGAAAAGCTGCATAGACGATATCAGAGAGGAAAACTACCAACTCATTAATTTCCAACATCTCTAGCTTTTCCAGGGTTGGAAGGTCATCAAATATTACTAGACTAGAGCTTGCAATATTTGTATTAGATTCTGTTAAGAATTTTTTAACATTTTAAACTTCACTTCGAGTCAGTTTTAATTACTGTCTATCATGTTTACAAATTTAATACCTAAAAGTTATTTTTGGCTTGATAGATCAATTATTTAGAGTAGCAAACGATTAGAGGAATTTATTGAATTTACAAAATTATTTTGTTTTAAGATTTCGTTAGTCTCTTATAATTGGTTTACATGAAAAATACAATCAAGACATCAAATCTAGTAAACTACCAACCAGTACTAGCAACCGGTACAAATATGACTTGGAACTAGTAACCAGTACAAAACCCCCATTGCAAACACAGATAGGGCTTTTAGTTTCGTATTGACCTCCCTAAATAACAAGCATACAAGTTTGAACCAAGGCTCAATGAATAAAGGGGATGACGCACTAAGTCGATTTGCTATACAATATTGTGACCCTATCGAAACCCAAAAAATAGAGAAAAATTTAACACTAAACTAACGTCAAACACCAACTGCACATGCTTGGTACAAATTGCGCATGCTTACAATTCTTTTAACAGCGCAGGGCTTAAATTTTAGAGTCAAACTTACCTTTAAATGGTTTTCCATCGTTTATTGCTTGATAAGGTTCTAAACACGCTTAAATTATCACTCACTGAAGTGGCTAAGTATATTCCAAAATTTAAAATTATATAAGCACAAATGACTTAACAAGCACCACAAATGTAACAATCACGAGAAGCACAGAAGAAAGTTGAGAAGCAATCTCGACAACCTTGCTACATAACCCGTGTTTGGCGCGCCTTTTTTCATTATAACCAAGAGGAAGGTAAGTTGGTCCTATTTCTCTATCTCATTTAACTTCCATTATTTAAAAATTAACAATTTAAAAATGAACAACAGAAGTCTTCATTAATCACATTCAGTCATAGGATTTACAGGCCCATAGAGTACAGTAAGATAACCACCGGTCAGGTGTTTTACTCCGGGAAACATTTTTAGTCCTGGTAATTGATTACTTTTGTCGTCCCTTTATATTTAAGATATAAAGCCTTGAAGTAATAAAAATATATGAGGTATTTTTATTATTAATACTTTAAATTAAAATTTTCCAATCTCAAAAAAAAAAAACAACATTAATAGCCTTATTAACTAAATCACCTATTTACTTCTATATCTTTAATAAATCACTCAGTATAGTTATTTGGAAAATATCTCAAATTACAGACATTTTATAAATCCTGGTTTTTATTTTCCTGAGGTAAAAAAATAAAACTTCTAATTTAGATTTTTTTTTCTCTGGGAAATTGTTTGCCCCTTAAAAGAAAACAGCAGGGGCAAGTAAAGAAGACAAATATGACGTATTTGTCTTTAAGCTTGCCTATTACACCAGAGACGTTTCATAGCAATTGTAGTTAGAGTGAAAGAAAAGTTTATTTCTCAGCGAAAAAATTACCGTATAAAAAGTTATACGGCTCGAGTTAAACCTTTGGAAACAAAGGCTTTTAAAGAGGCAACGCGTAGACCATTTTTAAGAAACGGCTCAAGGGTAGTATAGTTTTGTATGTTGTATTAATCGTATTTATTTTATATGACGTCAGAGAGTATATAAGTATAACAACAAGACTAAATACATACCGAGTTGGATATTTCAGATGCACCAACATTACATCCGTACATTTTCGTAAATGATCTCTACCACAGTAAGTTGTAAGTTCAAATGTGCAAATCATTTTTGCAGCTATTACCCAAATGTGCAATTCATTTTTGCAGCTATTACCCAAATGGCAGCTATTACCAATTTTCATTTTGGCAGCTATTACCCAAATGTGCAATTCATTTTGGCAGCTATTACCCAAATGTGCAATTCATTTTGGCAGCTATTACCCAAATGTCCAATTCATTTTGGCAGCTATTACCCAAATGTGCAATTCATTTTTGCAGCTATTACCCAAATGTGCAATTCATTTTGGCAGCTGTGCAATTCATTTTGGCAGCTATTACCCAAATGTCCAATTCAAGCTATTACCCAAATGTGCAATTCATTTTGGCAGCTATTACCCTAATGTACAATTTTATCATTTTCGGTACTTTTGAAAGGAAAATCATTGTCCTAGACTTTTTAAAATGGTCTGCGGAATCGCTAATGATAAATGGTTCACCGATGAATGTCGTGGTAAAAACCTTTAGAGATTTATTTTTACCGTTCAGCTAAATTGTCGAACTTTACAATCCTGAAGTTAGTGAAGGATTGCTACACTATGTCAAACTTGTACAGTACTTAACTAACTATTTACTAGTTTCCTAACAATACAAAAGTTTTAAACAAAATATTTAAGGAGCTAGAACTGATGAAGGTTATAAACAATATATAAATTGCCTAAGCTATACCTGTAATATGAGCTTACTCTCCTAACTTTTACTTATATCAAAAACAATTCTAATTATAATCTTCTCTTGAAGTAGTTAACACAAGCTATGACGTCATATTCTATAGTTATTAAAAAGAAGCACGCTGGAGCAATATCGTTGGAAAGCCCTTAAAGTTAAGGGTAGTGTAAGGCAAACTGTTTGATGATTAGGCTAAGTGTACTTTAGCTTGCCAAGCACCTGCTCCCGCTAGTCTTCGTTGTTAACATTTCCCTGCCTATCATAAGCGCAACATTGTCTTCTCAAACAGTTCCCCTCATATTATCAACTTATTATAAGCGCGATTTTAAAGTTTGATATTCTCAGAATCTAATCGTGTGTAGAAAATTAGCTACTGTTTTAAGACACTGTATCGGGCTTTCACTAATTTCTAATCATAAATGATAAAGTCTCTCAAAGAGGTTATAGAATGACAAACGGTTAAAATCAGTTAGCAGCGTGGGAAAGGAACCAATGAGGTTGGCCTGATATAAAAATGTGGGTGTGGTTTAACATCCAGGACTAATCTAATTGGCTCCCTCGTATTATTTTCTCACGCTTTCAACTGATTTAAACCGTGTATCACGCATTTTATATTGAGATTTCTAATTTTAGTTGCCTAAAAGTTTTTAGTCAATCAGCTAATCAAAGCCTAAAAATATTGTTTTTTAAAAACGGTTGAACGGACATTTTTGAGGCTGTAAAGTGTCTACTTTGCAGCCGCAGAAATGATCGTAACAAAAGATGTTAATGGAAATGCGGTGAACATTTATTTTACGTCCGCCGGCTAAAAAAATGGTACTTTACAGCCAATCCGAAAATTAATAGTTAAATTAAGTAAAACATTAATTTATTAAATTTTTCTGTATTATTTAATTTTTTGGACTGCGCTCCCCCCAAAAACAACTTTTAACTTTCATTTTACTGATATAGCTCGCCAGTAAAAAGATTTCCGTGACAGTGGAATCTTATTTTGCAACCTAGTTGCACAATATACTATTCATTTTTCTTTCCCTCTGAGACTCTCACCACTCATTTTATTATACTATGCACTACATATATTATGTATTGACTCTCACCACTCATTTTATTATTCTACGCACTACATATTTATTTTGTCATAATATTTTGTTTCTTTTATCGTATGAAGAAGACAAAATTTCATTGAGATTGTTTTCCTTAACTTAGGGTAAAACTTATAATTTTGTTATCAATAACATTTTTTTTAATAACAAGTCAGAGCCAAGCTCAAGACCCATCCTCAAGCTTAGCTTTTTTGGGGGTGCATCAATATGTTTGTTCTTACATAATTATTAAGTAAGTATTATAATTTATTTTTGTCTTCTCATTTTTGTACTGTATGTATTAAATATGATGGAAATAAAGATTTATTATTATTATACGTGATAAGCCATAGTCTAAGGAAAAACAGATCAGTAGGAGAATACAGCAGACTGTAAAACAATAGTGTCAGTGAAAACTAAATGCATTACTGCTAAAAACCTTCATAAGCATAATTATTGATGGAGATTTTCTCAAGCAAATTAATATTTTAGCTGTTTTATATTTCCTCCGCCTTTCATAAGATATGGAAGCAAAAAAGTTGTTTACAAGAGTAATAAAGTTGTGTTTATTTTGGCCCAAACAGATCTTTATAAAGAAAAGTGTCAGTAAAGAAAGTTTGCTGGTAGCCCAGTGTGACTTGATTAACTCCTGGACGTTTTCCAAAACGGCCCGTTTTTCTCGACCCGTTTTCTTGCCCTGGTTTTCTCTTGCTTAACACTGTAATGATTTTTCCAACACCCCACTCTTTCTTATGTTTAATTTTATCAATTAATAATTTGGTAAAGCAAGGTAGCTCGTTATTTAGACCAAGATAACGTTTTTAATTTTCCTTCTTCTTACCGTAGGTATATAGAGAGTGTATTGTGTTCGTTAAAAAAAGGTTGTATTTACCGCAAGTTTAAGAATCAGCTACCGTCAATGCTTGCTGTTAGATATGAATATCCATGGACCGATTCCGGCTTAACGCCATCATCAGCAAGCGGGTGACGGCCATCATCACACTCGAGCTCTTAACTAATAAAGTTATATCAGTGAATAACTTATAGTCTCAAATAGCACGAAAAGCCCTCTGAAGCTCGCACATCTTCAGAGGGCTCAGTAGTTGAGAGCTCGAGTGTTTTTCCGTCTACTTATAATGGCGTTAAGCCGGAAACCAGTTCAGGGATATTCATATCCAACAGCAAGTATCGACGGTTACCGATTCTTTAATTATTGTGTTTGTACTGAAATTCCGAAACCAAGATTTTTTACCTGAATTATTTAATTATTTTTCAAGTGTTTTAAGACCTCTTGAGAGTTTTTCCAAAGTTGTCTGGTATTATACCAGAATAAGTTTAACCAAGTAAGTTTAAACAAGGTTAACAAACCATTTTTTCAAAGAATGCATTAAAAATTTCCTCGACTAAATTTAGCTTTAGGGCTTGAAAGTGACCATAAATAATGGTCTTAAAACAAATTGAAAAACAAACGTAATGAAATATATAGTCATGAATTACATTTTCTGCATGGAAAAGGTCTCATACTAAATAATTTGCCCTTTAATAGATCTTATAAATTAGTATCTGTTAAATTGTAAGTGTCTTGGTCTAAAATTATAAAGCCACATGTTTATACTTATACGATAAAATATAAAACCACCAAAGGAAAAAACGCCTTCCAGCTGACAGATTAGCACATTTATCGCAACATTTAATTTTGAGTGAGACACCCAAATTAAATAATATCATTGACATTAAATACTCTTAATTTAACAAAGTAATGTCTACGGCATTAGAATTACAGGTTAAGTCTATTTACAAGTAAGACGCATAAAAACATAAAATATTACGTAAGAATAAAAACAAGAACCTACAGCAAGCAGACATCGCCTTAAACTGCTAAATACCTAAAACAAACAAAAAATCAATATCGTTAAAATATAAATAATTTTATGATTTAGAAGTAAAGAGTAACTAACCAAGGAAGATTCTTTCTGACCACTCCCAACCTATCTGACATCAATCTAGGGCCATTAGATCTTACCTCGCCCTCCTACCTGCCATCGATCTAGGGCCATTATATAGATATTACCTTGCCTCCAACCTACCATCGTTCTGGGGCCATTAGATCTTACATCGCCCTCCAACCTACCATCGACCTGGGGCCATTAGATCTTACCTCGCTCTCCTACCTACCATCGATCTGGGGCCATTAGATCTTACCTCGCCCTCCTACCTACCATCGATCTAGGGCCATTATATAGATATTACCTTGCCCTCCAACCTACCATCGTTCTGGGGCCATTAGATCTTACATCGCCCTCCAACCTACCATCGACCTGGGGCCATTAGATCTTACCTCGCTCTCCTACCTACCATCGATCTGGGGCCATTAGATCTTACCTACGGTATAAATGAGGAAAAGTAATAATTTAGTTATGCGCTTGCATTGTATACCTAAATGTTTAATTTATTTGTAATTTTGTGCTTTACTATCACAACACTCCTACTAACACTAAAATGAGATCTACTTTTTCTCTTATGACATCTAGGTTTTATATTTAAGGGCGAATAACAACAGAACATGGATTGGACAAACTAAACAAAGCACTGTTGCGCAACGACACTTTGACAAACTGCATCACGTTTTCATTTCCTCGTAATAGCAACACAACGAAATAGCTTCATCTGAAGAAGCCCCACAGAGTAAACAAAACAATATTATGTAAACTAGAACCAGTAACAGTTATACAAGAAATAAATAAGATTAAATCAATACTAATCCCTCACTAACAACCAAGGGTGCGTTCACGAACCCTTAGTTGTTGTAATCGAAGACGAATCGGCGACAATAGTTCGTTTTGACGTTTCAACTAAAATGCAAAGAAACAGGATTTATAGGCAAGATGTTAGAAATTTATGAGGTAATTCAATTCGATGTAAACAAGCCAAACACATTAGGAGGTTGTAACATGACTTTTATATGAATAACGTGTGACGTCATTGTAGGAATCGGTATAAGCGGTCAACATTGAAAATTTACTATTTTTTCCTGCAACGACGTCAATGCCGGACCATAACCTAGCATGTCAAATAAATTAACTTCATCTTATAAACGCTATCAGCTTGATTTATAGGGACTGGTTTAGTGTAACACACGGCTAAAATTAGTTGACAGCGAGGGAAATATTGCCGGGTAGCCAATGAGGTTATTCCTGGATGTAACGCCCACCATTTTAAATCGGACCAACCTCATTGGATCCTCAACACTATTTTCTCACGCTGTGGACTGATTTTAGCCATGTGTTAAACTATAGTTTATTTGAGTGCAAAGCTATATAAGCTAATGTCTGTTTCAGCGCAGCTATTTTGTAATACTAATAAAATTAGTAGGTAACACCCTCACGATTCCATAGATTAGGTTTTATTTTAACTTATCTTCATATACCTTATAGGTTATAGATTTTTCTATATAATTTTTTACTTATTGGATGTAAGTCCGTAATAAAAATATTCCTATTCTTATTCTTATTCTTATATAGAAAAATCGGGTATGGGGTAACTCGGAACTTTTCCTCGTCACATAGGATTCACTACGCTTATCCTCCTATATTCGATCTCGTCCGCTAATCCTCACAGTATACAATTCGTTAAATACAAACTGCAAATGTCTTTGGACTCGCTTCGCTCGTCATCAGATAGTAGAAACATCAGAGATGTATTTACTACTTAAAGATAGTTTCTTTCTTAGCGTTCACCCATTCAGGCACTGACCACGCTCGATAATACCTAACTTTTATGATCCAATTTTATTAGTTTAAATCAAACTTATGTATTTATTTATTACGTAAAGGTATAATAAACTTCACAAATCATACACAAGACAACTTAATAAAATATTGAACTGATGCTGATAATGAAATGAGACATAGCACACTTGTTAATCTCAGAAATGTTTCTGTTTATCTACATTAAATATCTAGTAAAACCAGTTTATGCAACCAAATAACCAGGCAAAATAACCAGAAACCCCCTAATTTACTAAAAAAAATCCTTATTTTGACGTAAGAGGTTGGAATTTAGTACAGAGAGATAAGAATACCTTAAATTCTACTATTTATTTTATGATCTATATCCTTCTAATTGGCTCAGTGATTAAGGGACCAGACTTGATTTTAGAGACCCCATGTTTGAATCTTGGCGAAAGCGATTAATGTTTAAGAAGATTTATTTAAATATTTGTTTGGTTTCGTAAAATAATATTAAGGGTACGTTCAGTAACCAAATAATTCTGGCGCGGAGGTCCGCAAGGCAGGAAAATTTTCCTTTACAATGTATGCTCTCTTGCTTATCAATCCAATTTTTGCTTAAGTGTTCGGTATTTGTTTAATAACCTGAGCAGTAGCGTCACGACTTATTATTAAAGAAAATTCGCCAACCCTTTGCATAAAATGAGCTTCAAGTAAGTCCAAATAATGCTGTGTCGGGCGAAGTATAACGTATGGGGTAAATATATACATTTTCTATAAAATAAAATCGAAAAAATTAAAAAATAAGTTGTGATGCTGCTGCTCAGGTTATTAAACAAATACCGAAAACTTAAGCAACAATTGGAATGATCAGCAAGAGAGCATGCATTTCATAGAAAATTCGCTCGGCTTAAGGGGCGAATTTTCAGAATGTCAGAAAGTTTAGTTTTTTGTTTTGGAGGTCGACTACTAGGTCATTTTCCTCCAGTATATAACAAAAGACTTGGATAGTATATCGAAAGCTCGGCAAAATTAGTTTTTTTTAATTATTTTGGACCTATTCCTTCTCAAAAGCTTTAATAATTTAAAATAGAGGTCCCTATAAAGTTTTTTGACTTGGTGAGTAGTAAAAAATAGTTTGAATTTATATAAATATACTTATATACTAAATAAGTTTAGTTTTGTAAATATACAGATAAGATAAATTGATGTGAGCTGAGAATATATAAAAAATGACAACTGTTTTATGTACTCTGAACTAAAATATAATATAAATATAACTGTATAATATAAATGTAAATATAAATAATAAATAGGGTTTAAGATGTTCTGATTGAAGACAAATATAATTTCTATAGTTCTTGAGTAAGTTGAGCTAGATGAAGGAATTGAAGCAGTCTTTGTATGATTTGTTCCTTATCCCATAGAGATATATTACTAGAGGGGCCCTATTGGTTGAATTTTGAAACATCGAAAAAGTAACCTGGCCACATTCGATTAATATTATCATTAAATAAACAGAACAAAAAAACAGTAAATTATATAGTAGAATGTTCAAAATACAAATCACAACACAAACAATCTGCGGGAAGCCCAAAACAATTGATTAATTATAACCTCGGCTCCCTCTTGGAGGAGGTTTCAATGAGCCCCTACAGAGCCCCTGTGAGCCCTGAGTTTTACTGAGCCCCTGAGAGCCCCACTAAAAATGTTTCAGGTCTCTCAATGTATTAAGATAGGCTATGCTCCCTCTAGTATATATCTCTATGCCTTATCCTGTAGAGTATCAGACATGTTTGATGGTAGTGAAGTTTGCTTTCCAAGAGTATCTTAGTGCGGATAGTTGCATAGGAGGTGGAAAACTGATAGAATTTGGCCGTACCATGAGCAAATTGGTCTTTTTTCTTTAGATATGAGATACTCATGAGTCATCCTAGTATGCCCTATGCGCAATCGAACCAAATTAACTTCCTCCTGTCTATTAAGTCTAAAATTTGTCTTCCAATTAGATAACGTGGGTTTAACATACTTTAGTTTGTCATTTGCACCGTTGGACCAATTAGCTTGCCATTTTCTAGCCAAAGTAGCTTTAATTTCTCTGTCCAGATCTTTTGGCGTGACAAGAGTATTGGTAGGTTCCCCATGCAATACTGCAGATTTCGCAAGTAGATCAGCTTTATCATTACCTTTAACTTCTACATGGCTTGGTACCCAGCAGAAATTAAGTATTTTAACCATTGTTACTAAGATGTTAATATACCTTGTGTAGGATACGCTAGACAAAATCTAAAAATAAATTTTATTGAAACCCTATTAAACCAAATAATTTCAATCAAAACCAAATTCCATATTAAAGTAAGAAATTAGTTTTCAAAATTACAACCAAACAATTTGATTGATTATTGTTTCTCAACATTTCTCACCAAAATATTTAATTATCAACCGGAAGAATTTCCAAAAGAACGAAACAAATTTCAAATTAATTTCAGAGTCAAATTTAATTAAGTCAACTATCCAGAGTATTTTAATTTTCGATATTTAAGTAGAAGAGAGAGAAATTTAACTGAGTGTAATGAAACAGAAACATCTCCTTGGTGAAATTTTCAACTTGTCCCTGACGCAATTATTTAACATTTTGAAACAATATGTTTAGAAAGTTGTTTGCAGATTTTTTATAGTAATCACATTTAAGTTAAACGAGTAATTAAGTTTATCAGTTATATAAGTCTATACAATTGGTTCAATAAGGAAATAATGTTTACCTCTTTTTATCTTAAAAGGTAGAAAAGTATTTTAATAAATTAAATATAATAGTATATTATGCTACTAGGCAGCAAAATGGAATTTTGCAGACGAGTTTTTATATTAGCCCCCGAGCCGAAGGCGAGGGCAGGCTATTGAAATTACCTGCCGAGGCTGGTAATTAACCCATTTGACTGACGAGGCGAAGCCGAGTCATGCAAATGGCGATTTGCCTGCAGAGGCGGAGCCGATGCAGAAAAAAAATATACTTAGAACTTACTAAAAAATATACTAAGAACTTACGGCAGAAAAAAATATACAAGACTTAATTTTTCATCAAAATATAACCTTTAATTTGGCAGTAAAGACTGTTTTAAAGTTGATGCAATTCAATGTTTCTATGTTCATTCTCTTTATTATTTATCTGATTCATTAAGATTATAAGCAACTTTTCGTTTGTTTATAAAAGTTATCGTTTATACATTACGTTTTATATTACCTACTGCCTTTAGTTAAACAAAGTAAATAAACAAAAAATAAAAAAAACCGATGACACAAATTTGACAACTCATGGTAAAAATTAAAACAAGCCGTATATATCAGGGTTGCCAACTTTATTATTTTTTTAAATTATATTATAATGTTTTTCGTAACAAATTTAATACTTGTATTAATAATAACTATTATACCGTAATAATAATAATAATAATGCCCGTTCCGAGCATTGCGGCTCATCAGGGATAACCCCTGCGGGAACCACCTCGGTTGGTAGTAGCAACCGTTACGCTCAAAGTGTATTCTAAAGTTGGCGATAATTTATCTAAACAATAATCTTCTATAAACTGACAGCGTAACCTGGGATGCGAACCCCAGACCTCCGTAGGTGTCAAAGGTCAGTGTAAAGACTAACGCCCTAACGACCTCGGCCACGGAGGCGGCCTATACCGTAATATATTGTAATATTATTAAATAAATGTACAAAAAACAAGCTAAAAAGAACCATTTTTGACAAAGTGAAAACACTAAAATTTACTTAATAACCTGCAACATAATAACCTCAAATAGTTCCATTTCTCCTCCTAGGGAGTTTTGACTTTTTTACCATTATATTTAAATGTACCATAACTCCCTAGGAGGTTTTGTATTACCAAGCCATTTTCCCGTACTGTTTTTAAATATTTTGTTGACAGTGTAGGCAAAATGACATTTTGCAGCTTAAAAACAGTTCGGTAATGAGCAATTTTGCAGCCGTAAGTAGATAAATAATATTTTTTATAAATTCTCTACGACAAATAATTTTAATAAAATTATATATGAATTAATTTTAATAAATTGCATAATACAATTCATTTGACCGAACTAATAATGAAACCATCCTACGCTTTCCAAAAGACCCACGTAGTCTTACTGTCTCTTTAGTTTTAGAATGCCGACTTTAAGAGAAACACTGCCCAGGCCTTCCGCAGCGCGGGTTTGTTTTGCTGGAACCCACTTTTGTACTGACTGTCTGGGATATTAAAGTAACCAGGGATAAATAAAAGTTAGGGCACTCCCTTCCTAACTAGTTTATAGCGGTTTAAAGGAATAATCGTATACGTGTCATTGAATAAGATGTGATAATATGTTGAAACTTAGCACATTTGTTGGACTGTTCGTTGACTTAGTACTTGTGACAATTTTGTTGGTGAAAATATACTCACCACGCTTGACCTCCCCTCCTCTTTCTTACTACTGTGACAATTTTCATTTCTTTGACATAAGAACACACTGTGTTGCAATGACAGCATACACACATGCATACACACATTCAACATTTCAAAAAATAGATATGAGTGACATCCGTATTCCAGATTTTTATTGCTAACACATTACTTTCCAATACGTCTAAAGCATAAATAAGGAAAACGTATCCGTAATTTCTAATGAAAATTCGCTAAAAGCGGCCAAACAAAACGGCACGCTTTAGGCAAAGGTCACTTCGCTTCGAAATTGAAATTCAAATTTCTCAAATGTAGGTGACGTTTTGCTAGACAAAAACAACGTTACATTACCCTTAGATAGCTTTTTAAGAAAAACAAATGACAAATGATTCGTGAAATTTTTGTAACGATTAACAGTGTTATAAAAAAACATTAAAAAGAAGATAAAATAGTGAAAAATAAGTTGTTTATGATAAGATAAAGCGATTAGAATGCAAAAGGATAAAGCGATTAGATTGCAGGATGATAAAGCGATTAGAATGCAGGAGAATAAAGCTATTAGAATGCAGGAGGATAAAGCGATTAGAATGCAGGATGATAAAGATATTAGAATGCAGGATTATAAAGCGATTAGATTGCAGGATGATAAAGCGATTAGATTCCAGGATGATAAAGCGATTAGGTTGTAGGATGATAAAGCGATTAGATTGTAGGATGATAAAGCGATTAGATTGCAGGATAATAAAGCGATTAGATTGTAGGATGATAAAGCGATTAGAATGCAGGATGATGAAGCGATTAGAATGTAAGATGATAAAGCGATTAGAATGCAGGAGAATAAAGCGATTGAAATGCGGGAGGATATTAAAAAAATGTTTTAAATAAACGTGAGAATTCTAGCAACCATCTTGCTACCCATCCGCTTCACTTTAGAAACCGTTGATAAAGAAACTAATTTTTCGCAGCAATAAAATTTTATTTTACTATCTAGTTGTATCTATCAGTAAGTAAATTTAAATCTAAATTTTATTTAAGGGAAAAGCCCATACAACAGACGCCTAATAGAATAACTAATACTTGTGGTTTTGTCTCTCCTCAGTGTGTTAGTGTCTCTCTTCAGTGTGTTAGTATCTCTCCTCAGTGTAGTAGTATCTCTCCTCAGTGTAGACGTCTGCAGCGAGTCTGCAGGCAAATGTGGTTTTTATGGGCTTCTATTGTATCAACTCTATTTTCTCTGTCGAACCAAAATCTCATTATTTGAAAGAAACTCTTCAACCACAATATACCATATTATTTCAATGTTTATTATAAATATCAACGATTGTCGATAGATACAATCAAAACTTAGAATATTTAGAAACAAAATTTACATATATAGTTTATTTTTAATATTATTAATAGTTGTATTGATGTTGCGTATATATGTAGCATATCGTATGCGACATTACACAATGAGATTTTGCCAAGTGAACCTAAACACTTTACATGTTTACTATGTTACTAATTTTTACATTTGCTCATTTATACTTCTCTGGGGGCATGTTAACACCTAGAGTATATTATTAATACAGAAGAAAATATTAAGAATAATTATGAATATGAACAACAGGAAAACTTGTAAACCTGTATTCAAACAATAAGGTGTTATGACTGTGATAAATTTATTTATTTTACATTCTTTAATTATTTATCTAACATTAAATAGATTTAGGAAACTAGTTATAAGTATATACTAAGCATGTAATAGCAATAATTTAATTATAGAACAACATAGATAAGTAAATCCGAGACTGGTCATTCAAATTTAGGTATAAAATTATTTAATAGACTCGAATCATACTAAAGAATTAGAATTAAGTGATTTTAAGAAACTTGTTAAAGAAAAACTTACCACTAATGTATTTTATAGTATTAAGAAATACCTAATCAAAGGAATTTAAAATAATAATTGTGATATAAGTGTGTTTTCAATGTTTGTTTGTTCTGTAAGTGTTGCTCTTTGTTTTTAGTAATAAGTTTTATAATCTTATTAATGACGAATTTCTATTGTTTTATGCTAAGGCTATACTTCACAATGAAATAATGAAGGTTTATTTATTTCTTTATTAATACCCTAGGTATGTAAGAAAAATATTATGTTTGCAAAAAAAAACATGTGTTTTGAGACCTCTTAAGTTGTTTTTTTACAAAGTTTGCTTGATTTCTGTCTGGTATTATCGTATCTTGCATTGTATTTATACGAGACAGTTGAAAGTTGATACAAAAGTCAACCTTTAGGTCTAGTTGTGCTATCCGGATAATATATTTCATGACGTCACTACCTCGTAATAAGGACAGCAAAAATTATGAAACATTCATAAAACGTGGTAAAATTTGTCGATCGGTTTGAGTCGTCATGTAAAATTGTTTGAGTCGGTCATGTGGTCGTGTATAAGAGCAACATATATGCCAAGTTTCATCTTATTATTAGCATAAGTTTAATTATTATCAAATGATTTTTACAATCTTTTTAAAAAGTTTTTTTTTTTTAAATCGGAAAATAATGCATCTCTTTATAGAATCAATAAGTATATTAAGTTTCGTTTTAATACGGCAGGTATATCTACAGGTACTGCTGGATCATAAAATTTAAGCAGCATCGAGCGAGTTCAATTCTGGATGGGTGATCGCTAGGAATATAACTAATGTATTAACTATCTAAAGACGACCGAAGCGAGTCCAAATACCTATTGCCGTATAAATTAGGGGATTTGTATATTCTGAGAACTAGCGAAGTAGTGTCCGAACTTACACCAAACTAGCGAGTCCGAAGTAGTGTCCGAACTTACACCAAACTAGCGAGTCCGAAGTAGTGTCCGAGTAGGAGTCCGAAGTAGTGGGGATAAGTGTTGCGAATCCTCCGATGTGGTGAGAAAATTCCAGGGTAGAAAATACAGATACAAATTACAATTTTTCTGTTTTTTTTTTTCTTTAAACTTAACATAAACTAAAGTCTTAAGCAAGAAATGTGAAGTCAAGAACAAAGGAAATTTGAACCCCCGCACCAAAACTTTTCTTTCTTTATTGAACGAACGTAAGTGAGTTCTTACATTTCAGAAGATTGGGACGGCGCGTTTGTTGTGTTTGTGTGTTTGTGTGTTTGTGTGTTTGTTTGTACGTGTCGCGATAACTGCCGTAAAAATTGACCGATTTGATAAAATTTTGTATACAGGTAAAACTAATTATGTGTCAGAGCTGTAGTTTTGGTAATATCCGAAAATATTTTCAAAATGGCAGCCAAAATGGCGGACCGGATAAAAAAAAATTTTGAGCGAAAAAATCGTGTTGTATATCGTTTGAAAGCTCTTAAAAAGTAGAAAAAGAAAATATATGTTTCATGGTCAAAATTTAAAAATTTTTTAAAATTTAAAAATGGCGGCTAAAATAATGAACCCAAAAAATTTAAAATTGAAGGATAACTCGAGTAAATATCGTGTAAAGCTCTTGATTAGTAGAACAAAAAATGTATATATACTAAATTCCGAAAAATTCAACATGGCGGCCATAATTTAAATATAATAATTAGTTTTTACTAATTTATAAGAATTTACAAGATAAAGATCTATTGTAATATACTTTATATACTTTATACAAGTAAAATTAAATATATGTCAGAGCTGTAGAGTTTTGGTAATATTCCGAAAAATATATTCAAAATGGCGGCCAATATGGCGGACCGGATAAAAAATTTTGAGCAAAAATCGTGTTGTATATCGTTAAAAGCTCTTAAAGAGTAGAAAGAAAATATATTTTTCATGGTCAACATTTCAATTTTTTATTAATTTAAAAATTGCGCCTAAAATAATAAACTCAAAAAAATAAAATTTAAAGCGAGCCTTCTTTACCATTTATTATTATAAATATACGCGAGCCTTTTTAATATGCATTAATATTAAATATAAGCAATCTAGCGAGCGAAGCGAGCCTATTTTTAAACGTTATTATAACAAATATAAGCAATCTAGCGAGCGAAGCGAGCCTTTTTTTATTATGCATTAAAATTAAATATAAGCAATCTAGCGAGCGAAGCGAGCCTTTTTAATATAATTTTATTAAAATAAGCAACTAGCGAGCGAAGCGAGCCTTTTTTTAACGTACAATTATTATAAATATAAGCAATCTAGCGAGCGAAGCGAGCCTATTTTTAACGTGTATTATAACATAAATATGAGCAATCTAGCGAGCGAAGCGAGCCTTTTTTATTATGCATTAATATTAATATAAGCAATCTACGAGCGAAGCGACCCTATTTTTAACGTTATTATTATAAATATAAGCAATCTAGCGAGCGAAGCGAGCCTTTTTTAACTATAATTATTATAAATATAAGCAATCTAGCGAGCGAAGCGAGCCTATTTAACGTACATTATATAAATATAAGCAATCTAGCGAGCGAGCGAGCTTTTTTACAATATATTTTATATAAATATAAGCAATCTAGCGAGCGAAGCGAGCCTATTTTAACGTTGATTATTATAAATATAAGCAATCTAGCAGCGAGCGAGCCTTTTTACTACGCATTAATATTGAATATAAGCAATCTAGCGAGCGAAGCGAGCCTATTTAACGTAGTTATATATATTATATATATATAACAATATAAGCAAATCTAAGCGAGCGAAGCGAGCCTTTTTTACATTATTAATATTAATATAAGCAATCTAGCGAGCGAAGCGAGCCTTTTTTACAAATATTTTATTATACATAAAGCAACTAGCGAGCGAAGCGAGCCTATTTTTAACGTTGTATTATATAAATATAAGCAATCTAACGAGCGAAGCAAGCCTGCATTTATTTAATTATAAGCAATCTAGCGAGCGAAGCGAGCCTACTATGCTTAATATTAATATAAGCAATCTAGCGGCGAAGCGAGCCTGATTAAAATATACGCAATCTAGCGAGCGAAGCGAGCCTTTTTAACTATTATTACAAATATAAGCAATCTGCGAGCGAAGCGAGCCTTTTTTACATTCATAATATTAATAAGCAATCAGCGGCGAAGCGAGCCTTTTTACAAATATATTATAAAATAAAAGCAATCTAGCGAGCGAACCGAGCCTATTTTAACTTTGTAATATTATAAATATAAGCAATCTAGCAAGCGAAGCGAGCCTTCTTTACTATGTATGATTATAAATAACGCAATCTAGCGAGCGAAGCGAGCCTCTTTTACTTGCATCAATATAAATCTACGTAAATCTAGCGAGCGAAGCGAGCCTTATTACAATATATTTTTATTTTAAATATAAGCAATCTAGCGAGCGAAGCGAGCCTATTTTTAACGTATTATATAATCTACGCAATCTAGCGACCTTCTTTTACATTAATTATAATATACGCAATCAAGCGAGCGAAGTGAGCCTTTTTTAATAGCATTAATATAAATCTACGCAATCTAGCGAGCGAAGCGAGCTTTTTTTTACAATATATTTATTATATAGCAATCTAGCGACGAAAGCGAGCCTTCTTTTACATGCTGAATATAATCTACGCAATCTAGCGAGCGAAGCGAGCCTTCTTTTACCATTATTATTATAAATATACGCAATCAAGCGAGCGAAGCGAGCCTTTTTTACTATGCATTAATATAAATCTACGCAATTTAGCGAGCGAAGCGAGCCTTTTTTACAATATATTTTATTATAAATATAAGCAATCTAGCGAGCGAAGCGAGCCTATTTTTAACGTTGTATTATTACTAATATAAGCAATCTAGCGAGCGTAGCGAGCCTTTTTTACTATGTAAATGTTAAAGATACCTAAACTAGCAAGCGATGCGAGCCTTTTTGAGTTTATACTTTAAAATAGTATAGCATCCGAATGTTTTGATAAACTCATTTCGCTTGTTTTAAATTAATATTTTTTTTTATGTATTCTTTGCCGTGAGTTCTTGATGCAACGCATTACTAGTCTTAGACGGTGGAGAATATTATCTGCGGTATCTGCATTACGTTCAGATACTCATTTTAGTTTACATTGAGTATACAGAAAAGTAATAGTTTCTAGTTTAATATTTTGATAAGCTTTTTTAGGTGGAACGGGCCCTTTTATTTTTCTAAAAAAATAAAATAATCATAAAATAATAATTTATAAAATAATAACAATAAATAAACTATTTCATATTAAAAACATAACACTATCACCTACAAACAAGCTAGGTGATAGTGTTATGTTTTTTAATATGTAATAGCTCATTTATTGTTATTATTTAATAATTTTTTACCTTAAAAAAGATTTAATATATGAATACAAGCTTTAAATAGATTTTTTTTTATTTTTTAGACCAGTTCCACCTAAAAACCTCATAACTCTTAATATAGTGGTTTATAATATTTTAACAGCTTCTATAAGTTTAATTTTTTTAATTGATTTTGATTAATAATATCAGTTCCTTTAAATCTTCAATAAATATAATTTTTACGATTTAATTTTTAAATAACAGAGTTTAAAAGTCAATAATAATTTTTTAAATTATTATTCTTGTATTTAAAAATTTAAATGACTTAATTAGTCCGTTGGCTCTTTAAATTTAATTTTTTCAATTCTATTTTTTAAAAAACAAAATTTTTATCAAATGAATAAAATATCAATGAGAAAATTGTTTAAATTTTCTATACATTATTTTTTAAATAAAAGTACAAAGTTCAAAATTGATATCACTAAGTGCAAGAATAAATGCAATGTGACACTCTGTCCCATTTCTCTACTCCAGCACTCTAGCCCGGGTTTTAATTGACAGTTCCATAAAAACCGTATAGAACGGAAAACTAATATTCCTCCTGTATTCTGTCATTTTTATTTATTAATGCAATATAGATTCACTCAACATTGTTTCATAAAAGGTCACAACACGTTTTGGAAAAATTTAAGTAACATAATTGAGAAGATTTGATAAATATGGAAAGTGAAAAATAGAGTTTTTTTACCCAGACTGTGACTCAGTAAAAATTAAAAATACGATCTGTGTTAAAAACCTTCTTTTGAAAGCAGCAATGAAATGTCTAACTTCATAGATTTGGTATACATTGGTAGATTTGAAAATCGTCATCGATTGATTTAAAATTACTTCGTTGCTTGAACAGTAATCAAGTTAATTTAAGTGTTGGCAAATGTTTGCCAAGAAAAAAATTGCATAACTAAAATTGTATATAAAATATATGTAAAAATATACGTATATTTATTGCATAAATATACGTATATAAAAAATAAATAAATATATATATATATATACATATATATATGTATAATATAATATAATCCTCTCCTACAAGTCAACTCAGGTAATCGGTCAATAAATAAAGACAAACTTCACTTAAGCCGACGTTTCGGTAATTTTATTATGCTACTTTTATTCAGTGAGATCTAAATCAAATTACAAAAAACTGTAAGCAACACAGTAAATATAAATATAAGAATAGGGAAAATATAAATAATATATATATATATATATATATATATATATATATATATATATATATATATATATATATATATATATATATATATATATATATATATATATACCTTCTCAATTTCCCTTTCTATTCTGTGGATCTCATAAACTGCATTTTAGATAAAAATTCGCTTAAAAGAAACCTCATTTTAAAAACTTGAAATGTCGTCACAGAGCTATAAGCATGTCAGATCCTATTTTTAACTTAATATTTGAAGCAACTTTTAAAAGTTTAATACTAAAGTTTTCAAGGTTATTTTTGTTTCCCGGGTTTTTTTACCCAGTGCCTTAAAATGAAGTAGTTACGGTAAATTAAAAAGATAAATAAGCCGCAAAGAAAAACTAGGAAAAGTTAATGAAATTTTCTTTCTATACTTTTTATTATAATTACAAAAATAAAGTTTGTGGACCACAAAATAACGGGCTTAGTTTTCATTGTTTTAATTTTTCTCTGAGCTTGGTAATCGAGGCGGCAGTGAAAAGCATTTCTGGACGTAGATAAGGCAAAGCGCAAACGGAGTGTATGATAATAATCAATACAAAAAAAGCCTCTCCACGATGTTAATTCATCAAATCTAATCAAAACTGGCATTCAACCTAAACGGTCATCATCAGTTCCTAAAAACAAAAAGTAAAAAAGGACTAGAAAGTACTAAAAAGAATAAAACAAAAAAAATATACAAAAATAGAAAAAATAAAAGAATTAAAGCAAAATAAACTAACGGGAGAGAAGAATATATAGATGTAGGTGAGTCTTATGATATCATGACTGAGGTAAGTTTAAATCGGTCAGTTCACAGAGGGGGCGCTGTGTTAGCAAGCGTTCTGATTATCATAGAAACCGCCTCTTTAGTGTTCATGTTAAGATCACATGCATGCCTTTGACTCCTAATAATCTCAAACTTTTCAAGAGAATCTATTTTCCGTCCGTTGGGAACTATATGTATAAAACCTGCTTTATGGTTGGCGTTATTGTGTTGTACCTGAGTAATGTGTTTGTATTGTTGAAGCTACTGAGCTCAACACGCAAGTGCTCTTTAACCCTCGTCCTCAGGTTCCTACCTGTCTGGCCTAAATATTGTTTTGAGAACTCTCCACACTATATGATGAAGACACCATTATTGCATTTTTGCTTAATGGTCTCTTTAGCTTTACTTAAGTGTGAACGAAGGGTAGAAGACGTGCTGAAATCAACTCTATAACCGTTTTTGTTAAGGACATTAACCAACTTCGCTGATAACTCTCCAACGTAAGGAATAGAACACCATGTGTTATCACAAAACCTCTCACACGTGTACCCATAACATCCAGGATGGCATTCCTCATTAAAATCATACACTCATTGTAACTGTTATTAACAGCTATTAGTTTGATGATGGAAAGGGTAACTAATAAGCATACGAACCATAGATTTAAAAGTCGCTATTTTGTGGTTACAAGGATGCAATGAGTGAGCATATAACATGGTCTGTAGCACTAGGCTCTCATGTATAGAAAAAGGAAGCGTTATAGTTACTCCTCAATATAGTGAGCTGAAGAGAGTTAATATTCTGAGGATGAGCGAAGCGAGTTTGAAATAGGGCGGATGAACGCAGCGAATCCAATGTGGTTAGGAAAAGTTCTGATGTACCCCGAACCCGATTTTATTCTTTAGGTTCATATAAATATTAATATAAACGAATTTTCATCATGAAAATGACGCTTATGAGGTTTTTTAAATTGGCCTGATCATCAAGTTCCATATCTTAACGTGTTTTACATAATAGTAACCTATTGACCCTATGAATTTACACAGCTCTATTTGTGTCATGCACAATTTATTCCCCAAACTTTGAGTGCAATTGTCATTAAAATAGCTCCAAATTTGGTTCACGTCATGTTAAAACTTGCTGGATTTGTCTAGCGCCATCAGACTATTAGAGTAAAAAAAGTAAGAATTTAAAGCAATAAATCAAGACTCGAGAGAAAAACCAGACTCAGTCAGAAGTTATTTTTGCTGAGCAGTGATATAAACTGCAAGCAAGTCACTGGGACCGAGTAAGCAATTAGCGTAATTACTGTAGATATAGAGGTAGGTGGGAAGCTGCCTTAGCTTGTATATGAACTATCCGCTCTTTGCTTCCTTAAGAACAAAACGAGATAGTTTTAAGATGGCATAATTAATAGCACAACTAGAGCTAAAGATTGATTGTTGGACTAAGTTTCAACTCTTCAGCATAAAAACGCTGGGAGGTACGATGATGACAGACACACACATATACACATACACACACTTACCATCACATACATGAGAACAACTTCGTAAAAACTCTCCAGGGAGATCTTAAAAAACCCCCGAAACGGATAGTTAAGGTAAAACTCCCGGTTAATCCGGTATCGTAGTTTTAGTGCTTTACACAATACTTTTCCTGTACCTACGGTATGAATGAGGAAAAGTAAAAATGAAGATTTAGGTCTTCCGGTGGTGACCGCGTTAATGTAGATGAAGAATCCGACGTTTCGCTTCCACTGTGGGAGGTATCTTCAGGGACGTAAGACATCATGGATAGAAACACAATGCTCTACAAAACTGAACCGTGGGAGGTATCTTCAGGGACATAGGACATCATGGATAGAAACACAATGCTCTACAAAACTGAACTGAAATGTTCAGTTTCGTACAGCATTGTGTTTCTATCCATAATGTCCTATATCCCTGAAGATGGCTCCCACAGTGGAAGCGAAACGTTGGATTCTTCATCTACATTAACGCGGTCACCACCGGAAGACCTAAATCTTCAAGACAATAACCGCGGAAGCCTACGCAGTTTATTAAAGTAAAAATGGTTCGCAGGTCCTTCTTAAGGTCGAAAAGTTTTTCTTACGTGTCGCAATCTTTATAGAAAATTTGTGTCCTTTCATTTAATATTATTTGTTAGATTTTATATCTTTTCAAGAAATACTATTATTACATTTCCTTCCATTTATTTCCCTTGAAAATATATTTTTATGATTTGTTTTTCTTTTACATTTTCTTATCTCACTTCTTTTTAAATATATAAAAAAAGAAGTACTATAAGTATTTTGAATAAGAACATAGAAAAATGAGGTGGGTATTTTATATTTTCTTTTGGTTCAAAAGGGAAAAACTACCTAGAAAAAGGTAAAAAAGAATTTGGCGAGACCCTCTTCAAAAATATCTTCTTTCTTTATTATGATTCGTTTTTATTTTTATTTATAAAGGTCTATGTTTTATTTTCGCCAACGAAGGAGAAGAAAATTGAATCGGGGCAGCCTTGACCTGAGATTTATTTTTTTAATTCAGATTTGAGCATTGTCACGATAAAATTTGAAGAGGAATTCTTATAAAATAAATAACCCGGTTGTGATCACTAGGTTCAACCTATTTTCAAACCCGTTTTCATCCTTGAAGTCAGAATTTATCAGTCAAAGTGTCGACATCGAAATGTTTTCAGTTTAGTTTAATGCGTGTAGTGTTCATTAGTTTTGTAAAACACGACGTGTTTAGTAAAATCCGTTGTTTAAATTATTTATGTTCCCTAAAATACTTCCTATGCTATTAAAATACCAAATTTTTGAAACAATTTTAGTAACGACTTATAACTTTA
This sequence comes from Microvelia longipes, assembly GCA_018340805.1. Classification (NCBI taxonomy): domain Eukaryota; kingdom Metazoa; phylum Arthropoda; class Insecta; order Hemiptera; family Veliidae; genus Microvelia; species Microvelia longipes. The sequence goes on from JACMZG010001908.1 coordinate 2,154,732, forward strand.
AATATGAACATTTTTATCACATTGCATTTTATTATCATGAATATTGACGAAAAATTTAAATAAATAACTTTTATCTACGAACGGCTGCAAAATTAGTCTTCACTGGTCTGTTTTTTTAGCTTCAAAATGTCAACAGATGCATAAATCGAACCAGCAAAACCAGCTATAATTTCGCCTATGGATTTAGTGAACAGAAACAGACATTATAGAGACTCCATACACTACAGACAAGAGCATAGATCAAAAGTAGGAAATTAAAATAGAGGAAATACGGTAAAACCCCTATATGTGTATTTTATGTCGCTGAGTGCCCAGCGATGCCACATGGTATTGGCCTTTTGCATCTTCGCTAATGCAAAAGGATTTTTTTCAATATTTTTCACGCTATCAGGGGTCAAACAGTCAAAAACTAAAATTTCATCAAAATCGGAGACAAAAAATAATTACGGGCATTAATAGGCTAATAAAAGTTAATGACATCATAAAAAATATTTTATTTTATAACAACTAAACCTAAAAATTATTTTCATTCCAAGTTTCAACTATCTATCATAAACACACTAGGAGCTACGACGATAACAGACACACAATCACACTCACACATACACACAAACACTCATTCACTCACTCACACATACACACAAACACACATTCACTCACTCACACATACACACAATCACACATATACAGACAGACAACTCGGTAAAAAGCACAAAAGGTCAATAAAAATTTGAAACAATTAAGTCCGTTGAAAATGCCCATTTTGGATTAATAGCAAAAACAATTAATAGCCCACAAAAATAGTGTATAAATGAGGAACAATAAAAAGGTAAACGAAAAATATGCCTGGACGAGGCTTCCTAGCCTAGTGATCCACTACCTCTGACTATTTACTATGACTATCTGGTAACGTCCTGACTAGGATACTAAACCAGTTTAAGACATAAACTCGTTGTGTTTAGTACTCAATAATCGTCTGATTAAAGAGCCCTTAACAATACTTAGCTCCTCTTGTCAATGAAAGTAGGAAGGCAATAACTAGAAAAGAGAAAGAAGTAAAAGTTAAAAATTCAAAGGTAAACCTGCCAGAGTATCATCTTGTTAATCTCCAGCAAAACCTAATTAAACTTTTTCTCCAACCAATTCTCTTCTTTTCTTTTAATTTCTTAACTTAAATAATTTTCTTTTATTATTCCCATCTTTGTTCTCTATCTAATACCTCCTTCTCCTTTGTGTAAGGTTAATAAAGATTTTTTTTTAATATAGATTATTTAAAAAATGAGAAAGAAAGAAATATTAACATAATTTCTTCCCCGCGCGATCCTGTGCTCAAGAAGGATTAGACTTTTTTATTAATAATTAGGATCCTTGACTCGAAAAAAGGATTACAATAATAAAAGAAATATTAATATTAAAAGATATGATTTTAATAATAAAGGAAAGGGAAAAATTAAAATACTGAAAGTCAAAAAGGTTTAAATTAAAGTCAGTTATCCATTTAAGAGCGTTCAAAACATTAAAAATGAAAAAATAATAAAAATGTTATTGATTAAACGCTAGTATAAAAGAGACAAAAAATCATAAATATTTGTGACTCTTTTCTATTGCTCTTGGAGTATTAATTTGGTTTAGTAGATAAGATTGAATTTATAATTTAATTAATTAGTGCTCATAGGCAATTCTAAGAGGGGGCTAAAGCTCACTTTGGTTTAAAATTAACCCCCCTCCCAAAAAGATATAGCTTACTTAAATTTAAAATTAGCTAATTTTAAAAAAAAAAACTGCCCCCTCCCCCCAAAGAAAAATATATTAACATTTTACCATATTTAAAATATATTCAAAAAATAAATAATAAATGTATTATATATATATATATATATATATATATATATATATATATATATATATATATATATATATATATATATTATATATATATATATATATATATATATATATATATATATATATATATATATATATATATATATATATATTATATATATATATATATATATTATATATATATATTATACAGGGTGTACAAAATAAAATAGTAGTAGTACCTCCTCCTTTCCCTTCCCGAAAGGAGGAGGTACTACAGCTCATTTTCAACAAAAAACTTCATATTAACTATGGTCCGATTCTCAGCTGTATTGGATATAACAACCATGTTGTCTTATAGGAAATTTCCTTTGCTTTCCAACAAATCCAATATTTTAAAGCTAGGTTTTATACTTTCTAAGATATCAACCATTTTCTGAATGCAAGTCAAGGAGTTTTAGAAAATCATGAAATTTGACCTTGTGGGAAAACGGTTGAGAATCGGACCATAGTAAATATGAAGTTTTTTGTTGGAAACGAGCTGTAGTACCACCTCCTTTCAGGAAGGGAGTTTTATTTTGTACACCCTGTATATTAATCTTTCCTATGAAATTGTCTATATTGCCAGACGGGAACAACCAAAAAAGCATTAATTTGATCAAAAAAAAGAATTTTAACGAGGAGGAAGAGAGGGGTAATCAAGTCCCTTATTTTATTAAACAAACACTGCTTCAATCATAAATACTTAAAATGTACAACGGTGTCTACTTTTTTTTAAAGTTTGATATTGGTTTTTATTTTAGAGTACAAACTACATAGTGCAAGTAATTTTCAAAAGTCTAACTTGACAGCAATTTCAAGTAAAAGTCAAAAGTCTTCTAGGGGTTAAAATGACTAATATTTCTTTGGTAATCAATGTAAACATCACATAAAAGTGGTAACATCTTCGAGTCCTCTACCCCATTTTTTCCCTAAAACTTTGTTTCTATTGGTATTATCAAAAAGTTAAAGGGCCCTTGCTTAAGTTAATTAAATTGTTTACAAACCAATTTTTTAAAGATTAAAATTTGTTCGACAGAACCAAGGGATATAACGGAAAAAATCGGGTACGAGTTAGCTAGGAACTTTTTCTCATTACATTGGATTTGCTACGATCATCCTTCTGACTTCGAACTCGCTTTGCTCGTCCACAGAATATACAAGTCGTTAAATTTTTACTAAAGACGTATAAAACTCGCTTCGCTCCTCAAATGGTAATTTCAAATGGCACTGAACACCCTCGATGCTGCTTAACTTTTATGATCCAACAAAAATCATAGATGTACTGTCGTCCTGAAACAAGACTTGGTAAATTTATTTATTTATTTAGTAAAGTTATACTCGAGGAAGGTTACGGCAGCGCTAGGGTTAACATGTCAAACTTAGGTGCTCCGTAAATTTCTTTTTGTTAGTGGCAATGTAGTGTACCTGCGGTTGTGGTTTATGTGCGCCTTGGTGGTTGAGTGTCCTGTGCGTAAATCGTGATAGTTATTTTAAGTTGCGTAAGTGCTTTTTCCCTAATTTTTCTTCTTTAAACATCGTATGTGGCCGTGTCCAGGGGGTCCGGTGCGCCGCTTTCATAGCTGTTCGGTTATAGAGCGGCCTACCGGGCAAATCCCACGGCTATTAGCTACATACGTTGTCACCTCATGACGTCATGCAGGGAGAATGTCGGACTTTCTCCCTGTTGTTGCGCTTACGCACTGTTGCATCTCAGGCGCTCATCTGCCGGCGTTCGGGATCTCACCGCTTGTGCTCGCTTGTTGCTAACCACCTGTTCTTACTTGCTCACGCTTGTTTTTACAATTGCTTATATTTTTGTTTTTCTTAAAATCATTAATTATGTATTTTGATAGTTTATTTTTGGCTTTTATTGGTGTCTTTTGTGTGATACATATATCTACAAATTACCCAGCTATCTTTTATCTTACGTAAGTAAAGAACATTACTACGATAGTAGTCCTGCGTTCTCTGACATCTTATTCCAACTATCTTTTATAGACATTTATATACATTATTTTTACTTTTTTGTTATATCTTATCTATATCTTATAACCCTATTTGGAATAATGTCGGGAAAAATCTCAGTGGCAGTCAGTGAGGCTGTTATTAACCTCGCTTCTGTGAAGGGTACCAAGTCCGAGGGTACAAACCCCTTAGACAAAGTCTCTAAACAGGCCACTATTTTGTCACCTGTGGCAGCCGACGGGGCTCTCCCTAACCCTGTCTCTGTTCCTGCGGACAAACCAGAGGGTGAAACTCCCTTAGGTGCGGCTGTGGGACAGGCCACAGTTCTAAACTACCACTCTGAGGGTACAAACCCCTTGGGTGATGACCTTGCTTCCAAGCTCCAGAGTCTCAGGGTTAAGAATTTATGTGGCAACCAAAGGCGGAAACTCCGCGCTGAGGAAGCCAAGGCCCTGGGACTCCCTATCAAAAAGAGAGCAAAGAAGGCTAAATCTAAGGCTGCTAAGGGATGTAGTCCTGGTCTCTCTGGTCCGTCTGGTGGGGGTGGCGGGGTTGCTGATGGTGCAGTTTCACCTGCTGCCTCAGCTTCCTCGGTGCCCTCTAAGCGGCCCAGATCTATCGGGTCTACACCTGAGAAAGTTGTTGGTGGAGACACTAAGCGCCTCGCTCTTGGGGGTTCTGGATGCTCCGGGAAACCCGTAGCTGCTAATAATGGGTCTGGTACTCCGGGGGGCGACTGTGCCTGGTGCCCCTGGTGCTCCCTCTGGACTTGTTTCGGAGGTTTCGCAGGTGGCTCCGGGTGGGGTCGACGCTCCCGGAGATGCTGGTCTTCCTGGTGGCTCGGGCGCTCCTGGGGGGTCCCGACCGGCGCCTGGTACCTCCACCTACAGCGAAGCTGCCTCAGGCATCAAGATGGCGATTGTTCATTTGGAGCACCCCAAAAAGGTTCTTTCGGAGGGACAGTCGAATGAGATTGAGGATGTTTTGATGGAGGCTGTTCTCTCCAGTCAGGAGGAGGGCAGTGCCCCGCAGTTCAATAAATGCTATTTGGACCGTGGGGTACTATACCTTTACTGCTCTGATATCAGAGCGAAATCCTGGCTGGAGGAGCTAGCTTCCACCATAACACTTCAAGATGGTACAAGGCTGCGTGCGGGCCTTGCTAAGTCACTGGTGAAGTGGGCTAAGGTGTCCTTATGGGCTCCGAAACCCTGTCACAGGCAAGAGCCTAAAGATATTCTTAGGACCATCAAGGCTCAGAACATTGGTCTGAGAACTGAGGACTGGAGGATCATCTTTAGTAAGAAAATCCTAGACACGAAGAATCCTGGGCATACCCTAATCCTTAGTGTCGATGAAGGGATTCTCCAAACCCTGAAGGAACGTGGTATGGTCATAAGTTGTGGCCTACAGAAGGGTGTCCTGAAGGTACTTAAAGACCGACCAGAGGATGGTGAAGATGTTACAAGTTAACCTTCAGCATAGTAAAGCTGCTTCGGCAGCCCTATGCAACCTTCTCTCGGGAGGCTCTATTGACATTGCCCTGATACAAGAACCCTGGGTTTCTGGAGGACGCGTATCAGGCCTTGGACTTGCTAGAGGACAAATTATATACAACAAAAATAATAAACACTCTAGAACTTGCATTTTTATTAAAAATGGACTAAATGCTCTTACGCTATCGAATTTCTGTAGCAAGGATTTGACGGCTGTCAGAGTAGAACTTCATGAGGGAGATAGTCGGATGCAACTCATAGTAGCATCGGCTTACTTTCCTTATGACTCACCTAACCCACCTCCTTCAAATGAAGTGAGGCAATTAGTTACTTACTGCAACAGCAATAACATTGAACTATTAATTGGTTGTGATGCTAATGCTCATCATGCAGCTGCTTGGGGGAGTACTGACACCAACTCACGTGGTGAAGAACTCCTCTCCTTTATTATGTCTAACAACTTGGTTATTTTCAACCAAGGTAATACCCCCACTTTTGTAAATAAAAGAAGGCAAGAAGTTCTTGATATCACAATGGGTACCCCTGTGATAGACAGAATCCTAACAAAATGGTATGTATCTGAAGAACCTTCTTCTTCTGACCATAGATATATTCTTTTTGAATTAACATGTGATCAAAAGCATGAAACTACCTATTACAATCCTAGGAGGACTGACTGGGATGCCTTCCGGCAGGATCTAGCATCCTATCTGTCTTCCTTTAATGTTGAAATAGGCAACCATCTTGATCTAGACTCGATGGCCTCACTATTAACTGAGGCTATGGATCTTTCCTTCAAGAAAAATTGTCCTCTGAGTGTGCAGAAAGGCTCCAGGAAAATTCCATGGTGGAGCCACTCTCTTGACAATCAGAGGAAAAAAGTACGAAAATTATTCAATCGTTCCAAAAAGACTGGAGAGTGGGAAATTTATTCTTCAGCACTTACTAACTATAATAAAGCCCTTAGAGATGCCAAGCGGGATTCTTGGAGACGTTTCTGTTCTGAGATGGACAGTATTTCTGAAGCAGCTAGACTGAACAGAATACTGTCTAAAACTCCAATTAACCCGATTGGCACCTTAAAAACTCCTCTTGGAGCTTATACTCACAATGGCCGAGAAACTGTGGAGGTTCTTTTAAAGACACACTTCCCAGACTCTGTAATTGTAGATCAAAACAATGATCAAACAGAGACCAATCAGGGCTTCTCTTTTACAGATAAAGCTCCTGACTGGGCTGTTGCCAATTCAATTATAACACTTAACAAGGTCAAATGGGCAGTAAACTCATTTAAACCTTACAAGTCTCCTGGGCCGGACAGTATTTACCCAGCCCTGTTACAGCAGGGTCTGGACACTCTGGCTCCCTTACTTTGTAGCATTTTCAGAGCAAGTATAGCTCTAAATCATATTCCTGAAGTCTGGAAATCTGCCAAGGTTACTTTTATACCCAAACCTGGACGTGTTTCATACACGGAGGGTAAGGCTTATAGACCAATATGTCTGTCATCTTTTCTTCTCAAAACAATGGAGAAGATTATTGACAGACACATTCGTGAAACAGCGCTGATTACTAAGCCGCTGCATAAATATCAGTTTGCTTATCAAGCTGGCAAATCTTGCGAAAGCGCATTACATCTTGTTGTTAATAAGATTGAAGCTGCTTTTGAAAGCAAAGGATGTGTTGTTGGTGCCTTTCTTGATATTGAAGGAGCATTTGATAACACATCTTTCCAAACTATACTCTCCTCTCTGAGAGAGCGTGGTGTTGAAGAATCTGTCTGTAGATGGATAGCCACTATGCTTCTCAGCAGAAATGTTATAGCTTCCGTGGCTGGAGAGACGGCTGAAGCCCGAGTCACCAGGGGATGCCCGCAGGGTGGAGTCTTATCTCCTCTACTGTGGAGCCTTGTGGTGGACGGCATACTCTGCTATCTTAACAGCAAAGGTTTCTTTGCCATAGGGTACGCTGATGACATAGTCATCCTTATTCCTGGCAAATTCATTAATACAGCCCTAGAGGTAATTCAAACACCGATAAGGCTGATTGAGAACTGGTGCAAACAGGTCAAACTTTCAATCAATCCTGTCAAAACTGCACTAGTAATTTTCACCAAACAAACAAAACCTCACACTGTGAGGCCCCCCATACTGTTTGGTGAACAACTACAGCTATCTGACCAGGTCAAATATCTCGGAGTAATCCTTGACAAGAGGCTAAGTTGGAATCAACAGCTGGATAAAATAATCAACAAAGCCAAACTGACTTTAATGACAGTACGTAGAGCTGTAGGTAAAACCTGGGGACTTAAACCTCAAGTATTGCGATGGCTTTACTTAATGGTGGTCAGACCCATTATTACCTACTGTGCCCTTGTGTGGTGGCCCAAAGTCAATCAAACCACCGCAATTACCAAACTGAACTCAGTTCAGCGCTTAGCCTGTCTATCCATTACAGGGTCCATGAACTCAGCACCAACCACTGCTCTAGAAGTCATGCTGAGCCTTCCGCCCCTTGATCTTATCATAAAGAGTGAGGCTAGGTTGGCGGCTTACAGACTCCAGAACAGTGGAAACTGGAAGACCCTACCATTAGAGGTCATTCCAAAATAGTAGATGTAATCCAGAGTTCCATATTATCTATGAACTCTGACTACATGACCACCCTCTACTCCTATGAAAAACCCTTCACACTTAGCTGTGATAGTTTCGATGGGGAACCACCTCAATCCTCTGGTGACACTGTATGGTATACAGATGGATCTAAGATGGATGTGGCTCTGGGAGTGGCATATATGAGGCACATGCAAACTTCAAAACCTCATTTCCTTTAGGAAAGTATGCCACAGTGTTTCAGGCGGAAATATTTGCAATTAATGCCTGTCTAATAGAAAATATCAAGAATCCTAATCAGACTTCTATAAATATTTTTACTGACAGCCAAGCTGCCATCAAAGCTCTTGGTTCATACAAAGTCAACTCCAAGCTTGTCTGGGAGTGCTTACAAACCTTTTGACCCTGTCACTCAACAATGATGTAGCAATCAGATGGTGCCCGGCCATAAGGGAATTGAAGGTAATGAGCAAGCAGATACCCTTGCTAAAAAGGGGTCTGAAACCACTCCTGTGGGCCCTGAACCCATAGTAGCCATACCCAAAGCTATAGCCAAAGGTGTAATCAAAGATTGGCTCTTAACCAATCACCTACACCACTGGAACAAATCCTCCGGCATGAGACACAGCAAACTTATGCTAAAAGGACCCAGTCCCAAAATAACTGAGGACCTCCTCAGTCTAAGCAGAAGGGACCTTAGAACAGTAACTGGACTACTGACTGGTCACTGTCACCTCCGAAAACACCTCCATACCATTGGTATCTTTAAAGATAATCCAGTGTGTAGGCTTTGTGAATCGGAAACCGAAACTGCCTCTCACATACTTCTGAAATGTGAAGCCCTAGCCTTTCAAAGGTTCACCAACTTTGGTAGCAGCATTCTCACTAAGTTTGACTCTACCAATGAATCACTGGTCAAAAAGATCCTAGACCTAGTCCGGGGAAAAGGATTATTCTGACCTGGACCAATTGAGGGGATTGTACAATAGACTTCTAGTCGCAGTGCAAATGGGGTCTATCCTCGACTCCAACCCCAATCCTCAATAATAATAATAATAAAGTTATACTCGCGTATCGAATTTTAATTCAATTTTCCAGATTTTTTACATTTTTTTAAAAAACTTATTTATATCATTTTATTCAAATTGAACTAATGCTGATAGTGAGCATTAACTCGGCACATATGTTAGTCATATACATAGCTACATGCGTACTTAATCTCAATCCAATCGCAACATTTTTTCGCATTATATGCATTTTCGACATTTTTGCTGAGTTATTATTGCGCGTTAGTGACGTCATAAAAATAATTAAACTACACCTATAAAATGTTATTAGCACGAATTTTCAACTCTCTAGCATACATACGCTGGGAGCGTTGATAATAACAGACACACACACACACACATACAGATATGTTAGACTTAAACATGTTACTCAAACACATGTTAATGATAAGTTAGACTTAAAAACCAAACATATTCTATCAAACTATAAATGAGAAAGAGGATGGCAAAACTCTCATGAGGATTTAATGTTTGACATACACAGCAAAAAATAAGTATTTTCACGAAATTTAATTTTCTCCAACTTTTGATTATTATATGTCAAACATTAAATAATTATATATGAGAGCTGTGCTACTCTTTTACATAGGATTAACTCATTTTTTATTTGGAATTTTTATGAATAAGCTTGATTTTTTAGTTTGTGTTTATGTTTAGTTTAATCATGATATCACGTAAAAGCAAGGATTTGTGTTTTCAGTTGTAATTTACAGATGTTCGTCGTGTTTTCGGTAACATTTTGTGAACATATTTCACGTTTATGTCATCAAATCTGAAATGTTTACCTGGTATTTATAAAGAGTAATTAATATTACATTAATACCAAATAAATAACTTAAGATAATAATTTTCAAAAACGAAATAAACACAAACGTTCATTTCACGTCCGAGTGAAATCTCATGATTTTATTTCTCCTAAAAAATGCGAACGTAAAAAACAAATATAGAAAAACAAATTAAATAAAAGTTATTTAATATCATTGATTTGTCTTTTTCCAAAGGGGCGTGGTAGAGAACCGGATAGAGAAAAACAAATAACTGAATAAATAATTGATAAATATTTTAAAACAGACAATGAAACAAGGTTATGGGTCAAATCAATACCAACCTCTCCATGTCCCATACAAAGCGAAACACCGATAAGTGGTATTAAATAAAACAAATGTCTCTTCACTCGAGTCCCACTGCAAGCAGACGTCCTTATCATTCTATCTGACCGAGATCTTTATTTCAAATGAATTCGAACTGAACGACTATTTATTCAAACTTACCTAAATGTTTATACAAAGTGACCCATCTTTTATTCAAATATTTAATCTGGTCGAAATTATTATTTAAACTAATATTTTAAGAACCAAGCCTGATAAAATGAGACTCATTTTGTACTACTTCAAACAAAATTTTCTGAAAATATGCCTTGAATTATGAAGGATAAGCATAGTCTGCCTATCTAGGGTGGAGCCCCTAATACGAATGCGCTCGCTCAAAATATTAGAGAATCGCACAAATTCCAGTTTTCTTGTAATAAGTGGACCCACAGGGATGGATCGTTTGCAGATGGAGAGAACATTTTATAAATGTTCTCTCCATCTGCAAACTTTGATTAAATGTCCTATAATACAAGTCTTTTATTCATTAAAATCGGATAACTAAATTAAAGTTATGACGTTTGTTAAGTGGCCAAAAAAATGCACAAGAAGCTTAAATTTCTTCTAAGAAATTCGCTGGCTTTGCATAATTTAACACTCGTTTTATTGGATTTTTTTCCCACTTTATATTTTCAACAGGGAAAAACTTATTCCCAGAAAACTAAAATTTGTGCGATTTTATAAAATTTTGAGCATATGCAATCATATAAAGAGCTCCACTCTGGATAGGCAGACTATGTTTTTTTTCATAATTTCAGGTATATTTTCAGAAAAATTTGGATTAAAGTAGCACAGAATGAGTCTCATTTTTTCCGGTCAGGTTCCTGGACGTCATAATTCAAAGTAACCGACTATTTACTCAAAATGACCATCAACATCTTTATTTAAACTGACCGACATTATATTGATACTCACCAACGTCATTTTTCAAACTAGCCGACTCATGATTGAAACTAGTTCTGGGCGATCCTAAAAATTTTTGGCTCGACCCTAAAATCGATCCTTATAGATAAGATCAAGCTTTTCGAGCCCAAGATCGAGCTCGAGTCCAAGCTCGAACTCGATCACAAGACCATCCCTATTTGTCGTAGAAACTTGAAATTTTGTACATTTGCTTATCAAATAATGCTAATGAGTTGAAAATTTTCCCATTTTCAATATAATGCTTAGAAACTCACTTTTAACTCTTAGAAAAAATCCAAATATTGTAAACCTAATTTTGATAATATTGCGATGGAACCTGTGGCCGTAGTTTTGGGAATGTGAAATAATATTTACGTAATAAACATGATGTTGAATTACGTCACACTATTAAAAAATAAGTAAAAAAGTAATTAAAAGTAAGACACAATAACAAGCTTGATGATCAAAAATTTAAGATAAACTCAGTATATTAAACGATAAAAATTTGATCAAACGCGGCGTTTTTCCTAAAAAGGCTAGTACAGCATTAACTATGCAATATACAATTGTCGTGGTTTCCGGAGGGTGAATATACTAATGTGCTCGACTCCAGGATCGAGCTCGAGCCCAAGATTGAGCTCGAGCTTTTAATCGAAAACGTGAGCACACTTATAGCTCGAACTTAACCATCACTCATTGAAACAGACCGACTCTTTAATCAAAATGACCAACATTTTTATTTAAACTGAATAACTATTTATTTAAACTGACCTAGATTTCTTTACATCATTAAAGTTGGTAGTTTGTTTTATAATAAATGTTTCATAAACTTGAGTAATATCTAAAATGCCAGTTTAAGTAAACCAACAACTATGGGATAAAGTCGTGAGATGTTTTTCAATTATAAATATATTCGACAGACAAAATGCTTTTAGATATGGCAGTAAACATGGAGTCAAATAGAAAACATTAATGTCGCAAAGTCATATGACAGACAGTACACTAACGCAAACCTTACTCGGCTTTACTTTGCCTACACTGCCACGGTTTACTTTCTACTAAACCCGTTGAGGGGAAAGTCATAAATAATTCAACGTATAGAAATTCGTGGAAAAAATAAGTTAAGAGTTATGGAGATATTCTTCCACGTAATCTAAGTAAGGGAGCTGCGCACGGTCTGGCCCTATTTGAGGTAATAGGATAAGGAAACATGCCCGAAGAGCCCTATTTTCTCTGTAAGTGTCACCTTCTCTTATTAAAACAGGTGTGGAAGCAATAGAACAGGTGCATACATTTCAGGACCTCATATAGGTTAATGTCGGCTAAACAATACATACTGCGGTATACACAATAACATTGAAAATAAAAAATTAAAATTAATTTTCTTTGCTCTCAAAAAGGGTGTTATTGGAACAAGAAATGCTGGAGATAAGTTAGGCGCAATAAAGCTTTATTGGAGACACAATTCTCTCCACAAAATAATCATGTAAATATTCTTGTTACTTTTTCTCAATCATACTATAAGAATATAGAAAAAGTATTGTGATTGTACTAAAACTCCAAACCCGGTATTTCATGCCAAACGTCTGTTTCAGATGTATTAAGCCCTTCTGAGTGGTTTTTACAAAATTTTCTGTCTGTATGTGTGAGTTTTTGTTATCATCCCAGCTCCAAGGCTGTTGGTACTAAAAAGTTAAAACTTCGAACAAATATCAATCTTTAGGCCTACTATTTGCGCCTCCCTGATTTTTTTAATGACGTCATTAACCGTTATTAATGACTAAGTAAAACTTTCAAAAGTGTATAAAGCATGGAAAATTAACGGTTGATAGGAAATTCGGCACGCATGCAATCTTATATAAAACAAAAAAGTGCTAAAATTCATCTCATTATTAGCATTAGTTAAAGTTTTATTGAATGATATGTATGTACTTTTTACATCCTAAAAATCAGAATTTTCTTTAAATGGATCCTAAAAAATCAGAATTCTCTTTATATAAAATCCTAAAAAATCAAAATTCTCTTTATATAAAATCCTAAAAATCAGAATTCTCTTTATATAAAATCCTAAAAATCAGAATTCTCTTTATTTCAAATTCTAAAAATCAGGATTCTCTTTATTTCAAATCCTAAAAATCAGCATTCTCTTTATATAAAATCCTAAAAATCAGAATTCCCTTTACTTATAATCCTAAAAATCAGAATTCTCTCATTTATAATCGTGAATTTAAAATCCTCTTGATTACCTTTATAGAAACTTAACTTACTTAGACATCTAAATATAAGTCAAAGTTTCCTTGTTTTATTAATGCTAGTGCCTTCAGTTCAAGCCGCTTCGCTATCACTAAGCTGTTGTAGGCTCGCAGTCGTCGTCCATAAAGACAATATGTTGTGATAAATGATGTCTTTATGGGCTCTTATCTCGCCCACAATGACAATGTATCATGAAAGAGACAATCATTTACCTCATCTACACGATGTGTTGAACACTGGGTTGAACACCAGTTTGAACCCTCGACACCGGTTAAACTCCGTATAGATGGGGGTTGAACCCCCGTCTACACGGAGTAAAATCGGTGGCGATTTTACAACGATTTTACAACCAGGTGTTCAACCTAGTTCAACACATCATGTAGACGAGGTAATTATTGTCTTTGTGGGCTCTTAGATCGTCCATAAAGGCTATATTACGAAAAAGACATCTAAAATGTACACACAGGTTGAATTATTCTTACATGACTCAATTCCTCGATATAACTTAATTAAGAATCCCATTCTAGCCTTTTTTTAACAAATTTATTAAATTTTGTTAAATTTAATAACAAAAATTTAACAATTTTTGTTATTTCTTTAAGGTCTCTCACATTATTTGTATTTTTTTGAGTTACAAAAAAAAAATAATACATTATTTTATATTAATTTATAATGTGTAAATAAACAATTTATTATTATTTTTTTTTACGCTTTAACCCGTAGGGTCATTTAGCGTGTTCCCCTCACTCAAATCTCACTCAACATTAGCCCCTGAGTTTGTGCACATCTCAGGGGCAATCATCTAGGAAGCACCCCCTCCGTACATGGTAGCACATATAACCAGTTCACAGTGTGTCTAGTTCATCCAGCCCAACCAGACTCTATCCAAACTCACTGCTCTAGCTAGTGTCTGCGACTAGTTCACCGTGTGCCTAGTTCATCTAGACCAGCTAGACTCTGGCTAGGCTCACCACTCTAGCTAGCGCCGACTACTAGTTCACTGTGTGCTTGTTTCATCTAGTCTTACTAGCTCCTCTGATCACATTAGTCTCACCGTCCTTCCAGTCTCACTAATCTCATCAGTTCCACTAGCATCACGAGACTAAGCTAGGCTCACCGCTCTGGCCAGTCCAGCGCCACCCGACAAAGAACCCAGCACCCAGATGTCAGCGTGCACAAACTCATTCTATAGCCCTGACCTGAAAGTCAAAGCTCCGCAGTGCTATTAGGAGACGTCTGTCTTCAAGAACCGAGCACTTTGTTCCTAGTCACTTACGTTACTCGAGTCGCCACCATCACTTTCACTGACAAAGTTTTCGGACATACAAAGGCTCAGTATATCTTTCCGACTTTCTTCTCCCCCAGCCCGCAGAACATTAACTTTTCGTGAGCTGGAGAAACGTGGATCCAGACTTGTCTCAGATGAAACTAGATCCAACCCCGCATTTACGTATTAGTAGCCAAGGAAACCACGTAAAATCCTGGCTGGGTTGGCCGGCCTTGAATTCAAGACCTCCGAGTGTACGGTACAAGGATAACCTCATATTGAGGTCCTCCCGGCTGGATTTGAACCCTCGACCTCCAGGTCGAAAGGCGAGCGCTCTACCACTGAGCTACCGGACTCGGTCTTTTATTATTTATTATATAATATGTATTATAAAAGAAAGAGTATAGTCTATAATCTATATAAATAAAATTCAAATGTCGCTACCGATGTTCCCTCTAAACTCGAGAACGGCTGGACGAATTTTAACGAAAGTTTTTTACAAAATTAATCCACAGTGATGGGAAGGTTTGAGCTGAGTCTTAAAATGATTAGGGGCATCTAAAGTGGTCTACAGGGGCATCGAAATATTTAAAAAAATCATAGCCTTTTTGGAGAGCATAAAATCATGCATGTCTAGAGCTATTATTTTAGAGCAGTACATTTACAATATTTTGATGCTAAAAATTTTGATTTTAGAGCTATAATAAGCTTTTTAGGGCAGTAAATAACTTTGAATAAAGTAATGAATATAACTGACAATGGCCTGGGAATAAGTCTATAAAATTATGTCTATAAGTAACTTACGAACAGGAAATAATAATTGTACGAGTCTCAAAATCTTTAGGTGTAGTTAAAATAACTTCAAAGGACTTCAGATTTTTTTTTTTAAATTTTATCATTTTACTGACTTTAAAACACGGATTCCAGTGATTTTGTTAAAACTGGTATAAAGACTAATTTGAAGATGCACTGATTTTACAGGCAGTTCTATAAGCAGACAAATGGGAATAGTTGTGCACAGGGGCATAAATTATTAGTTTACTTCATTTTGATTATATTTAGTATAAAGACTATTTAGAGGGTGCACTGATTTACTGGCTATGTAGTACTATAAGAAGATAAAAGAAATTGTGCACAGGGGCATAAGTTATTAGTTTACTTGATTTGATTAGATTTAGTAAAGTATATTTAGAGGGTGGACTGATTTACTGGCTCTGTAGTACTATAAGCAGAAAAAAAAATTGTATAAAAAATTATTTACTTCTTTAACGCCCGTGCAAAGCACGGGTATCTCTGCTAGTGTTAAATAAAAGAGTCACTCCATTTAATTACTTTGTTAAAAAACAAAGCCGGCTTTCAACCCCAAGAAGGTCATAATCAGAGCTTGTTCGGTCTTCTGCTCTGTTACTGGCTCGACTAGCCGACATATTATTTAGAACGGTAGCGCCAGACCGAACAAGCACTGATGATGACCTTTATGGGGTTGAAAGCCGGCTTTGTTTTTTAATTAAGAAATTGAGTGGAGAGACTCTTTTATTTAACATTATACGATGAACTCCTTTAGCACTTCCGTTCTAAAAGTATAGTCTAAGTTAAAAAATAAATCGATGATGAACGAAACTAATTTATTCCGCAATATCGTTCATCTTCTATAAGAAGCATCCAATCTTAAAATATGGGAAATATGAAGTTAAGTTAGAATATTTGATCTTATTGACCTCGAACAAATACGAAACTCTATGTAAATATGTTTCAACTAAACCTAACATAACTACTATGTGTCTTGTAATAAAGTCACAAGTCATTTACCAGTAATGTCATAAGTTTTTATATATTTTCAGATGCTTATTTGTAATATGCCGATTATGTGCACTTTCATTCTTATGATTGCTCCGTCCAACCGACTTAACTGATTTGGATGAGATATGGTGCTGACATAAAACTTAACGAGAGAAAGAAATATCTATGGATAAGAGAGCCCATCGAAAATTTTTCTCACAACTTCGGGTTCCCTTCGCCCGCTTTCAGAATGGAACGAATATCCAAAGTTTACAGGGATATTACTTTGGTCTCGCTATGCATGACCTCAAAATAAATTAGGTACCAAAAGTTTAGGGAGTCGTGACTTCGACTCGCTTCGCTTGTCTCAGACTGTATAATTGCCCAAAGCCCAAGTGGTATAATTTGTGGTATTATTTTATTATTTTATGGTATTAATATTTCATTTACTGTGGTATTATTATAAATGGTATTTATTATTTTAATTATTGAGGTATTATTTGCCCAAGTGGTATTATTTTGTGGTATATATTATTTTATTTATTGTGGTATTATTATAAGTGGTATTATTTTATTATTTTACGGTATATATTATTTTATTTATTGTGGTATTATTATAAGTTCTAGGGTTCGGTGTCTGAGATAGGAATGTTTGAGGTTCGGTTCTGAGATAGAATGTTTGAGTTCGGTGTCTGAGATAGGAATGTTTGAGTGAGTCGTGTCTGAGATAGAATGTTTGAGTTCGGTGCTGAGATAGGAATGTTTGAGTTCGGTGTCTGAGATAGGAATGTTGAGTTCGGTGTCTGAGATAGGAATGTTTGATTCGGTCTGAGCGTGTCTGAGATAGGAATGTTTGAGTTCGGTGCTGAGATAGGAATGTTTGAGTTCGGTGTCTGAGATAGGAATGTTTGAGTTCGGTGTCTGAGATAGGAATGTTTGTCTGAGATAGAATGTTTGAGTGGTGTCTGAGATAGGAATGTTTGAGTTCGTGTCTGAGATAGGAATGTTTGAGTTCGGTGTCTGAGATAGGAATGTTGAGTTCGTGTCTGTGTTGAGTTCGGTGTCTGAGTTAGGAAAGCTTGGTGTTATATTAACCAGCTTGTTTTAATTCACATCTTAGCAATCTAAACAAATTTAGAACATTTTTGGAGCCAATCAAGTAGAAGCAATTTAAGAACAATTTTAGTCCCAAACTAGAAAATCAATTTTTAAAACTTTTCTGACGTCAAAAATAAAAAAGCAATTTTTGAAGAAGTATTTAGTTTTCAATTCATTGTTTTACTTCACTCTGAGCCCTGAATACAAGGGGTTAGTAGGTATAGTAGGTTCCACACGAATTCAACCCTATATTATTGAGCAGCTTTATGTATAAAAGCGGAATCGGACCAGAGTTTTATTAGTTTAACTCTGAAAGCTAAAATCTTAATGTTTTATACATGAAAACGTGGTTATTTATTTTATAAGGAAACCTCTTCAAATTTTATCGTGACAATGCTCAAATCTGAATTAAAAAAATAAATCTCAGGTCAAGGCTGCCCCGATTCAATTTTCTTCTCCTTCGTAGGCGAAAATAAAACACAGACCTTTATAAATAAGAATAAAAACGAATCATAATAAAGAAAGAAGATATTTTTGAAGAGGTCTCGCCAAATTCTTTTTTACCTTTTCTAGGTAGTTTTTCCCTTTTGAACCAAAAGAAAATATAAAATACCCACCTCATTTTTCTATGTTCTTATTCAAAATACTTATAGTACTTCTTTTTTTAATATTTAAAAAGAAGTGAGATAAGAAAATGTAATAGAAAAACAAATCATAAAAATATATTTTCAAGGGAAATAAATGGAAGGAAATGTAATAATAGTAGTTCTTGAAAAGATATAAAATCTAACAAATAATATTAAATGAAAGAAAAACACATTTTCTCAAATATTTTAAAACTTAAGACTTTAGAGTAAGGCACTTAGGAAAGAAATAGTCATATTGCATTTAGATTTTTTTGAAGGTCAAAATAGCTCAATGACTTAGTTTTTGCTTTCTTTGTTTAGTTATAAAACTGTATGTTGACTCAGAAAAAGCTTGAGTATTTTTGAAGCACAAAAAAAATATAGCCTGTTCAAGTACAGGTTTGAAGTCTGACTTGATTGGCATCTCCTAAGCAAGATTTGTAATTGTAGATTGTTATTACTAGATTTAAAATACCATCACGATTTAATAGGATGTTTAAACTTCTATCTACTCATGGCAAAAAAAATAATTGTTACTTAACCAATTTAAGGTAGAGAAATGATATTTCGTTGATCTATAACTAGGACTTTAAAAACACACAAGTAAATTAAACAAAAATAATGAGGTAAAGTACTACCGGCCTTTGGGATAAAAGGTATTACTTTATGTGCCAAGGCATGTAAAACTTTAAGTTATTTATTCAACAGTTTCTTTTAACTTCATTTAAAACAAAATATTTAAACAATTTAAAAATAAATATATCTATTTTTGATATTTGTTGTTTTGGTCCCCTATCTTCCTATAATATGCATTATGCTCCTATAATATATCCTTTGTTGTTTTGGTCCCCTATCTCTTATAATATGCATATTATGCTCCTATAATATACTCCTTTGTTGTTTTAGTTCCCTATCTCCTATAATATGCATATTATGCTCCTATAATATACTCCTTTGTTGTTTTGGTCCTCTACCTCCAATAATATGCATATTATGCTCCTATAATATACTCCTTTGTTGTTTTGGTTCCTTATCTCCTATAATATACATATTATGCTCCTATACAGTTTGAAAAATATCATACTCCCTTTCTTAACTTTTAGCACTTAAGCATGCGAAAAATCGAAAAAAGTAGGTTTTGGAATATATGTATATTTTTTTTGAAAAAACAGTTCAGGCACAACCACTAAATTAGATGAGATTAAATTTGGCACGAAAAACAAGTTGTATAACACAAAGAACAGATTAGATTTCAAGCAAAATTTATTACGGTGTTTCAAAATGACGACCATCTTATTATTTTTTAATGTTAATTTTTTTTTACTAAAATTATTTATTTATTTGTTTTATCTAATGTTATATAATCCTTCTACAAACATAGCAGTCTCTAATAGTTTAGGAAATTTCAAATGCAATAACAAGAATAGAAGGACAACATAACTGGCAAAAAAAACAGCTGAAAACATTCACAGTAACACTCGGTCCTTTGAAAATTTGTTAGAAACAAAATAGAGTTAAAACAGAGGAAAAAGAAAGAATATTAACAAACGCGAAATAAAAGAAAAAACTTTAGAAAAGAATTTAAAAGAAAGAATATTTACTCGAAGCTCAAATACCTTCACAGAAAGAAAAACCTTTTTATTCTCCCGGACAGAATATATTCCCGGGAAAAACTTTGCAAAGGATTTTCACTTCTAAAGATTTCGGGGGCGCCAACATCGCACAAACTTTGCCCTCGTTTGAATCCAGGCTGTTATGTTGGTAGAAATAACGGAATTTTAGGTGCTTACAGGAACTTAGATATAATGACCGATTAATTTTAAACTTTTTGACCTAAAGAGTAATGCTTTTTCCGGCCAGGAATCCAATTCCGGTTAGAACGGTGCCTGAACTTTTTGTATCGGCGGATATGTCACGTTACTATAGCATTCTTATTTAAGGAATGAAGTAATAAGAAAACAAACAAAGTTAGAAAATATAGGTGCAGTAAATACGATAAATGGAGATGGGCTGGCCACATAGCTAGAATAACAGATAACAGATGGACTTACAAAATAATAAATTGGTACCCAAGGGATAGAAAGAAAAGAATAGGAAGACCGGGTTTAAATTGGGATGAAGAGATGAGGAAGTGTGTGGAGGTGTAACCTAGCAAAGAGTAGCGAAAGACAGAAATATGTGGATATGGATAAGTAAAGTATACATAGAAGAATGGTTGTACAAAAATTAAATTAAGTTAAAACAAGAAAAAACAGCATTCAAATACTAACATATACTAAATTAAATTAATAATTTTATTGTCATATTAAATAATTATACAAAACCATAATAATATCTTTATTTAATTTACTGATTTATTATATGTTTATAGTGTGTGTATGTATTTATATGCATATTTGTGAGTGTGTGTATGTATGTGTGTGTATATCAAACCGAAAGCGTTGTACCACCGAAAGACATTTAAAATAACTTTTTATCTATAAGTCTATAAGAAAGCTTTAGTTTTCCATAATACATTCACATAAGAAAGGAAAGTGTATAGGAAAGCTTCTTTATTCCCTACGTAGGAAATACTTTCCTCCACTTTCCCACACAAAGTAGTCAATAATTCACATATTACTCCCTACATCTCTATGCCATTTTTTCACATTTATTTCATATCAATTGTTTTACTTTTGACAACCAATTTTAAATTAACTTAAAGTTTAAAAACCGCTGCCATCAGAATAAGATTAAATAAACAAATATTTATCATAATTTTATTACAAGAAAAAGACAAAAGGTATTTAGATTATTATCTTAAAAATTGACGTAAAAGATTAGGTCGGATAGAAATAGATTATAGATTGTGAACGAAGATCCAAATATGTATATGATGTATTGCGACAGTTACTATAAATCGACGAAATATTATAATAGATCATGACACATAAAATGTACGGGAAGCCGAAAAAATTAATTTATTTTAACCTTGATTCATGAA
Source organism: Microvelia longipes (assembly GCA_018340805.1). Classification (NCBI taxonomy): domain Eukaryota; kingdom Metazoa; phylum Arthropoda; class Insecta; order Hemiptera; family Veliidae; genus Microvelia; species Microvelia longipes. Next base: position 2,175,795 of record JACMZG010001908.1, read on the forward strand.
GGAGGTTTTAATGAGGTTACACAGGGCCCCAAAATGATAATTCTGTCCTTTCAATGTATTGTGGTAGGCTATGACTCCTCCAGTAATATATCTCTATGATGGAGATATGTGGCGCTGCAATGCGGATATTCGGAGGAACTAAAAGTGACAGAATTTGCTCAGGGTCATGTGAAAGGTGGGAGTCGGAACACTGTCTCTACGCAGATCCCTCGTTTTAACATCACTCTAAATTATTTTAATTTTACACAAAAGAGGAGAAACAAATCTGGGGAAATCATAGCATAACCTGACCATTCAGTGTTGCCAATTACAGTTATGAGTACCTTCTTATCTTTAAAAAGGTGATAACAATCCAACCATATTTCTAATCAAATGTGGCGCCGGACGCCAAAAAATTCGAGCCAATAATTTTTATGATATTAAAAAAATATTAGAAAATGAGAGGAAGCAAGCAAAAGAATAATCAAAGAAAAAGTGAGGAATAAAAATATTTACATTTAAGCGAGGAAAAAATTGTAGCCATAGCTAGAATAAAAAAACAAGAAGGGTTTTGTGTTTATTTAGGACCTTCTTGAATTTTTGGCAAAAAACACTCGGCTTAGAGTCCTTTGTTCCCGAATGTAACTAATTTGAATGTAAAGGGATTCCTCTAATTCTTTGTAGCGAATTTTCAAAGAAAAGATGAGCTTATGAGATTGGGGCCATGGAGAAGGGAGTGGGGGGAAGTAGATTTTTTTAAAGAGGTCTCCTGATCAAGAAATATATATATATATATAATAATATATATATATTATATATATATATATAATATATATATATATATATATATATATATTATCCTAGAGGTTTTTATGGTTCACAATAACTTTCGAACGCTTTCTTGGATCAAAATAAAACATGATACGAAAATCAACCTTGTTAATGTACCGAACCGTATAGTTTATAAAATATGTGTGAAGTCATTAACCCACAAAAATTTGAAAAAATCACAATTCTTCATATAGAGGTAATAAATAATAAACTATATGAAGTTTCATTGTGTTATCAGTATTAGTTCCGGTTTAATTGATTGGCATATATATGCCAAACGAAATATGTCATAAATTAACGTAATCTAAACAAATAAATTTAAAAATTCGCTTTTATCATGGCAGTGTGCTACTTATATAAACCAATAATATGACAAAGTGATAAAGTACAACAACCATATGGCCGCTTCGCGACCACATGGTTGTTCCACAGGGAGGTGCGGGGGTCGCGAAGGCCTCTTACTTTTATATATTTCATATGGCAAGGCAATTTAAATAGGTTATTTAAATCTTTCAATAATAAAGTTATTTTTGGCGAATTTTAAAAGGAAAAATGAGCTTATGAGATTGGGATCATAAACGTACGGGTCATAAAGGCTAACAACTATATTAGGGAGTCCAAATGGCGAAATAAAAAAATCATCAAAGGTTAATGACTCTTTTTTAAATAAATTTCTTATTTTTTCAATTACAAATAATAACAATTTTATTAGATATTGTTATTATTATAATTAATATACTGAAGTATACCTCTTACAATGAGTAGTATTTTGACAGCATAATAGAGAGTAACAACAATATTGCTGCGAAGCGGCCAAGAGGTCTAAGGCCTCTAGTTGGAAAAATAGCAAATGCTACTTTTTCAGAGATAGAAAAGTCTATATGTTGGCAGCTGTCTTGTCAACTGTCGACAGAAAGTTTTATTTTAATTTTATATTTATTTTATATTTCATTCTGACAATATAATTTAGTTCATCATCACTCTGTTCTCATATATCATAACAGGTTATGGGCCCAGATCACAGTGAAATAAATGAACCACATAAGAGTCTGCCATTGCTGGATAGCAAAAATTATACAGCTTGGTTATTTAGACTGAAAATATGTTTGGAAGAAAAGGAACTAAATCAATTCTTAAAGAATACTTCTGATGAGATTATTCAAGCTAGAGGGCTTTCAAGACCATTAGCTACAAATGAAGCTGAAGAATCACGTAACAAAAATATTTTAGAAATTAAAAGAAGCGAAAAGAAATGTAAGTCGCTAATAATTGAAAGAATTTCAGATTGCTTTCTTGAGTATGTCATGGATAAAGACACTCCAAAAGATATTATTGACTGTCTAAGTAACGTTTTTCAAAAGAGAAGTATAGCCGGTCAGTTGTACTTAAGAAAGCAGCTACTTCTTATGACCTATAAAGAAACTGAAGATTTACAGGAATATTTTTTGCGATTTGATACACTGATACGAAAATTAAAGCTTGCAGGAGCAAAAATTGAAGAACAAGATGTCATATGTCATCTTTTATTAACGATGCCAGACTCTTATGAATCTGTAGTTACTACCATAGAGAGTCAAGATCCAGACTTCTTGACAATAGAACAAGTTTGATCTAGATTACTCGATACTTACCACAAACAAATAAACTTTCAAAGTCAGAAAATCAAACAAATATTTTCCAAACTTCAAATGGATTAAATTCAAAATTTAGGAGAAAGTTTTCGAAATGCAAATACTGCAAGAAAAACAATCATGATGAAACTAAGTGCTGGTTCAAGAGAGACAATCAAAAGGAAAAGGCGATCGACTATAATAAGAAAGCAAATGTTGGTCAGGAGGAAGATTCAGACGTAAGTTTCGTAAATATAAATATTTCAGATTGTTTGAATGTAAAGTCTCATGACTCAGACGTAGTGTTTTATATTGACAGTGGTGCCACTGATACAATGGTCAATGACATTAACCTTTTTGAATCGTATAAAAAATTAGAAAAACCGTATTACATTGGAACAGCTAAGGAGAAAGATACAATATTGGCAACCCATATTGGAAACATAAGGGTTCACAGCATTTTGGAAAACGATATTATTCCTATTAATATAAAAAATGTATTGTTTGTACCTCTCTTAAAGTGTAACCTTCTTTCAGTAAGAAGACTTGAAGAAAAAGGTAAGAAAGTCATATTTCACAAAGGACTGGTAAAAGTTTACAATAATAACGAATTGGTAGCTGTTGAAAGAAAGAAAAATAATTTATATTCTATGGATTTTTGCCTACGTCAGATTATCAACAAAGCCTCAGTCGCAAGTGTAAATCAAAATCAATTTAATTTATGGCATGAAAGGTATGGTCATTTAAATTCAGATTATTTGCTTAAATTGGCTAACAATAATATTGTTGAAGGTATGCCAAAACTTAATAGTAAACCTGATAATTTTTTTGTGAACCTTGTATTCAAGGTAAACAAAATCAATTACCTTATCATAAGTATCACGAACCTCGGTCAGCGAGAGTGTTCGAACTCTGTCATTCTGATGTCTGGGGTCCAACAAGAACAGGTACTTATGACGGCAAACACTATTTTGTCACATTTATTGACGATTATTCTCGGTTTACTAAAATATACCTAATGAAAAATAAAAATGAAGTGCTTGAACATTTTAAGGCCTATTATGCTGAGGCTGTAGCTCAGTTTGGTACTAGGTTCTCGGTTTCGGTGTGACCAGGGGACGGAATATACCAACACTGAGTTTAAGGAGTTTTGTTATAAAAATGGCATTCAAGTGGAATATACAGTTCCATATGCCAAACAACAAAATGGTATTGCTGAACGCATGAACAAATCGCTTTTGGAAAGAGCAAGATCTATGTTGTTTAGTGCTAATTTGCCAAAATATCTTTGGGGGGAAGCAGTAAAAACTGCTGCGTACCTTATAAATAGAAGTCCTTCGTCAGCTCTCAATGTCAAGTATACAACTCCATCAGAGTATTGGTATTTAAAGAAACCAAATGTTAAAAATCTAAGAGTATTTGGTTGTTCTGTATATGCGCTCATTCCAAAAGAATTACGCGATAAATTAGACTCAAAAACTCAAAAGGGTATCATGGTTGGGTATTCATCTACTGGTTATAGATTGTGGATTAGTGAGAAACGGAAAATAATAACATCAAGAAATGTTGTCTTCCAAGAAACATCTACCACGTCAAAGGAAATGCCAAATTTTTCTGACTTTATTAAATCATTTGATTCAGGGGAGGACCCATCACAGTCAAGTAGCCATAATACAGGAAATTTTAAAACAGCAGAATGTAAAGAGGTACAGCCATGTCGTGATAAGATGTCTACACCAAATTTAAGAGACAGGTCCTCTATTCCAGAAATAAATAGGTTTAGTTATAACCTTAGTGAATCTGAATGTTTTGCACTAAGTGCTGAGAGTTTTGTTGAAGACCTTCCAAAAGTTATAGATGATATTAAACATAGGCCTGATAAGGAATTATGGCAACAAGCTGTGGACAGTGAATTGAACTCTTTAAAGAAAAACAATACATGGACGATAACAGAATTACCTCCAGGACGTAAAACCATAGATACGAAATGGGTGTTTACTATCAAACGAGACGTAAATGGTGAAATTTTAAAATATAAAGCTAGGTTAGTAGCAAGAGGGTTTTTACAAGAAAAAGGGTTTGATTATAACGAAACGTATTCACCAGTTGTAAAATTGACCACAATCAGAATATTGTTAGCTATAGCGTTGAAAAGAGGGTACCATATCCACCAAATGGATGTACACACTGCATTCCTAAATGGGTATCTAGAAGAAGATATCTATTTAAAACCACCAGATGGTTTAGTTCTAGATAAAAATGATAATAATAAAGTTTGTAAATTAAATCGCTCGTTATATGGTTTGAAACAGGCACCAAGACAGTGGAATGTAAGGTTTAATAACTTTATTGTTAATCAAATGAATTTCCACAGAACCGAGTGTGACTCGGGCCTTTACTCAAAATTTGAAGACAATATTCAGTGCTTTATACTTGTGTTCGTAGACGATGTTCTTATATTTTCTAATTCTGAGGCTTATATCAAAGAAATTAAATCAAAATTTTCATCGGAATTCGATATGTCTGATTTTGGAGAGCTGAAAAGTTTTTTGGGCTTAAAAATAGAAAAAACTAAAGAAGTGATAAAACTAAGTCAAAAGAAATACATAGAAAAACTATTAACTAAATTTCAAATGCAAGATTGTAAACCTATTGCGACACCTATGGAAAGCAAATTAAATTTAGACAATTCAACAGCATCAAGAGTGACTAATCACCCATACAAGGAATTAATTGGTTGCTTGATGTATCTCATGCTGTCATCCAGACCAGATATTAGTGCTGCAGTCAATTACTTTAGCAGATTTCAAGCAGTAGCAACTGAAGAACACTGGAATCATTTGAAAAGAGTTCTAAGATACCTAAAAGGAACTATTGATAAGGAACTGGTTTTTAGAACTGATGATAACCCACTAGTAGGATTTGCGGATGCAGACTGGGCATCAGATTCAGCCGACAGGAAATCAGTGACCGGATATCTGTTTAAAGTTTTCGGGTGCTTAGTGATATGGGTCACTAAGAAACAACCAACGATTTCCTTGTCCTCCACAGAAGCAGAATATATTGCCTTAGCGGGAGCGTGCTGTGAAGCCATGTGGATCCAGAAGGAAGTAGTCCTACGTTAATATTTGAAGATAATCAATCCTGTATAAAAGTCGCTTCAAATCCTAAAACTATGCAAAGGATGAAGCATATAGATGTGAAATATAATTTCTTAAGAGAATGTGTCAATAACAACGATATAAAATTACAGTATGTCCCAAGCTCAAATCAAGAAGCAGATATTCTAACCAAAGGATTAGGAAAACAGCAATTCAGTCTACTAAGACAGAAGTTAGGAGTCGTCTGAATTGAGGGGAGGTGTTGGCAGCTGTCTTGTCAACTGTCGACAGAAAGTTTTATTTTAATTTTATATTTATTTTATATTTCATTCTGACAATATAATTTAGTTCATCATCACTCTGTTCTCATATATCATAACACTATAGATTTAAGAATAGTTAAAAACAATCCTTTCTAGAGATTAGAAATAAAAATTCAATCTTCGTGTTCTTCTTTTCGTGTCATTAAATTAATGTGTGTGGCAGATACTCATATGGAATTATTAGTAATTAAATGGATGATGTTGGTGATTTTTAATAATAATCAACTCATTTTTAACTTTTGTTTAGCTTTATTGCAGCGCTAAAAGCAGGAGTATTTTAATTTCGCGGCACTTTTGATGACTAACTATTTAAGTGTTTAATGTATCTACATAGTATGTAAAAATCTTTTATCTTCTAGGAGGTAAAAATCTAAAAAAATATTTTACCTCCTAGGAGATTAAAGATTTTCGTGTTACAGTACAGTTGTAATGAAAGTACTTTTGTTCCTCGTAATGAAAAAAAGTAGTTTTAGCTAAGTTTTTAGGCTCGAGTCTGACATAGTCACAATATTAAAAAGCACAGCCTAACTTTTAAAAAAATCAGATTAAAAATAAATGTTTACAAATGGTTGATTTAAACAAGTTTTGTTGATAAGAAAGACTTGGGGCTTATTAATTTATGTTGACAAAGTTGTTCTACTTAGTCTAGGTCCAAGAGAGGTTCTACACTATGCGTGACCGGCTCAACGCCCTCATAACTTGAACAATTATTATAATTTAGGCCTATTTCTTCTTTTTTTTCTTTTATATTTCCTCCCTTTTTACTCTTAGTAAGTCAGGAAAGTATTTTTTTTTTTTTTTTAAACCTTTATTTATTTATCATTACAACAGTTTTAATATACATTTTTACATAGAGGTATATCCCTCCACTAAAGAATAAAAGAATATTCTTGTGCCGTGGAGGGCAGTATTTAATTTCACACTTCTATTATTTTAATTGTATTTACATATTTGCAATAAGGTGTTGTTTTTAAAAATTTTGGTTATATATCTGCCATAAATCTTAGATTTAGTATTTTTTTAATATGTTATTAAAGTTTTTAGTTGACACTGTAGACATATTAAGACGATACAAAACTGGTAATTTATTTATTCTGTGATATAGCCATTCTGATATTATTGATATAGCCAAATACTTTAGCGTAAGTACTTTAGTGCATGCATATCTATTATCTATATTATAAAAGTATTCATAGATACATACACGTGCACACATTACATATTATTCAATTACAAGACTTAAAGCTTTATTCTTTACTTCCTATTATTTTAATTTTTATTTTTTGGCTGTCTTTAAGCTGGGAGTCGAGTAGATGGATTTTTAGTTTAGTTTTTAAATGTGGTTCTGTTGTCATTGTCTTAATATTGGTTGGTAAGTTGTTCCATAAGGTCACAGCTTTGTATTGCCATTGTCTCTGTGCTGTTGTTGTTCTGTATAAGGGTAGTTTATAAAGTTGGTTTGTCTTTGCTCTAGTGTTAACATTGTCGTATTCTGTCAGTTGTAGATTATGTTTCCCGTCGAATATTCTCATTAAGCACTGTTGTTGTAACATGTATTCTGTCTTTAGTATGGCTAGTTTGTCAAACAAAGGAGCGGTATGTTCGTATTTTTTCTCGTAAGATATTATCCTGATAATGGCTTTCTGTTGCATTAGAATGGATTTTTTAGTGGTTTCGTTGGCAGATCCCCAGGCTAGTATGCCATAGCTAATTATTGAATCCACTAGTCCGTAGTAAACTGATCTTCTTTGTTCGATGGACAGATAGGGTCTTATTTTTATAAATACATATCTTAGTTTGCGTAGGTTTGATGTCAATTGTTCAATATGTTTTTTCCAAGACGTCAGTTTGTCAATAGTTACGCCTAGATATTTAGTCGAGTCTACTCTTTGTATATTTGGGCAATTACATTGTGTCATAGTCTCGTCATGATCATGAAGTCTTATTTGTAAGTCAGTTGGTTGCCCTGCATCAGTTATTGAGAAATACATAAATACAGTCTTTTTGATATTTAATGTAAGTCCATGTTGGTCTAGCCAGTCTCTTATGTCCTTTAGGTCTCGCTCTGCGGCGATACGCGTTTCTTCGTATGATTTCCCCGATTTTAAATAAACAGTATCGTCAGCAAATGCGTATATTAGTCCGTCAAGTCTTTTTTCAAGTAGGTCATTGTAAATATTAAAAATAACAAGCTTCCGAGGACGCTGCCTTGAGGTATTGAGTATTCACCTGAAAACCCATCTCCTATGACGTCATTTATTTTCACTTTGTATACTCTGTTTTTTAAGTAGCTAGTGAACCATTGCAAAATGGTTCCTCTGATACCAATTTTTCTTAATTTATTTATTAGTATATGGTGGGACACACTATCGAAGGCTTTTGCCAGATCCATAAAGACTGCCACTGGTTTATTTCCCTTGTCTATTTCTTTAGTTATAAATTGGCAGACTTCAGTAATGGCATCTTGCGTTCCTAGTCCACATCTAAAACCGAACTGTGCAGCAGATAACTTAAAATTATGTTCTAGGAAGTCCACTAACTTTTTTTTTACAACTTTCTCTATTATTTTGGCTAGATTAGAGACCAAGCATATAGGCCTATAATTTGATACCTCACTGGTATCACCGGACTTAAATATTGGTGAGACTATCGTAACTTTTAGAGACTCGGGGAATACCCCTGTACTAAGACTAATTTTTACTAAATGTATAATCGGTTTTTGAAGGTGTTCTACGTTATCTTTTATCATTTTAACAGTTATAGAATCGTAACCAGGTCCAGAGTTACCTCTGAGCTCAGATATGGCTTTAAGTATGTCTTTGTCAGTTACTTTACAGTGTTCCAAATAATTGTCTTTTTTTAGTATTGCATTCAAGCAAATATTAAAAAGAAAAGGAATAATGTAATCAACCATGTCAGATATTTTACAGGCACATGAATGGTTACTATCTTACTGTGTGTCTTTGTTTGTATGCACATGTGGGTCTTTCTTTGTTCGTGATACTGAGTTAAAACTAAAAAAAACGGGTACGGGGTATATCGGAACATGTCCTCATTACATCGGAATCGCTTCGCTCGTCCTCAGTAAATACATTCGTTTCAATCCCAGTGGTCATTTATCCAGGCACTGACCACGTTCGATGCTGCTTAACTTTTATAATTCGACAAAAATAATAGATAGACTTTTTGTATTATAACGAAACTTAGTACACTAACTGTTTACGTCAAGGGGTACACTTGTGCCGAATTTCAACTTAATTGGATCATTTCCTGATTTTATAACAATATTCTAAAAAACGTATACAAATTATTTGATAAAAATTGAAATAATGCTGATAATCAGATGATACTTGGCACATATGTTAGTCTTATACTAACATATACTTACATACTTAGCTACATACGTGCTAAATTTCAGTAAGATCGCATCATTTTTCCGCGTTTTATGATTTTTCAAAATTTTCGCTGGGTCATTATTGTGGGTTAATGACGTCATAAAGAAAATTATTAGCATAAATACACTGGGCGTTATGGTGATAACAGACAAACACACACACACACACATACACACAGAAAACTTTGCAAAAACCACTGAGGAGACCTTAAAAACGTCTGAAACGCATAATTCCGTTTTTATCCCGGTTTCGGATTTCTTTGCGAACACAATACTTTTCAGATATACCTTTGGTATAAATAAGGAAAAGTAAAAAATCCAAGTCAGTTTTAGTTGTATTTCGCGAAAAATAAAAATATTAGTAGTCCGGGATATTACCACGTATATATTAATAGTCCGGGAAATTACCACGTATATATTTGTAGTCCGGGAAATTACCACGTATATATTTGTAGTCCGGGAAATTACCACGTATATATTATTAGTCCAGGAAATTACCACGTATATATTAGTAGTCCAGGAAATTACCACGTATATATTAGTAGTCCAGGAAATTACCATTATATATATTTAGTAAAGCCCCTAGTGCTAGTTGTCCGAGATGCGGGGTTTATGAGGAGTCCACCTTTCACCTGCTTGCAGAGTGTGAGGCGTTTACACCACTACGCCTCAATATCTTTGCAACTAGTATTCTATTTGAAGATGAATTATCTCCCCTTATCTGGAAAGATTTTCTCCATTTTCTTAGTGTATCAAAAAGACAGGATGTAGATATGAGTCAGTAGGCAGGAGGAATCGGGGCTGGCAAGAAGGCCCCAACAATGAGGCCTATTTGCCTGGCTTTGCCTCCCCACCCTATTACTACTACTACTAGTAGTAGTAGTCCGGGAGTAAATCACCAGTCTATTGTTTTACTCCGGGGCTGGAAATTTTAAAATTATTATAACTTTTATTTTTAAAAATGAAAAGAGTTAAAAATTAAAGTTATAGATATCACGAAAACGAAAATTTTAAGGCCTGATAGTGTTTCACCAACGACGCTTTATATTCATGATGTAAAGGTTTTAAAAGCTTTAAAATAAACTATGGCCTAATTTAGAATACACGTTCCACTTAATAACAGGAGCGTATTGGTTGGCACTAACACCTTAGGTGGTTCTCACAGGGGCAATCCCTGATAAGTTGCAAGGCTCTGAACGGAAATTATTATTATTATATTATAGGGGTAGGTAACTTGAGTTCCATACTCATTTTCATGAAAATAAAAATTAAAAGGAAATGGACTACTCACAAAAAAAATGTTGAAAATAAATTCTCACCTGAAAAAAAATAAACCTATTAGATACATAAAATTAGAAAAAATAAACAAATTCAATACTTAAAATTAGATCAAATAAACAAAATAAATACTTAATATAAGATCAAATAAATTACATTCCTTTTCCTCCCCCTATGACCCTAATATCATTAGATAATTTTTCTTCTTCAAAATTTGTTTAATAGCTACGTGACCGACCTCCTCCTTGACCTATAACCTCATCTCTAGAAGACCTTTGTACTAAAACACTTGTGGACAACAGCAAAAATACTTCTTCCAAGGTATTTTCAAGCACGAAGTTAGGAACAAGTAATATAATATCTGAAAATTACAAGATAAGTAAGGGTCAGACTTAAAGGGGGGGGGGTAAAGGATTACAAACCCTAGGATAAATTTTATAATTTGATTTGACTTTTACCTTCAAAGTCAACACATACGGTCCTACAACACAACCCTATCTTTTCATGAAATTCAATATAGTTGACATATCTACAAATAAAATACCTACAGCTTGTCTAAGGAATATTTCCTTTGAAAAATAATAATTTTCTAACGTTATAAAAATGAGTTGAAGAACAAAGGAGTAATTATAATCATTAGCGTGTTTAAAAAGAGCAATCAGCTAGAGCCTTGTGACATGAGCGCAAGTCAAACACGATAAAAACTTGATATAGACCTTACGAGTCCTTGACATTTCAATAGCTACGACTAGAAACAACACGTGCCTCACAGGCAGACTGAGCTTTCTTACTCTCGAAACCAGAAAGCTGATTCAGTGTCCCCAAAACACAGAAATAAAGACGGTGGTGAAATACATGAAGAGGAAATGGAGTCTCTAGATGGCAGAACATTCTTATTTTCATCCATCGTAGCAGGAGGTTTAACGAAGATAAAGTAGTGGAAGTATAATGATGGGGCGGTTGATTTCGGGATTGGTGAAAAAGATCCAATGGAGTGTTCTACTCCTGTTACTTACTGCTATTTGTGGTAATGACACAAAATTCAATCACAGTAATATTGAGCCCCATTGTTGAATGACAGTAATATTGACCCCATATAAAATATGTATGACGTCAGTAATCAAGATCAATGACTTTTGGCAAACATTTATCTTAGCTATGGCATCGAGATGAATTTTAAAGCGTATACATTAATTAGTATGTAAGGTTAGCGCAGAGGAGGTTTAATTTCATAACAATTATTATATAATTCCTTTTTTGTGCGGTCTTCGCAACAGGCTTTACCTCCCCACTCTTGCTACTACTACAACTACTAATAACAAATAAAGGAAAAACCAATCAATTGAAATTAAAGTTTGCATATTTAACCAATTATAGCGAAATTACTTTGAGAAAAAATTCGCTAATGTTTACAACTGCGTATCTTAAGTAATAGAAAACTACCCATATTGTAAACGTAAAGCCAAGTGAAATGGCTCGTTATACCAAACGGCCAACAAAGTTTTTAAAATCCAGTTGTTTATCTCGTACATGCTTAAAAGACTACTTCAGGTAAAACTTGACATGAGAAAAGAACTTAGAGAAAACTTAGAGAAAGTTTAAAAAATTCTACCCATCAGTTGAGAGCTTTTACTTACAAAGTTTTTGTGCCTTTTCTTTAAGTCCTTACTTGGGACTTTTTCTTGAAAGACTTAACCTTTTGTTATAAAGTCCTACACTTATCCCACGTCAGGTTTCAACAAATCAGACAATTTACGATTATCTATGTCTCGGAAAAGATGACAAACGTTAAAGAATATTTCACAGCAGAAAGTGGATAATTGAAAGTAAAAGTTAAAAAATAGGTAGAGGAAATAAAAAAAGTACGGGACTCTTCAGAATTTTTCATCCTCACCTCTTCGGACTCGCTTCGTTTGTCCTCAGACAATAAGGCGCGGTCGAATATCCACGGCGTTCTAGAACGTTGTATCACCAACAAACTTTTTTATAACTTTTTTTCAAAATTTTCAGTAATTAGTCGGATTTGTGATAAATGAAGCCTATTTCCGTAATCTGCACGCTCTTTTGGTTAATCTCAAAGAGTATTTACATTCACTCAACGATTTATTTTTAATTTAACTTGGTACATACATAACTACTGTTAGACGTCAATGTTAACAAATATGACACGTCAAAATATAACACAAAATATTGACGTCTAACAGTATTTATGTATGTACCAAGTTAGATTAAAAATAAATCGTTGAGTGAATGTATATACTCTTTGAGATTAACCAAAAGAGCGTGCAGATTACGGAAATAGGCTTCATTTATCACAAATCCGGCTAATTACTGAAAATTTTGAAATAAAAGTTATAAAAAAAGTTTGTTGGTGATCCAACGTTCTAGAAGGTCGTGGTTTCGACCGCGCCTTATACATTCGTTTTATTCGCAGCAGTCACCCATCCAGACATTACCCGATGCTGCTTAACATATTAGTCGTATAAAAACGACTTAAAATACGGGCCTTCGGCCCGTAGCCGCTACGCGACCTCGGCGCTTCGCGCCTCGTCCGCTCCGCGGCGTCGGCCCACCGGGCCGCTTCGCGGCCTGGGGGCCTCCCTGTGGCCGCTTCGCGGCCACATTGTTATTGTTTTGTATGATGTGTTGTTTCATTATTGTTCTTGTTACATGGCATTTTGCCATGTACCTAGCGAATTTTCACAGCCTCTCCACACAGGCCCGCTTCGCGGGCCTGAGAGGCTTTCTCACAAATTTGATTTTACTAATTAAGATTTTATTAATACTTTATTATTAATAGTATGCTATAATATTAAAACTAACAAGCATTATAAACAAAAATATATTCATGATTTTGTTTTTAAATAAAAATACCGTTTCCGTCACTTAGGATCATAGATAAACAATATTAACATAGATGGCTCACTCAAAGATTTAAAAAAAATAGTTGATGGGATGCAGGAGGCTCAAGTAGTACAGTCTAGTGGTGACAGCGTGAAACTGTCAGATATTTTTATTTCTGACACTTTTATTTATTTATTTTTATTCAACCAAACAACGAGCTGTTGAGGGTAATCAAGTCTTTCCATCCGCTTTTCAGCGCTAGAATGATGAGGAGTCGATGGATGAGTGATCCCAAGAAAGCTCTATAAGAATTTCGTATAAATTGGTAAAAAGTGAAAAAAATTGATTTCTCACTCTTACTTCACCCATTCTGTCGTCCCCCCTTGGATTTGAACCTCTAATGTCAGAGTTTCAATTTTTGGTTTGTTTCCTTTACTTATCCGTTTGCGCCAACCCGATATGTTATATTCAGATAGTAAATTTAAATCTTAAGTCTAAAACACTGAAAATTAATTATTGTTATTTTTTTAAGAAAACAATGGTGCTGCTTCGCGTGATGAGGCCCCCAAGTTTTGAAAAACAAAAATACATCGCGAATACTACAGCATACCATAGATCTTTGTTTACTTTTATTTTATTTTACTAAACGATTGGCAACTGTTTGTATTTAAAAAAAATACTACAGCACAATCTAGTAGAGAATAGAGCAAATATATTTTTACTACTAGCGCTATTCAAGACTCTAGTGATGAGGCCTCCAACTTAAATCATAAACACAAACTTGTCAATTGAGTGTTCCTACTACACTCGAGAGTAAACCATCTATGTTAATATTGTTTATCTATGCTTAGGATTGTCTGATTGAGCTGAAACCGGTCGCAATCGTTTTAGAATGAATTCGACCATATAAAGACTACTTCGAGGTTCTTCCGCTTTACGGGCCTGCTTTGCTCGCCGTGGTTTAGTGGAAGCCATTTTTGTCCTGTCTCTCTAGGACAGCAGGCTTACCAGGGTGGAGCAAGAGGTAGAGGCCCTTCAATTATACTATATCCCCACCCTCTAACACTACTGAACCCAACAGACATCGTACGAGTCTTTGACATGGACGTATACATATATACAACATTATATATATATATATACCGTTTGCGCCATTTGTGATGGTTCGATTGAGCTGAAATTGGTCTTAATCGATTCAGCTAGCCGTCTATCTAAATACGAAATACCTTGTTTTAAAGCCATTTCAAGTTTCAAAAAATTTTTTTTTTCATGACGTCATAACTTTGATTGATGACGTCATAATGTTTTTATAAACAATAGGCCTCGTAACCCTCAACATCTCGCGATTTGCAAAGTTTCGTTTCAATTTGAGAACGCCTTCGAGAGTTATCGTTCGCCATACGAAAGGGTAGAAACTCTTACATACATATATATATATATACATATATATATATATATATATATATATATATATATATATATATATATATATATATATATATGTATATATATACATACATATATATAAACTTTTTTCGGACATATTTTTTTGTTATCAGGAAGCCAATAGGAACCGATTCCGCTCACTCTTACCCTCAACTTCCGTCATCCGAACAACCTCATAAGCGTCATTTTCATTATGAAAATTCGCTAAAACTTATATATTACGTTATATTTAACGTATTATATATAAGTAAATTTAATAAACTTATATATTACGTAAAGGAATACACTTGTACCAAATTTAAACTCAATTGGCTTATTATTTCGGTTTTTTAACACTTTCATAAAAAATCGAAGTAAGGCTGACAATTAGATACATGGCATATTTATTGATCTTACACAAGACTATAAACGTATTAAATTTTAAATCGATCGAAATATTTTCCGAGTTGCATAAATTCGCCATAGTTTCGCTGAGTCATCATTGCCGGTTAATGACGTCATAAAAACGAATTTTCCTTTTGTCAAAACTAGTCCTAAAGATTGTAATAAGTTTTAAATCTTAAGCATAAACAAACTAGAAGCAACGGTGATAACAGACGCACACACACAGAGACAGAGAACTTCATTATTCGTCACATGTAGACGAATGATTCAGGTGAAATCCCGATTTCACAATACATTACTTTTTATTTTATTTAACACAAAACTTCTTCTATATACCTACGATATAAATAGGGGAAAGTGAAAAGGATATAACTGCGTATGGATAGCGGATGCAAAGATGTAATAATTGAAATTGAAAGAGGATTAAAAAAAGTCAAAAAGGTAATTCTGATAGTCAATATGTTAGGAGAAGATAATGAAACTCCTGGCTAAAATAAAAGGTAAAGAATGAATAATAAAACTTATGGTTAAAGTAGAAGACAAAGAGTTGATAATGATATTATGGTAATGATAGCATGGTTAAAATAGAAGACAAAGAATTGATAATGAAACTCATGGTTAAAATTAAAGACAAAGAATTGATAATGAAACTCATGGTTAAAATAGAAGACAAAGAATTGATAATGAAACTCATGGTTAAAATTGAAGACAAAGAATTGATAATAAAACGTGGTTAAAAAAAGAAAGAGAGTGAATAATGAAACGTGTGGTTAAAGTCGATGACTAAGTGTTGATAATGAAACTCATGGTAAAAAAATAAATAGAGTGAATAATGAAACTTAAGATTAAAGTAGAAGACAAAGAGTTGGTAATGAAACTTATGGTTAAAGTAGAAGACAAAGAGTTGATATCATTATATAATAACTCATAATTAAAAGTTTCATAACTCATGGTTAAAATAGAAGTCATAGAGTAATGGACTCCTAGTTAAAGTAGATGAGTAAAAAAATTTAATAAAACTCATGTTTATAGTAGAAGAAGACAAAGAGTGGATAATGAAAGGGAAATGTAAAACATAATACAAATATTATCTACAATAAATGTGGTAAAAGGGGTCAATAAAGTAAAACATTAGTTTCATGTCCAAAAGTGGATGGCAGAAGTCAATCAGTAGGTAGTGGATGTAATAAACGTTAGAGCGGAATTCTAAAAGTGAATAGAAGTAGGTAAATAAGCTTTCAAAACCTAAATGTGTCAAAGAAGGAAATGCTTAAAAAATAGAGGTCCGCCCCCAAGTAGCCGAGATGAAAGGGTTCGTTATAAAATCAAGAATTATAGCCAACTCTATAAATTCTAGTTGATTAATCCGTAGTTATAGCGGCACTCGGGGTGTGCTGTGCCTAAACAACTTTTGTTCCGTTTATGTAAAAATGTAGCTGGGTCACGCACTAGTTTACCAGGCATTTAGTCTCCTGACTGCTTCATCTCTACCATGTATGCCTCTACATGCCCCCTTCCCATACAACATGCCTCTTTTTGTCTCGTCTACATTTCTCTTTCTATCCAGTTAATTGTATTTTTTTAGCTTTGAACTTCTCGTTTCTCTCTCTTGTTATTTACATTAGAGAGCTTTATTTAAAGAGTAACTGGGGAAGAGACTAAAAAACATAATAATTGCCATTTTAAGAAATTGTGTAAACTATGTCTGACCTAAAAACTCAAGTTATTTCCGCGAATAGACTGGGTGTTATATATGAGTAGAATTTGTAGCAAAACGTTTCACCAACTTTAATTAATACTGAGAGGATGGTGGATGCATCCCACCTGAGGTTGTTCCCACAGATTGAATACCCTAATAGGCCAAAAGCCCCTAAAACATGTATTTTAGCGAATTTATGAAATATGTGTGACGTCATTAACCCACAATAATGACCCCCACAAACATTTCAAAAAATCACAAATCATTAAGAAGTGTTTAAATCAGGCAGAATTTTTTACACATGTACTACTATGAATGGTTAACACAAATACGGAGTTATATTTAATTATGAGTATTAGTTCCAACTTTATTCATAATGTGAACGACGTTATTTGACTAATATATTTGAAATTTCGCTTATATCGTGGCAATAAGCCACTTACATAAACTACTAATATGACTAACTGATCCTGGACAACAATCATGTGGCAAAAAAGCGGCCACAGAGAGGCCCCACCACAGTGCCAAAGCCGCATGGTGGCCAAAATGTCGAAGGCCTCTTGGCCTTAATTTTAAACTATGTAACAATAAAGAGGCGACAGGGTAAACCTTGAGATGCAGATTTTTTAAGGCAAAAAGTTTGTAATGATGGTCAATGATTTTTTCTCATAGCATTACTGTCACTCTTTATGAGCAAGTTCAGAAGGGACATCTCTAATGATTATTGATTTATAAAAGGTTGCAACAGTCCCTTGTTAGACAATTTACTTTAGGAATATTTGGAATCATACGTATAAGAGTTTCTAGACTTTTTTGTCGCCCTGTAACTTTCGAACTCTTTCTCGGATCGGAATGAAACTTGGCACAATAATCGATTATATAACATTGCAGAACTTTTTAGGTTATGAAATATGTATGACGTCATCAATCCCCGTTATCAAACATTGTATAAATTTTTTAAAACACAAAATTTCTAAAAAACTGAAACTTAGTATATACATACACTGCTGCATAAGACAAACGACAATAAAAATTCAAATAATTATTATCAGCATTAGTTTTTATTATTATCGTTTGGACATATACAATTTGATTTTCACAAATCGTAGTTCTCGACTTTAACAGGTGGAAATTCGCTAATATTGTGGAATTATGCCACTTACAAGAACTAGTAATATGAGAAACTAACAAAGGACAACAACAATGTGGCCACGAAGCGGCCCCTAGCGCAGAAGTAGCGGAGCGGCCAAGAGACCCAAGGCCTCTTGATTTTTATATTTTCCGTGTTGGGTTAGAAAGATCTATACGACTTCATATTTAATTAATCTATACGACTTCAGGGTTTACATAGTTATAGTAATAAACATAGAGAAAATAGCAGACAATCTTGCCTGAATAAATATTAGTTGTCGAGCAAATCGTGGTCCCTTTATCATGAAATTAATAATTCTCTAACATGAAGTACAAATAGTGACCTAGAGAGGCCCAGTAGCGTGACAGTCACAACACCCTGACACGTTTCTATAATTAAGTTTTGTCGTTATATCTACCACTCTAGATTATTATCTACTGTGGATATATATATATATATATTATATATATATATATATATATATATATATATATATATATATATATATATATATATATTCAATGCCGATCTTTCAAATAATTTCTTCTAAGTAACAAAATTAACAGCTACGTTTGACAGGGCTTATTTCAAAGCCTAGAGTATAGAATTTTAACAGCGAGAATGCCATGTTACGCATAAATGATTTTTTTGCGAACGGTAGTAAAGTAAGTACTTTACTGACTCAAAAATGATTAAATGCGATATTATTGCCAAGGCAGTAGTATAAGTAATACTTTTACTGCCAGTAATTCAAAATTTAAAATAAATCCATAGTTATACCACAGCAACTAAATGGTCACCATAGTATGAATGGTCAAGTTTTATATTAATATGATGTTTAAAACATTTCTTTAGTTTATTTGACCCCCTAATTTTTCGTGTCTATTTACCTTATCGTTTAATGATTGTGTGAGTTAGTATGTGGTGATTTATCAATAGAGGTGTCATGTTCAATGTATAATAAGTAATTAATTGTGTTATTTATTTGATTTTTGTTATGTGATTTATTGTTAGTGCATGTTGAAAATAAATCAATTAAAAAAATTGTCGGACATATTAAGTTTAACCTAGAATCTAAGAAGATAATAATTAAAGTTGTAACTTGTTCGATTTCAATTATTTAAACAGCATTTATTAGTATAACTTTTTATACTATTTATTATGAGTTATAATTATTGTGTCTCTTTGTTTGTTCTTAACGTGCTCTCAAGCAATAGTATGTCATACGTGGTAGTAAAGTCATCATATTGCTTTGAAAATTATTTATTTACTCGCCATTGCTCGTTGATAAACTAATTTTCGCAACAATAAAATGCCACTTTCCCGCCTAGTAAATATATCTATTATTACTGAGTTTTCATCACAGCGCGCTCCGTCCTTATATTTAAAAAACTAAAAAGCCAAAAAATCAAAGTTTTGCGAGACGTCACATCTTGGCAGGGGTGGACTGGCCATTGAGGGAGAGTGCGGCAGTCCTCCTTGGTCTCCTCAGTCAAAAATAAACTTAAAGAAAAAAAAATTTTAAAAAAAATAGCATATTTAATATTTGATAAATTCATAACACAAGAGTCAAAGGGCCCCAATACTCTAATGTAGGGCCTAAAAAACTCCTAGAGACAAATGTTTTTAAAATACTTAAAAATATTCTCAATTTGTTACCTAAATTTATGTCCTTTAAGGCCCCCATTCTTTATACTTGGACCTTTAAAGGTCCCAAACGGAAGAATAATACTTAAAATTAACATACTTGATGAGGGTCCAACAAAAGGGCCCTAGAGATTAAAAATAAAATAGTTTACTTCAAAATTGCATTTCCTTGTGTTTATTTCATTTTATTTACTTAAGTTTATTTCAATTTAATTAAATAAAATAATTACGTAAGTTTATTTTAATTTATTAGAATTTAAATAAGATTAAGCTAACCCCAAGCATGCCACTCCTGCCTAAGATGATAACTCACTCCTAGCATTCACTGAGACCTAAGATGATAACACACACAAAATGAACATTTTCTAAGAACTACTTAAAAAGTCTTAAAACATGTAAACGGACGATCCAATATACCGGTTACGGATTTTTAACGCAAACACAATTGGTAAAATAATTATGAATAAATGAGGAGTTTTGAACCATTTATGAACCGCTTTGTTTCTGGTTACAATCCTTCATATACTACAATGGAGTGTTGTCACTATTCCGATATCCGGTGTAAACTTCCACCAACGATACTTTTTATAAATACAGGTGGTATAAATAAAGAAAAGTTATAAATAAGAAAAAGGCAGTACATGGAAAGCAAACGCTCTATTTTCAGGAGTATATAATTTACTCGTAAAAACTGTTATTATATCACAGCGTCTGATTTCTATCTATTTCTTAACAACTTAACTAAAGAGCCTCGGGCAAAGGTTTCCTTACGAAATTATGGTAAATGCTATATAACATTGTATTAGCAATAATACAGGACAAATAACTGTGTGTAAAAGGTAGAAAATGTTTATTAGGAAAAAATCGGGTACGGGGTCCCTCGGAAATTTTCCTTGACTTATTGGATTCGCTGCGCTCATCCTCACAACTTCAAACTTGCTTCGCTCGACATAAAAACATGATTTTTTATTGTGTTTAATATTTATTGTTTACAGCAATCAATTGAGATTTAAATAAATTATGAAATTAAGATAAAAAACTTATGACTTAAATAAATAAACAAGTAGATAAGAGTTTTTAAATAATTGCTACGAGATATAAGAGGCATCAAATATTGCTTTAAAGTTGTTGCAGTGCTCACAATATCAGGTAGAGTAGGGTCTAGTAATTCGTTAATGGTATACGATAATTCCATGATGATTCTCTTCACTAGTATTCTATATCATTATATTTTATAGAAAAATTAGTTTACCTTGTTTACAGTTATAGTAATTTTTTTTACGCTTTAACCCGTAGGGTCATTTAGCGTTTTTCCCCTCACTCAAATCTCACTCAACTGCTTAACCCCTGAGTTTGTGCACATCCAATCATCTAGGAAGCACCCCCTCCGTACATGGTAGCACATATAACCAGTTCACAGTGTGTCCAGTTCATCCAGCCCAACCAGACTCTATCCAAACTCACTGCTCTGGCTAGTATCTGCGACTAGTTCACAGTGTGCCTAGTTCATCTAGACCAGCTAGACTCTGGCTAGGCTCACCGCTCTGGCTAGCGCCGACTACTAGTTCACTGTGTGCTTGTTTCATCTAGTCTTGCTAGCTCCTCTGATCACATTAGTCTCACTTGACCTTGTCCTTCCAGTCTCACCAATCTCATCAGTTCTACTAGCATCACCAGACTCTAAGATAGGCTCACCGCTCTGGCCAGTCCAGCGCCACCCAACAAAGAACTCTAGCACCCAGATGTCAGTGTGCAAAACTCATTCTATAGCCCTGATCTGAAAGTCAAAGCTCCGCAGTGCCCTTAGGTTGTCTTCAAGAACCGAGCACTTTGTTCCTAGTCACTTACGTTACTCGTGTCGCCGCCATCACTTTCACTGACTAAGTTTTCGGACATACAAAGGCTCAGTATATCTTTCCGACCTTCATCTCCCCCAGCCCGCAGAACATTAACTTTTCGTGAGCTGGAGACAACGGAAACGTGGATCCAGACTTGTCTCAGATGAAACTAGATCCAACTCCGCATTTGCGTATTAGTAGCCAAGGAAACCACGTAAAACCTTGGCTGGGTTGGCCGGCCTTGAATTCAAGACCTCCCGAGCGTACGGTACAAGGGATAACCTCATATTGAGGTCCTCCCCCGGCAGTAATTCTTTACAACGTATTATGATTTTGTCTTGAAGTAAAGTGACAGATAAACCATAGATAACAACAATAACAAATAATAAAAATCTGACGATTCATAAACAGCTGGTAATCCATAGAGATATATTACTACAGAGCCCCTAATCTAATAATATTAATATATTATTAGATATATTAATAGGTTAAATTTTGAAACATCGAAAAAGTAACCTAAACCACACCTCGCTAATATATGCAATCAAATAATCAGTAAAAACGTATACAGTAGAGCTTTTATAACAATTTTTAATGCTTAATAATACATCGTATTTTAAGTAAAAATATATAGATAATATTATTATAAACATTCATGTTTACATGACGAAATACACCGAAATTAGCACAATAACCTGTAACATGATACAATTCTCATTCATTTCTCCTCCTAGGGCGTTTTGACTTTTTTACCCATAAAGATATATATGAAAGAGGGCATAGCCTATCTCAATATATTGAGAGACCTGAAACTTTTTTTAGGTTCTCAAGGGCTCTGTGTAACCTCATTGAAACCTTCTTCATGGGTGCGAAAAGGTTATAATAAATCTATTGTTTTTGGCTTCTTGCACATTGTTTGTGTTTTGATTTGTATTTTTAACATTCTCTAATATAAGTTATTGTAATTTTGTTCTGATTATTTGATTGTATTTATAATCGAAGGTTACTTTTTCAATGTTTCACAATTTAACCTATAGGGCCTCTCTAGTAATAATATATCTATGTTTTTACCATTATATTTAAATGTACCATAACTCCTTAGGAAGTAGACCATTACCAAGCAAATTTCCCGTACTGTTTTTAAATATTTTGTCGACAGTGTTGGCAAAATTACATTTTGCAGCTTAAAAACACTTCAGTAATGATTAATTTTGCAGCTGTAAGTAGATAAAAATACTGGGTGTGATTCGGATAGCGAGAACGGACTTTTGGAAACCGACACAAAGCCATATTGTGGTCTTTTATCATTATATATGAATGTTCTACATTTTTGTAGTGCTGAAACAGAGCTCTGTAGATCAGAACTGAATTGTTTTACCTGTAAACATTTTTTAGGACTTTTAGCGAATTTTCATAATGAAAATGACGCTTATGAGGTTGTTCGGATGACGGAAGTTGAGGGTGGGAGTGAGCGGAATCGGTTCTTATTGGCTTCCTGATAACAAAAAAGTATGTCCGAAAAAAGTTTATATATATATGTATATATATATATATATATATATATAATATATATATATATATATATATATATATATATATATATATATATATATATATATATGTATATATATATATATATGTATGTAAGAGTTTCTACCCTTTCGTATGGCGAACGATAACTCTCGAAGGCGTTCTCAAATTGAAACGAAACTTTGCAAATCGCGAGATGTCGAGGAGGTTACGAGGCCTATTGTTTATAAAAACATTATGACGTCATCAACCAAAGTTATGACGTCATGAAAAAAAAAAAATTTTTAAACTTGAAATGGCTTTAAAACAAGGTATCTTGTATTAAAGTAGACGGCTAGCTGAGTCGATTAAGACCGATTTCAGCTCAATCGAACCATCACAAATGGCGCAAACGGTATACATATATATATAATCTTGTATATATGTATACGTCTAGGTCAAAGACTCGTACGATATCTGTTGGGTTCAGTAGTGTTAGAGGGTGGGGATATAGTATAAAAGAGGGGCCTCTACCTCTTGCTCCATCCTGGTAAGCCTGCTGTCCCAGAGAGACAGGACAAAAATGGCTTCCACTAAACCACGCCGAGCTAAGCAGGCCCGTAAAGTGGAAGAACCTCGAAGTAGTCTTTATATGGTCGAAGTCATTCTAAAACGATTGCGACCGGTTTCAGCTCAGTCAGGCAATCTTAAGTGACGGAAACGGCATTTTTATTTAAAAAAAAAATCATGAATATATTTTTGTTTATAATTGTCGCGGCCGCCGCTTGTTTTATTTTTATCTATATTTGTTTTGTTTTGTTATTTGGACAACACTGTCAGGAAAGAATTATGTTTGACGTATTTTTTCTAGTTTTTCGATTCGTTTCATAATTTATTAGTTTAGACGGTAAAATATTCTTTTACGGGTTCTAACCAGGGTTCAAATGGGTTCTTTACGGTTCTTGTTCGATTATTGTTCGCGAAAACGGACGCTTTATGTTACAGTTGTTCCTTCTTCGTATCGATACTTATACCAATAAAACTCTGTGAAAGTTAAAGCTGTCTGACTTTAAATTTGTGTAGCTAGAATGAATTCCGTGACGATTGTTGCGCGATTGCCGGCACAATAATGCTTCTTAATTTTAATATTATAGCATACTATTAATAATAGAGTATGAATAAAATCTCAATTAGCAAAATCAAATTTGTGAGAAAGCCTCTCAGGCCCGCTTCGCGGGCCTGTGTGAAAAGGCTGTGAAAATTCGCTAGATACATGGCAAAATGCCATGTAACAAGAACAACACATAATACAAACCAACAACAATGTGGCCGCGAAGCGGCCATAGGGAGGCCCCCGGGCCGCGAAGCAGCCCGGTGGGCCGACGCCGTGGAGCGGACGAGGCGCGAAGCGCCGAGGCCGCGTAGCGGCTACGGGCCGAAGGCCCGTATTTTTAATAATGGATTTTCTTTATAAATCCAGGAAAATTGACCAACAGGCAATAGCTTTACTATTCCATCTACGAAAAATAAACCGAAACCCTGAACAAGAACTGGATTGGCGAGCAAGAAAGAAAGCATTCCAAAGGATATTCGCCCTTAGGAACCTCTGTGACGCAAGGCACGGTGATCCCGTGTATAGGCTTGGAATCAGTATTATATACCGCGTTTTAAATTTTAGTTTTCTGTTAAACTGTGCTAGCCACGTATGTTGTAAAGTTCTTGTTAGACTCAAAAAACGTAAACCTATACTAAAATTAATTTTCAAAGTAAAATATTTTATCCAAAAACATCTTTGAAAACAGACGATGTCGGACTAAAACCGAATCAGATTTTTCTCTCAAAAGTTTTGTTTGAATGTCTAACAAGTACTGCTACTGGATAGCTTCTTGCAACAGTCATCTCAATGCCATTCTTATAGTGTTATTATTATGCAAATAATATTTAGTATTATTTAGTGGCAATAATACAATGAAAAGGGGTTTAAAACAGGTTTATATTGCATTATTTTTCCAAGGAAAGTGCACATAATTATAAGAAAGCAATTACTTTTGCGCAATTGCTTCTTCTGGTGGAATATAATGAAACTTTTTTATTTAAATTTATTTATTTATACTTACTCTTGTGTAAGATCAAATATAATTTAATTAAATCAGCAATAACAATAGCGGGAATGATTCTGGGTATAATACTGTGTATTATTACAACTTAAGAGGTTAGTACATACTATTAGATTCCTAAAAGAGATCTCCTTTCCTCCGTATAATCTTTCCTTTTTTAACGTATTGTGAAAGAGGAATATCTCTTAGAAATAAAAAAAAAACAATGAATTCGAAAACAACAAATTAATAAAAAAAAAGGCGTCTTAAAAAGAAGAAGAATGTCCTGAGGGAGAAGAATAAGAAGATATCTCGCTGGGGGAGAAGAATGATAACATCTACTCCGTCTCTCAGAATATTTCATATTTGTTTTCATCAAGATTTTTTTTTATAAATGAAGAAAACAGTGTTACCATGACAACGACAACGCTCTCTCCATACTACCACAGATGACTGCTGATTTTAATATCGAGCTGCCAAGTATGTGACTAAGCGTCTTATCTCATTTTTCAGTCTTCACCGCTGAACTATGAGAGCGTTTATCTCAAGAGTTAATTTAGATGAACCAGTCAATATGCTGTAAAGCCAATCATCAATCCTGGGACTACCCAGGACAGACCCAGCTATCTCTTTATTGACTTTACGATGATTAGTGTTGATTGACTGTTATTAGACCTTAATATTTTTTTCTGGACAGACGGACAGACACTCTTCAATTTTTTTACTCTGTTAAAATGTTTGGTTAAAAACATTTGGAAAATATGATTTTTCTAAACACCATCTTAGATTTCTTCCAAATTCTATTTGTTCTTCCTCTAATAGAGGCTTGAGTTTTGAACCTAATTTGGCTGAGCCTATTGACCGGTACAAATTTAACAAAAAAAAGTCAAATACACATTCATAAAGGCAAAAACAATTTACTTTTTAGCCAAGTGCCACTTGTTGAATGTTGTGCAAAGCTGGTGTCCATCTTTGAATGACTACCCAAGGAAAAAATCAATTACGGGTTGCCTCGAAACTTTTCATCGTCAGATCAGATTCGACACACTCACCCTCATCTCTTCAGACTCGCTTCGATCGTCCTTATAGTTAGGAATAATCAAATATATATTGTAGCGAGTCTTCAGACCAGCTTCGTTCGTCCGCGCTCAGGAAAAAACATATATTTTTATTCCAAGTGGTCATCCATCCACGTACTGGCCTTGCTCGATGTTGCATAAGTGATAAAAAAGCCTTGGTATACAAGCCACATTTAAAAGATTATAATACTTATTTATTACGAATTTTGTAGTAAGGTTTAAAACCAGCTTTGTATAACATTTAACAAGTGGCACTTCGCTACAAGTAAAAATGTTTTTGCCTGTATGTATTTGTTCGTCATTTGTTTAGAAAATCTGTACCGGTCAATAGGCTCAGTCAAATTAGGTTCAAAATTGGTTTTGGAAGAAATCTATGATAGTGTCTAGGAAAAGTGGTTAGTTTGAATTCTAAATATTTCCAAATTTTTTAAGCAAATGTTTAAACACATTAAAAAAATTAAAGAGTGTCTGTCCGTATGTCCAGAAAAAATATTAGAGCATAAAAACAATCATCAACACACTTACTGAATTTCATCTCAATTAGATTATTTTTCAATTTAAAATTATTGTACATGTCATTAGATTATAAATTTAACTAATGCAGATAAGATGAAACTTGGTTCGTTAGGATAACTTAAGATAATTTAGTCTTATGTTTGCCTACATTCGAGCTACATTTAAATCGATCAAAATAATTTATCGTGTTTAATGAATTTAATAAAAATATTTCATTGATAACGTCATAAAAAATATTTACCGGAAAGCACAAGAAAAACGTAAAGATTGATTTTCGCCCCAAGTTTCAATTTAGGCATAAAACACACTGGGAGCAACGATGAAACAGACACACACACACACATACAGATAACTAACTATGTAAAAACCACTCAGGGGGTTATAAAAATACATATAGTAGATAATTCACTTGAAATCCGGTTTCAGATTTTTATTGCAAAGACAATGCACAATAATATCAACACCAACAACGTCTTTCCACTAAGGTGGTTGTTGGTGTTGATATTATTGTAGAAAATTCCACTGCGCTTACTGAAGTTATAATGCGCAATAATAATAACACCAACAACGTCTTTCCACTAAGGTGGTTGTTGGTGTTGATATTATTGTTGAAAATTCCACTGCGCTTACTGAAGTTATAATGCGCAAAATAATAACACCAACAACGTCTTTCCACTAAGGTGGTTGTTGGTGTTGATATTATTGTAGAAAATTCCACTGCGCTTACTGAAGTTATAATGCGCAATACTTTTCCTATAAACCCACCGTAAAAATGAGAAAAAAATGTAAACAAAAAAAAATTTCTTATCAAATGTCACCCATTTACGATACCGTTTACAATTCATATTCCCTAATAATTATAACTCGACATCTTTAATTAATTTAATTTAATTATTATGATTTAAAACACTCAAAATTGGTTTACTTAAGTGGAAAAGGAATTTAGATACTTCAAGAAATATAAAGATTCCTTCTTCCTCTCCAATGATATAAGAGCAAAATGGATTATAGAAAAACCACTAGGAGATAAGACAGGCCTCAGGGGGGAGGGAGGACGAGCAGACTGCACTGAAATATTTAGTGAGCCGGGTTTTCCATCACGCTATCCTAGGTTTCATGATATGACATTAAAATTGCCCTTTCTGCCACTCATATATTTATTATTATTAAATATTAATTTCTAGTTTTAAATCATCAATAATCAATCAGCCCCCAGGGACAGCTATCACTCATTTACCTTTCTCAAAGAAAATATCCCCAGCTCAATGCAAAATACTGAGATAATCTGATTGTTTTCTACTTAAAAGTAGAAAACAATCAGATTATCTCAGTATTTGTGCACAATTAAAATTATGCACAATATTATGTCCTGTTTCTTTCTCTTTAATAGTTTAGGGTTGGGATATAAGCTTAGAGTGGTATGAATGTCTAAGTAACCGTGCTATTTTTTTACGCTTTAACTTAGCCCATAGGGTCATGTTTGCATTTTCTCCTCACTCAAATAATCCACCCCAGAGTTTGTACACATCCAATTATCTAAGAAGCACACTCTCCATACATGGCGGCACATACGATTTGTTAACAGTTTGTATAGTTCATCTAACCATACCAGACTCTATCCAAATTCACCGCTCTGGCTAGTGTCCGCGACTAGTTTACAGTGTGCCAAGTTCATCTAGACCAGCTAGACTCTGGCTAGGCTCAACCCTCTGGCTTGCCCAGTGCCACCTAACAGAGAACTCAAGCAACCTCGAATATTTTATAGATAAATACTTCAATTATTCCAGGATTTTAAATATAGAATCAGACTCTTATCACTTCAGACTTAGATTTGTCCGATTTAAACCAGAAATAATAAAACATAAACAAATAATTTGAACAAACATTTTACAAAGAAAGAGCAAATTTAGTAAGTTATTTATTATTTTAGTGAGTAAATAAAATTGATTTACAATTAATAAATTAAAACACCATTATGGTGAAAATGAGCTTGATATCAGTTTATTTATATACCTGTTACAACTAATTTAAACAATTTAATGCAACAAAAGGTAATTTTGTGAGTTTGTGCAAACTTAAATTATTCAAAGGTAAAATTAATTACAAATAAATAAAATAAAACACTACATTGAGAGTTTCACCTTCATATCACTCAATATAAATACTTGAGACAACCCTTTAAACCCCTATTTTCAATAAAATAGTGATACTGCTGAGTTCATACTCCCTAAAATTAATTAAATTAAATCACTTTAAGAGAAAATTTAAAGAAATAATCGTCAAATGTAAAAAAAAATTAAAAAATCCTTAAAAAGGACTTAAAATTGATCACCCTTTCGTTATTATTTTTTTTTATCAGCCAACTTTGAATCGCGAATAACCACACAACGTATTAACGTTATTAATCCATGGCGATAACCACCCGATAACCACGGCGATGATAACCACTCGCGAATAACAACTCAAGGGAAGGTAAGTTTGCTCTTATTTCTATATCTAATACGGCGTTCATGGGGTCATTTAAGTTACCTTATCGCGTTATCTTCTATATTCAAGATCCTTGATCTTTTCATTGTTAGAGCATAGTGATAACGTATCAGCTAATAATTGGTAAACTAACTTGACTTCAATGTCTTTATTTAAAATGATTCATTAATTTATTTAATCTTTTCGAGTACAAGGTAATTTGGTTACATCAAAAGAAAATGTTATTTTGAAGCAAACTCTTGACCCGCCCCCAGGTCTCGGAATGCCTTATTCTCCAAGCCTCCAGGTCTCATCTCAGCTTTGAAGTCAAGTTATCAAGGAACAGGCCTCCTTGTGTTTTCAAAACATCTTGTCCTCTAACAAGCGAAAAACATTAAAGAAGACTCATTAATTAATCAAAATACTTGTTATATTTGTTATATCAACTTGATTTTAATTTAATTTTTTTATAGCAGAATAAAATCACGAGTTAACTTCATCAAATTTCTAAGTTTCAGCACATACGTACCAAAAAAGAAATTAAAATTTTTATTTATAGAAATGTAAAGTCAAATTACGTGTATCAAATTATGTAAGTAATAATTATTAGCTCCGACCCCAGTATATCCATGGGGGTCAAGTTGTTGGTGTCGCATGGCCCATAGCTTTTATTCCGACGACCCCAAGACCGTAAAATGTTTACTTTTCCTCATTTATACCGTAGGTATATAGAAAAAGTATTGTGTTTGCGAAAAAATCCGACACGGGGATTAAAAAGAGAATTATCCGTTTTAGGCGTTTTAAAGGCCTCATGAGTGATTTTCACATAGTTGTTTGACTGTGTGTGTCTGTTAGCATCGTAGCGCCCGGTGTATTAATGCTAGAAGAGTTGAAACTTCGTACAAAAATCAGTCCTATCACTGTTCTTGTGAAAAAGTTGCGATCGGATTGAGATTTTGGCACGTATGTTGCCATGTATGAGAATAACATATGTAACAGGTTTAACTCATTAATCAGCATTAGTTACATTTTAATTAAATGACTTTTGTAAGTTTTTTTAAAAAATATAAAAATAAATCAGAAAATGATTCAAGTGAAAGTTGAAATTTAGTACAATTTCTATACCTTACTTTTAAATAAGTACACTAAGTTTCGTTTTCTATACGACAACAGTATATCATGATTTTTTGTTGGATCATAAAAATTAAAGCATTGAGCGAGTCAGTGCTGTATGGGTGACCCTTGATGAAACGATGCAGTTTACTATCTATGAAGGCGAAGCCGATCGAATATTCAAGGACGAGCGAAGCGAGTCCAAACTGGATGATGAGCGTATGGGAATCCAAGGTCATAAAAAAAAGTTCCGAGGTATCCCGTACCCGATTTTTTTAATCCACTAAAATACGTAAATTAATACGTTAAACTCAAATAGAATTGATCGCGGAATCCACTTTTTTAATTTTCCTTGTTTATAATTTAGGTTAATTGGATAAGTATTGTGTTTGGTGTTGGATTTTATGTGAATCCGTTACAGTTTTTAACACTTTCTTAGTGGTTTTTACCACGTTGTCTGTGTGTTTATCAATTATCATCAAAGCTCCCAATGTGATCATACCAGATACTTGTAATTCGGTACAGGAATCAATCTTGAGCTTTGGTTGAAAATCCCTTCCATTGCAGTACAGGGCTTTTCCTAAAGATGGAGGCTCATATTGTTGTTAATAAGCTACTATTAATGCATTTTAATTTTTGTTTTAATCTCATGTAATTTTTTCTTTAATTAATGCAGTACAATTTATTAATTAAAATATTTTTTTAAAAAGTTGTGCTTTCCGGAAAATATTTTTGGTATGACGTCATTAATGTATCGCAAATGTGTTTTGTAAGTGCCATTAATGTATCGGTAAAAATTTATAAAAAACGGAATAGTGATCTGTTCGGTTTAAACTTTTGCACTAAAGGAGTCTATAATAGGCCGACATAAGTGCTAACTTACATCTTGTTATCAGCATAAGTTCAATTTTCATCGAATGATATGTATAGGGAAAATCATAAGAGTAGTGAATCCCTTTATAGTTTAATTTTTACAACTTTTTTATATCCACAGTTTATGACGAGTTACTTTGTTAAGCAGCACCAAGCGGGGTCAGTATGTAGATTGGTGACCGCAGAAATTAAACCCGATCTTTTCTGTCTGATAACAAGTGAAGTAAGTTTTAAGAAAATAAATTGTGAATTGAATTTTTTTTTATTCTAAGGTCAAGCGAAGCAAGTTTAATGGTGTGAGGATGGGGTTTGCACTGTAAGGGTTGGTCGACCTGTGTGGTCTAATGCTCAGCTTTAAACCCAAGGCCTATAAAATAATATGTAAGTATAATAGTACTGAATACGATATAGTGAGGTACCGATGTACCAATGTACCTTGTACCTCATTTGTTTGCTTTAAATCGACAAATTACTTGACATTGCTTCTAATTTATATATTATGTCACTAAATTAAATAATTTTAATTTTTTATTAACATAATTTCCTATAATATTATTTTTTACTTATTTTTACCGTTGGTATATAGGATATGTATCGTGTGTGCCAAAAAAATACCGAAACTGGAGTGTCACCGGAATTATCCGTTTCAGGTGTTAAACTAAGGCCTCCTGAGTGGTTTTCACAAAGTTGTCTGTCTGTATGTGTTATCATCGTAGCTTCCAGTGTAGAAAGTTGAAACTGTGTACAAAAATCAGTCTACTGCTTTAGTTGTGCTATTGGAAGAAAAAAATATATGACGTCATAAACCTGAAATAATGACTCAGCAAAAATTTCGAAAAAACATTAAACGGGGAAAAATAATGCGTCCGGATTGAGATTTGGCACGCATGTAAAGTCATTTATTTTTTTACATAATCTGTGTACATTTTTTAAAAAATGGGGAAAAATGCAATTTAATTGAAATTTGGTACAAGTGTAAACCATTACGTAATAAATAGGTACACCGTTTCGTTTCAATATGTCAAGTATATCTATGAATATTGTTAAACCACAAAAAGCATTGAGCGTGGTCAGTGCTGTATGGGTGTCCGCTGAGAATGACAGATGCATTTACTATCTGAGGTCAAGCGAAGCGAGTCCGAGGACATGCTGCACATAAATTTGGCGAATAATATATTCTGAGAACGAGAGAAGCGAGTCCGAAGCCATGAGGATGAGCGTAGCGAATCCGATGGGATGAGGAAAAATTTCGAGGTACCCCGTACGTACCCGATTTTTTACTAATGAAATTTATTTAATTAATTGGCACGCAGGTATTTTTTTAAACGCTTAATAAAAAACTCTAATGTTTCATTTATTTTTTAAACCTTTAATTAAAAATTAAAAAATGTATCTATTTATTTAGACTCTTAATTAAAAACTGAAATATTTTATTCATTCAATTAAACCCTTAATTAAAACTTACACATTTTATTATTAATCTTAGACTCTATAATTAAAAACCTAAATATTCTGTTTAATCATTTAGACTCATAATAAAAAAACCTAAATATTTTATTTAATCATTTCGACTCTTAATTAAAAACCTAAATATTTTATTTAATCATTTAGACTTTTAATTAAAAACCTAAATATTTAATTTTATCTCAGATAAAAACTTATATATTTTTATAATTTTATATTTTTATATTATAATATTTTAATTATTAATTTAAACCCGAGTTTTTTTAAATAGTTATTTATTTTAAGGAATAATAATGGTATGGTTGATTCAATAATTTATAATTAGGAAAGATAATTTAATTTGTCAAAATTGTGAGTTGAACTAAATGCCTAAATTAGTTTTCCCCAACGTTTGTTAGTTTAGTACCTATTAGAATATTTTAACAATTCATTTATGAACTTAACAGCTAAGGGTTTTATTTTTTTTTTATTATTATTATTACTCCTGGTTATTAATTTTAATGACACTTAACTTATATATAAAGTAGGAGATATAATTAATAAAATTTAATATTTAGTAAAAAAAATACTGATAAGAAATGAAGGTACCTGTTTATCAAAAAACCAGGTGCCGGCTCTCCGATGATCCCAGGTCTGAGTTCAGGGGGTCAACCATAATTCCGGTGAAAACTAAAACAGATCCGAAACCGCAAATTTTTCCGAGACCGGGAAAATTTACTTTTGCTTATCAAATTGATAAGAAGGGTAGGTTAAAAAATATTAATTGAATAGCTAAGATGTGAAACGGGGGTAAAGTTGGTCGCGCTAGGGTCCGATGTCGGTAGGTTACTGGGATATTCCCACCCCCTCGGGGCTCTGATTAGTTCCAGGGAACGCCGCATACAGCGCCACACTACAGTCGACGCCCCTTTTGTAATCACACAAAAAATAAAAGGTAAAAAAATCGCCCCCCGCCATACCCCTCCTTTTTTAAATACACCTAAAAAACATACTCAAAAAATATTCCTTCTTTTTAAGGATAAAAATAATATATTTTCCTCTTTAATACTTTGAGATTTTTTCCAATTTAGCAAATGACCCTCGTTGTTTTATTATTTTTAACGACTTATGCATGGATATTAAATTTGAATAGGAACCCACTCGTCTTTAAGGTCAAATAGATGCGACCTTATGACCTTTCATGAACTTTTCAACGAAATACATTGTATTAGAAGTACACATTTTCCGAAAATTCGGTCGTGTTTGAAAAAATAAAATAAAATAAAAAGTAATGAAATAATATAATAAATTGAAAGGGTTATAAAAAATAGATTTATCAGAAATATATTAAAACTTTTCCCCCATAGCATTTTCTTTAAATGAAAATTTATCAAATAAAAATTATTATTTCTTTTTTAAAACGGAAAATGTAAAAGTTTTTGGTTAGAGTAAACTGTCAAATATGGCTTTAGATAAATTACTTCCTTCTCACCTATAATAAGATTAAAAGTATTGCAATAGCAAAAATCGGACACGGGGTAACTCGGAAATTTCCTTACCTTATGGGACTCGCTTCGCTCGTGCTCAGAGTATGCATTCACTTAATTCCCCGCGACACTGACCTCGTACGTTGCTTAACACTAGTGATCAAACTAAAATCATTAATATACTAGCCGTCTTGAAATATAGTTTTGAATACTTATTTTTTTACCGACAATTTGTCTGATTTTTAACGAGTTTACAAAAAAAAGTTGGGTACGGGGTACTTCGGAACTTTTCCTCATTACATCAGATTCCCTACTTAAAATAAGCTAAATAAAATAAAAGCTATATTAAATAAGCTTAATAAAGCTTTAATAAAGCTATATTTAATAAGTAAAGGTATACACTTTTAAATTTCAACTCAATTGAATCATTTACTGATATTTTACAATTTTTAAAAAACCTACACGTCATATAATAAAAATTTAACTAATGATGATAATGAAATGAAATTTGTTACATATGTTATTCTTTTACATGGCTACATACGTGCCAAATCGTATAATTTTTCCGCGTTTAAAAAGTTTTTAAAATTTTCGCCGAGTCGTTATTACAGGTTAATAAAGTCATAAAATAATACTTTCCGAACAGGTTAATAACGTCATAAAAAATATTTTCCCAATAGCACAACTACAGCGGTAGATTGATTTTTGTAAATGAAGTTTCCACTCACAAGCATTAATACACTGGGCGCTACGATGATTATAGACACACATATATAGACAGACAACCTTTGTGAAAACCACTCAGGGGGCCTTTAAACGCCAGAAACGGATAATTCCGGTTTCATCCCGGTTTCGGTTTTTTTGGCAACCACAATACATTTCACAATATAATTGTGCGAGAGACACCTACGAAATGTAACAAGCAAAATGCAATGCTACATCTGGAAACTGTTCCATCATTCGACATTCGTCAGATGGCTCGACATATAATGTCATGTCCCACTCTGTTTCGTTACGTCTAACTCATCAGGGCGCCGACAGAGCCTGAACTCACTCTGACCTTCAATTAATTCCGAAGAATATAATGTGAAGTACTTACCAGAGGCGAGCGGTGCTCTCTTACCGCCATCATGCATGGCAAGCAAAACATATATCATTTGATACTACCGAGTTTTATCTGTGGCTCTGTCGGCGCCCTGATGAGTTAGACGTAACAAAACAGAGTGGGACATGACATTATGTCGAGCCATCAATGATGACGAATGTCAAATGATGGAACAGTTCCCAGATGTAGCATTGCATTTTGCTTGTTACATTTCCTAGGTGTCTCTCGCACAATTATATTGTGTCAACTATTCATGTGTTGCAAAACTCGGTAGTATCAAATGATATATGTTTTTCTTGCCATGCATGATGGCGGTAAGAGAGCACCGCTCGTCTCTGGTAAGTACTTCACATTATATTCTTCGGAATTAATTGAAGGTCAGAGTGAGTCAGGCTCTGTCGGCGCCTGATGAGTTAGACGTAACGAAACAGAGTGGGACATGACATTATGTTAAGCCATCAATAAAGTCGAATGATGGAACAGTTCCCAGATGTAGCATTGCATTTCGCTTGTACATTTCCTAGGTGTCTCTCGCACAATTATATGTGTCAACTATGCATGTTTTTGCAAAACTCGGTAGTATCAAATGATACAATACATTTCCTATGACCCCACTAACATTTCAATATAAATATACCTCAAATCTTCATACTGTATTTCGATTGGGCTGACATTTTTTACACATAAACTACATGTTTAGTTCACAAACATACGAAGTTTCATTATATTATAAGTATTAATTCCGGTTTTATTTATTGACATATATATGTCCAACAAAACACTATGTCATTAATTGACATAATGTAAACAAAACACGTTTTTTGACTGATACATTTGAAAATTTGATTTTATCGTGGTATGCCACTTATATAAACCAGTAATATGACCAAGGATCTTGAATAAAAGGGATGACGATTAAGGAACTTTTCAGACCCCATGGAAGTTGTATGAGATAGAGAATTAGAAGCAAACTTACTCCTTCCCCTTGATTATAATGAAAAAAGCGCCAAACGCAGGTTATGTAGCAAGGTTGTCGAGTTTGCTTCTCAACTTTCTTCTGCGCTTCTCGTGATTGTTACATTTGTGGTGCTTGTTAAGTCATTTGTGCTTATATAATTTTAAATTTTGGAATATACTTTGCCTCTTCAGTGAGTGATAATTTAAGCGTGTTTTGTTATAACCTTCTCAAGCAATAAACAATGGAAACCATTGTGACGTAAGTTTGCTTCTAAATTTTAAGACCTGCGCTGTTTTAAGAATTGTAAGCTTGCGCAGTTTGTACCAAGTATGTGCAATGTCCAGTTGGTTTTTGACGTGTGTTTCGTGTTGAATTCTCACTTGTTTGTATAGCAAATCGACTTAGTGCGTCATCCCCTTTATTCAAGATCCTTGAATATGACGAACTGATAAAGTACAACAACCATGTGGCCGCGAAGCGGCCACAGTGATGCCGCTTTGCCTTACCGCCGCTAAGAAAAAAGTCCTTATACATGTTTTTGTGGCGCTTAATCAAATGAACCCAGTCCGAAGTCGATACAACCACTCTAAGTGACCAAAAAGTCAAAAAGCCGTGAAAAATAACAGAAAACCAAAATAACGGTTAGTAAAAAAATTTCGGATAGGGTGTCGTTTTCGATATATTTTTTAGGGTGCTGAATCTAATAAAACTGGTTCTGAGTCGATAAGACTACTAAGAGTTAGGGTTCTTAGGTTCAAATATTGGTTCCGGCACACTTTTTTATCGTCTTATTTACACTATTTAAGTTTCTAACCTGTAAATAATTCAGGCGTAGAGGTCCGCAGGCCGAGCGAATATTCTTCGAAATGCGCGCTTTCTTGTATATCAATCCAATTTTTGCTTAATTCCTCGGTATTCCTGCTAACTTGAGCAGAAGCATCACGACTTGTTTTTTTTTTTTTTTAATTTTTTCGACGTAAATGCGCTAAAAATTAACATAAACTGAGCTTCAAATGAGTGAAATAATGCTGTGTAGTGTACTATCTATTAGATAAATATGCGCTTTTTTTAAAAAAAAAATCCAAAAAAATAAGCAACAAGTCGTGATGCAACCGCTCGGGTTATTAAATATATATCGAGAACCAAAACTAGATAAAAATAATAAAAACCCGTAGGTAAAAATTTTTTCGGCAATGATTTTTGGCTTTTTTTAAAAAAAAATTATCAAAAAATCGATTAAAGTCTTAAACGCCCTTAAATATTAAAAAAAAAATGTAATATGATATAAACAAATGTAATATGATAGAAAATCGGCTTTATAAAAGATAGTCATGCCTCCTGGCGGATTTTTTTGGTACTCGATTTCGGGGTTCTAGCGGAGTTATACGAGCTCTACAACTTGTTCTATTCATAAAACTTAATACTCATAAAAAATTATTTCTAGAGTGGCCCTATAGGTTAAAATTTTTAACTAACAAAAAGTAACCTGACCACCTTCGCTTATAAATATAATCAAATAATCAGTACAAAATTACAATAACTTAGATAGTAGAACGTTAAATAATACAAATCAAAACACAAACACTGTACTAGAAGCCGAAATCAATTGATTTTTAAAACCTTAACTCACTCTTGAAGGAGGTTTAATTGATGTTACACAAAGCCCCTTAGAGCCCTAAAAAAATGTTTCAGGCCTCTTAATGTATTGAGATTAAAGTGATGTAGAAATTCATACAGTAGGGGTGGGGGCGCGGGACAAAGTGGTCTAACTCCCCCGAAATAAGCTGCTTTAGATGGACCTGCCCTGAGTTCACCCTTTCTCCGCTAGTGGCGGGTCAGTTCACCTTGTTCCCTATATATAAAATAATTATTTCTTCAATTCTAAGGTTAAAATTATTTAAAAGGGTCTTTAACAATGTTAAAAATTGTATTA
Organism: Microvelia longipes; assembly: GCA_018340805.1. Lineage (NCBI taxonomy): Eukaryota > Metazoa > Arthropoda > Insecta > Hemiptera > Veliidae > Microvelia > Microvelia longipes. Next base: position 2,213,879 of record JACMZG010001908.1, read on the forward strand.
ATTATTTTAAAGGTATAATTTTCATAAAATGTTATAAAAATATAAACGCTGTGTTAATTTTAAGTAGACCTGATATCGTGATAACCATGATTTGTAGACAAACATCAAAAATGTTTGTAAACAAACATCAAACCGGGAAATTATAAATTTAATTTACGTCTTCGTTGTCTCATTATAACACACCTTTCGTAACACACGTTATCCTATTTTCTAAAAAAATATCTTATAAGCTACTAAAAAAGAAAAAAAGTCAATGAATAAGATAAAAATTGTCTTGTTTACATTTTTTATAAACATAAATAGAAGTATCGATTTAAACTGATAACAATAGTGATAAGAGAACAAGGTGAAAACTAGCGCTCGGCGCGGTAGTTGATGCAACTAATCTCAGTTTTTTTCGGAAGCCACCTAAAAACAGGGAGTTAGACCACTGTGTCCCCCCGCCCTGACCCCAACTGTATGAATTTCTACATCACTTTAATTGAGATCTTACTTAATTATCAGACATAATCATCAGTAATTTCACCAAAAACCAGCCGACACCAGATAACCGAAGCTAGAGTGCCTGTACACACAGACATTTATAACCAAAGCAAAAGAAACAAACAGCTTTATCTTTACCTTAAACTTAGAATTGCAGAGAAATTAATTAACTGCATCATCAAACACAAGACTACACAACTAGGCGAAATGAGACAGCCACTTTTCACATTTAGTTTCCGCTTACAACACAGTACACACACAACACAATACAGATGAAATAATTAAACAAATTAATAATTACGGATTAATAATTAAACGATGTATAACAATCACTAAATAATTTAATTAACAAAAGCAAAAGATTTAAACGAGAAATCATCGAGAAACCGAGAAACTTCCGAGCTTAGAATAATACTATATATAGAAGGAGCACAGGGCCGTAACACAATGTAATTCCCTGAAACACGAAAAGCCGGTTGACTGGGTGCAACTAAGTAATGCTGCCAACCTGACAACAAACATTATTTTAAATATTTGTCATAAATATCTATTAATGAAGAAAGATCGTATAAGAACAAATATAATATTTTTAAAACACCGCTAAGTATTTAATAAAACTGGTCTTAGATGGCAAAAGGTGGCGGAATACAAGAATCTACATTTAGTTGATTTAGGACTACTTTGATTATTATTAATTTTAATAATACGTTAAACTACAATTTAAAATGCTTTAAATATTGTAATGCACCGATATTATATTTGTATTTTATGATAATCAATCATTAATTAATAATTAGAACATAATATAATTTCGGCAACCGGAAGTATTTGCCAACTTTTTTTTAGAAGATTGTATATGTTAGGTGGCGCATTACTTAGTTGCACCAGTGAACCGACTTTCGTGTTATCAGTAGTGCTCCTTCTATATATAGTATTATTCTAAGCTTCCGAGAAATGAACCTGCGTTTTATTTTCAGAATGACCAACTGGACAATTGTAAATTATTAAATTTAGTAAGATCTTTATTTAGAATTCAATAATTTTTATGTCAATAAGATCTAAAATTAGGGGTTTCTTTTTAAAAGTCATAAGGGAGACTTAACGAAGTCTAGTTATTGTAGTAATGTAATTTCTAGATTGTAAAATTTGGATTATAAACATTTTTAATAAATATTGTGGGTAATAGAGAAATATTAGAAGAGAGGCCCTATATAGGTTCAATGTTGAACATCGAAAATGTAACCTGACCACCTTCGCTGATAAAAACAATCAAATAATCAGTACAAAATTATAATAACTTATACAGTAGAACGTTAAAAATACAAATAAAAACTCAAACAATGTACGGGAAGCCGAAATCAATTGATTTATTATAACCTTAACTAACTCTTAATGGAGGTTGCAATGAGGTTACCCAGAGCCCCAAAAAGATGTTTCGACCCTCTCAATGTAATGAGATAGGCTATAACCCCTCTAGTATATATCTCTATGGGTACATCCAAAAAAGACATTTTATCTGGAACACAGATAACTCTGCTGTATCTTTACCCAGGTACTTTTACTGCATCTTTACATCTGGTACCCTTTTTATCCTCATGTAATAAACATTTCGAGTTTTGAGCCAAATTTTAGTTCATATTGAGAGGTGTTTTTGTGAGTATTTAATCTTTAAGACAAAGTAGTATATAAACCAAGTAGGGAAACAAATGGAATTTCTGTCAGACCTGGTATACATGGTTAAATTTTGTCCTTCAGCGAGTTGGCTCAAATTATTCTATTGGCGCAGCCATTTTGTTTTACCCTTGTAAATGAAAACAAACTATTTACGATACTCAAATTTTTTGTCTTTATTGAATTTCTTTGCATTTTATAATTATTAGCATTTTAGTATAAAATGTTATACATATGTTATGTACACACACACACACACACACATATATATATATATATATATATAATTATATATATATATATTATATAATATATAATATATATAATATATATAGATATATATATATAATATATTATATAATCTATGAGTATATTAAATCTATGAAATATAAAATATAAATATATGGAATCTCTCTTATATCCAAGGTCCTTTCCTTTCCAACCGACACCTCATTTGACCATTGTCGTTATGGTTTCGACGTCGTAGCTTTTGCCAAGTCCCTTCGGAAGCGAAAATATTATTTTCCTCAATAACCTCCCACCGAATTGGCAACTTCTCTTCAGAAAACTAACCCTTCTTTGGCTGGTTAAACCTACCATCTTGCCAGATCCCTTCTCTCCTAGTATTGCGTTCTCTCGTGAAGTTTTTATTAATTCTATATTGGATAAAGTTGACGATTCAAGTCTCACTGATNACTCCAGCCTCCCCAACACCCACACGCCACCACACACGCCAGCAACAAAGGCCACAGCCAACACGCAGTCAAAACACAAGCCACCAAGAACACACAACAAACAACCACACACCCCCCTACAGACCCCACCAAACCGCAGTTTCCCACACACACCCACCAACCACAGCACCACAAACATCACCAGCCAGTCAGTCCACACATCCAACCACCATCACCCACACCCCCAGCAGTCAACCCAGCCCAAAACACCAACACCCAGCAACAAGGACACAGCACACAGACAATCCCACACACATCACCAACATCACACAGCAACACGCATCCCAGCATCCACCAACCCCCCATAACCCTACACCCACACAGCACCCCACTCAGCCCCACCCACACCACAGCACCACGTCACCCAACACCACCCCCACCCCCCACCAGGCCACAACCCCCACACACCCCACTCCATAGTTCACACAGCAATCACAAATCATACATGCACATCACTATCACAGACTTCCCACCAGCAGCCAGCACACCAACCTAAGCACCACACACACCGCCACCTCCAGAACCACATCCCATCCCCCCACCCCGCCATCAAACCACACACAACAACAGCCCACGCCACCCACACACACCAATCACACACCACAGACACACACACACCTAACACCCCACACACACACACACACCAAGCCCAGTGAGTGACCTCCCTCTACACTAATATCCGCTCATTCAGAAGAACAAAGTGATTTCAAATATATTTTATTGATTAACGACCCAAACCCAACACTCCTTCCACGTTTTCTCTCCTTCAACTCATGGAGTTCATCTTAGAGATGAATTGTTTTCAATTTGAGGATAAGTATTACCTGCCAATAAAAGGTACCATCATGGGCACCAGGGGAGCCTCCGCCTACGCTAACCTTTTCCTTGGTCATATTGAGAGTTCCTTCCTTAAACAAACCCTTCTATGGCGTCGATTTTTCGACGATATTTTTTCCTATGGCCTCACAGTCTCCCGGCCCTAGAAGACTTCCTTATTAGCCTAAATTCCTTTTCCTGCCTCTGTTTCACATTTGAATATTCCTAATCCTATGTTACTTTCCTTGATGTGGATTTTCAGTCTGCCACAGGGTGGCGGACTGGAGACGGCAATCCATATCAAACCCACCAACCTCCAACAATAATTACATTTTTCCAGCTGTCATCCCCAATCCCAGAGGCAACAGAATCTGTTCCAATGAAGCCTTCTTGAACCGATATAGAGTTTCTATAAAAAAAACCTCTCTTCTGTCCCGTGGCTGTCCCTCCAATATTGTAAACTCTCAAATAGAAGCTTCCTTGCACCCTAGACCTGTCCGACCTCCTACTCCCTCTTTCTTTTATCTTTTCACAACATTCTATCCAGGACTTCATATAATTAATATGGTCACCTTGAATAAGCTTTACCAATTTGCCAAACTTCATAATGTTTTATTACAGTTGAATTGATTAACTGCACTAATTGCAAGGAAAGAAAATTTTTAAAAAAATATCAATTATAACAAATAAAAACTTTTATTAAACATAAAATAACATAGATCTTACTTATTTAATAATATTTTATTAATGTTTAAAATTAATAATTAAGTGCATGCAACACTTTAATGAGTTGCTCTGACTTGTATGGTTTTGAATCTAGAGTCAAGCCATAATCGGTATTTAATGAAAACAATCAGAGTAGCCACTCAAAACACACAAATAAATAGCCAAATTGAATAACCATTTATCAGGAAAATTAACAGCCAAATTTGCTACAATCCATCATGAATAAAAACAGCCAAATTAGCAACAATTTTCCTGATAATTAACGAAAAAATATGCTAAAAAATATTCAGATGAATGGCTCTTTATAAACAGTTCGACATCATGCTTGCAAACACATGTTTGCTTTTCTAAAAAAAAATCTATATTAAATGGTTCATTCTATGGTTATATTACTATACTATATTACGTTCACCAAATTTGGTGCAATTCTGAAAATTGAATTTTCACAGGATAAAAATAAAGCTGTGTAATGTCTCAATATCAATAGGTAAACAATATGAAAGAAAAACAAGATAAGATAACGAACTTGATGATCCAAGGACAATTTAAAAAATAAACACCCATACAATGGAAAATACAGATATTGTACTTGGTGTCGAGGTGTTTTTCTCTAAGGCAGGCAGTACACCCTTGAGAAAAAAATATATATTTCCAAAAAAGTCATGGAATTTTGGTATTATTTCATAGAGCAGCAATTTTAAGAAGTCAAGATTGATTTTGCACAAAATCTAGCTCCTTCTCTCAAGGGACTTGACTTTTGTAATGAGTTCTATATGAATCAGCTCAGACGTTAGCATTAGGCCCAAACCTTGTTATCAAATAGATCCAGACACTATTTTTTTGGATCTTTAGGAGCTGAAACATGGATATCTGGTATAAAATTTGGGTGTCACACTCTTTTTATTACATGTCCCCCCTCCATTGTAGAAGCAAATTAGGAAGACATTGTAGGATAATGTCAAAGAGACATTAGTATTTCCACAAATTTTCCAACTTAATTTTTTTATAAATTTAAGAATGACTTGAAAGGAAGCTTACCCTCCCCATGGATTGCTCAGCTAATACCCTGAACTTAGCATTTACATAAGTCGTCACCTGTTAGGTTTAATGAATCACATCCTGGTTTCATTAGATACAATCTGCCCACAGGTATAGGGGAAGAGTTGATATAAACTGATACCAGGGTAGTAGCACTTCAGAGCAGTGATAAAATAGTCCACCCTCCTACTAATTTATATTCTTTCTGTGCCGATTTGACAGTATTTTGTTACTTGATAACTTAACCATAATAGTATAACCGGAAGTTAAACCATTTTCAAAGTTTACTTGATTGTTGGAGTTATGACATTTTTTATAGAATGCTATAAACATTGAGCATACATTTAATTATTACTACAAAATATCTTACTTTCTAATCATTATCAAAACTAAAATTTAAAAAAAAATTAAAAATTAAACAGATAAATTTGGCTTCATTTGAGTTAGGACACATACATACGTGTATGTGGGCATACGTATATTCATGTGAATCACAAAAGCTAATTTTAAGCTATGTGTAAGTCGAGTCAAGTTGTCAAGTTATCTTTCAACCTACAGTTTGTTCTGTAGAAAACATTTTCTAAACTTGCTTACATTTTAAAATCTTTTTATTCTCTGTGGTTTTGCACAGAATTACAGGTTGTAATTCACCTTTGCCATTAACTTGGTTTAGACTTGTGTAAGAGGACATAGGTTTAGAACCATCTCTTTTTCACTTGAAGTCATACAAGTTAGTAAACATTAAAATAAAAATATATAAATTTTTGAACATTTTTTACTCGTATGTATGCCCAAAAAATCACCACTTCTATTAGGACATAAAATTAATAATAAACCATGTTGAGATAAATTTTTAAAGCTAAATAGCAAAGACATCGATAAAATAGATCTAACTAACATGGATCTATTTTAAACACATAAGTGAGTATATCAACATTTACATAAATAATGAAGAGACAAACCCCTAGTAAATATTGCCATCTTACATTAAATTTAAAACAAAAATTATGGTGTGGGGTTGTGGCTGAGGAAAGAGCCTATTTGGAGGGTGACCAGAGGCCCATCACATTCTAAACTAACCCGCAATCTAATGTTATACTGCATCAAAAATACTTTTTCAGATTGTTTTATTGAATAGCACTATGTGTCACAAGTATTAGAGTTCAAACAGTTATAAATACTTGTAAGTAGAACTACCTAGTCATGGTATTCTTGGACAGTAAAGCTCTGTATACAAACCATGGTTCAATAAGGCTAAATTATTACTATTATTATTAGTGAGGAGGGTATAAGTAGTCCTCCTGTGCACTGCGACTTGGAGTCTCTAGTAGAATTACTCTCAAATGAGAAGTGTTTTCAACTTCTTTGAATAGCATGTTAGGGTAGGAGAAAAGAGTGTGCTATAAAGAATATGGTAGGCAATAAAGATAAAAGATTTATTTTATTTAAAATAGCCTAGTAGAGGCCAGTGTTTTGTTTATATTTAGTGTCCGGGCCTGATAAATATAATATGGTATATCTTGAAATAAGTCACCCATTCAGAGTTCTTATTTCTGAGTAAATCTAATCCTATACTTTGCTACTATCACTCTGATTACATTAACATTTAAACCTAGTTTAAACATCTGTTACCTCAAGCCACAATAAATCCACATAAGACTTTGTATATAAAATCAATCAAAATTTCCTAACATATACAACAAATCTCCATGAAAACAATGAATGTTATTCTTAATTAAGGTTGAATAAAATTAAAAAAATACCCCTGGCCAAATTAAAATAAAACTAGAAGAAAGGATGTCCACAAATCCTAATTATTTGTGATACTCATCGGTGGAAAATAGAACATTCACTCATTTTGTTTCAAGCACACAAGTGCTTTTAAAAACTTTCTTAATACCCTGTCTAGGCGTCTGGCACCATATTGGTGTCAAAAAATGTTGTCAGTTCCAAACTCTGTATCTCTATTCTTTAAATCAAAATACCTTTTATCAGTCACAAAAATACTAAGCGGTATGTTCTTTATTTAGTAAAATATAAATAAAATGTAAATATATTTTTTTAATACATGTAATAGTAAATATTATTTAATCTATTCTAGTTAAAATAGATTTTGGATAAAATCTAAGTGAATAACTTTAAAACAAATTTTGGTTTACAATAATTCAATAATCTTCTGAAAGTACTAGGGTACATAGTTTTGGCATAAGTAGCAGTGTATTCCCACCACAAATATTTGTGAGAAACAATCAGAGCCCAAAGATTTACCGTAATACATATGCCTAAAACTATTAGACAGAATATAAGTCAATAAAAGCTATATCACACATAGCTGTGATATATTAAACAAATTAAAGTAATAAATTGAAATTATTACAAAGGGCAACTGAAGACGACTGCGTCACAGACCTGACAGTGTGATAATTCATTTGACAAAAACCAATCTCGTTAGATCACAGAAGTTGAACTTTATCAAGTCTGTTCAGTTCTTGGATGAGGACTGCCCAAATCATGTATAGTGTACAGTATATGAAATTGAATCACTGTCTTGTACAGATATATACCATCAGAGTGATCACATAGTTAGGTATGTGGCCAGATCAACTTCACCAACCCAAAATAAAAAGTGATACTCTTTTAGCAATACTGTCCGTTATTTGGCCAATGCCGACAAATTAAAAGACGTACAGCTTAGTTTTGCAACTGATGGTATCATTGGACCAGTGGAACCACTACACTCAATGACAAAGCATGTTTATCTAGTTGGTAATCCTGAGATCAAGATCAGCAGGTATGGGTATTTTCCTTCTGCTGGCAAAAAGCTTGAGAGCGTCATACTTAGCGTAGAGACTGTCTATTTCTCGTCTAAGCAATATATTATCTTCCTCCATCATCTCCATGTCACGGATCTCCTGGGTTTTTTCTGTTTCAAGTTCGTCTTTCTGCTCAATCCGTTTGATTCGACAGCTAAAACAATAACTACCTTTAGCAATCTTATTGATTTATAAATATTTAAAGCAGTTGTCCTTTCTGTCTGCTATCGCTGAGGGACAGAGAACCACAAAGAATGAAATAATACCAATGTGATTCTCACTGAATGATACTTCAGTTAAAGAAACCAATGTAAACATTTTATAAAGTATGTGATTACCAAATAACTGGTAAAACTGCAAACTAAACAAACTTCTCACAAATAAAATAAACCAAAACCCTATCAAAAGCTCATCAAAAACACTCCTCAGGTGAAAGTTAACAGCTGCTTAGTTAAAACTGAGCAACTTTAATGTAATAAGTAACTCAGAGACCAAACACAGGATGTGAACCGTGCACCTCTGTGGTGCAAAAGATCACTGATGCATTAAAAGTCTCATTAAACTGTTGAATAACACCATATGGGATATGAGCCTACCACCCAGACAGTCAGGTTTGATCCTTGTAGGGCTAATTTTTAGCAAGAGGTAGAAATTGTTCCATGCCCAAAAATGCATTAAGCTGGTGGTTTGAAGCCTGTGGGATGTCAGGTACTCAAATAAGATCCCTACCTCCTGGGTTTAGGAAAAAATTAGAATCCCACTATAATCAAACAACTAACCAATTTTCAAGTTTTACAGAGGGGTTCAGTTTTTCTTGTTAAATCTGTTGTCTAGTTAAAACTAAAACAAAAAAATCTCTAATGAAGTGTACGTTACCTGGCAGCATATCCTCTGTTCTTGAGAGTCCTGCGTCTCTGCTTCATACGTACAATCGATTCTCTGGACAACCCCTTCAGCTTGAGTGTTCTGTTGAGATCCCTGACAGATATAGAAACAAGTTCATCGTCGCTGATTTCAACAGGTGCTGGGCCGGGAGACATTCCACCCTGAACATATAACATTAATTGACACACAATGTTAGATGAAAAATAAATTATAGCATGTAAGCAACCTCTAAACAGCCTCTTTGAAAATTCACAAAATTTTTTTAGTAAATTGTTACCCCCTTTCACCTATCTTATTTTGGGCTCCATTGACACTATGAAAAAAAGAAACTCAAATAAAAAATAAATTTGTGTAAATTAAAAATAAATGAGTTTAAAATAAAAAATGTCTATAAATAGTGGAGTTAATCTCCAAAAATTTGTTAAATCATTAATAATGCTTAACTTTATTTGTAAAAGGTAACGCCTTATAACATTTATTTCATTTTGATGCCCCTCAACAAGAGCAATTTATTTTGATATAGTTGGTAGCAGTGGATTCCTGCCATGAACTATTAGTAGAAACCAATTTCTACTAATCAGGAGTTCCGAAATCTCCCGCAACCCATAAGTTAAAAACTATTTTATAAGACACTGTAATAATCAGTTGACAGGTAGGGAAAATAATGCAAGGGAGCCAATGAGGTTAGTCCAGGATGTTAAAACACACCCACAATTTCACACCAGGCCAGCCTAAACAATATTTTCAGACAGTATCAAATGAATATAACCATGTGCTACACTATCATAAATATGCAATTATACTGTAATAATAACTTGTTTAACTGACAACATAAGCCTTCAGGACACCATTTGCCACAAAAGTCTGTTCACATCTGCTTGTACTAAGAAATAAAATGTATCTTTAACCCTATGCACATCTAGAATATCAAATATAATTTTCCTTAATTATATTGGTTGCTTGATGCAACTGTCTCAAAACACATGAACCAAGAAAGTCCATAACTCCATCCCCATCCAACTATCACACTCTGCCTCTTTAACTTCATCTCATACAATTCCCTTGAAAAATTCGCTAAATACATATTATCTCAAGGTTATTAAAAGAAAAAGAAGTTATATAAATTTTCGGAATAGTAAGTACGATTCGAATCAATTAGATAAACATAAAATTAAAACAACTTTTCAAGGAAATAAAAATTATGGACGAAATCCATTAGTAAGTCAGTTTTATTAAATCCCTTCCAATAAACTATAACCGTTAACATTAAGTAATCCCAACAATTAAATATTATTTTAAGAATAAATATTTACTAAAATATCGAAATATCCTCTACGCTAGACCAGAAACAAAGGAATTCTGATGAAAACGAAATGACTAAGCACAAAATTTAAGTAGGGTGGCCTGCTTACCCCTGGAGAGATGTGTTTCTCGTACTTGCGAGCGTTCTCGGAAGGCATATCCTTTGGGACGGATAGGTTCAACGCTATCTTGAATACTAATTATAGTAATCCTCAACTCTAAAATATAAATAACAAAAGATATCTCACGAATTTTAATCCTCAATAATAATAATCAACGATAACGTAATCGCGCAACAATAAAAACTGCGTTCTTAGAATAATACTATATATAGAAGGAGCACAGGGCCGTAAACACAATGTAATTCCACTGATAACACGAAAGCCGGTTGACTGGTGCAACTAAGTAATGCTGCCAACCTGACAACAAAACATTATTTTAAATATTTGTCATAAATATCTATTAATGAAGAAAGATCGTAAAGAACAATATAATAACTTAAAACACCTGCTGAGTATTTAATAAAACTGGTCTTAGATGGAAAAAGGTTGGCGGAATACAAGAATCTACATTTAGTTGACGAGGACTACTTATAATATAACTTTAATAAATACGTTAAACTACAATTTAAAATGCTTTAAATATTGTAATGCACCGATATTTATATTAGTATTTTATGAATACTCAATCATTAATTAATAATAGAACATAATAATTCAGCAACCGGAAGTATTGCCAACTTTTTTTTAGAAAATTGTATATTGTTAGGGTGGCAGCACTACTTAGTTGCACCAGTGAACCGACTTTCGTGTTATCAGTAGTGCTCCTTCTATATATAGTATTATTCTAAGACTGCGTTGTTAAATCATATTCTTCCTTATTTGTTAGTTTTTCCGAACTAAACATGGCGGACTATTATGCTTTTTTATTTTATGTTTAATCATCTTTCTCGTTTACAATTTTTTAAAAATTATACTCATTATATTTAATTTTATTTATTTTTATACAGATGCGTTTATAATTTAATTAATTATTAAAAGTATAAGAATTAATCAAGAATTTCGTCCATTTTCAGTTCGAAGAAAAATAAGAAGATGAAAAAGCACTTATGGCGTCGGCATAAAAATCGAAGCTTTAATTTGGAAGCCACGCTTAAATGAAATTTTGACTTATTCCATTAATTTAATATTAATATTTTTATAAATTTTTAGTTCTAATTACTAAATTTTAAGTATTTTATTAATAAAGTTTGAATACTTTTATGTTACTTGTTTGAATGTTGTGACCCCATTAAGTTTTAAGTCCCGTTGTTCGGAGGTTTCTATTTTGTAGCATACTGTTAAGTTTGTAGATAGTTTTTAAGATGGGTGATAGTGATGAAGAGTACGATAGAAAGCGTAGAGATAAGTTCCAAGGCGAGCGAGGCGATTCATACCGGAGCTCAGACAAACGAAGCCGCAATAACGACGAGTAAGTACCTGCTGTTTAAGCTGTCAAATGTTGTTTATTTGCCTCGCCAGGTAGTTTTGAAGTTGTTAACATGCCGAGTGATAGCGAGAGGTATGTTCAATGCTAATTTTTGACTTAAATTCACTGAGGAAAACGGCATAGTTATGCATTGTGATAGTGATAAGAAACACATACTACCTTGTAGATAATCCGTCCCTCCAATATTCCTTACGATGCCTTAGAAGGCATCTGGCTAAAGTAATGTAGAAATTCATACAGTAGGGGGTAAAGGCGCGGCACACAGTGGTCCAACTCCCCAGAAATAAGCTGTTTTAGATAGGTCTGCTTTAAGTTCACCGTTTCTCCTCTAGAGGCAGGTCGGTTCACCTTGTACGACATATATAAAATAATTATTTCTTCATTTTCAGGATTTAAATTATTTGAAGGGATCTTTAACAATGTTAAAAATCTTATTAATTATTTTAAATGTATAATTTTCATAAATTGTTATACATATATAAACGCTGTGTTATTATTGTGTTAGACCTAATATCATGATAACCAGGACGTGCTGAAATGGAAATTAATTTTTGTGTTTATTGCCTTTTTATTTGTATTTTTAATGGAAAAAGTGCTAAATCTATCTTATTTTCTTAACAAATAGTCTTTTAAACAACTAAAAATGTTCAGAAAATTTGTTTGTTTACATTTTAGTTTATAGACGTCTTGATTTAAAACTGATAAGTTAAAAATCAGTAATAAATACTTTGTTTTTATCTGTTGTACAAGATAAAAACTAGCGCTCGGTGCAGTAGTTGATGCAACTGCCCCTGTTTTTTAGGACCACCTCAAACCTGGGAGTTGGATCACTGTGTCCTCTACCCCTACTGTATGAATGTCTACATCACTCTACATCTGGCACTTGAGTCCCATTTTGTCTTGGTGTTGGACTGAAATAAAATGACCAACTGACTTTTACTAATCTATTTCTATCAGTCAAATCATATGTAGATGAACAGAAAATATAGCTTTGTCTGCTATGGTTGATATCAGTATGGTGTTTGGGCTGAGGAGTTTATGTAAATTATAATGTTGCCAGTCATTGAGGTAGGTTATTTTGCCTCATCATTTTTAAGTGTTTTTATTTATACTGGAATAGAAGGACAACTTTACTCGAAGCTTTATATAATTTATTTAAAAGTAACTAAATCTGTACATCGTATAGATTTTGGACCAAGAATTATCATTGGCTATTGGTATTCTTTCTGTCAAATAACATATCCCTTATGTTATACAAATTTTGTTTCTTTTATTTAATTTCTTGTGAGTTTTGCTTGAAGTACCTCTCTAAATTGTTTAAGGTAGTAAGACAAAGGTAATGCATAGGTTTTGGTGTAATTAATCTATGGCATCTACTGGTTACCGTATTGTGTATTATATCGGTACTTCAATATAAACTTCAAATATACTTTCAATGTAAGCAGTTCAGAAACTAATTTATTAAAAAGCTTAGTGCTTTCTATCTGCTTAATACTACTTGGTAAGTGATTATACAGTTTTATAGCTGAGTATTGCTGACTTTGCTGGTACTTAGTGGTACTGTGCTTTCTAGTCGTCAAGTCATGTCTGTTTCTAGTATTGTAAGTATGTACGTCTTTAGTTGGTCCAAGTTAGCTCTTATTGATTTTATTTTTTTTAATATGTAGAGTGCAGGTAAGGTTATGAAAGAATGTTGGTAGTTTAATATTAAAGACTAACATCATTAGTTCCCTCACATTGTTTTCTTACGCTGTCAACTGATTAAAACCTGATATTACTATAAGAGAACTATCTGTCTGTGTTGCCAACCAGTTATTCATAAAACACTTAATTATTATTGTACAAAGTGATAATGCTTGCCTCTTATTTTTATCCAAATTTATGTATCCTTTATTTTCTGCTTTATTATTTAATGGGCTCACCAAGCTATTGGAAGAGTTGGAATGGTGTGCTCCGTTTTACTCAATGGAGAAGTCAGGCAATCACTTCAACAAAGTGGCTGAAATATGAACATGTTTGGATGGTGAGCTGCTTACCCAAAAACCCTAAGTCTCTTGAAATATTATCAATTCTCAATGTATTTTTCTTTTACTAATCTCCATTTTTGCTATTTTTGGAATGACGTAGGCTCCTGATTAGAGAGGAAGTATAACTTAAAGTATAGTTTATATTGTTGGTATTTGTGTTTAGTGACTGGGGTGGTAGGCAGAGAGGCAGGACTGAGTACAGAGACAGGTATCAGTACCAGAATGAACTACCCCCACATAAGAGAATGCGATATGAAATGTAAGTGCTTTCAAATTGTTTTTTAAAAAAATAAAAGTTAGTACCCTGTGTCGAATAGGTTTGAGAGCTGTGGTCCAAAGGGTAAATAAATAAAATCTACGTTCTTAGTGGAGACGTTTCGACCTTACCGGTCATAATCATTCATCTGTAATATATTAAAAATAACATAAATGCATAACATAAATAACATATAAACAAATATAATAAATGCTTATATTATAAATTATATGCATATAATAAATATATTATAAATGCATTATAAAACAATGCATAATAAAACATATATTATGCATTATAAAACATTTATTATAAATGCATATAATAAAGAACGTGAAAAACTTGTTATTTGTAATATATTACAGATGAATGATTATGACCAGTAGGGTCGAAACGTCTCCACTAAGAACGTAGTTTTTATTTATTTGCCCTTTGGACCACAGCTCTCAAACAAATTGTTTTTTATTAAGCATTGATTAAACAAATTCAAATGTGTGCACAACTCATATTTTCTTTAGTTCTCTAGTTTTATGAGTTTGACAAAAACACAGTTCTGAAGATATTTGAGTTTACATATTAAACCTCTAAAATATTTTTGTTTTATAGTGTATGAGATAAGGAAGCTGAATTTAATATTTTGTAGCTTGGGACTTATTTATATTATTGAATATTTAGCAGCTTAGGACTTATTTCCATAAATATCTATTATGGAATATTTTTCAGTTTGGGACTTATTTCCATAAATATCTATTATGGAATATTTTGCAGCTTGAGACTTATTTATATTATTGAATATCTAGCAGCTTTGGACTTATTTCCATAAATATCTATTATTGAATATTTTGCAGCTTGAGACTTATTTATATTATTGAATATTTAGCAGCTTTGGACTTATTTCTATAAATATTTATTATGGAATATTTTGCAGTTTGGGTCTTATTTCCATAAATATCTATTATTGAATATTTTGCAGCTTGAGACTTATTTATATTATTGAATATTTAGCAGCTTTGGACTTATTTCTATAAATATCTATTATGGAATATTTTTCAGTTTGGGACTTATTTCCATAAAAATCTATTATGGAATATTTTTCAGTTTGGGACTTATTTCCATAAATATCTATTATGGAATATTTTGCAGCTTGAGACTTATTTTATGAGTATCTATTACTGGTCATTATGTTGATGTATTAATCTCATCATACCTTTCTAGTCCAAGTTTAGACTTACTACATTATATTGTATTTTGACCATCATCACTATTATTATTTCAGAGAGCTAATGCCAGTAATGGTTTGATGTCTAACCCAAGTATTAGGTTCATTTTTGTCCTCACGTTATATCTATTTTTTTTAGTGAAGACAGACGAATGAGGTTTATGGAGTATGGAGGAGGGGGAGGTTTTGGTCCATGGGGAGGTGGATTTGACCGAGGAGGTCCTGGTGCTCCCTCCCCTGGCACTACTCAAGGCAATAGTGATCTTGAAACACAGCCTCCCATGATGTCTTTCAAAGCTTTCCTACAAACGCAAGACGATTCTATAACAGACGAGGAAGCCTTGTCTAAATATGCAGAGTACAAGATGGAGTTCCGCAGGCAACAACTTAACGAGTTCTTCGTAGCTCATAAAGAAGAGGAATGGTATGCACTCTATATACTGCTTGCTCTACCTATTACATATTTTCAAAATCACACTTCTAATACAGCCCCCAAATAAAATAACTGACTGTAGCATTCTACATTAGTCAGGTTTGAAGTGACAACATTTATTTCAAACCCCAATGTTTGAGTTGAAATAAGTCTTGTAGACTTATTTATCGAAACTCAAGAAATGATCTAGAACTCCTCCCTGATCTTTTATATATCATTTATATAATTTAATAAATGATTAATCTAGAAAATAAGAATCACAGCTTCTAAACTCAAATTTTTAAACAAAAGTGTTGTTTGAATTTTGTCTGTTGACTCTGATTGCCTTTTAAGTACAGCATAAATATAGATTGATATACCCTATATCCCGAAAGGTTGATTAGCATTCGAACATAAAAATATGTTTTCATTTGATTTATGTGTATGTTTTGTTATAACCTAGAATTATTGATTTGGTTATGATCAGTTGGCAGCCTACCAAAAACTGAAGAGGGAAGAAATGCTATTGGTGGATACTGTTTTCTACAGGGTTGACCAGTAGAATCCTTTTCTCTAGAATTTTTGGCCGGTGTCCAATAATCAAATCATGAGTTTTAAGATTATTTAGTGATTTGGTGCAAAGATAATTTGAAGAATGAGGTGCTTGCATTTGTCTCGGATTATTTATTTAACCTTTTTAAGTAAAATAAATGTTGATTCTGATCCTATTAATTACAATAATTATTAAACAAAATTGGTTGGGTAATTTTAAATTAGTTTTTAAAGTAAGTGGTTTGTGAAGAGTTATATAATCTGAGACACCAACAGGGTGTCTCAGCCACAAGATTTTAATTTAATTATATTCTATTTAATTTAGTAAAATTATGTGCTCATATTTATAAAAAGTAATGTGGAACTTTCAACACATTCTATAACATATTACCAGTTCGTTATAACACGTTATATAAGTCGGGCTGGGAGCCCCATTGTTGATGTTCTACTTTAGGTTTCTTTGTAAGTGGTATACTGCCACAATATAGTAAATTTCTGAATTTATTAGTAAAAATCCATTTTTGTTTACATTAAACTATATATGTCAAATGATAAAACTAACACTAATGTTGTTAATAAATTTTTTGGCTCGGCAATTTTGTTTGCCTTATGTATTAGTATATGTATATCAAGTTTTTGATTTTTAGTAAATTCTTTCCAAGTCATTGTGGGTTAATTATGTCATAAATATTCAATTGGGGTTGTGTGCTTTTATATGACTGATTTTTGTACCAAGTTTCATTCATTTAAAAAAACCATTTGAAAGTTATAGTGAGACAAAATTATGTCTGGGGACTTGTGCAGTTGTGCATATGAACTCATTTTTTCATAAAATTCACTTTTATACTGTTTTAATCACGAAAATGTCATCTGTATTATTAAAAAGTTTTAAACAAATGTAAGCTCTTACAAAATATAAATAACAATACCTCACTACCCTTTGGACCAATTTTTTATGCTTCTCATCAATTTGATTAAATTTCAGCATAAAGTCATAGGAGTGTCCCGAGGGTTTTTGAGGTTTCTTAATTTTATGTTTTAAAATTAATTTAAAAAATCTGCAAGTAACTCATTCTATCGAAAAGTTCTAAGAATATTGTCTATTTTTAAAAGAAAAACATAAAAAATTATTTTAAGAAAAAACATACACAGACTATAGTCTTTATTATTTAAATCCTATAATTGAAAAAAAAACATACACCGACTATAGTTGATATACAGACTATAGTCTTTATTATTTAAATCCTATAATTGAAAAAAAAAACATTCACAGACTATAGTTGATATACAGACTATAGTCTTTATTATTTAAATCCTATAATTGAAAAAAACATACACAGACTATAGTTGATATACAGACTATAGTCTTTATTATTTAAATCCTATAATTGAAAAAACATACACAGACTATAGTCTTTATTAGTTAAATCCCATAATTAAAAAAAATATAATAGATTTCTATCAATTTCCATTTGGGGTTTCTCTTTGTTCTTTACAGAGTTGTGGATGTCTTGTCAGCTTCTTATATTAACTCTTACTTTTAAAATATAATTGATTTTGCTGTACTTTCATTTATTTTGATATTATATTTGTTTAAAGTACTCATTGATAATGTTAATAGTCCAGCTTACAATGAAATGTACACACACTTTTGCCTGTATATAGTCATAATGAAGTATATAGTCCTGGAGCCTGTCCTTAAAAAAATGTGGCTCATTTTGTACTAACTGTGACTTAGAATATATACCTTAAATTATGAAAAAAAAACTTTGTCTGCCTATCCAGAGTGGAGCCCTTCGTATGATTGGGCATGTTCAAAATTTTAGAAGATTGCACAAATTTCAGTTTACTTGTAGTAAGTGGTTCCCTGTGGGCCTGTGCAAAACATGAGGAAAACATTTTTTAAAGCTGACAACATTTCCAATAAAATGAGTTTTTAAAAATCCAATCATCAAAATAGGATAAGTACAGCCAGAATTATGACTTTTAAAAACACCAAAAAATTAGTTAATTTATGCAAAGTCAGTGAATTTCTTTGAAAAAATATTAACCTTTTGTGCATTTTTATGACTATTTAACAAATGTCATAACTTTAGGTGTAGTTATTCAATTTTGATGAAAAAAATCCCTCGTTTTATAAGAAATTTTATCAGCTTTAAAAAATGTTCTCTTCGTGTTTTGCACACAACCTACAGGGAACCACTTTATTCCCAGAAAACTGAAATTTGTGATTTTATAATATTTTGAGTGAGCGCATTCATATGAAGGGCTCAATTCTAGATAGGCAGACTATGCTTTTTCCTTCATAATTTGAGGTATATTTTCAGAAAAATTTGGTTTGATGTAATACAAAATTAATCACATATTTTAGGCCTGGCTCTTGCACTGATAGTCTAACACTTAATCTCCAATAAATGCTAGAGTTCATAATAAGAAAAAAAATTGATTTCCATATCACCAAAATGTCTAGCTAGATTTATTGGATTTACTACCTCCCTGTTTTTAATGTCTCACAGAGTCATTGAAAATTTGAGTTGACGATTGATGTTAAGAAAATTGTAAAAACCATCTTCTGGGGGTTTAGAACACAGTGATGTTGGCACTACGCATGCAATACTCTTTTGCATACATAATGTATCGTATTGAGTCAACATTTTTATGCTGAAGACATTTCCAGCAATTGGAATCACTGTGTCGGCTGCTTCTTAAAGCGGCCGCTTTAAGAAGCAGTACACTTTATTTTTGTTTTCTCCTTATTGTTAAAAAATTAATAGATAACACAAGCTGGATAATAATTTTAATTTTTGCTACACTTAATTTTTTTAAACATTTTTATATATCATTAGACATTACTATAATATTATTTTAATTTTTATTAATAAGTTTTTATATTAATTTAACGTTTTACTTTTCTCCCCCTACTCCTGTAGGTTTGAGCTAAGAAGAAAAGTATTGTTTTAGTACTAAAACGTTTTTAAAAACAAAAATTAGAGCATTACTTTTGGTCGAGTGACTTTGAAAATAAGGATAAGCAAAAAGTTCATAATATTTATCTATGTGTCTCTCTATTTAGCGGAGTGATATCAATCCATAGTTAACTTAGTGGAGAGGTCTAACTTAACAACATCCATAGTGGATTCAGTGGAGAGATTTTACATCATATCCATACTGGATTTAGTGGACTGATCTCACGTTACCAAATCTATAATGGTTTAATTGGAGTGGAGAGACATTTTTAAACATTTGTTTTGGTGTATAATTCTCAATGACATTTAATGTTTTAGAATTTTGAAATAAAACTGTTTAGTTTGATTTTTATAAGAGGTGCTGTAGCAGTGTCTAATGATATATGTATATATTTTAAATCTGTTGTATATATTTTCTATTTAAAGATAGGTATTATTGTATTTATAAATATAAATTATATTATGTTGTACAAATATGTATGTATATTACAGCAGGAGTCAGGACTCTCCTACAACAAGGAAATTATTTATAGAATTTGTATTTTATTATGTGCGTTGAAAAATGAATGAAATTTAAAAAAAAATCCGGGTCTAGGGATCACTAGGTATTAGGCAACAAAACTGTCCCCTATTAAACCAAAAAACTTGATATTTTGAGATGAGCCATGTTTTATTGGTATTGAGTCTCGAAATTTTTAAATCGAGCCCTCGTGTCGAGCACGGGGGCTCGCCTCCCCCCTACTCTCATACCGAATGAAATGAAAAATGTATTTAAAATTGATAAATATTTGTTATAAATATTTGGAACCTGCGTCAGCAAGACCTAGGAAGGTAAGATGGTAAACAATTCATTACTAAACAAAAACATCTTCAATTTTATTTTATTAAGATTAATTTTATGATTTATTTGATTGTTTTCAACAGCTGAATTTTTGCAGGATAAATTATGTTTTTTTTTAATATTGGGTATTTTTTCATAAATATTAGCTGCTACTTTTTGTACACTTCATGTCAATATGACAGGTTATGAGTTCTCTTTGTATAATGCATTAGATATAGATCTATGTCTACTACTTATAGATCTATGGTCCAATAATAGCTATAGTCTATGATCTAATTAATAGCTATAGTCTATGGGCAATTAAGAGCTATAGATCTACCTAATTACTAGTATAGATCTATGGTCTAATTACTGGCTATAGATCTATGGTCTAATTACTAGCTATAGATCTATGGTCTAATTACTAGCTATAGATCTACGATCTAATTACTAGCTATAGCTCTGTGGTCTAATTACTAGCTATAGATCCATGGTCTAGTTACTAGCTATAGATCTATGGTCTAATTACTAGCTATAGATCTACGATCTAATTACTAGCTATAGATCTGTGGTCTAATTACTAGCTATAGATCCATGGTCTAATTACTAGCTATAGATCTATGGTCTAATTACTAGCTATAGATCCATGGTCTACTTACTAGCTATAGATCCATGGTCTAATTACTAGATATAGATCCATGGTCTAATTACTAGCTATAGATCTACTTTGATTATTTTAAGTGATGGGATACTTAAGTGATCCCTCTCCAAGTTTACTGTAAATATGGTTTTGTTTCAATAAATTGACAATAAAAACAATATGATGTAAGTTTATTAACTGGTTAATATGTTTTAATTATAATTGCAATGAATCAAATTGCCTTATTTATTTTTTTAAAGTATTCAACTTGCAGTGCATTTTGAAGTATCAGACTGATCAAAACATTTACCATGTCATTATTTCTTTCCTATAATTGATTTAATTTAAAAACTAATTTAACACTTTAACTTCAGCTAGGATGTGAACACATGATCTTATGATCTGTTGGTGGTTTCAGCTCTGCTGTAGCTCCTTATTTTCAAATATGTTCTGTTTCTCTGTTACGTGTTGTGAGTAAGTACTCATAAAAGTATTACTGCTCTAAGTGAGCTTGTAATTGCAAGTTTTAAACCCTTATAGTAATTAACAGTTTTGGTCTTGCTGTGACCACTTCAATGTAAAATAAATGCAAAGATTTATTTTAGCAGAGCATTGTGTTTTGTGCATGATGAGCTTCATCCGTAGAGATGCCTTCTCCGGTGGAAATACAACATCTGATTCATTATCTGTATTGATGTACTCACCAGCGGAACTCCCAAACCCACCTGATAGTAACTGTGGAATCTTACACAATTATAACCTATTAATAAGTTTTGAATGGATGTGTAAATTTACTTTAATATGTCAGCAATCACAATAATCCAGAGCCGCATTTGATTTTCGATCCAATCACCCAGCCTTAGGATTTACAGGACCATAATTTAGAGTAAGAAAATCAACAATCTGGTGTTTTTCACTAGACCTGGACAATATGCTGACTCGTCAAAATTTTATAATTTTATAACTATCTTATTTTTTAAAAATTATGAAAAGTACAACTTATTAATATAAGTTGTAGCATCCAAGAAAAGAAATATTTTTTTAGGCCTAGCCATTTTTTACTAATCAAGATATAAAGAAATAATAAGAGTGAGATAGTTAGGAGATAGAGAGAGAGAGGGGAAGAGTTATATCTGAACTAAGCAATGAAGGTAAATAATGAAAAGCACTAAAATATTTGTTTTCTTGGGTGCTACAACTTTAATTTGAAACTTTTCATAAGTTTCTAATGAAACTTTTTTCAGAATGTTTAAAAAAAATAATTATGATAATTTTAAAATTTTGCTGAGTAAGCATATTGTCCAGCCTTGGAGGTAAACACCAGACCTGTGGTTTTTTTAACTCTTCTTTATTGGTCCTGTAAATCCTATGACCAAATGGTTCTTCTATCTTGTGACTAAGATTTATCTTCTAAAACACCTCTGGGCTGAAATGTTTTGATCAGATCTGATATTAGATGCTGAGTTGAATATATTTTTTAGTGTCTCTATTTGGTAGTAATGTAGTGGTGCGACGCTAGCTAACTCTGCTATTGTTTTATTGTGTTAATAAGTATGTTGTTGTGTGGGTTTAGGTTTAAATTAAAATATCATCCAGAGGAGTCGGCCAAGCGAAGAGAGGAGTTGTACCAAGCCCTTAAGGTATGTCTTTACCCTATTAACCTGTGTCTTTACTCTATATTGTTTTGTTTTAGACTATTAAGCCTACTTTTATCAAGTATTTTATGGTGGAATTCTATAAATTAAGATGTGGAACTAATGACAAACTTTAAATTAAATGTCTATTACCGTATCATTAAATATAATGATACCGACCGACCGAATAACTTACCTACTTACCACTCTCTTACCTACATAGGACACCCTACATACCAAATTAAAAACTTATTTAAAGACTACAAAATCAAAATTGCTCTAAAAATCCTATTAATTTACATTAAATATTTTTTCAAAATTAAAAGACCCCCTCACTAATGCCCAAAGATGCAATGTTGTATACAGAATACCATGTAAAGACTGCCCCAAGCATACACAGGAGAGACCTCTCAACTTTTCAAAAAGACTTGACACACATAACAATCAAATACTTGACAACTCTAACCTTACGGCCTTATCAGAACATATGACAAAACTTGACCACCGACCAGACAAAGAAAACTGCCTTATACTTCATACAGAACCACATACAGACAAAAGGAAATTTTTAGAAATGCTCTATATAAAAGCTGACAAAGACAGTATGAACAAAAAAACAAGACATTAACAATCTTAGCAGTATTATTATAATATTATCTTAAAATCTTAATTTTTCCTTTACCTTTTTCTAATTTCATTTAAAATGTATTTACTTATTTAGACACTTGACATAAAAAACATTCCAAATTTTATTAATTTTCAAACTTTCTTATTTTGTTATTTTAAGAACTGAAGAAGCTCAGGATCCCTGGGTGAAAGCTCTTCGTGAATGTATTTTGAATAAATTTTAATAAAAAA
The DNA here is from genome assembly GCA_018340805.1 of Microvelia longipes. Lineage (NCBI taxonomy): Eukaryota > Metazoa > Arthropoda > Insecta > Hemiptera > Veliidae > Microvelia > Microvelia longipes. The sequence continues at coordinate 2,237,219 of JACMZG010001908.1, forward strand.
GGACTGAAGCCTTCGTTAATTTAATTGATATCACAATTTAAAACAGCCCAAGAAAGCTCTAAAGTTATTAAAATGTCTATTACTATCATATTTTGATCAAGTGGGAAACTTACTATCTCAGCTGTGGGAAGTGGTTTAATTGTTGGTCCCACTATTGCAGCTAACACATAATAATTAACAAATTTGATGTTGTGTGTAGAAAAGAGCGGACGTGTACATGGACTTGCTGAAGAGGGGTAAATTTGATGAAACCAGCCTGGACAGTGATCACGGTGATGATGTGGTTAAGCTGCTGGATTCTGTGGTCATCCTCCTGGAGGGGGGCACAGATCTCGATCTCACTATACTCGATGTCAACCCCAATCCTCCAGGTAACTAAATCTTTCTAGACTTGCTGTTCTCACTACTACAGCCTAGCTCTTGGGGAAGAAGCAGAACACAAGCTCAAGCTTTCACAGCTTTATTTTTCTCTATAATGTTAGTTTGTTGCTCTTAACAAAAAATTAACATAAATGTATAATAATTTCATTACAAATTGGCATGTATTTTGTACATCTTAAATAAACGTATTAAACCCTGTTTCATAAAAATTATATAAAGCCTGGCTTAGAAAAATGTGGAATTTGGCCATAGTGGGTTTGTTATTGGTTATTTATGCTATTTGGCTGAAGAGAATGGCTAGGATGAGTCAAAATTAGACTTTTTTGAGGAAATGGAGGATGCTTTTAATGGAAATGTTTTTTTTTTAAATATTATCAGGTATAATAGTAATAGCTGAAAGCTATGGTTCAAGAAAAGTAATTAAATAGTAAATTACACCGTAATTAGTAATATTACGTAAGTAACTTTGTAACTCCAATGAACTAATTTCTTTCACTTCTTGGTCAGGATGTGATTGTGATCATAGAAGTGAGAGACATGGTTCATATAAATCATGAATTATATTATTTGATACTACTGAGTTTTACAAAACATGAATTGTTGATACAAGATAATTGTGCGAGAGACACCTAGGAAATGTAAAAAGTACCATGCAATGCTACATTTGGGAACTGTTCCATCATTCGACATTCGTCATACTTGATGGCTCGACATAATGTCATGTCCCACTCTGTTTCGTTACGTCTAACTCATCAGGGCGCCGACAGAGCCTGAACTCACTCTGACCTTCAATTAAAATTCCAAAGAATATAATGTAAAGTATTTACCAGAGACGAGCAGTGATTTTTCACTGCCATCATAATTGGCAAGCAAAACATATAGTATTTGATACTACCGAGTTTTACAATACATGAATAGTTGATACAATATAATGGTGTAAAAGTGAAGAAATTAGTAATATTACCTAAGTAACTTTGTAACTAGTTTTTACTAGTTACTTAGTTTGTAACTAGTTATTACCTAACTCTAATGAACTAGTTTCTGTCACTCCTTGGTCAGGATGTGATTGTGAACATAGGAGTGAGAGACATGGTTCATATAAATTATGAATTGTGTGCACATGCATAATATCCTACATTTCTAAAGATGCTTCTCACAGTGCAAGTGCTTCGTTTTGTTTTTACTTCTGTTTATCGTTTGCTCTGCTTTTTCTTTTTGTTGTAACAGAAAACACTGATAAGGACAAAGAAAAGACAGATGAAAATAAAGATAAGGACAAAGAAACTAAGTAAGTTTTCTACTTAAATAAATAAATCGTTTATTTATATATAAATACCTGTTTACAAAGGTTAAATTACAAATATGTATATAATATAATGTAACTGTATTTTCTAAAATACATAGGTTAATATTTACAGTATTGTTCCATTGTGAGGAGAGGGGGTAGCTGGAGTTAGGGAAATTTTAACATGTCTATTTCATAAAATAATTAAAACTAATACTGAAAGTACTTACAATTTTTCTTTTATAATTTCTATTAATCTTAATATGTGTTGTCTGTATTAAATAAACATTATTATTTCTGATTTATTTAGGTTTGAGTTATTATTGACTTTTAATAATTTAAGCAAACCCTCTTCTGACAGTATATGGTTAGTGCTTAATTTGTACTGCGTCTCCAATAAGCTGGGAGCACTTCTAATTTTTTTTTTTTTTATTACTACAGTTTATTTATTTTTGACTATTTGAGGTTTTGATATAAGTTATAATATTATTTAGTTTTACTTTTTTATATATATATGTTATATAATAATATATATATATATAATATATATATATATATATTATATATAATATATATTATATATTTATAAATATAATAATATATATAATATATATATATATATATATATATATATATATAATATATATATAAGTTTCTCTCGGCCTGTTGAAGGGTGTAGACGCACTCGAAAGCTTGCAAGTGAGTTTTATTCCTTTAAATGTCGTACTATTTAGTTTTATCTTTAATTTAATTGGTATATATATATATATATATTATATATATATATATATATATATATATTTATAAAATATATAAAAATAAATATTAAAAACAATACTTATTTATGCACATTGAAAGTAATTGTTATTACAATTTTTCCAATAAAAATGAGAAACTTTTACCAATTTCTTCGTCTATGTTAAAGAACTGAGAACAAAGAAAATGGTGAAGAAACTAAAGAAGAAGGAGAGAGTGAAGCAAAGAAAGAGATTGAGGAAAGTAAAGAGGACAAAGTAGAAGAAAAAGAACTCAATGAGAGTAAAGAAGAATCTGATAACAAGAAAGAAGAGGAAGATAGCAAGACATCTGAGCATTTTGGTAAACTCTTCTTCACTTACCTACATGTTTTGGAGTAAAAGTTTCTTACTCTATTTTAAAAAATTTCTTAGCCAAAAATTAGATTAAGGTTGGGGGGGGGGAGGTTTAGTTTTAATCTAAAGTAATATATAAACCTAGTAGGGAAACTCCTATACTAACCTGTGTAAAAAAATTCAAACGTGTGATCAGCTGATAACTGGCTCAAAAATAAAAAATAGCTAAAATTGGAATAACTGCGCATGCACCTCTTAGGATTTATGTTTTTTTTTACTTAGTTCTATTGGCAACCCTGATAACATTAGGTGAGTTTTACTTTTAATTGTGTTTTCTTACTTTAATATGTACAAGATAGTTGGTGAACAAAATGTAAAACTACATGCCAGGTCTGACAGAAATCACATTTGTTTCTCTACTTGGTTTATATATTACTTTATTTTAATCTAAGGTGGTCTTGAAGTGGTTTAACCATTTTAACGATGTTTGTTTGAAAAAGTGATATATGTCACTTGATAAAAATGAAACTAATGCAATTTAATGAGATTAAGCTTGACACATTTGGTGCTCTATATCGGTGGTTAAGTGGGGGTTGTGATTCCCAGGGGTGTCGCAATAACTTTGAAGTCACTTCTATCTGACGAAGCCTTTGAAAGTTATCATGTTTCATGGACACTTTTAGGGAAAAAAATGTTGTTCATATGTACAAATATATGTGTATAACACATGACTTCAACCTTGTCGTTTTTCTTTTGAATATTTGTTTTTAATTTTGAAAAAAGAAGGTGTTTCTCAAGAAGTACACATTAATCAAGAATATATGGATGTATACATACATACACATGCATATTTATAAGAAAGGTTGTATTTACCGCAAGTTGAAGAAGCAATTGAAGAATTAGCTACGGTCGATACTTGCTGTTGGATATAAATATCCCTGGACCGGTTTCGGCATATCACCATCATCAGCAGGCGGGGCAACACTCGAGATCTCAACTAATAAAGTTATATCAGTGAATAACTTCTAATCTCAATGAGCACGATGAGCCCTCTGAGATATCAAGATATCTTCACATATTCATATCTAACAGCAAGTATTGACGGTAGCTGATTCTTCGGTTACACATATTTATTGTGAGTGTGTGTAGGGGGTTGCCAAAAATTGTTATGTTCAGATAGGGGTCGCTGTCAAAAAAGTTTAAGAACCACTGCTCTGTATGATTACTTGTGTGCTAAATTTTAAATTGAAAATAAGTTTTTATTTTATGAATTTTTGAAGTTTTTTTAGTTCATACAGTTTGATTAATGGCGTCATAGAAAAATTATTTTGGGTATTGCACAACTAGAATAAAGACTGATTTTTGTGCCAAGTTTTAACTCTTTAGCATAAATACACTGGGAGCTACGATGATAGCAAACACTAAGAGGCCTAACAGCAAACATCTAGGAGGCCTAACAGATTATGTTTTTTTTATGCTAACACGTAACTTTCCCCATGAGCCTGAAGTATAAATGAGGGAGAATAAAAATACTTAAAAAATAATTGCAACTTAAAAATGCCAAGTTTCCAGACTTTTGTAGAATTTACTATCTTAATTGATTTAGAACAGGATGGTGGGGGAATGGTGAAAGGTACTTAGCAATTCCCTACAGAAATGTTTTTCTGATGATAAAAGTAGGCTTTATTTCTATATGTTACAAAATTTATTTTGTTTAAATTAATTAGCCAAAATTATCTAGTAATTAACTAGTGATATCCTTATATTTTATTTATTATACTGACATTAACTAGTGTTATATTTTATTTTGTATACTTACATTAACTAGTGTTATATTTTATTTGTATACTTACATAACTATGTTATATTTTTTGTATACTTACATTAACTAGTGTTATATTTTATTTTGTATACTTACATTAACTAGGTTATATTTTATTTGTATTTACATTAGTGTTATATTTGGTATACTTACATTAACTAGTGTTATATTTCTATTTTATTTTGTATACTTACATTAACTAGTAATTTAAGATAGGATTATATTAACTAAGAAATGCTACTGACATAAAACTATTATTCTCTGATGAGGTTGGTTTTTAATTTAATGAATGTGTGTTTAGATGGTGAGTCAGAGACTGATGAGAAGAAAAGGAAAGAGGATGAGAAAGAGAAAGAAACTAATAAAGATGATGAAGAGAAGATGGAAGTGGACCAGAAACCTGATACTAACAGTATGTATTGTCGTCTTGTATGAAGACTTTTGGTTATAGATGTGCTAGGTAGAGGTGTTGGTTAAGTTCAGCCTAAAGTAATATATAAACCAAGTAGGGAAACTCCTTTTTTTTATTAAATTCCGGAGGAAATAATTTCCTAAGTACTTAGACCTTGTATGTGGGTACATTGTGCCTGGAAACTCCTATACTCCTGTAAACCTGTAAAAGTATATACAAAGTTAGTTAGTAATGATACATTACCATTTGGGGCTTGGAATTAATGAATAATAATTTGATAGTTATGATAAAAACATTGGGATGTTTACTCTATTAAGTCTGTCTGTTGTTAGAGAGCTCCAAGAAGAATAAGGAGAAAGATGATAAGAGTGGGAGTGAAGATGAGGCAGCAGCTAGTGACAAGGACTCAGAGGTAACTTTTCTTTTATTTATTTATCTATTTAACATTGTACAATATGTGTATTTAAATAGAAAATGAGGTAAATAATGGAATGCTGTTATTAGATTGAATTAGGATTAAAATGAATGCTAGAATTTTAACCATATTTTTTGCTTATGCTGTAAGAGGTTTTCCAGTCATAAAATGTAAGTGACCTGGATTAATCCTGAATTCTTAACTCTTATTTCTTATCTTATTATATAATCATAGAAATGTTAATAAGAGTAGTACAGTTTAAACAATTCTCTTCAATATCTTAAGTAACATTAGAGGGAAAAAAATAAGGCTGGAAAACCTCAAAATAGGATAAAATCATAAACATTTTAATTGTAATTTAATCATTAATAAAAGTTAATACTAACCATAGCCACCTGAGCGCATGCAATACATAGTGAAACATGCGCTTTAAAAAATAAATAAAAAAAATTTAGTTATATACAATATATTACAAAATAAACCTTTATTTTGTCAAATGCAATATATTATATTACAAAATAAACCTTTATTTAGTCAAATACAATATATATTACAAAATAATCAAATAAGGCTACCTCTCTGCTTTAAGTTCACATATGAGTAAGTCTATTTGTAATTGTAGTTGGTAATAATGGTCTGTTGGCAACTATTGGTTCCTTTTGACTCCTCCCCTTTTGAAGAATGCACCAATAGAACTCCTTTCCCGAGTCAAAGTTAAAATCTGAAGCATTTGTCCCTTGTTCTACATTGTTGCTATAGGTGTGACTTCTTTAGATAGTTTCTTTCCGTTGAAATCAATCAATTCCATTTATTGCATAAAAGAACAATTACATAGCAAATAATTACAAATACATTTTATGCAAATCGGCTGTTAAGCCATGGAGCACTTAAGTGCTGTAGTAAAATAAAATAAAATGAAATGCCCGTTTTAGGGCCTTTCGGCCCATCAGGGTATTCACCCTGCGGGAACCACCTCAGGTTGGAAGCATCTACTACACTCTAAGAATTAATTAAAGTTGGCAAAATCTTTTTAATACAAATACTATTCATAAAATCTTAGAGCATAGCCCGAGCTGCGAACCCCGGACCTCCAGTGCCGAAATCGAACGCCTTTACGATCACGGCCACGGAGGCAGACAAGTGCTGTAGTAACATCCTTAATTCTAAGGTTGATACAAAGTGAGGTGCAATCAAATTTAATAAATGAAGAATGCAATCGTTTGATTGTACTAGCTTTACTTACATACATTTTATAACTATTTATACTTATTTTATAATACTTCTATATATTTTATTCATTGAAATATGTATAGAAATTTTCCCTGAAATACGCTTGGTAATGTTTTGCATGGTTGCAACCATTGAAGATGTTTCCGACAGTGGAAGAGTAACGAGGACACTACTTGAATTTCCTCAGAGATGTCAAACTACTACATTTTTCCCTTTTTAAAATTTTAAAAATAAATGTAATTAGTTTTATCTACTCCTTATATTGTAACTTCCATATACATTCTAGTTTACTTGCACTGTAAATGTTGTTTCCCTCTCTAGGAAGTGTTAAGAAAATGTATGCTGAATTAAGAAGGTTTTTTTTAAGAAATTTTGTTGGTATTTTTTAGTATTATGTTGGTAATAAACCTAGAATCTGTACTAGCTGATGTAAAAAGAGTAAAATATTTTAAATCAAGTTTGAACGTTTACATTTTAACTAAAGAAACAGTTCAAACTGTTAAGTCAGCTCATTTAAAAGTTAAGTAAAAAGAGAGAAAATAGCAATAGATTGTTATTTAAGGTTATAACAAAGGTTAATGAGAGAGTCACCCGTGGTGTAGTGGTTAAGGTACGCGGCCAATACACAGAATGAATGGACTTTAGTCATGGGTTCAATCCCAGCATGGGCCTCTAGGATTTTTATGAGAGGGATAAAAAATCTTTCTTACCACGTCCTTCAGAAGAGACGTAAAGCCGGTGGTCTCAAGCCTGTACGTTGTCAGGTACTCGTTAAAGATCCCTTGCCTTAAATGAAACTGGGTATAGGCAAAATTTAGGACCCTCATTGTAGATTCATTATAATACTATACTGTTTCTGCCTTGTAGTTTTAAAGTGTATGGAGGTTTGGTTTAACAGCGAGAGCACGTGTTGTTCCCAGTTTTCACTAGACTATAAGAATCAGTGAAAATATGTATGATTGCTTGAAAAAGCATGAGAGGAAACATAGAAATTCATGGCTCTTCTGTCTAGATTAGATGAAATATACCTACACATAAAAAAAGGAGTAGAACACTATCTTAGGGAGTTGGCAAAAAGGGCCCAACCACGTGGCCTACTTGCCTGGTAGTTACTACCACTCCCCCATATTACTATCACTAAGGTTATAACGAGCTTTTCAGCATTTATTTTCTTTTTTCTCAAATACATAGCTAATATATGTCTGTAGTCATAGATTAAATTTAATATGCAATAGGGATAGAAGGTCTTGGCTCATGTATTATATAGATAGATAGAAAATTTTTATTGTCAAAACCCCAAACAGGGATATAACAATCGTCAAAGAAAAAAAACTATATTAAAATTGTAACTCTAAAAACTCCTGGAAGGAGTTGCATGCTTTTTCCTTTAATAATAAGGTTATACTTCTTTTGAATTGTTTATAATACATACATACATATATATATATATATATATTATATATATTATATTATATATTATATATATATATATATATATATATATATATATATATATTATATATATATTAACATGAGCTAAGACCTTCTAACCCTATTGCATATTAAATTTTATTCTAAGAATTAATTAATTCTTAGGAATCTTAATTCTAGGAATATTTCTTAGCAGAGCCTCAGGAGTGAATATATTTATGACATCCTTTGGCAAGCTTGGTGTGCTAACTAATTTATCTCCCTTGGCAGAGCCTCAAAAGCCAAAATGTTTGTGATCCTTTCTCATCAAGCCTTGAGAGCCAACTAATTTATCTTCCTTGGCCTTATAAAGGAAGATAAATGCCTTGAGAGGTTGTAAAGTTCTCTCAGTCGACTTTGCTTTAAGTGGAAATATAAACTTTACATAAATGAGTATAATTTTTGTTTAGAAAGACGATGTGATACCACTGACTCCGCGAGCTCTGCACAAGACATCCTCCATATTCCTACGGACAATATCCCCTCGTATAACCAAAGCAGAGATAGAGGCCATCTGTAAGAAGTACCCTGGGTTCCTGAGGGTCTCCCTGGCTGATCCCCAGCCAGAGCAACACTGGTATAGGCGAGGCTGGGCTTCCTTTCGTAGAGAGACTGATATCAAGGAGATCTGCTGGTCCCTCAATACTATCAGGGTAACGTATCTGTAAATACTTTCTCAATAATAGATAAAGACTTCTCTCTACTGTAAGTGATTTTTATTGTTCATAATCATAGAGATATATACTAAAGGGACCTACCTCAATACATTGAGAGGCCTGAAACATCTTTTTGATGCTCTCAGGGGCTCTGTGTAACCTCATTTAAACCTCCTTCAAGAATGATTCAAGGTTAAAATAAATCAATTGATTTTGGCTTCTTGCACATTGTTTGTGTTTTGATTTGTATTTTAAACATTCTCCTATATAAGTTATTGTAATTTTGTACTGATTATTTGATTGTATTTATAATCGAAGGTGGTCAGGTTACTTTTTCGATGTTTTACTATTTAACCTATAGAGCCTCTCTAGTAATAATATTTCTAATAATAGAATAATAGAATCTCATAATAGAAAGAGGAACATGTATTAGAACTAAAGCAACGAAAGTAAGCTGCAAAGAAAATGATCAACAAGTAAGAAGACTGAAGACAACGATTACAGATCATTCTATAGGGTTGCTGACTCTGCTTTTAACCTATACACTAAATTGAAACCTCTGTCTCGGATCTCTTCTTTACTACTCAGTGGTCCTGATGATGATTGACAACTTGTTTAGCATAAATGTGTGTGTTCTTGTGAGAGTTTCTAGTCTTATGTATATGATCATTGATAACTCTTGAAGGCTTTCTCAAATCCAAACGAAACTTAGCCAATGACAAGATTTTGCTGGGGAGGTTATGAAGACTATTGTTTGTGGAAAACTTATGATTTCATCAACCTAAGTGTCAAGTTGAATAGAAATCAAGTTAAATTGATTGAGACCAGTTTCAGCTTTTATCAGACTAACCATGTGCTGCAAATGAATTTCTGGAGTATTATTTTAATTTTTCATTGACTAAATTGTTATTTGTTGAAGTTTGGTAATGTTTCAAGTATTATTGCAGGTTAAGGACTGTGAGCTGGGGGCCATAGTAAATAGGGACCTGAGTCGGAGAGTGAGAACTGTGTCGGGTCTAAGTGCTTTGAAGCAAGTCATACTTCACGATGTTAAGTTGTGTGCTAAGCTCATACAGGGCTTAGACTCCAGGTCCAGTCTCTGGCTTCAGGAAGAGGAGAAAGTCAAAGAGGTAAACAGAACAAATTATTGTAAACAGCTTGTGCCAACAGTTAACCATTATGATATTATAGTCTAAGAGTAAGGACTTAAAATGTGACTCATTTTTTACTACTTCAAACTATTTTTTTCTGAAAATATACCTTAAATTATGAATGAAAAGCATAGTCTGCCTATCCAGAATGGAGCCCTTCATATGATTGCTCATGCTAAAAATTTTTTTCTATGAAAAATTTCAGTTTTCTTGCAATAAATGGTTCCCCGTAGGTCGTGTGCAAAACATGAATAGAACATTTTTTAAAGCTGATAAAATTTCCTATAATACGAATGTTTTTTTGTCAATATTGGATTACTACAACTAAAGTTATGACATTTGTTAAATGGCTTAAAATGCACAAAAAGCCAATATTTTTTCTAAGAAATTTGCTGACTTTGCATAAATTAACCATTTTTTAGGTGTTTTTGTAGGAGCCATAACTTTGGTTGTAGTCATCCGATTTTCTCCATTAAACACGTAAATGTTTTATAGAACATTTTATCAACTTTAAAAATGTTCTCTTCATATTTTGCACACGACCAACAGGGAATCAATTATTTCATGAAAACTGAAATTTGTGTTTTATAAAATTTTGAGCATGCGAAATCATATGAAGGGTTCTGGATAGGCAGATTATATAGACCAAGAGCCCAGGGGTGTTTTCGTGTAATGGCTGGAACCGGTCTCAATTTTTCGTAAATATCTTCCTGAACAAGGATCTGCAATTCTGATGACTCGAATCGGATGGGTGTCCCAGGCAGAACGCACTTTAGGGGTCAAATTTACCACCCAAGTTAACAAACAGTGTAATGGCTGGAACCGGTCTCAAGTTTTCGTAAATACCTTCCTGAACAAGGATCTGCAATTCTGCCAACTCGTATCGGATGGGTGTCCCAGGCAGAACCTTTGACCCCTAAAGTGCGTTCTGCCTGGGACACCCATCCGATACGAGTTGGCAGAATTGCAGATCCTTGTTCAGGAAGATATTTACGAAAAATTGAGACCGGTTCCAGCCATTACACTTTTATTAACAAAACACCCGGGCTCTTGGTCTAAGACTTTTTTCTTCATAATTTAAGAGCATCTTTTCAGAAACATTTGGTTTGAGGTAGTACAAAATGGGTCACATTTTTTTAAAGTCGGTTTTTGAACTATTACCATTTCTTCGAATGACAATACTCATTGTACAAAAATTACCACTTTTCCTTAGCAAACTGTTAACCTGATGAAACATGAAGTGAAGTGAACAAAAATGAGTAAATGAATAATTTAAATATGAATTTAAAAGTTTGCCTTACCCCCTTTTTGATATCTTCAAATATTTTAGAATATTTTTTTTAATTAAAAACAATGACTTTGAAGAATTAAGGTTGACAAAACTTATTTTGTCAACAGGTTGTCTAAGTTGAATTTATTTAGCTGATTATGTTATATTTTCTTTATTTGATTATAGTCTTATTGGTTTTCTGAGATATATTAGTGGTTAATGTAGCGTTAAAGTCATCAGGTCCCTGATGGCAATGTGGGGCCTGATGATGCCTCACAGTGTTGGATCACATAGCCCTTAGCTTATATTATATAGCTTAATTTTTGTATAAAATTGTAGTATTTGTTTTTAAGTCATGAAAATGTGTAAATTTTATCAACTTAGATTAAGGATAGGTTATAGGTTTATGTTATCTAAGGAATTTATTAAACATTTTTAATAATGATGTGTAGGAAGAGCCAAAGAGTTTTGGTCTGGTGTCTGGCAACCCGATACTGCAAGGTATAACAGATTTCCTGGTAGATGAGGCATCTGCTGAGGAGGAAGAGTTGCTGGGTCAGTCTTCACTTGATGATCCGGCATTAGCAGAGAGAGTTGCACAAGCCACGCGTATACTGGACAAGATGTTGCTGTACTTGCGTATAGTTCACAGCGTAGACTTCTATAACCAGAGCCACTACCCTAACGAGGACGAGATGCCTAACAGATGCGGTATTATGCATCTCAGGGGAACTCCCACAAATACTGAGGTAGTCAGTCTTCTTCCAGTCCTTTATCTTTTGTAGCAAAATTAACTTGAATTAATGAAATAGTATTTATTAGAAAGAGGAGATGATAGATGCCTTAAAAATCAAGTTTTTAACTGGGTCCTTTTTTCTAATCCGGTTACATAAAATTTCAAAATAATTCAATGATTTTTATCTGCTTATAATTATTTGACATTTTCACTTAACAACTTTTCTTTAGTAGCACTTGTGACTTTATAGAACTCACAAGTTTTCATCATAATGACTAGATATAGCTTCTATAATTATAAAATTACCTATTAATTGCAATATATTTAGTCCAACCTTGTGAACATCTTCAACATTTACATGTCCTGATAAGTACATGCTCTAAAAACTAATGTTAAATACACATAAACTAAACTAAACACCAACTACAGTCATTAAAATCACAGTTTGTTTGCTAATTTCTAACTTGTCAAGGAACTAAATAAATAACTAAGATTAAAACTTAAAATTAAACACATCGGACACAATGAAAAACGTAAAGCACTTCCTTGACAAGTTAGTAATTAGTTAAACAAACTATGATATTTGTGTTAGAACCACTCTGTGGGAATTATAATTTATAATATAGATCTAATTAACTAAATGACTATTAATTATAAGAATTCTGATTCTGGACTATTTCATTATTTGTATTAATAATATTAGTTTTTATTTTTACTTTCTATTTTGCATAAAAGTGGTAAGATATATGAACCTGAAGAAGACATCAAGAAGAGAAAAGCAGAATCCAAAACAAAATTCAAGTAAAACAAGGCTCCTGAAATAATAACGCTTGTATTATCAGTCATTCCATAAATTGGATGGACATTAAATTGAAACAACAACACAGTTTATGTGTATTTGCCATTAGTTTTTTAGAGCATGTACTTATCAGGATGTGTAAACGTTCCGGCCTGAAGATGTTCACAAGGTTGGACTAAATATATATTGCTATTAATAGGTAATTCTATAATTATAGAACTTTAAGCTGTATTTAGTCATTATGATGATAATTTTCACTGGGGCATTATAGTAATAGTTTTTTTCTGGATAGCACAAACTAGATCTACAGTCTATCGTTTAGTTTAAAAATCCCCAAGGTCATAAGTATTTTGGGGATTGACTAATCAGAGAAGCCGCTGCCAACCTCTCACTTAAAAAAGAAAAAAAAATCCCTACCACATAACCGCTGTAGGGAAAAAACCTTCTTTCCGGCAATCGTTCACTTTGTAAGTGGTTCTTCTTTTGATTACACCGTTTTGAAAACTACTTTAAAATTAATCTTAAAAATGATATTTTAAAATAAAACTACACAAAAGAAATGTAAAATAACATCGCCAAGAAAATACGGGTAAAATAACCTGATTTGTTTACATAGTTTTTTCCCGCTCTTTTCTTGCAGGGATTTGTTTTCTTAAGAATCAGTGGTGTCTAAACTGACCTGTCAAGATTTTTAAACTAAACGATAGACTGTAAAGATTATTTTTTAACTACATTTTAAGTCTCAAAACACAAACAATCATACATACACACACACACACACTAACAATCATATATATATACACACACACGCAAACAATCATACATACACACTCACAAAACATGGTAAAAACCACTGAGAATGTCTTAAAACCCTTGATACTGATATTCCAGGTGATGACTTGGTGTGAGATTATTATAACAAACACAATACTTCCCCTGTAGACCTACTATGTAAATAGGGAAAAGTAATATGATGGTATATTGTTGCAGGTATCGCAGCAGGAGATTTCCGAGTACACAGAATCATTCCGTACCAAACTAGAGGCTCTGTTACTTCCGCCTCGCTCTGTGGATGAGTCCGAGATGACTAAGCTAGGTGCCAAATCCAAGGACTCGGAGGTAGAGAAGTTTGTGGTGGCCAACACTCAGGAGCTTGCTAAAGACAAGTGGTTGTGCCCTCTGTCTGGCAAGAAGTTCAAGGGACCTGAGTTTGTCAGGAAACACATCTTCAACAAGTTTTCTGTCGAGTTGGAGGAAGTCAGGAAAGAGGTACTGCCTGTTACTTTAACTTATTATATAACCAATAAGTTATCCAAATTAATTTTTCGCAAATCTATAATTGCAAGGCCATCATCAGTGTAAAACTTTATTCTCAAAGTTTTTAACTAGAGCATCATCAGTGTAAAACTTTATTCTCAAAGTTTTTAACCTAACTAGAGGCCATCATCAGTGTAAAACTTATTCTCAAAGTTTTTAACCTAACTAGACCATCATCAGTGTAAGTTTTTAACCTAACTAGAGGCCATCATGTGTTTTAACCTATCATCAAAACTTTATTCTCAAAGTTTAACCTAAAGAGGCCATCATCAGTGTAAAACTTTATTCTCAAAGTTTTTTAACTAGAGGCCATCATCAGTGTAAAACTTTATTCTCAAAGTTTTTAACCTACTAGAGGCCATCATCAGTGTAAAACTTTATTCTCAAAGTTTTAACCTAACTAGAGGCCATCATCAGTGTAAAACCTTTATTCTCAAAGTTTTTAACCTAACTAGAGGCCATCATCAGTGTAAAACTTTATTCTCAAAGTTTTTAACCTAACTAGAGGCCATCATCAGTGTAAAACTTTATTCTCAAAGTTTTTAACCTAACTAGAGGCTCAGTGTAATTTATTCTCAAGTTTTAACCTAACTAGAGCCATCATCAGTGTAAAACTTTATTCTCAAAGTTTTTTAACCTAACTAGAGGCCTCATCAGTGTAAAACTTTATCTCAAAGTTTTTAACCTAACTAGAGGCCATCATCAGTGTAAAACTTTATTCTCAAAGTTTTAACCTAACTAGAGGCCATCATCAGTCTTTATCTCAAAGTTTTTAACCTAACTAGAGGCCATCAACAGTGTAAACTTTATTCTCAAAGTTTTTAACCTAACTAGAGGCCATCATCAGTGTAAAACTTTATTCTCAAAGTTTTTAACCTAACTAGAGGCCATCAACAGTGTAAAACTTTATTCTCAAAGTTTTTAACCTAACTAGAGGCCATCAACAGTGCAAAACTTTATTGGCTAAGATTTCAACCTTATTATGGGCCATTTTCTGAGCCATAGTCAAAACAAGCGAAAAGAAACCAATATATAAAACTTAACATTTTGTCAAAAAATACGAGTTAAATTTGTTTAAATTTAAATCTAGTGAAATAAAATGTAGCTCTTAATTTGTTTTTGTTTTTTAATGTGGATTTCTATATTTCTCAATCTGTTGTGTGTTATGATTGGAATATATTTGAACCCATTGTATAGTCTTTTGGCTCATCATAGATACTGGCTCGTCCTGGAGGAACTTTCAGGGGTGGTAGCTTACCAGCATGCTCAAATTACCTAAAGTTTAAGATGGTTTATATTTAAACATATCTGGTAATTAGGAACACGTCCTGAGCAAACCTGAATGTCTGCAATAATGAAGTATTTGGATCAAGGATGTTGAATAAAGGGGATGACGCACTAAGTCGAATTGCCATTCAACAAAGTGACCCCATCGAAAATCAAAACATAGAGAAGAATTCAACACGAAACACACGTCAAAAACCAACTGCACATGCTTGGTACGAACTGCGCATGCTTATGATCCTTATAACAGCGCAGGTCTTAAAATTTAGAGACAAACTTAACTCTCAATGGGTTTCCCATTGTTTTGCTTGCGAAGGTTATAAACAAATTGAAAAAAGTTCATACTTTTTAACTGTTTTTTGTTAATATTGCTTAAAATTAACAACAGGAAAGAAAATTAAGAACATTACAACCAAAATTGAATCTCGAAAACTAGCAAAACATTTCACTAAGCTAACAAAAACAAAATATTAACACATTTAACTTACTCTTTACGAAAAGTAAACGGTAAAGCTTCAATTACTCTCACTAAAGTGGCTACCTAGTGTCAAAAATGTAAAATATAAGCACAAATGACTTGACAAGCACCAAATGTAACAATAACGAAAGCACTGAAGAAAGTGGAGAAGCAAACTCGACAAACAAGAATTGTATAACAACTTAGCTACATAACCTGCGTTTGGCGCCTTTTTAAATTATAACCTAAGGGGAGGTAAGTTTGCTCCTATTTCTCTATCTCATACAACTTCCATGGGGTCAGAAATGTTCCTTAATGCGTCATCCCCTTTATTCAACATCCTTGATTTGGATTGATTCTTTTACTACATGGAAGCTTATGATAAAGTCGTGACATTTTATTGTAGGTTGATTATTTCAATAATTACCTGAGGGATCCCAAGAGGCCTCAGCTGGCAGAACATCCAGGAAACAACCGCAGCAAGAAGGAGCCTTTCCCCGAGCCCTACCCACACCAGTAAGTTACCTTCGCTCGTCTTTAAATAAATAAATTAAATCTTTGTTATGTTGCTAAATAAATGTATTATGTGCACTTAAATGTATCGAGTCAATCACACTAGCATTATAATAATATTATAACTGTAGATGGAAAATAATGTGAAGTTTACTTACTAGTTTTTAGGGAGTAAAGATTCACTTTTTACTCCCAAGGAAGAAAAAATTTAATTCCTTTTTGGGGTTAGAACTCTCAAGAATTATATTGATGGGGCAGTATTTTCAATTTCATTAGGTGGTGGAACACGCAAAATAAAAAAAATGATAAATAACATAAAAAAATAATTTTGATTTTGGACGCAACACCTCAAAAAGCACTGTCAGATACCCTGAGAATATATATTATATTCTCATATATTTATAAATATATGTGTTATTTATTTGTGTCGTTTGGCACTATTGATTGAAATGTGTTGTTTGGCACTAGTGATTGAAAAGTGTTGTTTGGCACTATTGATTGAAATGTGTTGTTTGGCACTATTGAGTGATATGTGTTGTTTGGCACTTATGATTGATATGTGTTATTTGGCACTATTGATTGATATGTGTTGTTAGGCACTATTGATTGATATGTGTTATTGATGTTATGTTTGTATTAACTTGTGTAGGTTCCAGTATGGAGGATTCAGAGGAGGTAGAGGTCACTTCAATGCTTTCCCTAGGGGAGGAAGGGGATTCCTCAGAGGAAGGTAAATATCAACTTTTCATTTCTAACTCTAAAGCAGAGGTTTAGAGGAACCTATAACCTGAGTTGTACCTGTGTACCTTAACCTCTCATTAAGAGAGTTGTACTTAAACTTGTTTTAAGATAGTTGTACCTTAAACCTGTTGTAAGACACTTGTACCTTGAACCCATAACTAAGAGAGTTGTACCTGTGTTCCTTGAACATATTTTAAAGAGCTGTACCAGTGTACTCTGAGTCTATTATGAGAATAGTTCCTTAAGCCTGTTGTAAGACAATTGTAACTTGAACCTATTTTAAGAGAGTTATGCCTGTGTGCCTTGAACCATTTGTAAGAGAGTTGTATCTGTGTAACTTAGAGTAAGAAATTATTATTTTTTACAAATAACATTGAAATAAACAATTTTTTCAACAAAATTCTCTTGAACTTTAATATAATGTAAATTATCCTCTCATTTGTCCAGATGAGGGGGGGGGGCAGTGACTACTCACTCTCAATATTTTAATTAATATGTTGAGAATGATTGCAGCCACGTGTATGCTTTCCTGGTAAAACATTATCAGCTGGTATTGGTAATGGTGCATTTATATTTTGCCCTTCCTGATATCATACAATATTACCTACATGTTGCTTTCTCATGGTTTATTCAATGTTCAACATAAAATGTCGTGTGCTGTTACAGAGGAATGGACTACAGGCCTATAATAACATACAGAGACCTGGATGCACCTTGTGAGCCTGAGGAAATCATATAAAGGTAAATATAGTGAACATTTCCTTCTATTTGGTCTTTACATGGGAAGTAACAAATCCATTTCTAAATGAAAAAAGTGGGTATGGGGTACCTCTTAACTTTTCCTCATGACATCGGATTTGCTTGCTAAGCCAATCCTCCCTGCTTCGAGCTCCCTTCGCTCGTCCTCAGAAAACACGATACATCAAATTTATACTGCAACACGTCCCACGGACTTGCATCGCTCGACCTCAGAAAGAAAATGCATCCATATCATTCTCAGAGGTCACCAATACAGCACTGACCACGCTCAATGCTGCTTAAGTTTTATGATCCAACAAAAATAATGGATATACTTGTTGTAGTGAAACAAAACTTTGTGTATTTATTTATTAATTAAAGGTATACACTTGTACTAAATTTCAATTAGATTTACTCATTTTCTGATTTATTACGATTTTTTAAAAAAACGTACACAAGTTATTCCATAAAAATTAAACTAATGCTGATAATGAGATGAAACTTAGCACATGTGTTAGTCTTATACATTGCCACATGCGTGCCAAATCTCAATCTGATCACATGATTTTTCAGAATTGCTGGTTAATGACATCATAAAAAATTATTTTCCGAATAGCACAACTACAGCGGTAGACTGATTTTTGAACCAAGTTTCAATTATCCAGCATGGATTCACTAGGAGCTACGATGAGAAGAGACACACACACATACAGACAGACAACTTTACAAAAACCACTCAGGAGGCCTTTAAAACACCTGAAACTGATAATTCCGGTTTCATCCCGGTTTTAGATTTTTTTTTGTAAACTTGGATTTTTCCTATATACCTACGGTATAAATAAGGAAAAGTAAAAATGTTGTTCAGGAAGCTTTTTCTTATGATTATTTCAAACTTACTTCACTTGTCCTTAGAGAGAAAAAACATCCTTTTATTTCCACCATCCAGATACTGACCTCACTCAATGCTGTTTATCACTCATGATGTGACGAAGAACCGCAAATATAATAGCCTTATTGAAATAAAACAGTTTATATATTCAACTCAAATGATTTTTTTTAACATTTTTACTCTTAATTTATTTATACCGTAGGTATATAGAAAAAGTATTGTGTTTGCAAAAAATCCAAACCCGGGATGAAACCGGAATTATCCGTTTCAGGTGTTTTTAAGGCCTCCTGAGTGGTTTTTGCCAAGTTGTTTGTCTGTCGTTTCTCATCGTAGCTCCTAGAGTTTCCATGCTAGATAATTGAAAATTTGTACAAAAATCAGTCTGCCACTGTAGTTGTGCTATTTGGAAAATATTCTTTATGACATCTTTAACTTGCAATATAACTCAGTGAAAATTCCGAAAAATCATAAAATGCGGAAACATCATGCGATCAGATTGTTATATAAGACTGACATATGTGCCAAGTTTCATCTCATTATCAGCATTACTTCAAATTTTATTAAATGACTTGTGTGTTTTTTTAAAAAAAATAAAAAAAAAGAGAACATAATGCAATTGAGTTTTAATTTGGTACAAGTGTACACCATTATGTGATAAATAGGTACACCAAGTTTGTTTCAATATGACAAGTATATCTATGATTTTAGTTAGACCATAAAAGTTAAGCAGTATTGAGAATGGTCAGTGCTGTATAGGTGACCACTGAGGATGAAACGATTGTATTTAATATTTGAGGACGAGCGAAGTGAGTCCGAAGCATGGAGGTTGAGCGTTTGAATCTCATGTGATGAGGACAAGTTCCGAGGTACACTGCATCCCATTTTTTTAGTGAATATATGTCATTCAATAAAAATTAAACTAATGCTAAAAATGATATAAAACTTGGTACATTAGTCTGATATAGTTTTACATGGGTGCCAAATTTTTTTATGGTTCTGACCATTTTTCTGCTTTTTATGAATTTTGAAATTTGTTTGCAATCATTAATGTCTGTTTATTACTAGACCTAATGATTGATTTTCTTGCCAAGTTTCAATTTCAAAACAAACAGTGGGAGCTATGAAGATAACAGACACACAAACACACAGACAACTTAGTAATATCCACTCAGAAGGTCTTAAGACACCTGAAACGGATAAATGATGTCAAATACAGGTTTCAATTTTTTTCCTAGTACAATACTTTATTGATATACCTGCATTATAAATGAGAAAAAAAGTCACTCTACAGAATATAACTTCATTGACAAGGAGTATGCAACCTAGCTGGAGGCCATCGTCAGAGGCGAACTGGCCATTGGGGGCAAGGGCGGTAGCCCTTCTTGGGCCGTAAGCCAACAATGAACTTATTAAAAAAAAACTTTAAAAAATATTGATTAACTAGTTACATATTAATTTATTTATAATATATTTGTATTTATTATAATTTTGTGCTATATTTATTATCAGAGTCTAAGGGGCCCAGTACTCCAAGCTAGGAACTAATGAGCTCGTAGAGACAAACATATTTTAAAAGTATTAAAAAACATTCTCTACCTAAATCTATTTCCTTAAAGCCCCTATTTATTATACATGGACCTTTAAGGGCTCCACAAATTATTTTCAGGCTAAAAGGGCCCTTTACATACATGATCAGGGCCCTAATGCAGTTCTAAAGAGCCTTAGGAATTAATGTTTTTAAACACTTAAAAATATATAAAAACTAATATTTGCTTTAATATAAAATAATATAAATAACTGCTCTGTGGAGTAATCCAAGAATAGATAAATAAATAGCCTCTCCACTAAAAAGTATGTCAATAGATTTATTAGAGAGTTAACTTTCTGCCACATCCGGCCATTATCAGTCATTCTCTGGAGTGTTAAGAACGATTGTTAGTAACGATCACTTTCCAATCTTTATAGCGCACTCTAAAGATTGGAAAGTGATTGTTACTAACGATCGTTCTTAGCACTCCAGAGAATAACTGATGATGGCCAGATGCAGCAGAAAGTTAACTCTCTAGTAAATTTACTTACATACTTTTTAGTAGAGAGACTATTTATTTACATATTATTAATATTTGCTTTGTTATGTTTCCAGATAATGAAGTTTGACATGAGATATGAAGAGAACAAGTTACAGACTCTGTGTAATAAGTGATACCATAACAGCTACCTCCTCTCTCTCCTTCCTTTGAGTTTAGGTACACTTTGTTTCCTGCTGTACAGCATATGAAATGCAAAAGATTTGTCCTCAAATAAAGTACATTATGCTACTAGACTGGGAAGTTAATTTTCTCTCAACTGCGGTGATTATATTTATGGTTGAGTGACGCGAGACAGTAAATTTAGCTATGGTTAAGAAAAAACACTTCACAGTCCTGTAACACATGCCATTTTTTGTAAAAAGTATTTTCCCTATTAGAAGGTATAAGACTTTTCCAATACAGTGTAGGTGTATTGAAAATACTTTTCAATTCCTAACAATTTAAAAAATGGGGTTTTAGCTGTTCTTCATTATTTTTTAATATTAATTTTGACCTCAGAAATTTGACAAATTGCATACGCAACATGGCTGTATTTTTTTTTTTTACCGTAGCATCTATTACTGTCTTGCTTCTCTTGTCAAAAATATAGTAGGTTAGATGAAAAAAAATAATTTCACGGCCTAGTTACATAATACACTGTTTCTTCCCTTAATATTTTAATTTTTTCCTTGTTTATATCTTATGCAATTATTTTACTGCTATCCCTTTTTCTTTAACATTTTTCCTTCCTCGTCTTCTTCATTCCTTCTCCTTATTATTCTTTTCTTACATTACTTTTCCTCCCTAATATTTTACTTCTCCCTTGACTTACTTAATAATTTGTACATTATTTCTTATCTTTTAAATGTATTTTTATTTTCTACTGACAATGTTGAAACTGTGTTGGAACATATTTTGTAATTTTTAATGATTTTGTATTTATACCTTTACAAATAACATAGTTTTATCTTCTTCCTGATAAATGTTAAAAAGTAAAATCTAATGATAATTGTAGTTTATATAGTTAATTAAATAAATATATATGATATTGTTTTTTTAAGGCTTGTTATTTTTGTTTCTGTGTACTTGATAATTTATGAGATGGTTCAAGTAGTCTTGTCAAGAACTGATGGCAATTTTGCTGAATTATTTGTCCAAGTCACACACACATATACAGGGTGTTTCATATAAAGTGTCCAAAAAAGAAGGAGGTGATAGTACTCCTCAAAAGGAACAAAAAATGTCCTGCAATATAAACCCCGATCTCCAACCGTTTTCCCACAAGGTCAAATTTAATATTTTAAAAAATATTTGACCTCACATCTTAAAATTGTTAATAGGGTTTTAACTGTTCAAGCTAGAAAGGCGAAATTGGTCTCATTAGAAAGCTGAGTAAATTTCCTAAAGGACAAACTACTAACTATATCAAATATTTTGGAACTACTGCCCAAAAATTTCCATGAAAAATGATTTTTTGAAAAAATTGAGTTTTATGGAATATTTATGGTGGGCATTAGAGGAAGTAAGAGATAAGCAAAAGTTTAGCCAAGAACGGAAAAAAACTTTTCTTATGATTGCCCTTTAAGAAAAGAAAACCCAAACTTCTTCATACATTCAATAGTCAAAACTTTAAGTCATTCTTCCAAGAAGTTGGAAAAACTAATATTTATGCATATCTCTACAATGTTAATTACATGGTACATAAAATAATTAAAAATCTCTAAAATAGGAGAAAAGAGTGGTTTTAGAGAAAAATGTGTAAGAATAAAATATGTTTATTTTACCTTCTAGAGTCTAAAAATCGTATAATTAGATTACTTTCAAAAAAAATTGTTAAAATAACACATTATTTTTACTTTTATACGACAGAAATTATAAGTTTTTTGAAGCTTCTAGCAACAATAGCTTACATTTTTGAATATTGAAGATTTTCTAAAAAGGGCAATCATGAGAGAAGTTTTTCTGTTCTTGGCTAAACTTTTGCTCATCTCTTACTTCCCTCTAATGTCCTACTTTAAAATTCAATTTTTTCAAAACATCGTTTTTCATGCAACTGTTTAGGCAGTAGTTCCAAAATATTTGACAAAGTTAACAGTGTGTCCTTTAGGAAATTTACTCAGCTTTTAAAGAGACTAATTTCGCCTTTCTAGCTTGAACAGTTTAAACGCTATTAACAATTTTATGATGTGAGGTAAAGTATTTTTTTAAAATACTAAATTTGACCTTGTGGGAAAACGGTTGGAGATCGGGGTTTATTTTATAGGACATTTTTTGTTCCTTTTGAGGAGTACTATCACCTCCTTCTTTGGTGGACACTTTATATGAAACACCCTGTATATAACTCTGTAAAAATGTGACCAAATTATGTGGATCATCATCATCAAAGTGTTTTGGTGGGATATCACTTTTAGCGAATTTCCTTTGGAAATTCGCCTAATGCGATAGGGTCTTGGCGAAATTCGAACCACAACACAAATCCGTTTCAGAGGTCCCTAATGACGAAAACATACTTTTCGCGAAATGCGCTAAAACCTTTAAAGATAACTGACAAAGCCTAAATATAAGTAACTTACCTTTAAACTAGTGCAAATAATAGAGCGTACTTCTAATTTTAGAGGCATAGTTTTGTACAACCAACTGGATAATTAATTATGCGCATTTCCTTTGAAAAATACAGACAAAATGAGTTACGAGCAGTGCTTGACAATTGAGTAACTGCTTAGGTTCTAAAGCATGATCCGGAATCTTAAGCAAGAAATGAGTTGTTAAGCACGGAAACACGCATTTTACATGAAATTCGCCCGACAGCGGACTACTGCGCCGGAATTATTTATTTAGTCGTTGTAAACTTATATAATGTAAAAAGCATGGAAACACGCATCCAAAGGAAATTCGCCCGACATGCGGACCACTGCGCCAGAATTATTTATCACTTGTATTCACTCAGCCATTATTTTATTGTTATACATGCTTAATCCTTTGCCTGCGGGGGTATTGAAAGCAGTCTCTGGTTGCAGGACTGGCTAGAACAAAAACATTCCCCTGTTGCGGTGGTTTTCTTGCTTTTCTGCCTCAAAGTACTGGACTTGGCCCTGTTAGTTTAGCTTGCGTACTAACAGGGCATGTTTGTTTTTATATTGTAATTGTTAAAATTAAATATAGTTAATTGATTTGTATAATCATTAACTTACACAGTAATGTCTTGTTAATGATAACGGCCTAAAGTCATGGGGGAAAAATTGAACTTATTTTCTCACTTAAATCGTGCTGGCCTTATAATGGTAAACTTGAACTCTCTAAGAGTCTCAGGGATAGAGTCCACCAGTTTTTAAGGATCTAATGTTGGTGCTCCCGATATGTTTCGCTAAATATACATGGATGGCAAAATGTCTAATAAATAATAAAACAACCAATACAGACCCCTCAGCAGGGCTAAAGTTAATTCTTATTATCAATTAAAAATGTTAAACTAACTTTGACAAATTTTTGATATGTTTAATAAAAAATGTCTGCTGCCCCCATGATCCTGATCACTAACCAACCTAAACTTTGGAGACAAATCTTTTGTCTTTTTGATAACCAGGTTAATATCGTAAAAAAAAACATTAAAAAATAAATATCTTTATTAATTAACAATTAAATTATAACTATCTAAAGATTTCATAGTAAATAAATATAATTACAATATCCTCTTATATATATAACCATAACTCCTCATGGACAATAATTTCAATGAAAACATTCAACTATATTTACAAGGATTTGCATCTTCAAAATCTCAAGAAAACAAACTACCAAATACAGAACTGAACTAAAATAATAACACCATTGCATTATGGGCAGCCATGGCTGTCCAGATTTTTAATTAGGAAAAGAAGCTGTTCTTATTTAATAACTCATTATTTTAAGGATCTCAACAGTTGTAGGTCTGAAAAATTAATGCTTGTTGGGAATAGTGAGTAAGTTGATATTTGTTGCAAAATTCGTGTGATGTAGCCAAATAATTCAGCTGCCCTTAACAGTGGTGTAGCCAAATAACCAAACGATTAGCTGCCATCTAAATGGTGCAGCCAAATGACCGGAAGATTCAGCTGCCCTTGTATTGTGTAGCTGAAGGGTTGGATGGTTCAGCAGTCCTACGCTGTGTAGTTGAAGATTCAACTGTCCTTGTATGTAGTGAAGTTGAAGGATTTGAGGATTCAGCTGCCCTTGTACGTGGTGTAGCCAAATGGTCCAAGCAGAAGGGGAACATGGTTGTGATCAGTCGAGTTACAAATATCAAACACAACCTGAAACATTATCAACTTCAATACCAACTGGACTGTACAGCTATTCAATAGTTTTATGACTGCTTGGTCGACAACTTCCAATCTTAATTTTATTTGAGTACATAAAGTAATCTTACAAAGTAAACTCCCCACCAAGTATTTGGTCCAAAAAAGTTGTGAGATCAACTTTTCTGTAGGTTGGCAATACTAAATGTCTTTATTTAAATTGATAGGCAATCAAGAGTTTCTTCTCCTTGGCTGTGTGCCAGCAGTGTGATAAAGTTTTAGAGCTGTTTCTACTGTTTGTATTGATATTATACAATTCAGAGCTGTTTCTACTGTTTGTATTGATATTATACAATTCAGAGGTGTTTGTGGAGATAAATCATAACAGATTTTAGCAGTTGTAATAATTGCAGCAGTTTTAAGTGCATAGATCCAGGACCTAACAAATTAAATTAATGAATGAATAAAACCATAAGGTATAGGTATAGGGTTACACTATGGTAAACCATAGGGTATAGTTAGGAACTACACCCTTATATATACCCTGCCAACACTTCTATTTTTGATGCTCTCTAGGCGGGGTGCCTATAGAAGTTCTAAATTTGATGGCCTGAGTTTAATATTAATACCACTCATGAAATATTTTTTACTTAATACAAAATAATGATAAGTTGAAACACTGGATTACCTCGACAAAAGGATAAAAGGTGGGGGTGTGCCTGAGGAGAAAATACCTCTCCGTGTCAAAATGTAACTTATATCTGCCTGGTTTGATTCCGTTACTCCCTGTCAGTTCCATACATCTGCCATCCCCGTTAGTTGTGCTAAAATATATAAATACATTATTTATTTACATACTTGAGGTTACTTTACAATGATACTTGAGGTTTCAAAATTTTACAATGAAAAAAAAAAACAAGAAAACAAATAGATTATAAATTATTAAATAGACTGCATAAAAACATAGGCAGCATAATTTGAATAACAAACTTGATTAAAAAAGCATAACATTACATGAGAAACACTAAACATTTAAGGTGGGAATACTAAATTATCAGCTAAAAAATTCGTTAACATTATAGTAGGTTTTCTCAAGCAACAATGTTTTAATGCTTTTTTTGAAATTTTTGGATGGAAGTTCAACTATTGAAGCTGGTAATTTATTAAAGCACCTTATTCCATTAAAATTGGGGGACTGATGTGATTTGTTGAGCCTACAAGTGGGAATATTGATGTTAGCAATATATCTAGTGCCATAATTGTGGTTCTTATTATAATTGAACTCCCCCTCATCATACTTTGCTTTAACAAACAACAACAATGAAAAAATATAGGCTGAATGAAAAGTAAAAATTTTATTTTCAATAAAATATTGTTTGCACTTAGAGTCATGTTTAGCATTATTCATGATACGAATAGCTTTTTTTTTTGCAAAATAAAAATACTGTTGGCTACAGGGGCTGCTCCCTATTCTTTAATACAATACAGCATACGTGAATGAAAATGCACATAGTAAGCAAGCTTCATGGTATCAATGTCTAAAGTTAAACTAAGTTTACGTATCAGAAATAAAATAGATGAAAGTTTACTTCCTAACTCATTAACATGAGCTTTCCAGTTAAGTGTACTATCAAGAGACACTCCAAGTATTTTAATGGGTGAAATGTTTATATTATTATTATAATTATATTTAAGAGTGCGAGTTAAAATCTGGTTATTTGACTCATTTAAAGTTAACTTTTTTACTATAAACCAGTCATTTGCTAGCTTGATAATATCATCTATTCTATTAACTATTCCATCAAGATTCTTCCCACTAACTGCATATGTAGTATCATCCGCAAATCCCCATTTAATTATACAACTTATTTTATTATACATAATACAAGATGTGATTTATATAGAATACCGTTTCTTCAAAAGTACTAATTTTAGCTAAACTCTCTCTTGGTAACTAAAAACTCTCTTGGATAGAAGGTACAAATTATTTATTTTTCAATTATATTGCTTCCTACCACCATAAGTGGCTTTCGAGGTTATTGTCATAAAGATTTAGGTCTTCCGGTGGTGACCGCGTCAGTGTAGATGAAGAATCCGACGTTTGTCTTCCACTGTGGGAGGCATCTTCAGGGATGCAGGACATTATGGATAGAAACACAATGCTCTACAAAACTGAAACTTCAGTTCAGTTTGTAGAGCATTGTGTTTCTATCCATGATGTCCTGCATCCCTGAAGATGCCTCTCACAGTGGAAGACAAACGTCGGATTCTTCATCTACATTGACGCGGTCACCACTGGAAGACCTAAATCTTAATGTTTCAGTAGCTACAGATCCCAAACATTTTAAAAATTGTGTGCTTGGATGTGCATATTTCTGGTAAACAAGATACAGCTAAAAGGCTGATCCAATTTTAATTAAACTTGGTAAAAAATGCAAGACATAAAAGAGAAAATACTGATTTCATCCAACACTTTGAAATCAAAATGGTGTCACTTAAATTAAAAAAATAAACTACTTGTTTATTGTTTCAACGATCTTTTAAATAGTACTTGATGTTTTGAAGATTTCTGAATAGAAAGAAGCCTCAAGAACATCCCTGGCATGCAAAGTTCTCGAGATGTATGAATGGATGTGCACATTTATTGTTAACACTCATCAGCTCAAATGACCATTTGAGCTACCCAGCTCAAATGTCTTGTTTTATACCCATAAAACATATGTTTTACATGTCTGAGGACAAGCGAAGCAAGTGGGAAAGCAAACCGCAATATAAATTAGGCGATTTCTATATTTTGAGGATAAGCGAACACAAATCTGATAGGATCAGGAAAAATTCTGAGGTACCCCATACCCGATTTTTAAAAATATCCTTTCATTGAAGAAACTCTTTAGAAAATGGTACTTCTAAGGAATGTGAATAACTTTTAGAGGGAAACATGTTTGTCTGACATGCGTAAAAAGCAACAAACACACATGCACTAATGATGGCGTAAGCTGAAAGCCGGTTCTGCCTTAATATAGTAAAAATCTTGTGGAAAAGACAGAGTTGATGGTTTTTTATTACTAATATTTTTTTGTGAAATAGAACTACAGTCTATCGTTTAGTTTAAAAATCTTGACAGGTCAGTTTAGACACCACTGATTCTTAAGAAAAAAAATCCCTGCAAGAAGGGAGCGGGAAAAAACTATGTAAACAAATCAGGTTATTTCACCCGTATTTTCTTGGCGATGTTTTTTACGTTTCTTTTGTGTAGTTTTATTTTAAAATATAATTTAAAGGTTAATTTGAAAGTAGTTTTCAAAACGATGTAATCAAAAGAAGAACCACAAACAAAGTGAACGATTGCCGAGAAGGTTTTTTCTCTACAGCAGTTATTGTGGTAGGGTTTTTTCTCTTTTTAAGTAAGAGGTTGGCAGCGGCTTCTCTGATTGGTCAGTCCCCAAAATACTTATGACCTTGGGTATTTTTAAACTAAACGATAGACTGTAATTCAGATTCAATCATGTCAAGCAAACGTTCAAAACCTGTTGATACAGAATTAATCCCTAACACAAGAAGGGTCTGAGTTCAGATCTCTATTGCAGGAATATTTTATTATAAGTGAAACAATTACCTCTCACTGAGAAGTACCCAACGGCCATCAACAAGATTGTAGAGACAGACAGGCAAGCCGGCCACAGGAAGACCTTTAGATATATCTAGCACGTGTGTTGTTATGTGTGGCTTCTCTGAACTCTACAAACAACAACAGCAATGTTAGTTAATCAACAATCTAATCATTCAAAACACATCAATACAAACCAGGCAAGGTTTGCATAAACTTGGTAGTAAAGCTGTAGAACCAAGTTTCTACCAAGAAAAGATTCTGGCGAGATGGTCCACATGTGCAGTGAATTTCCTTTGCAATGCGTAGTTTCCGTGCTTAACAATCCATTTCTTGCTTAGCAATCCAGCTTATTCTTTATAACTTGAGCAGTTACTCAATCATCGAGCGCTTTTAGTTATAAGTTTATAACTACAAATAACTATGTTATTACCTTATAAACCAAATAAATAAATCTAGGAGCTATGATTTAAGGAAGGTGACTGACGTCCCATCCTGTACACAAAATATGTTACTTTTTTTTGGAGTTTGCTAAAACTTTAAACCCTATTTTAACTAATAAAATTTCTTTTGCTGACTTGTAGATAGCTTTTAAGATATAAAGGCTTCAAGTTAAACTATTTTAATACTAACTCACTCATTATAATTTTAAGACATTTCTGGCAATGGTAGACACTGTAATTAAGTAAGGTAAAAAAATATATAAAATCACAACCCCTGAGTTTACTGGTTTAAACTTTTTAAATAAAACTTAGTTTTATTAAAAATAAATTAAAAAACATAACCCTGAGATTACTGGTTCAAGCTCAAATTAGTGTTTTGAGATAATAATAATAATTTCTTTATTTCCACCAAAAATAGTATGTACAAAAATATTTCTACAAAAACAGGTTTCTTTAATATAAGATTTATTTTATTTTTACTTTTATTTTAATATAAGATTAATATTAAAATTTAATTGTTTCCAAACGTTTTTAATTTGGTGACAGCCCTCAGTAAATGATATTTTTATTCTTTTTATATGCTAAGATTTCATTTTACAGAATAATACCAAAACATGCTAGTATCTCACTTTAACGGAATAAATAAACAAACACAACTATAGCTAAAATATTACCATATTACTGGAAGAATTGGATGAAGCTCTGTTAGAGGGAGACAGGTGATGAGTAATCACATTCACTCTCTCATGGGACGACATCTGAAACACAAAACTAGACCCTTATCAACAAGTCTCCCACTCAAACAAACGGTTTCCTCTTATCGATATCAACAAGTGGTTTCTCTTATCACTATCAACAAGTGGTCACACTTGACACAAACCTCATATCACTAAAAAGTTTTTTACTCACACTCCATTAGCTAAAGTTAGATACAGTAGAATCAAATTAAAATCTTTGAACTAATCACAGTGCAAAATAATATTTTTAATCTACAATAAAATAATTAAATAAATATGATATTTTTTTTATTGATGTTTACTAATAATAAATTTTAATCACAAAAACAATTTTTGTTTAAAATAGTAATAGTAAGATAGAATAGTAGTAGAATAGTAAAGCCTGTTCTTTGTATTTGGGAGTGAAAATAATGAATGCAAAGTCATGCACACCATCCTGATATGCTGCAAACTCATTAGAGGGTGTGGCAAGTTATGTAACAACTAAATACCTCTATCTATTATATGTATTAAATTTCAGTACGTGGGTATCTTAACCATCCAGACAAACTATTTTTAGCAGATGCCCATCTTCCACCAGTCAAACTTAGATTTAAATATCAAATTTCTAATTAGAATCTCTTACATTGGAATAAAATTTAAGAAAATAACAATTAAATTAATGAAGACTTCAGTGCTTTTTTAAAATTTATTGAAAATAAATAGACAAAGTGCTTTCTCCCAGAGATCCTGAGCTTCTTCAGTTCTTGAAATTGACAAAAATGAAAAAGTTTGAAAAATAATAAAATTGTAATAAAAATAATAATTGTTATTACAATTTATTACAATCCATGTTTGATCCTAACCAAAGAGACTAATACTATTAGAGGGGGGACTAATACTATTAGAGGGGGGACTAATACTATTAGAGGGGGGACTAATACTATACAGCAGTTCTTATCATTCCTTGGGTAGCTAGGTGCCGTAACGGTACATTGGTGACGTAATTTTTTTATTTTTCCTAATAATTACAATTTCAAGTAAATATTCCATTATTTTTCGACTATTTTGTTTTAAATCAAGTAAAATTAATTAAAATAAGTTTTAATTATTATCTATTGCATGTATTAATTATTAATATCCAAGTTTTAATTATTATCTATTGCATGTATTCTTTAATTTTCTGAGTGGAATAAAGTGGTTTAGTGTAGCATCACTGAAAAATGTCCGACGTTCGTAGAGTGTGTGCCTTAATAGGGGTTGTAGAAGGGTGGAGAGTATCTAGTCTCTCTCTTGGAGACTATAGTAGGGTAAGTACAGTTACAGCACCTATGGAAACTATCTCACTTCCAGACCCCTTATCACTGTGTTAATCGGGTTCTGTACTCCCTCTAATAGTATTAGTCTCTTTGATCCTAACATTCCTTCAATTTAATTTCCCAAATTAATATGCCTGACAACCTTTTATTCTTTCCACTTCTATTAAGCACTTGTAAATCTTAACACCCGCGCATTCTAGTGGTATTCCTTTAAACTAAATAGTCTTACTATGCCTTTCTCATATGTAAAATAAGCGTGGTAACCAAAATTGTCTCTCCGGTGCTACACTCTTCTCGAGAATTGAGGAACTAAAGATGAAATCTTTAAGAAAAATGAGATGATAAGACACCTGCAATCAAGACGCGCTTGATGTTAATCAAGAGCCGGCTTCTGTAAGTGCTTTGCCTCCTCTATTTTAATTTTTTTTCCATTTACTATCCATTTGGATATTTGTGTCATTTGGCTTTTATATCGAGTGCTGTAGCTCACAGTCCAAAAGCTCTAAAGTTATTAAAATTTAAAATAAAAGAAAATATTATTGATACGATATAATTGTGCGAGTCACTTAGGCCGCCCATGTGGGCCTTTCTTTGATTGGCATAGAAAGTTAAAACCAAATAAAAATCCAAATCAGTTTTACAGTCTATCGTATAGTTTAAAAATCCCCAAGGTCGTAAGTATTTTGGGGATTGACCAATCAGAGAAGCCGCTGCCAACCTCTCACTTAAAAAGAGAAAAAAATCCCTACCACAATAACCGCTGTAGGGGAAAAAACCTTCTTCCTGGCAATCGCTCACTTTGTTTGATTCTTCTTTTGATTACATCGTTTTGAAAACTACTTTCAAATTAATCTTAAAATGATATTTTAAAATAAAACTACACAAAACAAATGTAAAAAAACATCGCTGTTCAGGATTTAAGGATACTTCTAAGATTTGTAGGTATTGTTACAGTTGGATTTCCTGTACTCTGGGAATCTAGGTGTCCTTAATCCCTTAATTTAGGGTTTCCTGAGAGCCCCCGCTCTACACTTTATCATCTGGCCTTTACTGATCCAAGTAAAGGAAGTTTAGTTGCTTTCAGCCAGCTCCAAGTGCCACACGCATCTTTTTAATGTTTTATGCACGGCCGGATGAATGCATCTCGTGCTCTGCGGTTTCAGTTTAGTTATAAATTTAACTATTGGGTCTCAGCATCCCATTATCTATCTAGTTTAATTAACAAAGTTAATTGGTTCAAACGAAAGTTTAGTTCTAGTTAAGTGCTAGTTTGACCTTAGTTTTCAACAGGTCGTTTCTAATGTGTACAAGTGTTAACCTTAGCTATCAATAGGTGAAGTGCACAACTTACTGGCCTCAGTTATCAGAAGGTCGTTAGTAATTAATTCACTGTTCAGGACGAGTAAGTTACTTATAAACTCAATCCTTATTTATCTACAACTTTGGACAATTCCACTGCGGTCATCAGCATCCGGTTGATGTGGATTGTTGTACGTTTCTCTAAACTTAACTAAATTACTATCAGTTGGCCTAACATTTATGGATCAATTTATGGATTTGGATCAGTTCTATAGACTTATGGTGTTACATGGATTGGAAGGATAATCTCTCTGGAACTTCTTGGAGTATTTTGGATTACCTAACTCCAGCTAAGCCTTACTCATTTTATTTCACTCTATTCTATTCTCAACATTATTTACAATATTATAGTTTCTATCTTCTCACCTGATTTACCTGATTATGAGCGACTATACCATTTTATACTCTTATTATATTAGATTGTACTAGTCTTGGACATTAACTTAGCCCGATTTCAGATCTAATTATTTTAATCTTGAACACAGAAGGTGTTTTTTTATATTTGTATAGTGTTATTGAGTTGACATGACAATTTGTATATTATATATTATATTTTGTGTGGTAAACTGCCGCCATAATTTTAGGAATAATATTCCGATTTAACTTTCTTTTATTTTAAGCAAGTTTGATTTATTTTATATTGAAGTAACTAATTTATATGAAACTTGATGATGTAAAATACATTAAATTTAACTACTTTGTAATCTTAGTTTTAAGTAAACGGAGCTCCTTAGTAGGAAGTTAGGGAGAGTTTTAGTTATTAAGATTTCATTTATGATCTATGATCATTTCATTCATTATTTACAATATTGTTATTCTTTTAAGCTATTAATATACATGCTTTTCGAGCTTGAAATTTACTTCGACTTGTTTTTAATAATAGTTTTCCTATTATCTCCTTTCATATTTTGGTAATTATTCATTTTTGATAACACAATTTCAACCATAATTTGGAATACGCAAATTTATGAGCGAGCCCACGTATGTGCGCACTTGCGTGAACATACAATCGCCAAGAAATTATGGGTAAAATAACCTGATTTGTTTACATAGTTTTTTCCTGCTCCCTTCTTGCAGGGATTTTTTTTCTTAAGAATCAGTGGTGTCTAAACTGACCTGTCAAGATTTTTAAACTAAACGATAGACTGTAGTTCTATTTCACAAAAAAATAATAGTAATGAAAAACCATCAACTCTGTCTTTTCCACAAGATTTTTACTATATTTAGGCAGAACCGGCTTTCAGCTTACGCCATCATTAGTGCGTGTGTCCTTTTACTCATCTGACATGCGCAAAAAGCTCGACGTGCTTGCATAATTCAATATTTTTACTACACTGAGAAGTCTGAGAGCTTAGAAACATTCAAATTGGTTAAGTCAGGCATTACCTTCTGCTTGGGAATGATTTTGATGAGAGAGACAGCATCATCGTGGTGAGAGGATGAAGCCATATCATACATATGTAGCCTGTTATCACCATTCTGTGAAGTGGTGATTTCTTCAACGATATCAGCATGAGTCATTGCGTCAGGATGCCCCAGTCTGTTAATATCACCGTGTAGTGCATCCATCACTGCACCGGAGTCTACTCGGTATTGAAGCTCCCCTTCACTGATATCACCTTCTTCCTCGTAATTCTCCTGTCATCATCAAATTACACATTGTAATCATTAAACACTTCAAGCTTAAATGTTATTTAGTCATTAAGATACCTGTTATTTGACAGAATAGACTAAATACATTTTTATTAATTCATTTATTTTTATTTTTTGTCATAAAATGATTAAATAAAAGCCGAACAAAAATATTTTATTCAATTGTAAATACCCATAACAAGCATATAATATTTTATTTATTTATAATTTACGGCGTGAGCCAATATACAAAAATCAAATGTTTGAAAGCTCTTAGAGAGTTGAAAATAAAGAAAGCAGAACACATAAAAACAAATTTTTAAAACAACATCCTGTTTTCAAAATGGATTCCAATATGACAGAACTCGATGCATTGTTTAAAAGCACTAAATTAGCAGAGCCGAAACAGCTCCCAAAAGTTTAGGAAAAATTCAAAATGGCCTCCACAAATGTAGAAACCTCGGGTTAATACTTCAAGTTTCAGCCAATTACTAATAAAAATATTTTAATTTTTGCATAAAATGAATACTTTCATGACCATTTAACAAGGGAAGGACACCTCTTCTTGCAAATAAAATATTAGTTTAATCAACCTAGCGAGCTCCGTTTCAGAGTATTTTAGTAATAAAACATGACCCCTAAATTCATTTTTCCTCAGGAAATTCACAAAAAGCTAGCAAATAAAATGGGCCCAGTTACCCATTTTAACATGAATATAGGAAATTTGGCAATCGAATCGAGTCCCTAATTACAATATTTTAAAACCAATACAAAAAATATAACAAACAAGTTTTATTATTTTTTTTTAATTTTTTTATTAAGTTTTTATTAATATAATATAAAGCACGGTTAAAATCAATTGACAGTGTGGGAAAATAATGCCAGGGAGCCTATAAGGATAGTCCTGGATGTTAAACCACACCCACAATTTCAAATCAGGTCAACCTCATTCGTTCCTCAAAACTATTTCCTGGCGCTACCAACTGAATTTAACCATGTGTCATGCTTAAGCTATATAGTGAATGACACACGGCACTATAATAATATATTTATGTACTTTTTCATTAAAATTAGGTATCAAGGAAGTAATTTTGATAAGGCTAACTTGTCATATTAGGACTGTAATGTGACTGTTTCAATCAGGGAACTTTTTAATTAAGTCAGATTGAAGTAATCCACTGAACAAGCCTTTTTTACTTGTACATAACTGAAGGCCCCTGGAGTGTATATATTTTTTTTTGAGGTAGTACGTAATTGAGCACTTTATTGGACCGTTTTTAGGATGAGAAGCCAATCATTATTGTTATAGGAGGTTATTTAGTACTTTTCACCTCCGAGGACAATAATGAATGTAAAAAAACTCCTAGGACGTAAAAGTAATTCATATATTGCCGCCATTACTGTAATGTAGCGTGTTCAAAAAACAATCTGTGTTAAACCTTCATGATGTTTCTTTAAAAACGTTCATTTTGTTTCTGTTTTTGTTTGTAGACTAATTTTTTTTCGTTTTTAAAAGGTGTTCTAATTGACAATTTTTGTGTGTTTATTAGTCATTTGTTTGTTTATTTTTTATTGTAATTAAAAATGCATTTATTTTTTTAAGTTTTTTTCAATTAAGTATATTTAAATTTGAGTGCTACCTCAAAAAAAATAGTGTATGCCATCCGGCTGAGAATGTCTTTATGTCTTGGCAATTTTTCCCGACTCGCTTCGCTCGTCTGTAAATTTAATTGCCGTAATATAAAGACACACTTCTCAGCCTTATGGCATAAATAACTATTTGATACGAGTTGTTGGAGTGACATAATACTAGTTTAAACATACCTGATCAAAGTTCTGAGAGAGCTTGACCTGAGCCAATCGCATGTGTTTGAGAGACACCGTGTGCTTAGTAAGACTGAGTCTGTGAGCATGTAAACTCTTCTCGCATATCTTGCAGTAAGCTTTGGATCTCTCACCTGGTATAGACGTCAACCACTCTGTAACCACATCACTCTCATTACAGGCTGGCCAACAACATCAGGTGAAAATATAACCTCAATTCAATTAAACTCTCGCATATTGTACAAGACAATACTCATACCAATACAGATGGAAGTACAGCAGACATATATATTTAGTCAAACAAAATTAATATTATTAGGTTTACTTCATAAAAATGGTTACAACTGAGCCAACATATCTCATAAACACCTCAAGATATGTATAAAATTACAAATTCAAGAATATAATTGTTTCATTTGTACTTTAAGATAGAACTATACCGGGTGGAGTATTTCAGATGCACCAACATTAAAGCCTGCAAATTCAGGGAAAAAATGGTCCTAGACTACAGTAATATATAAAATAAGTAGGGAAACTCGTATACTAACCTGTGTAAACAAATCAGACATGCCTAATCAGCTGATAGCTGCCTCAAAAGTAAAAAACTGAGCACTTCGTTCCTATTCGCTTACGTTATTCGTGTCACCGCCATCACTTTCACTGACTAAGTTTTTGGACATACAAAGGCTCAGTATATCTTTCCGACCTTCATCTCCCCCAGCCCACAGAACATTAACTTTTCGTGAGCTGGAGACAACGGAAACGTAGATCCAGACTTGTCTCAGATGAAACTAGATCCAAACTCGCATTTGAGTATTAGTAGCCAAGGAAACCACGTAAAACCCTGGCTGGGTTGGCCGGCCTAGAATTCAAGACCTTCTGAATGTACGGTACAAGGGATAACCTCATATTCAGGTCCTCCATCGGCTGGATTTGAACCCTCGACCTCCGGGTCGAAAGACAAGGCTCTACCACTGAGTTGGCGGACTCAGTAATATAGTTTTTAAAATAGGTACTATAAAGGTATGCTTTATTTAACTTTTCAAAGATACAATAAGTGGTAACAAAATTAACAGATTTGGTTAGGTTACTAAAATAATAATGATAAGTTTGACTTGCAAGAGTCAATGTTTGGTATAGTAAGCATTTGTAAACCATGTTTAGGACTATGTTTTCCCCTAATTTAAAAAAATTTAATGATGATACATCTGAAATGTTTCACCTGATATACAAACAAAAACATTAATTTTAATTACTCGCTAAGAAGCCAGCAATATTAAGTTTAAGGCTCTAAATAACATAAAAGTGAACAACTGACAAACAATTTTATCACTCAAAAGACAATTTGAGAAATCAAATATTCAACATTTAAAACTACCCTTCCGTTGCAAACAGCTTTAAATCTGATTTACATGAATGTTGCTGTTAAGTTAAAATATAAGTTCTTTTAGTCTCGTAATCACAATACAATAACACTCCTTAACACTTCTAAGTATTAGAAAAGCAACTCTGACAAATACGTTTTTATAATTGAAAAAGAAAACCAGATACAACAATTCATAAAACGATATGTGACAAATGAATGGTTTCAAATGGGACAGAGACTAATAAGTTATTGATTATGCAGGGGAAAGAATGAAACTTGAGAAGGATGAAACCTGTCTAAGATAAAAGTTATAAATAAAAAAAAGTTTTTTTCTTATTCATTATAATAAAAGACGAAACAGTTACAAATGTCGATGGTTAGCTAAAAGGCTGTTGAGCTAAAAATGTTGAGATATTAGAGTGGAAAATATATAAAACATGTTATGCAGATATTATATAGTTTGCAGTTATAATTGTATTTATTAAGTTCTTCCAGTGTTTAGGAAAATAATAATTGACATACTTAAATGTCCATCTTATTTTTTACAACACATTATCTTACATACCATGTTTTCAAGGTAAACAAGTCAAACTAAAGAACACTTATTATACCGAGTTAGATTTGCAATATAAAACATTTCTTATGGATTTTATATTTCTGTGATCTTTACTTTGACAAACCTACAGAATTTTTGTAGAAAATTCAAATGTTTGTCAAATTTGTTAACATTTTTTCTAAATTTATTAATTCTTTAGATTTTGATATCTTAAGTTTGAAGACTATTCTACTTTTATATTTCTATCTTATTACAACATAATTTGTTTTCTTATTTTTATCTTTTTTTTATATTTTTATAAAAATTTACTTCCTTTACCTTATTATTTAGATTTATTTTATATTTATTATATTTTAATCTTATTTTAATTATTGCTCTACTAAGCTAAAACATAGTCTTAAAATCAAATTAATAACCCTTTATTTTACTGTAATTTGTAGTTAAATTCCGTTTTCACTTAAAAAAATTGCTGTTTAAGTCATATATTATACATCTTAAGTTTTAATAGCAGATAACATATGTAACAATCATTGGGGCATATGGAAAATAAACAGCTTTCTAAACAGGTTACGTTTAGAAGGAAAAAACCAACAGAATCATATTCCTGGCTACAGAGCCAGGAATATGATTCTGGCTCATGCCAAAAAATAATAAATCCCTTAGCCAATAAATTCATATCTACTGATGGCATATAAGTTTTCATTTAATTCAATTAATTAATTAATGTAACTGATTTAATCCGGCAATCACATGTGTGCAACATATCTTGCCGATAAAATCAAAAGAGATTTTTTGAGTATACTAGTTTCAGGCTTTTTCACACGTGGATAATTTAGCCAATATTGTTAAATATTACCAGATTAAATCAATTAAATTATTTGAATGAAGAGTAACCTTAACTCACATCAGAAGGCTTCTGTAGAAGTTAAAAGAAATGAAGCTCTTAGGTTAATAATAATAAACGTTTATTTATTATAAATACAAAATTAGATGCAAGATACATATGTTACAAAAATAATTTTATAATAGAGCAACTATCAAACTCTTTAAGAGAAAAAATAAACTTTAAGCCGCAAAAGCATGAGCTTGTGCGAGGCATTAGTAAGAAATATGACTATAGGAAGTATAAAAAAAGTTAATTTCACACTGAATGTGGGCAAAAAGCAGGAAATTAAGCCCCGTCCCCTCAGTTTAAAGGTAGGTCCACCACTACGCTGGTGGGCTTAGAATGTCTTACTGTGTAAGTGTCTATAGTCACTGACAGGGGTTACCCTAATGTCATGTTGCCTGTCATTGATAGATGTTACTTTCTATGACACAAATTTGTACAAAATAAGAACAAAAAAAATTGTTTATCACTCTGTTAATGTATGTGTAAGCGTATAAAAATTATTTAATGTTTGAGTTATTTATTAAAAATGAAAAATAATTAACAGTTCTGACAGACAAAAACAGCTGTCAGTATAGCTTTTAAAACTACAATAGATACACCCAAACAATACTTATACTTAGAGGGAGGTCGAAGGTAAAATTACAGAGGGATACAGGGGTCTGGAAGTGAGACAGTTTCAATTAGGTGCCATAACTGTATTTGATCCTACTAGATCCCACCTAGAGGGTGGTTAGACTCCCCACTCCTCTTCAACCCCTATAGGAGCACATATTTATAATTCAACCGACAACTCCTATCAGACATTTTTCAGTGACAACACATTAAATCACTTTATCCAACACAGAGAAGAATTATAGTTTCATGTAATATTTACATGAAATTTTAATTATTATGAAAAATAATATGTACAGATAAGGCACCAAGCTACCCAACAATGGGCGCAGCCATTTTCTTTTACCCTGGTAAACATAAACAAACTATATACTGTACTTAAAATTTTTGTTTTCATGGCATTTATTTGTACATTTTAGTATATAATGTTAATAATTTGTGTTAGAAATATGTTTAGTCACATCCAAACGAGGTATAAGTGTGAATCTTTAAACACTAGGTTTGTTTAAATTACTTAAAAGGAGCAGCTAATTTAACTTTTTTTTGTGTGCAATACAAAACTGAGTACATTTGTAAGTGATATTTGCTTTTTCCTTTTCAAATATCAATTTTAATTAGTAATTTAAACTATTTTTTTAATATAATTAAAGCAATAGTGGTTATATTACACTGTCGTCAAAATTTTAAAAAAACATGAGATTTACCTTTACTATAGTTTCCCTTTTTCTTTTAATACAAAATCATTAAATTAGCACGGACATATTAAAGTACGAAAACACAATAAGAAGTAAAACCAATAAGTGTTGCCAATAAAATTAAATAAAAAAACCTAAATACCAAAAAGATTTTTTCTAATTTTACTAACTAATTTTAGCTATTTTTTATTTTTGAGCCAGCTATCAGCTGATCACGCATGTCTCAATTTTTTTTACACAGGTTAGTATATGAGTTTCCCTACTTGGTTGATACAATACTTTAGGTTGGGCGTAGAGACAGTGTTCTGACTCCCACCTTCACACGGCCCTGAGCAAATTCTGCCACTTTTAGTTCCTCCAAATATCCGCATTGAATTGCCACATATTCCTCCGTCATTTTAATTTTCACCAGCTACAACAAGCTGTTCAAGCGGCTTTTTTATATTGGTTTATATGTATAGCGCTTTGTACACAAGTATACTTAAAATAGATATTATTTGTTTACCGGATGTTATGGTTTCGGCTTTGCCACAGATTCCATAATTATATTTATTCTTTAAGCTCAAGTACATAATAAAGTTTCTCTGACTTTCTGTTTATAAGATTTAGATAGGACGTCAATAACAACAACAATGGTAGAACAATAATTACCTCTGATGAGGCATGTATCTAAACCTGGGCTAATTTTTTGAGAAAAGACCAAAGTTAAAAAGTTCTCAAGGGGATTTTAAAAATAATTAAAAATGTTATACATGGAGCTCTTTGTTGACCGTTGCTTAGCAACGGATTTAAATCAACAAAGCATGATGGAGGAACAAGTGGCACTAACTTGCGGCATAGAAGATGAATAGATTCTTCCTGGATTGAAAGCTGGTCCATCGCACACACAGGGAAAAGATGGGTCTCTATGCCGAGCCCTCATTATTACATCACTTTAAACAAAAGTAACTGGGTACTATTTAAAATGCACAGGATCCCAACAGAGTGATAGACTTCCTCTTTTCTTTTCCTCAAAATGACTTCATTTAAGGGCTAATAGCAAGTTTTCAAAAGAGGACAAGAATTAACAGTCAGCAGACCATTTCATTTCTCCATAAATAGAAATAATCATTCAGTTAATATTTAACTTATACAGATAACACCATAATCAAATTAAGATAAATAACTAACATTACTTTAATGACGAGGTTCAATCACATTTGTAATAACAAATAAATATATATTCTTAATTTAAATATAACTCTACAGATTTAAAATTGAAAGTATTCGTTAAAAACCAATGTTTACTAATAACTTGATAAAAAGGAACTAAAAGTACCTCGAAATTCAGGGATTTGTTCCCAAGCCTTGCGATAGAACTGCTTATATTTGACCTGCACTTTGCTCTTGACGCGGGACGGAGGCTGATAATCCTCAGAGTCACTGTAGTTCAAGCTCATTTAGAGAGAAAGTTGATTTAATTTTCTGCATCAACTAATTAATGGGTTAAAAACCTGATAATCTGGAAACGAGATAACAAAAAGTGAAATTTAACTTGACTTTAGGGCAATTTATTCAAAACAATCAGCACTGGTCGATAGTAACAAACAAGATTCTAGGGATTCTATGGGAAGGATATTTCAAAATGTGATATTTAGAGATTTCACCCAGGTTAGTGTAATTCTTTTGGCATTTTCAAATAAACCACGGGGGTTTAATCTATTTGCGGGTTGTTTTTGAGGAAATGTTTTCATTTCATTTTAATTTTTTCTAGTTCTACGATTTTTATTAAAAAGTTAATGAATATTTACTTTATAGTGTCAAATATAAATAAATAATATGTTTATTTATACTGAATTACAAATAAAATAAAACAATTTGATATCAATTTATAGTATAAACTAGGATGGACTCTAAAAAAAATCAGTTCTTCCGCCCATCTTGCAATAAAAAGTAATAGAAAACAAAATTATGGTCATATTATAAATTAAAAATTCTATTATATTATAATTATATCATATTAGAAGTATAAATTACTTCTTATTTTATTTTGAATTTAAAATACTTATTTCTAAATTTTAATAAATGTTTTTATTTTTGATTAATCCAAATTGCAGTCCGCATCGTTGTACAAATTTTTAAGAAACTTTTGGCTCATTTGTTTAAAATTTTGCTTATTTTTTTGCGTTGCTAAAACTTTTAAAGATTTATACTTATTTTCTTTTTTTGCGTTTTTATTTTACTCAAATTCTATCTCTAGGCTCTATCAACATGCCAAGGGCAAAATAGTCTAAATCTATCAGCAGAAGGCATTACTGCCGACCAGGCTAAAAAGAATTGCTTGGCCATGTTAGACATAAAGGTTTTAGCTCTTAGCGGTTCGCCGAGATGATTCTTTATTAATTGAAAGAATAATGTCATAGGTTTCGCCTCTGTTAAAAATCATGAAAGCAGCAGGGAATCCTTGCCTCATGTCGTCAAGAACAAGCACTGTATAAAGTTCAAAATTGTAAGGGTTAAGACCATGTGTTCCATATAGGCACACGACATCACTGCCATATTTCTATAGAATATCTAGTAGAGCATCCTTAAATATGATTAAGACAAAATCATCTTGTTCTAAAAATATGTGGTCTTCCAGGACATGACCTTTCGGTTTATAAAATCGCACAGCATTATTGTCAAAATTCTGCATCTGCTGAACCCAGGCATGAACACTCAGATGATCCTCCTTATGCAAAACTTCATTTTTATTTAAGTTATACATTTTAAAAATATTTTACAATTTTTTTTAAGTAAATGGATTTGATAAACGTTTTTATCAACCAGTGATTCCCTTACTAGAACTAAAATAACATCCAAAGGAAATTTTTGGGCTATTTGTTTGGCGAATTTTTCTCGCTCCGACTTACTTAAAGTTAGCCTTCCTATTTCAAACTCATGCCCAACATGAGTGGAGGATATACGAGTATACTCTAAATCGCACGAACCTGTAGAAGAGATGGTCAAAGACATTTTAGCTGTACAGTGACCTAAACCTATAAAGGAAATGGCGAAAGGCAAGAGAATAAACGATTACAAAGCAAAAAAATTTCATCATCAGCTTAGGAGAACATGTCATAGTCTCAAGATCGCTAGCGCACCAGACTTTACTGTTGTTGAAAGCGAAAAATTTTAAATCAAATCAAAAAATAACTTTATTGCCATAATACAAAATAGTACAAAATAAACAATGAAACTATAAAATTTGAAAATAATTTAATAATTTAAAAACAATTTAAAAATATGTATTCAAATTTAAAATAAAATCATTTATATTTTATACTATAAAAATAAATATTTAATAAAAACCGTAGAATTTGTGAAAAATGAAATGGATACATTTTCTCAAAA
Organism: Microvelia longipes; assembly: GCA_018340805.1. Taxonomy (NCBI): domain Eukaryota; kingdom Metazoa; phylum Arthropoda; class Insecta; order Hemiptera; family Veliidae; genus Microvelia; species Microvelia longipes. Next base: position 2,280,612 of record JACMZG010001908.1, read on the forward strand.
TCAACCCGTAAATAAATTAAACCCGCATGATTTCTTTGAAAATGCAAAAAATAACAAACGTAACCTGGGTTAAATACCTAAATATCACATTTTAAAAAAGCCTTCCCATAGAATCCCTAGAATCTTGTTAGTAACAACGAAAATTATACTAAAAGTTTCATAAAAATATTTAAAGTTAAGAACTAAATAAAAAACGAGAGCAAAATATTTACCTGAGATATAAATAAACAAATTTTATTAAGAATGATACGCCTTTATCTCAACAAAAATTCTTTAATAATTTAATTATAGGTTATTTTTTCGATTAGTAACAACACTGTTATTGCTTCTATAAGCGGCTTTGATCTAACAATTCGACTTACAAAGCTGCTGCACTTCGGTGTAAAAAAATACAAAAAGATGAGAGGACACGACCAGCATGGCTACCCTGTCAGAGGGTAATGGAGGACAAACACGCAAATACAGTTAACTAACAAGCAAATAAGTTAACTAAAAAGATCTTTATAGTTAACTTTTATACACACCTAGAAATTAAAAAAATATTTTATGGGTGTAAATATTATGCCTGTTAATTTATGTAAATTTAACGTAATATTTGTATTCAAGAGCATAAATGTTGTGTGTCCTACGTTCCCGCAAAACCTCACTTCCACGAATCTTCGTTCACGCAAAAATGCATGCCGGATTTTTTGGGGCCAGTGATGACTTTGGGAGTGGGAGATTTAATAAAAGCCAAAGGTTGTCTAAAATCGTAAAATCACCTGGCATTGTTAATTCCGTTAATTCCATCCCAAAACAAAAAATCAATAATATTCATACTTGGTTTCATAGAGATATTATTACTAGAGGGGCCCTTTTAACTGAACTTTGAATTATCAAAAAATAATTTTACCAAATTCTAATTTATATCAATATAATCAAATAAAGAGAACGAAATTACAGCAACTAATACAGTAGAACGTTTAAAATAAATATTAAAACACAAATAATGCCGGAATGCCAAAAACAAATGATTTATTATAACCTTAACTCACTCTTGAAGGAGTTGAAGAGACTCAGAGCCCTCTTGAAGAGACACAGAGCCCCTGAGTACCCCAAAAACACGTTTCAGGCATATTAATGAAATGCTTTTATTCTAGAGAATGTTGCTTATAATATTTAAAGTAATAATGATAGTTTAATGTTCTTTATCTACGTATGGAAGCAAAATTGTATTAAGATATGCTATGCCCCCTCTAGTATATAATATCTCTATGGATTTTTTTCTCATTTTAATAATATTGATAAATTAACTTTTGTCGAAGTTCATCGGTACATACAATTTGGGTTAGAATATTCGGATTTGGATGAATTGTTCGACAATACCCCGCATGAAATTGCAAACGTTGCATCGTCTTTAAAAAAATTTATTACCGTATAAATCGGGTACTAAATACTACAAACAACAACAATAACAATTCAAAGACACAACAACAACATAAAAAAATGTGTATGTTGTAATGTTATATGCTTTTGGGCATATAACAATTTCAAAGATTGGTGTAGTGTCAAAAAAATTGAGAAATTAAGAATGTTGTTTTAGCATACATGATTGCGAATTGTCTGAGACTAAGGCGGGTATAAAATTTCGACAACGGACCCGTACCATAATTTTGTGTTAATTTGTGCCGCAAATTTAAATTTTGTGATAGCTCCATTTCAGATATATTAGGGTTCAAAGATTGGGGCAACATGTCCCCATCCCTCCATGGCGGAATTTTAATATCGAACTGGTGCCATTAGTTTGTGCTTTTTTTGTGCTGTAAAATTTTAATTTAGGTCCTGCCCAGTTTCAGAAATAATGGTGTTTAAAGGTTTGGACCTGAATTTCTGTAGCCCACTCATCTGGGTGGAATTTGGAGTGGTAGTGCTATAATGTCTTTATTTAGCACTAATTCGTGCCGCAAAATTTAAATTCTGTGCTGGTCCTATTTTAGAGCTATAGCAGTTTTAACTTTAGGGGGTAAATGTCTATAGCCCCCTCATCAAGGCGAAATTTTTAAGATCGGACTGTTAAGAATTTGTGCCACAAATTTCAAAAATGCGCAGGCAGGTTAAAAGTTTTGGGGTTGAATGTCTTTGGCTATAAACGAAGAGAGTCTCTATAGTAGAAGTGATCTTTTCTACTATAATTTTAACTTAAACAGCGCTTAATTATTAATATAGAATCGTTCTTCTAACTAAGTATCATCAGGTATTATGAAAAATGCCATGAAACAAGAATCTTTTGATAATAAATGTCTCTGAGGTGACATAGTGCACTTTTCAGGGAAGCAATTGACAGGTGTTTCTGAACCTACATCACCTTCAGACGCTGCTAACAAAAAATATTTTGATATAAAGGCTTAAAAGTGCAGCGACCATGTAGTAGTAGTTGTAATAGGGTGGGTAGGCAAAGCCAGGCAAATAGGCCACGTTGTTTGGCCCTTCTTGCCAGCCCCGATTCCTTAGTCTACACCACTTCTACCAAGAATCTCTTGGAAAGGTTGGTATATTGTAGGATATCTCTCTAACTAAGAGAAGAAAGCTCCTTTTCATACAAGAGGCCTACGCCAAATATGCAGGTGCGAAGAGAAGTATAGGCTTCACACTCTGGAAGCAGGTGAAAGGCTGTCTCCTCATAATGCCCATACATGGGGCAGCTAGCCTCTGAGATTATGCCTAAAGTATTAAGATGTTTATTTAATCTACAGTGACCGGTCAGAACACTAACTAGGTTCCTAAGGCAAGGCTTGCTGAGGTTAATTAGAAAATTTGTATTTTATACAGTTGGCCCAGTAATGAACATTTTTGCTTGTCTGCCACCATAAATAAACATAAAATAATTAATCATCACCCTGAAACCGCTGTCACGGAGGGGGGGGAGCCATTCCCGCTATGCACGATTAAAAGAATATTGGCACAGCAGTCACAATCAAGACCGCCGGTTATTACGGATCTTAAACCATGTTAAAATAGGGTGCGGGGTATTTCGGAACTTTTCCTCATAACTTCGGATTCGCTACGCTATTACTACCTGCTTCAAAGTCGCAAAATGCAAGTAGTTACAATTTATACTACAACACATATTCGAACTCGCATTGCTCGTCCTCAGATAGTAAAAAAATACGTTTCATACCCAGCGATAACTCATCCAGGTACTGACCATGCTCGATGCTGCTTAACTTTTATCATCCAACAAAAATTATGGATATTCTTACTTACGAAATTTAGAGTACTTGCTTATTACGTAAAGTTATACATTCGTAACAAATTCAACTCAATGGGATAATTTTCCGTTTGTTAAAAACAATTTTTAAAAAAACGTACACTAGTCATTTGATAACAACTAAACTAATGCTGATAATGAAATGATAGCCCACATGTAAATTATATACATAGCCACATATGTACCAAATTTTAATTCGATTACATCATTTTTTTGATTTTATGAAATTTTAGCATGGTCATTATTGTGAGTTATTGACGTCATTACAAAATTATTTTCCGAATAGCACAACTGCACCTATAGACTGATTTTTGTCCAAAGTTTCAACTCTCTAGCACAAATACACTGGGAGCTACGATGATAACAGACACACACATTTATAACTTAGTGAAAACAACTTAGGAGGCCTTATAAACACCTGGAACGGCTAATTAGGGAAAAATACCGGTTTCGAATTTTTCGCAAACACAATAATTTTTCTATATACTTACGGTATAAATGAGGAATAATAAAACTGTAGATTTTTTTAGCGAGAAACTATTAAAGGAAAGGTTTAATTATAAGAATAAGAAGAATATTTTTTTTTTAAATTCCGGAGAATAATAATTTCCTAGGTACTTGACCTCGTATGTGGGTCCATTGTACCTAAATCCGGAGAAGATAGATAGAATAATATATATATATATATATATATATATATATATATATATATATATATATATATATATATATATATATATATTGTAAAATAAATACATAATATTTAAGATAATGTAGATAGTGAGATAAAAGAAAATAAATTTAAAAGGAGAGTCACTGCGTTTCTTCCGTTTTTTAAAAAATCCAAGTAGAACGACAAAATCGTAATAACTTATTAGTTTCTCTTTCTTTTAACTGGTCTGGTTCAAAAGTTGAAATCCAGCCAACGTTGTTGGTTCAAAGCAGGACACGACCCAATGAGATGAGCTGGTGTTTCATCCTCTTCTTTGCAGAATCTACATAACGGGCTATTGACAAGACCCATTAGATGCAGATGTCTATTGAGTCTGCAATGTCCTGTAAGAATTCCAGTTAAGTCGTGGCAAGCTCCTTTGCTTAGTGATAAAATGAGCTTAGTGTGTTTCTGAGAAGGGCCAGAAAGCATAAGCTTTGATTGTCTCAACCCAGGTGAGCTTCGCCATTCTTCTTCAAAGGCATATCTCAAAGACTGTTTCAGTTTGGTTCTTATTACGCATTTTGGAATGCCAACAACAGGCTCTGGGCTTGGCTTGATCCTGAACGGGCCAGACGGTCAGCGCTTTCATTGGCTTCAATTCCGCAATGACCTGGTACCCAAATGATTTGAAAATTATTGCTTTGGCCCAGTTTATTAAGGAGTGGACTTACATTCGGATACCAGTTCAGAGTTATTCTTAGGGTTGGTAAGGGCTTTTAACGCTGCCTGTCTGTATATAAGATAATATTTTACTACCCTTGATTCACTTAAGAGAACCTGAGCGCATCCCAAAATTGCATATACTTCTGCTTGAAAAACAGTAGCAAAAGCTCCTAGGCTAAAGCCGATTTCATGCCTGGGGTCATCACAAAAAATGCCTGCTCCAGATCTGTCTATAATCCTTGAACCATCAGTGAACCACAATTCACAATCTCTTTTGGGATCCAAATTTATATTCTCCCACTCGGTCCTAGATGGGATAGAGTAAGACCAATTTCGCTCAAAGTTCCATTGGGGAACGGTTAGATCTTGCGGCATTTCAGATGATGTTTCAGCAGATTAATAACACTGGACCAAAAGGAAACATGACCAGTAGCGATGCTAAGCAACTGCCACATTCCTATGGTGTGAAGTCGGTAGGCTGCAAACATGGCCTCATGTTTTAGGTACAAATGTAAGGGAGGGATGTTAAGTATCACCTCTAAAGCTAACGTAGGCGCTCCCTTCATTGCACCTAGTATACTTCTGCAAGCTACTCCTTGAATTTGTTGCAGTTTCTTTTTGCTGGACTCGAGAGAAAGCTTGGGCCACCAAACAACACAAGCATATGAGATTATCAAATGTTTCCTCAATTTTTCCTACTAGATGGTGTAGAGCAGCTTCGCAAGATTTCCCTGCTTGATAAGCATACTGCTGTTTGCTTAGACCTACCATGAGGTTATTACGTACATACCTATTAACCATTCGTTTAAGTGTTTTCAGAAGAAATGATGTTAAAGTAATTGGCCTGAATGATTTTGGGAGTGTGAAGTCAGGCCTACCTTAATTAGGAATGAAAACTACTTTAACCTCTTTCCAAGCTGGTGGAACATACTGATGAGACAACAAAGTTTTATAAATAAGAAAAATATAAAGAAGAATAATAATAAGAAATATATTTGTTTCACAAGACAATGAAATAAATGCAAATGAAATGGTGTTCAAAAACATTCATACATAAAATAAATACGGGCCTTCGGCCCGTAGCCGCTACGCGGCCTCGGCCCACCGGGCCGCTTCGCGGCCCAGGGGCCTCCCTGTGGCCGCTTTGCGGCCACATTGTTGTTGTTTTATTACGTGTTGTTTCATTATTGTTCTTGTTACATGGCATTTTGCCATGTATCTAGCGAATTTTCACAGCCACTCCACACAGGCCCGCTTCTTTTTTATAAATAAGAAAAATATAAAGAAGAATAATAATAAGAAATATATTTGTTTCACAAGACAATGAAATAAATGCAAATGAAATGGTGTTCAAAAACATTCATACATAAAATAAATACGGGCCTTCGGCCCGTAGCCGCTACGCGGCCTCGGCGCTTCGCGCCTCGTCCGCTCCGCGGCGTCGGCCCACCGGGCCGCTTCGCGGCCCGGGGGCCTCCCTGTGGCCGCTTTGCGGCCACATTGTTGTTGTTTTTTATTACGTGTTGTTTCATTATTGTTCTTGTTACATGGCATTTTGCCATGTATCTAGCGAATTTTCACAGCCACTCCACACAGGCCCGCTTCGCGGGCCTGAGTGGCTTTCTCACAAACTTGATTTTACTAATTAAGATTTTATTAATACTCTATTATTAATACTCTATTATTAATAGTATGCTATAATATAAAATTAAGAAACATTATAAACAAAAAATATATATTCATGATTTTGTTTTTAAATAAAAATACCGTTTCCGTCACTAAAGATTGTCTGATTGAGCTGAAACCGGTCGCAATGGTTTTAGAATGACTTCGACCATATAAAGACAACTTCAACACTTACTTACATTTATGTTTGTTTATAAAATTTAAAGAAAAATGTCAAATTTTTTTTTGTAAACAAATTGTTTATTTGAGTAAAATCTTAAGGTTGAAAAAAATATATTCATGATTATTTAAAATAAAATACCGTTTGCGTCACTTAGGATTGTCCGATTGAGCTGAAACTGGTCGCATTCGTTTTAGAATAACTTCGACCATATAAAGACTACTTCGATGTTCTTCCTCTTTACGGGTCTGCTTAGCTCGGCGTGGTTCAGTGAAAGCCATTTTTGCCCTGTCTCTCTGGGACAGTAGGCTTACCATGATGGAGCAAGAGGTAGAGGTCTCTCTTTTATACTATCCCACCCTCTAACACTACTGAACCCAACAGATATCGTACGGGTCTTTGACCTAGACGATACATATATACAAGATTATATTATATATGTATACCAATTGCGCCATTTGTGATGGTTCGATTGAGCTGAAATTGGTCTTAATCGATTCAGCTAGCCGTCTACCTAAATACTAGATACCTTGTTTTAAAGCCATTTTAAGTTTCAAAAATTTTTTTTTTCATGACGTCATAACTTTGGTTGATGACGTCATAATGTTTTTATAAACAATAGGCCTCGTAACCACCTCAACATCTCGCGATTTGCAAAGTTTCGTTTCAATTGAGAAGCCTTCGAGAGTTATCGTTCGCCATACGAAAGGGTAGAAACTCTTACATACATATATATATATATACATATATATATATATATATACATAATATATTATATATATATATAATATATATATATATATATATATATATATAATTATATATATATATATATATATATATATATATATAAACTTTTTCGGACATATATTTTTGTTATCAGGAAGCCAATAGGAACCGATTCCACTCACTCCCACCCTCAACTTCCGTCATCCGAACAACCTCATAAGCGTCATTTTCATTATGAAAATTCGCTAAAACATGCATAGCTTAAACATATAGTTAATATAATATTAATACTAAGCATTTCTTTAAGTGAATAATATTGTATATTCAATATTAATGTTTAAAATTATCCATGATGTATATTTTAGTTATTATCTTTACTAATATTTTTCTACACTTATTTTGTTTTTTATTTAATTTATTATTCAACCTTTTTACTTTTAGATTATTTAAATTTTATTTATTTGTGTTACTAATTTTATTTTTTTAACGCTTAAAACCGTAGGGACATTTGAGCGTTTTCCCCTCTCTCAAATCTCACTCAACTAATTCATCCCAGAGTTTGTGCACATCCAATCATCTAGGAAGCACACTCTCCATACATGGCGGCACATACGTTTTGTTAACAGTTTGTATAGTTCATCTAACCATACCAGACTCTATCCAAATTCACCGCTCTGGCTAGTGTCCGCGACTAGTTTACAGTGTGCCAAGTTCATCTAGACCAGTAACCGTGCTATTTTTTTACGCTTTAGCCCATAGGGTCATGTTTGCATTTTCTCCGCACTCAAATAATCCACCCCAGAGTTTGTACACATCCAATTATCTAGGAAGCACACCCTCCGTACATGGTGGCACATACGACTAGTTCACAGTGTGTCAAGTTCATCTAGCCCAACCAGACTCTATCCAAACTTACTGCTCTGGCTAGTGTCTGCGACTAGTTCACAGTGTTCCTAGTTCATCTAGACCAGCTTGACTCTGGCTAGGTTCACCGCTCGGAGCTAGAGTGCCTGTATAATCACATTGTATGATTATACAGGCACTCTACTCGAAGCTAGCGCCGACTACTAGTTCACTGTGTGCTTGGTTCATCTAGTTCTACTAGCTCCTCTGATCACATTAGTCTCACTTGGGCCCGTCCTTCAACCAGTCTCCCAATCTCATCAGCTCCTCATCACCAGACTCTAGCTAGGCTCACCGCTCTGGCCAGTCCAGTGCCAGGAGAAGCAAATGTGGAAAGAAGTTATAAGCTAGGAAAGTGTTTATAGGATTGAGTATTACATCAAGTTGAATAATGTGGAAAGGTTTAATTAAACGATATCGAGTTTATATTCATGTGTAACAAATATGGCGTATAGTTTTGCTTAAATGCTTACCAAAGTACCTAGTAATTAGCACAGCTGTCACAATCAAGACCCCCGGTTATTACGGATCTTAAACTAAGCTAAAAAATCGGGTACGGGGTACCTCGGAACTTTTCCTCATCACATCAGATTCGCTACGCTTATCCTCCCAGCTTCGGACTCGCTTTGCTTGCCTCAAAATATACAAGTCGGTAAATTTATATTACAATACATCTACGGACTAGTATGGTCCGTACTATATGCACAATACTATGACAAGTATTGTTGTATTTGATGCTAGTTAAGCATCTAGTATTGATACCGTATATTTAGGTTATACAATTTACACAGCTGTAAAAAAAAAAGGTTTTGGGATTTTTAAAATCTGCTGTTTTAGCTAATTTTTTATAAGACAAAAATCTTTATAGGGACCTCTATTTTAAATATTCAAGCTTTTGAGGAGGAATAGGTCCTAATTAATAATTATTTAATAAATTATTTAATTAATTTTTTTATTAATTAGGACCTATTCCTCCTCAAAAGCTTGAATATCTAATTTTTTATGGCATTTTTTACTTAAACCTGACAAATCAAAGAGAGAACTACGCATGTAATAAAATAAGTTAATAAAATAACTTTCATTCTAATAAAATACTAATTATTTTGAACTTATGCTTAACAAAAATAAAGAAGGGTGAAAAACATACGTGTAACGAGCTTATCACAATCACAACACTGTCCTAGAATATAGAAGCAGCTATCTAATTCAGAACTCAGAATTAAATATGTTAATGAATCAAATAAATAGGGTAAATATTGTATGAGGATTAACACTTCAATATAAAATTATTAGTTAAATAATAGAATAACTATTGTACACATTCTTTAAAAATGTACACCCTATTTATTTTATTGATTGACATATATCATTCTAAGGTCTCAGTCAGATGACTTCTTTCAATATTCTGGTGAAAAACCTAGTTATTTCAAAATGAGATAAGGCACATCGACAATCATATTTTTGACAAATAAGTATTTTCAAATTTTTTGTCATTTTTAAGAACTGAAAAAGCTCAGGATCCCTGGGCGAAAGCTCTTCAACGATTTATTTTCAATAAATTTAGATAAAAGGACAAATGTCTTCATTAATTTAATTGATATTTCAATAAGTATTTTCAGTTTATTAGTCATATTAAAAAATAAACTTAATTGTATAAAAATTATCTCTGATTAAACTCATTTTTTTCAAGTTTTAGATTTTTTGCAATATCTAGAATCTTAATTTTGCGCTCCGGGCGGCCGCCCGGTCCGCCCCCCTTAAATCCGGCGCTGGGTGAAGCAATTAAACTTATTTCAGATTTATTCTTTATCAAATTTATAAGACGAAGAAGTGAGTGGTTAGACTTCAGTATATTTTTAACAGCACATGTACGGTGTTAAAAATATATTATGAATGAAATATATCGCCCTGCTAGAAAGCTATTGCCAAGGCGTAAAGTGAAAAACAAATCATATCCACAAATATAAAGGGTAATATGTATCACTTAAAGGCCGTAAATTCAGTTAAATAACTTTGCCCCTGAAAATAAAAAACTATAAATACGTACTTACCGCTACTAACGCTTTCTCAAAGAATGCCTGGAATACCTCTTCGTGATAAATCTGGATCCTCTGTAGATGAGACTTCAAAAAAATATTTAAAGAACAAAAGTTTAAAATCCTCAGCAGTGATCAAGGTACAGAGTTCTTTAATTGGGTGGTCCAAAATCTGTTTAAAAAGTATGGAATAAATTTGGAATAAAAGTATTGTTTATTTTATTTCAATTAATTACTCATATATGATTTTTCCAATTTTGGTTTTTAAAAATATTTTTCAAATTGCTTGTTAGTATGTGTGTATAGTTTTTTAACTTTTTTTATATCTGAGCTATGCATTTTGATTTCTGGAAACTTAAATGTAAGTAAAATTAATACTATCCCCTAACTTGATGCAGTAATTAAAAAAAAAATGTTTTTTTCTTGCTTTTTCGCTTTATATTTTTCCATTTCTAGTTATTTTTAATTCTTTTTAGACATGGCAGAATGGGCATGACATTGTAGAGTAGAACCATCATTTTTTTAAAATTATATGACGTAGTTAGATTTCTCCTAACTCATCTTAACTGTAAGTTAATTTTAAGACTTTTTAAACTTTTATTTATCCAGCATGACTAAACTAAGATTTATTGTAATTACTTGACTATTGGTAAGATTGGTATTTTTCTTTTTCTTGTTGTAGATGTAATACATGAATATGCTTGGAGATTACAAGCGAAATATTGTATGGAAATAAAATAATTTAACAGCCCGATAAAAGTCTCTTCAGTGTCCTAACATATAAACTATTGAAGTATCATGGAGACCAATAATCAAATTAATAATGGAATAAACCATTACCTTACGCATTCATGCCTCAAGGCAACCATCGTAGAACAATTTAATAGAACTCTTAAAACTATAATGTGGAAGCAGTTGGCTATACAAGGTAGTTACAAGTGGTTAAATATCCTTCCAAAATGAATAAGTCAATATAATGATACTATTCATTCAACTATTAAGATAAAGCGTAGAAACGTTGCCACTGATACAGTTCTCAATCATAATGAAAAAATCAAATTGGTATTAAAGAATCCAAAATTCGCTGTAGGTAACTATGTGAGAATTTCCAAGTATAAAAATGTATTTTCTAAAGGATATAAAGCTAATTTCAGTACAGAAATATTTTGAGTGTATCAAGTCTAAAATCCTGTCCCAATAACTTATCTGATCATGGACGCCAAAGATCAAACCATTGTAGGCTCAGTATATATTAAGAAAAAATCATTAGTAATTGAAGTGGTTACTTATTAGAAACAATCCAAAAGAAAAACAAAAAATCCTTATATGTATTTGGTAGAAATACTATTAAGGAAAAAATTCTGGCGCGGTGGTCCGCATGTCAAGCGAATTTCCTTTGGATGCGAGCACTCAAACCCAGAGTACCTGGGTTCAAATCCTAGTAGGGACAATAATTTTGTATCGTTTTTTTTATCTAATATAAGTTTACAACTAGAAAATAATTCTGGCGCGGTGGTCCGCATGTCGGGCGAATTTCCTTTGGATGCGTGTTTCCGTGCTTTTTACATTATGTAAGTTTACAACTACTAAATAAATAATTCCGGCGCGGTGGTCCGCTGTTGGGCGAATTTCATTTAGAATGCGTGTTTCCGTGCTAAACAACCCATTTCTTGCTTACGCAAGAACCATGCCCATTGCGTGGTTCCGGTTCATGCTTTAGAACCTAAGCAGTTACTCAATTGTCAAGCACTGCTCGTAACTCATTTTGTCTGTATTTTCCAAAGGAAATGCGCATAATCATCCAGTTGTACAAAACTGTGCCTCTGAAATTAGAAGTACGCACTATTATTTGCACTAGTTTAAAGCTTAGTTACTTATCTTTAAGCTTAGTCAGTTATCTTTAAAGGTTTAGCGCATTTCCTTTGGAAAATACAGACAAAATGAGTTACGATTTATACATACATATATATATTATATATATATATATATATTATATATATATATATATATATATATATATATATATATATATATATATATATATATATATATATTATATATATTATATATATATATATATATATATATATATATATATAATATATATATATATATATATATATATATATATATATATATATATATATAGTCTCGCGAAAAATTATTTTTTCGTCATTAGGGACCTCTGAAACGGATTTGTGTTGTGGTCCGAGGTTCGAATTCCGCCATAACGCCTATCCCATTAGGCGAATTTCCAAAGGAAATTCGCTAAAAGGTAATAAGGTGCTTGTGAAATGGTTAGGACTAGCTGAAAATAGTTGGGAAGATGTAAGATACATGAAACAATAAAATATAAAACAGAATACTATAATTAAAAATATACAAAATTATTTTACAAATTATTATTACAAAACTTATTATTAAATATTCAACAATAGTATATTATGCTACTAGGCAGCAAAATGGAATTTTGCAGACGAGTTTTATCAATTAGCCCCCGAGCCGAAGGCGAAGGCAGGCAATTGAAATTAACTGCCGAGACGCAAACTGAGGCTGGTAATTAACTCATTTGACTGACGAGGCGAAGCCAAGTCAGGCAAACGGCGATTTGCCTGCAGAGGCGGAGCCGATGCAGATAAATGCTAGAACGAGTCAGCAATGTTTCCTTTGCTGCATAGTAGCATATATTATTTTATCTACTTACGGCAGAAAAAATATACAAAAGTTAATTATGGTTAAATAGTTTGAATATTTAACTCATAATAAAAATTGTGATTTAAATATGTAAGAGATAACGTTCTCACTAATGGTTTTAATTTTTTTTACTGACACCAATCTTTGAATATATTATAAGTTTTTAAATACTTACTGCGAGATTTTGCTGGCAGTAAAGACTGTTTTGAAGTTGATGCAATACTTACAATATCAGGTGACGAGTGATCTATTAATTCATTAATATCAACAATGTTTCTATGTTCATTCTCCTTATTATTTATCTGATTCATTATGATTATTAGCAACTTTTCCTTTGTTTATAAAAGTTATCGTTTATATACGTTTCATATTACCTACTGCCTTTATTTAAACAAAGTAAATGAACAAAAAAATAAAAAAAACCGATGACACAAATTTTACAACTCATGGTAAAAAATTAAATTTGTAAACAAATTTAATACTTGTATTAATAATAATTACTATACCGTAATATATTTTGATATTATTAAACAATATAAAAAACAAGCTAAAAATAACCATTACTGACAAAGTGAAAAACACTAAAATTTACTTAATAACCTGCAACATAATAACCTCAAATAGTACCATTTGTCCTCCTTGGGAGTTTTGTCTTTTTTACCATTATATTTAAATGTACCATAACTCCCTAGGAGGTTTTGTATTACCAAGCCATTTTCCCGTACTATTTTATATTTTGTTGACAGTGTAGGCAAAATGACATTTTGCAGCTTAAAAACAGTTCGGTAATGAGCAATTTTGCAGCCGTAAGTAGATAAAAAATTTTAACTCCAAATATTCAACACAGAACTTCATGACTCAGAGTATGACATTCGTATCGCTTCCGTCGACAGGAAGCAAGCCGACAGAAAAGCCCAGAAGACTCATGAACAGCCGACCACAGAAGATATTTCTTATTACATAGATAAAAAATTCGAAGAATCATATAGGAATCTAAAAAATGAATTTTTGCCAACACAAATATCAGCTGTTGTCAAAATGCCTTCTTATTAAAATATAGACTTTTTTGAAGTTTTCGAAGTAAATAACATGGAAGATTTTTAGGAGGGTCAAAAGCCAATGAAGCCTCAACACCTTACAGGACTCTCAGTCAGACAGAAACATATGGCTTCAAATTTTAGAAGAGTGTTAACAATTGGTAAAAAAGGAATAAACACAATTCCTCATCATGAAAACCTACTTGGAAAAATTCCAATATTTGATTGCCAACAGGAAGCAAGCCGGTATACCAAATAGTAATTTGTATACGATTGCTGTTGATGAGGGCTTTTGATGGATGGGCCATTTTGACAATGGCAACCATGGTCGGAGACCGGGGGGCCGCCACGAAGCGCTGTCCCCCTCCACTGGTTGCCGACTAACGAGATCAATAGGTTATCCATGATGATATCAGATTTGCTTATATAAGCGAGTTGAGATTATATGTAGCTGTAGTAGCGTTTTATAGATTCTTTCCCGTTATAGTCGTTATTTTAGTTTGTTATTAAGTCAAATATCGAAGAAGAGGTTTTACCCGTCTAAGAAGACGAAATTATTGTTGAAGAAGAATAAGGTCAAGTCAAGTTACACCTAGACGTCCACTTAGGAAAATCCAGAATATTCAGCCTAAGCCTAAAAGATTCAGGAAGCAGACAATTATGCGATCGGCTCTTTATTAAAATTGTTTATACGACAATTATTGTGGAATAATATTGATGAATTCAAGGACAAACTGAAAATAGTTGATAACCCATGCATCTTTTTTTTGGTTCCGCTATTGCTCTAATTATTATACAGGTCATAGAATATTTGGAGACATCCAAATGAAGAAACATCTTACTGGCAAGAAGCTGTGTCGAGATGGATTGTCGAAGTTAGACAGCAGCCTGGAAGATATCGAGTGCACCATACGGTTTACCCAAGAGGCGACTTTCAACGAGATAACACACTTCTTCAAACAATCACTCGACAATTTCTTTCAATCACAACCGGACTTCTTCTCTGGCACTTCACATCTGAACTCCATGCCGACCACCTCCTCTGCATCCACATTTGCCCGTTTAGCAACGGATAGTGTATGGAATCAGAAACTTCCCTAGGCCTTCCACTAGGAAACCCGCGCATTGGAACCAACACCTCTCAGATGTCACAAACGAATACTTTGCCAATCTGGCAAAGTATACGTACTCTAGGGGGCGACAATGTACATGTTTCGGAGTCGAAGGCTCCACAGTCTTCGTTCATCATTCAGCTCAAGATTATCCCAAACCAATTTTACGTGAAGAACGAAAAGAAACGCTGGTGGTTGGGGAGCAAGAAGATCATGAGCTTTGCGGTATCGGAACATGAAGACAATAAGTTACTTGAACCAAGTAATAGAGGATGGAGAAGCAAATGTGAAGGCGGGGAAAGAGCAACAACAGTATCAAAGGGGGAATTTTTCAAATTTTTACGTCAAATTTGTTTATTCGTGTTGAACTAATAATTGATTGCCATCTTCGCAATCAATTAAATCAGTCTGATCGGATAAGTATCGGATAGTCCTCACTGTTAGAATATTTAAATACATACAATAAGGCTCAATTCTTAGGCACGAGGTCACCGGTAAGTTGCTGTAGTCGTTGTAGAAGCGTTATTTAATTGTTTCTCCATCCGAAATTACAAATTAAACTCGCGTAAAATGTCTGACGAACAGTTACCCGTATATGGCGATGAAGTTGTAATCGAGAACGAAGGTGAGTTGAATCAAACAACACCAAGAAGACCTTTAGCTAATATCGAGAATATTGCTCCTAAACTTAAACGGTTTAGGAAACAAACTATCATGCGATCAATATCTTCAATTCTCAAGTTATTCATTCGGCAACTACAATGGAATAATATAACGGAATTATCAGATATTTTAAAAATTGTATATAACCCATGTGCTATGAACCTGGATTCTAACAATGCCTCATTGTTGCTCCAGGTTATGGAGTTTTTGGAGACGAGATTGAAGAGTGTTCTTTCTGGGAAGATGCTTACGAGAGATTTATTGGTGCAAGTAGACGAGTACCTGGACGATATAGATGCATCCATACGGTTCATCCAAGACAGCACTTTTGTCTAGATGAATTACTTTTTAAAACAATCCTTGCAGACTTTCTCACTATCGCAACTGGGCTGCTCTTCTGGCATCACGAGGCCGAATCTCACAACGATCACATCCATACCGTCCACATCTGCAGCTACTCCAATGGATAGTGTCGATACCGCGGAATGCAGTCTTTCACTAGGCCTTCAACTAGGAAGCCATATGACAACAACCAGCAACTTAACGAGCTCACAAATGAACACCTCAGAAATTTGGCAGTCTATTCGAACTCTGGACGGAGACAATGTCTATGTCTCCGAATCCAAGGCCCCACCATCTACCTTTATAGTCCAAATAAAGGTAATTCCGTACCAGTATGCAGAGAAGAACGACAAAAAAAGATGGTGGTTGGGTTCGAAGAAGACAATGAGCTTTGCTCTTTCGGAGAGTCGCGACATGACAATAGTGTATTTGAACAAAGTATCCAGGCTGGAGAGGAAATAGTGAGGAAAGGGCCCGAGTACCAACAGTATCAAAGGGCAAACTTTTCAAACTTTTGCGCTTGAATTTTGTTCGCCCCAGTTGAACTGATATTTTCATCAAACTTATATTTATCATCACCATTTTCTTACTTAAGTCAAGGTAATCCGTAAGTTGATTACGTTTTACCAAAATATAAGACATATATTTTTTCCAGAAGGTTAAAAGAAATAATTAAAATACATGAAGATATCTTTATAAACCATTTTTACAGTTGTACAGATGAAGATATTGATAAAGTTTATTATAGTAGAAGCGAATCATATGAAATACTTTCTGAACTCTTAAAATTACAAATTTCAGAAAATAATGTATCTTTCCCTGCATTTTTATATTTTTTGCACAGCTTAATAAAAAAGTTTTTTGGAAAAAAGAACTGTCATTATATTTTAGGGTCTGGTAATACAGGGAAAGCATGGTTTTCAAATATATTACAAGAGTTTATGTTGAATGCTGGTTTCGTCAGCAATTGGAATAGATTCTCTAAGTCTCCCTTAAATGATTGTATTAATCGCGATTTATTAATTTTTGACGAACCCAACATAGAGCCATTTGAAACTTGGAAGAACAATCTTCCAGGCAATAATCAGAGTGTAAACGTTAAATACAAATCAAACTGATAAGTTTGATCAAACAAATCATACTAATAAGAACTCCTGTAATAGTATTAGCGAACAATTATGTTTTCCCAACTAATGAAGACTTCAATTCTCGAATATATTTGATTCATTTTAAAAGAATGAATATTTTAAATTCTGTAAATAACAAATTAAATCCTTCATGTATTATAGACCTTTTTGAAGAATATCTTACTGATAGAGATCATAGTGATAATGATATAAGTTCTGATGATTAATTAAGAAAAAAAAATAAAAAAGTTTTATAAATAAATAATTTATTATTACATTATTGTGTTTTATTTTGTAATTTTTAGTTCGCAAAGTATGAATTTGGAACATGTCTTTTCTGGAATATAATATCATCATTTTTATAAGCATTTTCAATTAAGTAAGCTGTTTAATTTTAATAACAATTTCAGTATCTACTTGGAAAATACCACAAGCATTTACAAAAGTTGCTTCTAAATCACCAGGTTTATTACTTGGAATTAGCAAGATTCCAAAATGTAAAGATGGTTGAATTTTATTACTCATAGGTATTTTATTAGAACCACGAAGAGGAGTTTGTTTATCCATATTTATATAGATCGTCTGCAGTAGTATTTGAGACAATATTTGAAGTATTGACAGTTATAGTAGTTGCTTTATAATTAATATCATCGAAAGATTTAGTTGGATCATTTAAAGAAATTGTTCCAACAACAGTATCATATAAGTATCATAAAATTTATAGGTATCTCCATTATTAAATAATTGAATGTGTTTGGGTTTAATTACATTTAACTAAGGTTTATAATGATAATGGACAATTGGTTTATCAACAGCAGACATCATATTAAATATATTTATATGTTTTGTTAACATGGGCCAACCATAATCTGGAGGTTTTTACGCTACTTTTGGATCAATTACTCCTTGTCTTTCAATACCCAAATAAACAGATAGTGAACGAGTAATGCCAAATATAGTTGGAATATCATTACTAAAATTATCATCATTCACATTAAAACCACACACTTTTTTATAAAAACTATTTGGTTCATCAAAGGGAGTTATTTTATTTATTACCATAGTATTAGTAGTATCACTTTCTAAAATGTTATCTTTACAAAAATATTGATTACGTAAACCTACTGCAGTTTGTCCAAATACAACTCGTGTATTATTAGCTGCTGATGTCAAAGATGTACCAGTGTCAAAAGATACACGAACACCTTTTGGTGTTACTAAACAATTAACTTCAGCAACAGAAGATGATGACGGAATTATCAAATATTTTGCGTAGTTCATATATTCGACTGGTAATAACCCTAAAGATGTAATAACAGTTTTACAAGCTTAATGTGTTGTACCACTATCTAAAACACAATACTTATTACCCCATGATTGAAATAAATGCGTAGCGTATGACTAAAACGTATAAACGTAATGACTTTTAGTTATTGGAGCTCGCATAATATTCATACTTTGAGAATTAGGTACATTAGTCGATCCACCAGTAGATGTATTATTGTTTGAAGTTGAAGAAACGTGCATATTTTGCTGTTCCATATTCAATCCACTTGTTCCTGGTATAGCTCCATCAACTTGATCAAATTACATGTTGCTTTGCAAAGGTGAATCTCCAAAACCAGTATGTGATGCTTCTGCGTCAAAATTTTTAATTTATTTCTGCAGCTAACTTCGATAATTTAGCACGTTCAAAATTCCTTTTGGCATATGCAATTTGTCCTTCATTCAAAGGTTTCCGGTTTTTGTTTCTGAAAGATATGGATAAATAAGTGTATTGAAAGTAATTTCAAATAAATACTTAATTCCTAAACCACCTGCTCCTACTAGTCATGCCAATTCCATGTATCTTTAAAGTCATGATATATCTTTATCAGTGGTACATGAACCAACCCGCCTAAACAGGAACGGCAGAACAGCCTTGGATCATGTAATTTTGTCTAAGGATCTATATTCATATCATAGCCTAAAAGTTGATCACAATTAATTAGAACTTTTTCCAATAATAGCATTCCTTATTTCAACCACATATTGAAAACATCAGACTGGTCTCGAGTATACCAAGCAAATTCTAGTGCTTTCCTGCAAGCAAAGCAAATTGACCAAAAAGCTAAAAGCAAATTTAAATAATTTTCTGAGATTTTTCATTGGTGCTTCGATGTTTCTTTTCCTTTTAAAAAGTCAACGTGCGAGCTCCTCGTAAAAAGTCTTGGGTGTGCAGCGAGATAGTTTCCTCTGGTCAAAATTTAAAGATAGCATTTCTTAACAAAAATAAGAATAAACAAGAATATAAATCTTTAAAGCAGATCCACAGCAAATTGGTTCTAAATGCTAAAAAGAAATTCCTCAACAATGAAGTAAAAGAAGCTTGGAAAATAGCTAAAATGGATGCGTTGACGAAAATCTGGCCTCAAATAATAAAAATATTGAATAAAAAAATAATGACGGTTCAGTTTTATCAGATCCTCTCGAAGTACTCCACTTAATTACTTTATTAAAAAACAAAGCCAAAGGTCATCATCAGTGCCGGTGAGATGAAGTCTGTATTCAGTCTCAACTATGAAAAGATCTAATAAATAATCTTCTTTTTCCTTTCCTTCATCTCACCGGCACTGATGATGACCTTTTTGGGGTTGAAAGCCGGCTTTGTTTTTTAATAAAGTAATTAAGTGGAGAGACTCTTTTATTTATCATTATTATGAGATCTATTTCTTCCTTTTTAAAATTATTTTTGCGACAAATTATTTGGAACAATATAACTGATTTAAATTATATATTAAAGATAGTATATAATCCATGTGTTAACGTATATATATAGACCTTGATTCTGTTAACGGAAATCTCATTATATAAGTGATGGAGTCTTCGGAGACGTTGCTGAAAAGAATAGTTTCTGGGAAGAAATTAACACGCCATTAATTGCAGGAGTTAGACTATTTCTTAGAAAATATAGACTCGTGCATAAGGTTTACAGCGGAACACACTGTGCAGCTTTTTCAAGAAGTCATTACAAACTTTCTATCAATTACAACAGGCATCTTGTTATGGCATTTCGAGTCAGAGTCTCAACACGACCATTTGTATGCCGTACGACATCTGCCTCTTTCTCAAACGGACAGTCTAGATGCCGTGCCTATGGAAATTTCCCAGACTCTTCAATTAGGAAGCCACATAGCTGGAACCAACAATGCGGGTACATCTCAAACCAATACCTGCGTAATCTGGCAAAATATTCGGATATTGGAGGGCGACAATGTCTATGCGTCAGAATCGCTATGGCAGACCCTGGTCTGTCGGCTATCGGCGACCGGTTGCCGGGTATCGGGTCAAAGAGGTTATCCTGTAGTGATATCCTCGCGGGTATATAAGGAAATTTAAATTGAGTGTAGATGTAGTAGCTGTAGTAGCGTATTATAGTTTATTTCTTCGTTAGTTTTCAAACTAACGAGTCCTCTAATAATAATAATATGTTAGATTCGCATATCACTTTTAAAGAAGTTTGTTTTAGTATTAATAAACTAAAGCAGTCTAAAGCTCCTGGCACTGACTTAACACCAAACGAATTTTATAAGTTCTTACCTTCCAATTGGCTCATCTACTTACAAGATCTTTTTAACAAAATTTTACAGACTGAAACTGTCCCTGATTCTTGGGCAGAAATCTCCACGTGCATGATACCTAAAAAAGGATGTTTAAGTGATCCAAACAATTATCGTGGTATTGCTTTAGTTAATTCTGTGGCCAAAATTTTCACACGGATAATTTATGAAAGAATATTTTCCTGGCTAGACCATAATGAAATTTTGCTTGAAAACCAAGCTGGGTTCAGACCTGGTAGAGGTTGTTTGGACCACTTATCCACCCTTAATGCAATATTAAATATTCATTTAAGACTTTCTAAAAGAAAAGTTTTCTGTGGTTTTATTGATTTTAATCGGGCCTTTGACTCCCTCTCTCACCCCCATATGTGGGATAAGCTATATAAATTGAATATGAGTCCTAAGCTCATACGTACAATTAAAAATCTTTATGACAAGGCACATATGAGGGTGAGAGTGGGAGCTAGGCTCTCTAAAAAGATTGATATAAATGAAGGAACTTTACAGGGTGAAATTTTGAGCCCTATAATTTTTGCCCTTTTTATTTCCGACCTTGAAGATTTCTTAAGAGCAAATGGTTGTGTGGGTTTAGATATCAATGGTCTCAAAGATGTAATTATTCTGTTCTTTGCAGATGACCTTATAGAGCTTGCCCAGTCTCAGATAGCATTAAACAAAATTTTTAAATTACTTCATGAGTACTGCTCAAAATTTAAGCTTGTAGTGAATGAGAAAAAAAAAACAAAATTTGTCATATTTCATAAAGGCAACATTAGTAAAAACAAATACAAGTTTTATTACAATAATCAAACAATTGAAATCACTGACAGCTACACTTATCTAGGCATACCATTTTCTAGTTCTGGTTTATTTTTTAAAGCTGCCCAAAGTGCTATTACTAAGGGTAATATTGCAACTAGTAGGGTCCAGTTCAGTTCAGGGGCTGGTCCAGTTCAGCTGGCATTAAAGATTGGCAATCTCGTCAATGTCTCTATGACTCCATAGTAGTCAGTACTGCTCTTTATTGCTGCCCTGTTTGGGCTCTTCGCTACTGCGATGAAATTGAGGCTGTGCAAGTGCGCTATTTTAAAAAGTTATTGTTTTTACCTAAATCTACGGCTGGTTTCTTTATTAGATCTGAGGTTGGAGCCTATCCACTGTCTTTAACTGTTTAAACTAACTCTAAATGGGCTTCAGAAAATTTTAGAAATGGATGAGGACAGGCTTCCTAAAATATCATTCTTGAGGTTATTTGCTCTCTGTTCTGACAGTAATACTCCCACTAAATACAATTGGGCTTCTCAACTTAAGCATTTTTTCAGAGTAAGTGGTCATCTTGATACTTGGAATGTATTGATAAGTGAGCCTAGTCGTCTTATCATTAATAAAAAAGAAATCCTGCTTAGTTATGAATGCTATTTGAGGCAAATTGACTGTCAAAAACTTGCATCATCTCATTTTGCTAACATCCTTTTACACCCCCTGCCTCTAAGACAGAGATCCCATTACCTAGAATTTAATCTTCCTATTGGAATAGCTAGAGTTATCACTCAGCTTAGAGCTTCCAATAAGTACATTTCTAAAATTTACTATAAAAATGATTAATTTTAACTCAACCCTCAAGAAATTTGCCAGCTTTGCAATCTTAATTCTAATGAGGATTTTAGCCATTCCTTATTAGTTTGCCCAGCTTATAACATATTAAGAGTCAAACTCCTTTCTGAAAACTTTAACCAAAATCTCAACCCTCCATCACCAATTGCAGCCAAATTACTATTTAATTTCACTATATCTGCCTTACGTATTAGAGCATTTCAACGAAATGATATCTAATTTCACATTTTTTCACTGTTGCTTATACTAATTACTATACTAATTAAATTAAAATAAACTATTAAAATAAAAATATTAATTAAAATAATTAAGTTAATATGGATTCAATTTAAAATTAAACTAACAATAATTAAAATCAAATAAATGTATTTCTAATGTTAAACAAACTAACAGTTATAAGAAATGAAAAATTAGCATGCAAGCAAAACTAACATCATACTTTATGATAAAAATAACAATGTAATAATATAATAATTATCTTTATCATTATGATAATCTTTTCTTTATGATAATTTCTATAATATAATAAAGTTAAAAAAAAATATAAAATGAATAATGTAATTATAAAATTAATGTATAAAAAAAATAATTGTATAAATATAATAAAAATAATTTTATGTGTGTGGGTATGTATGTATGTGAATGTATGTATCCAGCAAAATAAATATATGAAACTAACCTTATAATTGTCTCATCATTTTTCTTTTATGCGTGATGAGGATTGTTTTAGTTAATTTTATTGTTAATAAATAGTTGTTGTTTGTTAATTTTATCTTACTGTTTTTTCAGTTTTATATTGATTCTTTATATCTGTATTATTTATGTTTAGTGTAAATCATTAATTTAATTTTGTGTAATGCACTTTACTTTGAATGTTGCAAAAGTGTAATATTAATTTTATTAGAGTCATCTGCTTTTATATGGATTAGTAGTATCTTTAAACTCTGACTTAGTTGATTATTAACCTCCTAAGCAAAGTGATTTAAACAAGAAGTGTCTCACTGGTTATTAATCATGAAATTATCAACTTATTGCAAGCAGTTGAATTTTTTGTCAAGTGTTTTATGTAATTTATATTCAGAATCATTCCTTTTTAGTGTTTTGTATTTACACTTTTGCTACTGATATTTTTTATTTAGTTTTTTTTGTTATTGATTTACGAACTCTATTGTATGAGACTCGTTGTCTTAAAACAATAAATATATTATTATTATTATTATTATTATTATTATTATTATTATTATTATATTAAGTACCAGAACATTTGCCAGTGTAAGGAGATGAAGTGGTAGTGGAATCGGAAGGTGAGTTTACAACTCCTAGACGCCCAAAAAGTGATATAGAAAATATAGAACCACCAAAGCCTAAAAGATTTCGTAAACAAATAGTTAAATCTATTTCTTTAATATTAAAATTGTTTATTAGACAACTGCTTTGGAATAATATAGTTGAACATAACGATATATTAAAAATAGTATACAACCCTTGCACTGTCAATTTAGACTCTAATAATGCTCCTGTTTTGATACAGGTGATGGAATATTTGGAAGCCAAGATGAAGAGTGTGCTCTATGGCAAGAAGCTTTCCAGAGATTTGTTACCGGATGTCGACAGCTGTCTGGGCGATATAGACTCATCCATACGGTTTACCCGAAAAACAACGTATTCGGAAATAAATCAATTTTTAAAAACTTCGTTGCAAGCTTTCTTACCATCTCAACAGGCATCCTCTTCTGGCACTTCGCAGATGAAGAACACCACGATCACCTCCATGCCGTCCACGTCTGCGCCTACTCTAATGGACAGTGTCGATGCCGTGGAACGCGAGCCCTCCCACGGCCTACTGCTCGGAAGTCACATGATTGGAACCAAGAACTCAGAGGAATCACAAACGAACATATCAGGAATTTGGCAAAGTATTCGAACTCTGGAAGGAGACAATGTTTATGTCTCCGAATCGAAGTCTCCACCATCTTCCTTCACAGTCCAAATAAAAGTCATACCAGTATGCCCTGAAGAACGACAAAAAGAGATGGTGGCTGGGTTCGAAGAAGACAATGAGTTTTGCAATTTCAGAAAGTCGAGATATGACAACCATTTAATATCTGAACAAAGTGATTCAATCTGGAGAAGAAATAGTCAGGAGAGGTCCGGAATACCAACAGTATCAAAGGATTTATTGGTGCAAGTAGACAAGTGCCTGGACGATATAGATCCATCCATACGGTTCACCCAAGACAGCACCAAAGACGTTTGTCGAGATGAATTACTTTTTAAAACAAACCTTGCAGACTTTCTCACTATCGCAACCGGGCTGCTCTTCTGGCATCACGAGGCCGAATCTCACAACGATCACATCCATGCCGTCCACATCTGCAGCAACTCCAATGGACAGTGTCGATGCCGCAGAATGCGGTCCTTCCCTAGGCCTTCAACTAGGAAGCCATATGACAACAACCAGCAAATTAACGAGCTCACAAAGGATCACCTCAGAAATTTGGCAGTCTATTCGAACTCTGGACGGAGACAATGTCTATGTCTCCGAACCCAAGGCACCACCATCTACCTTTATAGTCCAAATAAAGGTAATTCCGTACCAGTATGTAGAGAAGAACGACAAAAAAAGATGGTGGTTGGGTTCGAAGAAGACAATGAGCTCAAGTTGATTTCACTTCAACAAAATATAAGACATATATTTTTTCCAGAAGGTAACGAACATATCAGGAATTTGGCAAAGTATTCGCACTCTGGAGGGAGACAATGTGTATGTCTCAGAATCCAAGGCACCACCGTCTTCCATCATTGTGCAAATCAAAGTAATTCCTTACCAATACGCGTTGAAAAACGACAAGAAACGTTGGTGGCTGGGGTCCAAGAAGACGATGTCTTTTGCCCTCTCCGAGAGTTGAGACATGACGACGGTGTACCTCAACAGTATCAAAGAACCAATTTTTCAAATTTTTACGCTTGAATCTCCTTGCTCCTGTTGAGCTAGTATTCTGTTCAAACTTATATTTATCGTCGCAGTTTTCTTTTTACCAACAAGGTAATCCTCTTATTGATTCTGTTTTAAACAAGTACAAAACATTTCTTTTTTCCAGAAAATTGAAAAATATTATTAAAATCCATGAAAATATTGAAATTAACCATTTTTACTCATGCATTGATGGTGATGTCGATAAGATTTATTACAGTCGTATTGAATCTTATGAAATTCTTTCTCAATTTTTGCGATTTCAAATAAGTGAAAATAACGTTTCGGTCCCAGCTTTTTTATATTTTCTTTATAACCTATTACACAAAACTTCTGGAAAAAAGAATAGTTTGTACATATTGGGTTGAAGTAATACTGGAAAAACATGGTTTTGAAATATTTTGCAAGAGTTTTATGTTAAACACTGGTTTTGTTAGTAATTGAAATAGATTTTCACAGTTTCCACTTGAAACTGATTGCATAAATCGTAATCTTTTAATTTTTGACGAGCCGAATATCGAACCATCGTCATTTGAAACGTGGAAAATATCCTTGCTGGCAACAACCAAAGTGTTAATGAAAAATACAAATAAAATTGCATCATAGTTCGAACTCCAGTTGTTATATTAGCTAATAACTATGTTTACCAGCTAATGGGGAAATGGGATACAACTCGGTCGACACATGAGAGATATATACGTGGGTGACTGTTTAATATAATAGAGATACTGGCGAAGAAGGGTTGTTTGAGACTTATGTATATATATTTTTAAAGATCAAACAGAAATCCTCAGGATACCCAAAAGACTAAGAAACAGCCGAAGATAGAGTTGAGGGTACTATGAGGTTGAGGGTATCCTGTTAGACCCTTCTAAAATAGCCGAAAACCCTGGATTGCGAACAGTCTCCAAGACAGCGTTGCCCAGTAAGGAAAATTTGGCCAACAGCGAAATATGATGCCGAAAACATCAAGCGTTAATGAGCCTCACGTCTTGATGTATTGACACCCTGAGAAGATAGAAGATGAGCTAAGAGGTTACACAATGAACCAATTACTATTAAACGGCAAACATGTCTCGCGTTTCGTAGATTTTTTTACGATACTGTGATGTGTGGCCGTTTTCCGAAACCGCTATCACTATAGCCTTTTTACCATTGAATTAGTACCAAAAGGCGGTTATAGATGCCGTGATTATCAATCTTTTAGTGCTTAAGTTAACAAAAATAAAAAGTTAAGTTAAGCTAGAAAAAGTTAACAAAATAAAAATAAAACATGCATTTAAGGTACTTCTTCCCGGTGCTAAATTAAAAGTTGAGAGTAACGAAGAATTTTGAATTCTACGGGTGTGTTTATACTATGGTCAAACGTGCATATTGACCATAGTATAAACACAACCGTAGTAAAATGATGACGTTTTATATCATTATAAATTTTTATAATTTGAATTAAACAC
Source organism: Microvelia longipes (assembly GCA_018340805.1). Taxonomy (NCBI): domain Eukaryota; kingdom Metazoa; phylum Arthropoda; class Insecta; order Hemiptera; family Veliidae; genus Microvelia; species Microvelia longipes. The sequence goes on from JACMZG010001908.1 coordinate 2,307,367, forward strand.
ATCCCATTATACTCTGGTTCATCGGAAACTTTAAACAAGCGATTATTAAGTACCAGGTCAAAAAAAACTTGTAAAATTAAAGTACTGGGGTATAGTTTAAGAGGAATGTGTAAATGCGAGTTCAGTAGCTACTTTGAAGGCAACCCAGGTATCAAAAAATGATTAGAAAATAACAAGGTTTTGAAAATGGAACCCTTGAATTTACGGCAAAGCTCCTTTGAAGAGGTAATACTAAACTGTATTACAAATGCGGTAATGGGAAAGAATTCATTATTATGATGTGTGCTCCTTGTGCCTTTAAAAAGTCGCCAGCGAAATACGATGCCGAAAACATCAATCTTTGATGAACTTCACGTACCTTGAGATCTTGACAGACTCCCTTAAAGTCACTAATTTTATTTTGCCAGTAAATGATTCAACGATATATGTCAATTGGAGTAATTGGGAAAACTAACAGAGGAATGTTAAAGTAGTTATAGTTTCATTCGTAACGGCTCAGGCACGACTCAAATTATATAGCTACTTGGAGGTCCTAAAAGAAATGTAACATTATCTTGACACTAACAGTCTCATTTTTTCCTGTAAGGAGGGTGAGGACCATTTGCTACGGGTAATTTCCTTGGCGACTTACTGGTGAATTGAAGAAGTATGGGAAAGGTAGCTTTACAACTGAGTTTGTGTCCTCGGGTCCTAAGAGCTACGCATACAAGCTATACTCAATCCAAAAGAAAAACGTACAACACAATTTGTAGAAAATGAAACAAACATGTTGTTTTTATAATTATGAAGTACTGTTAACCATAGTAATTCCCAAAAAAAAACTTTGATTAATTAAAAGATATAATTTTAAATGATTGGGAGAAAAGTGTCAAATAACACGATAAATAAAACACCAGCGAATGACGTATATTCGTAAATAACTTCAAAAGCATTTGAAATTAAGTTTATAAAACAAAGGGGAATCGATCACTATGATTCAGTACCTTATGGTTATTGTAAACCATAGTTTTGTTAATTAATTTGTATATTTTGAGTTTAAATTATTTTGGCAGATATTTATGTATATAGTTTTTGTTAATAATTTTGTTGAATATTCAATAAGTTTGTTAAAAATTTGTAAAATAATTTTGTATATTTTTTATTATAGATTTTCGTTTTATTTTTTTTTTTTTTGAATTTTTAAAGAAATTATACTTATTTAATATTCAATTAAATAAGAATAATTGTAATAATTATACAACAATTGTATTCAACAATTGTAATAAAGCATTATTTATTGCCCATTAATGACAATATGTTTAGTGATTCGAACGTTGAAAGGAGATAATGTATTCGTGTAAGAGTCCAAGGCTCCACCATCTTCTTACATAGTACAAATCAAGGTAATTCCATACCAGTACTGCGTCAAAAACGACAAAAAGAGATGGTGGCTGGGATCGGAGAAAACCCTCAGTTTCGCACTGTCCGAGGGGAAGAACATTCAAACAGTCAGTCATCTGAACAAGGTTATAGAGGACGCGGAGGAGATTGTCCGCAAAGGAACGGAGCATCAAGTATATCAAAGGGCGAATTATTCAAAATTATTCAAACGTTCAAAACCAAAACGGTATAGTTTAGTAATTTTTTGAGTTGAAATTTAAAGATAGAGTAAGCCCACTCTAAAATATAAAGGACTCTTAAATAGTGTCCAGTGTAAAAACACTTAAGTGTTGAAACCTAGGAAAACAAAAAAAGACTGAACTGAACTATTTTCTCCGTGATTTTTCTTATCTTCCTCTTTAAATATTACACTCTATATTTAACGATAAAATGTTAGTAACGCGGATGATAACGACCAGATTAGCGTATATTAATGAAAAAAAAAAATTATTCCTTCGACTCGGTACCTTACGGCAATTAATGTACTTTGTTGTTTTATATTTTTAGATTTTTTTGCTAAATGTTATTGTTTTTTGTTTTTTTTTTGCCCGGATTACCCGCTTCGACATCTAGGTCCTTAGCGGTAACCACTCCATCCACCCGCGGTCTCTTACATCGGGTATTCACCCCAACTAACCCTGTTGGAGGTATCTCCTGTGTTATCAAACTTGAAAATAACTACGTGTAGGTGTAATTTTTTATTATAGTTTCTCGGAAAATCCCAATTTAAACCTACAAGTTACCCGTAGTATTACCTAGTGAATTATAAGACCGCACCGCAAAGCTGTATTGTATCAATTTATATATTTTTAATCAATTTATACTTGCTTTATTTTCTATTATACCCTTTACGTGTGTTTTTTCATGTCCTGTCAGAATAATTGTCTCGTTGTATTTTGTGTTTTTATTTAATTCTCTGGAACATGTATTTGAGTGACCCCGTGTACTTTACATGTTTTGCAGCATTTACTTGTAATGTATATATTATATTCATTCACTTCATAATCGAAGGGTATGTAATCCATGCTAAATGTTATTGTTTATTAACAAATTTATTTTTGAACTGTTAAGAATTAAATTCTAGGTGGATTAACGAAGACTTCGGTCCTTAAAAATTTTCTGTTTATTTATATTAACAACGTTTCGTCAGGCGAAGCCAGGCGATTATGTTTAAGTATAACACAAGTGGTAAAGTTAACCACTTGTGGTAAAGTTTTAGGTGATGTTCTTTTGTTTTTTGGTTTTGGTATGGTTTACTAATTTTTTGGTGATGGTTGTTTGTTTTAGTGTATTTTTTATTGTTTAACACTGAAGATGCCTGGCTTAGCCAAGTGAAACTTCTGTTGTTAATGTAAATAAACAGAAAAATTTAAAGGACTGATGTCTTCGTTAATCCACCTGGAAGTTATTGTTTATATTTATTGTTAAATATTTTTGTATATAGTTTTGCTTAACATTTTGTTGAATATTTTTTTACGAGAAAATTTTTTGTTAAATAGAGTTTTATACTAAATGTATTGTTTGAAAATAAAATAGAATTTGTAGTATAGCATTGTATAGAATGCATTAATATATACTTTCTCTTGTATCTTCCTAACTATATTCTCCTTACACTAAACTTGTGTAGAGTAAGTGTTTAATATATTTTTTTTAAAGTTTTGGACCACCGAATTATAAAACTGTAAACTTTGATCATTATTGATTATCCATTAAACAATTAAACCCCAAAAAAAGCAATTCCATAAAATTCCTTAATTAAAAAATGTTTAAGGACCTCAAATGAAAATTTAGTTGGAAATCATGGATTACCTCGTTTTATCACGTGATTTTCAACAAATGAAAGATAATAACACATTGAAAATAACGCACTTAATAATTCACTGATTCCACAGCCATTTTCTAATGGTAATCGTGTCCTTCAGGAGAAACAGTTGTCGCAACAGGAGTTGAGAAATCTATGAGCAAAGAACATCTAAATTCAACCTTTAGGATCGAAATTTAACAAAACTTGATTTTATAAGTCAAGATCGAGCAGACAAAATTATTCCTAGATTTACTAGGACTTATCATAGGTTAAAAGAGAGTAGTTTTGCCAGATGTGCTTTGTAGAGGAGCCAAACGAAATTAAGGAAAAGCTGATAACAATAATGATCTCGTTCTATGGTTAAGCATTTTGAATGGGTAACATGGTGTTACAAAGCTGAATAAAAGGAAATAAGGAATACAGTAAAAAGAATCTAAACAGAATGCTGTCAAAAAACTACAGGGCTTTGCAACAAGTACTGGATATTTTGACAGGAGGCTTGATGGGGTAAAACAGTAGAACAAGGACGCCAATTTTAAATTAATTTCTTTCTTTAAAGAATTTTTAAACTAGGTTATGTAAATTTGACAATTTATTGAGCTAATATGTTACAAATATTTAATAATAAAGGGATTTATTATAAATATATGGACTCAAATCAGTCCGAAGCTGTGAATGAAATGGTTTACTTTGTATTTTTTAAATTCCATAACATTTTATATTAATTCTTCGTTTTTCAGGATTAATTAATAATTAAATTAGATGTATATATTTAATTTTGTACTAAACAAATGTATATGAACTAATTGATTTTAAGATCTTTCTACCAAAATCCATAAGTGGGTTTTGTATCTTTTATCTATATTTGTTGTTTTATTTTTTTAGTATATTGTCTAAAATAATAATTTTGTTCTTATTTGTCAATTGTTTTGGTAACATTTTAAACTTTGATGAAAACAAAATTTTTAAATATTAATGTTAGCTCTTTTTGTATCTTACTTATACCTAATCAGCGGTAAAAGTTCCTGCCTGCATCTGAACACAAGTTAATTATAACTAATAGTTTATTATATTCGCTTTTTAATTTAATAAATTCTATTAATACAATAGAGTTCTTAAACATTCTATCCAGCTATCTTGTACTGTTGACTGTATCCCGTTAAGGCCCCTAGTAGAATTGGCGACACTGTGGACACACATGATCTCAACGCCACCCTATCGCCCTGACATACGGCCTCGTCCCTCCCATGTCAAGTGCCTCTGACGTCACTTAGTCACCCATCCAGTGTTTGACCACCCCTCGCTCTGTCGGATCCGAAACCAGGCCTCCAGCTTACAAGTAGACTGGTAAATAAGAAAGACCCAATCTGTGACATAGCCCTAACACTGTAGGCTAACACTATACTATAGCGGTAGTGAACACTATACTGTAGTGTACTACTAAAGGCCTTAAAGCTGGATAGAATGCTCAAGGTACTAAAGTGTCAATTTAATTTTTGATTTAACAAGACAACCCAGCACGGAATGTTCTACCGAGTGTAGATAAAGAAAGAATTCTCATCAGATCTAGAGTCCTTTAGATTCAAAGATACAGAGACGAAAACAAACAATGTTTAAATAATTCTGTAGCATAAAGATAGTAACGGCGAGGCTAATCAAGATTATGAACGTGGTTCGCGAGCATTATTAAAAATAATTAATAAAGCTCTAAATAAACTAAAATTAGTTGATTAATTAATAAACTAATAATTAGGTCTATGAGCTATAAGCTCTAGAACTAATAAGCCTTATAGCTTAAACTTGCTATTTTACAACATTCTAGTAAATAATTATGCTGAAAATATTCAAGGTAATGTAAAAACAAATGCTGTGTATTATATGTGATTTGGCATCTAGACTTATGTCTAAAGTCTATTTCACTTAATTTACCTCTTTTCTCCACTGCTTTCAATTCAAATCGTTATCTCAAGAACTAAAATTGATTTTCCAAGACGTTACCAATGAACAAGTCGTGGTGCGCAATAAACAGTGCCAAAAAGCTATATAGAATGCTTGCAAAAAGCAAAGACAGACCCTTGCAAGAAATACTAACATATTATCAGGGGGAATCAGGGTAAGGATACAGTTTTAGAGGGCTGCATAGAATGCACTCTAAAAAATAAAGACCTTCGCAAGAAATACTTGATATATTGACAACAAGGTACCAGGGTCAGTATAATTAAGCGTGATAAAATGCTCCTAAGCAGCTACAGCGCCATTCTGCACATACTTATCTTATACAATGGTGTTGGGAACACCAGAATCAGTGATCTGAACAAATAAGTTTGGAAAATATTTTGAATTGGTAAATGTTCAGATGATTTTACAGAATAAAATGATGCCAGGCCACATGTAGATGAGTAACAGAGCAACTATGTTCCCGTGGGTAGATTTGCGAGCTTTACTGATAGACTTTAGAACTACTGAGTCTTTAAGCTTAGACTTGCTTCGAAGAGGGTAAAGAAAGGGAGAGGTAAGAGGACGGTATAAGACTTGGGTTGGAGAGAAAGGACCCCAGAGTTGTTCGGGACATGCTTTTAGAATGATTGACAGGTAAATTACCCTTTAGTTTAATAAAAGGATCTTAACTCCATCCTGACCAGGGATTTAAGTAATGTACACATGGTTCAAGGATTATCCATCAAATCAAATAAAATATGTGTGCAATTGTGGACATATCTAAGAAAACATTCATAAACTCTGATTCTTTTTATGGCTTCAGACCGAATTGTAGGATTAACGTGGGGATTGAGACATAAAAAAATGAAACTTATTAAAGTTCCTCATATAATAAGTGGACACAAGAATCAGTATCTGGAATATCTTAAGAGATTACAGAACCTTGCGAAAAATACTATACGCGAGGTTTAACACGGTACTAGGAGCAGCACATGTAAGCTTGTCAAAATGCTCTAAAGAAACATGAAAGAAGGACATATTACAAAATGGAATTCAATTTTAAAGACTGGTATGAGAAATACCAGAATCAAAAATTCAAAGAGCAAAACAAGTTCGAACAATATTTTGAATTAGAAAATGTTCAAATGAATCTGCTGAGTAAAGATAACTTCGTAGTCGTGGCTAGATTTGCGAGATTTACTGAAATACTTAAGAACTGCTAAACCTTCTAGTTTTCACTCCCAATTTCCAGCATTATAGTAAATAATAATGCTGTAAATGTTCAAAGTTTGGCTATTACATGCACGTATAGGGGCTGTTTTGTATTAAAAATCTTGATAAGGTACAAGAATCAGCACCATGAAACTATATAGAGTGCTTTTAAGACATACAGAGCCTTGCACCAAATACTTTAGAGGCTAAGTATCTGCCCTACGGCAGATACTTTTTTACGCACTGGTCTTAGGAATACCAGAATCAAAATTCAGTAAGCCAAGGAAGGAAGTTTGGAAAATATCTTGAACGTTCGAATGATTCTGCAGTGTAAAGATGTTGCTGAGGCTACAACTTTATCTGCAAACTTTACTGGAAGACTTAAGAAGTGCCAAACCTTGAAGCTAAGACTCGCTTCTCTCAAGCATTAAATACGCGGTTGATATTCGATAAAAATCAAAACACATTGGTTTTTATTCTCGGCACCCGATCTTATATCTCAGTGTTATATTTCTTACTGACTCAATATTCTTATCTCTCGGATTACTATTACGAATTATAGTAGTTATTACGTAAAAAGTAGGTAAATACGTAGGTCGTATTCAAATGACGTTTGATGACTACAGATATTCATTAATTAACACCTCTTTTGACGACAATGTAATTGATATTATGTCTTAAGGGCAGAGTAAAGCGCTTAAGACAGCTTCAAGGAATCGTCTACAGAAGTATACTAGGAGCAATAAAGGGAGCACAAAATTTAGCTTTAGAGGTGATTTTAAACACTCCCCCTTTGCATTTATACCTCAGACACGAGGCTATGTTTACGGCCTATCGACTACACAGTATAGGATTATGGCAACACTTCAACGTTGACACTGGGCATACTACCATTTGGTCAAGTGTCACCAATCTCTTGATATCAGTTAATATGCCGCAAGATGTCATGGTTCCACAATGGAACTTTGACTAAACCTGGTCTTACTCAATACCAACACTAAGTGAGTGGGAAAATGTAAGGTTGGATCCTGATGTTCTTTGTGAACTGTGGATCAAAGATAGATCAAGAGTTATAGACAGATCTGGTGCAGGTATATTTTATGATGAGCCAAATCAAGACATCAGCATTAGCTTAGGAGCTAACGCTACTATCTTTCAAGCGGAAGTCTATGCCATTTTGGGATGTGCTCAGGTTCTCTTAAGCGAATCAAGGGTACACAGAAATATTATTTTATGCATGGACAGTTAGGTAGCATTAAAAACTCTTATGAACCCGAAGAGTACTAAACTGGTTTAGTACTCTAATGGCACATTGACACTTAATAATCTTAGACTTCAAAATCAGGTAAAAATCATTTGGGTACCAGGACATTGCGGAATTGAAGGCAATGCAATTGCTGACTGGCTGGCTCGTTCTGGATCTGGCGAATCGCCTATAGCCTCTGAACCTATTATTGGCATCCCAAAATGTCTTGAGAAGTCACACCAAAAATGAAATGAGATAAAACGCCATTTTTTGTGCTTAACCTTAAACTTTTATTGCCAATAATTCTTATGTAGAAGAAGCAAAATCTACCTCTTTAATGATTTGTTAAAAAGTGTTAAGTTTGTCCTACAGTATACATTATATGTATATATGTTACATGTATTATATTTCTTCAATAATTTGTTAAAAAGTGTTAAGTTTGTCCAATAGTATACATTATATGTATGTATGTTATATGTATTATATTTCTTCAAAATTTGTTAAAAAGTGTTAAGTTTGTCCTATAGTATACATTATACGTATGTATGTTATATGTATTATATTTCTTCAAAATTTGTTAAAAAAGTGTTAAGTTGTGTCCTATAGTATACATTATACGTATGTATGTTATATGTATTATATTTCTTCAAAATTTGTTAAAAAGTGTTAAGTTTGTCCTATAGTATACATTATACGTATGTATGTTATATGTATTATATTTCTTCAAAATTTGTTAAAAAGTGTTAAGTTTGTCCTATAGTATACATTATACGTATGTATGTTATATGTATTATATTTCGCCAATAATTTGTTAAAAAGTGTTAAGTTTGTCCTATAGTATACATATACATTATACGTATGTATGTTATATGTATTATATTTCGCCAATAATTTGGTAAAAAGTGTTAAGTTTGTCCTATAGTATACATTATATGTATTATACAAGTGTTGTTTAGTAAGAGACTTGGTTGTTAATGACCCTTCATTTCATAAAGTGTCTTTATTTTATTACACAAAATAAACAGGTGGAACTCAACTCCCTTTAAATTTTGCCTTACAAATAATTAACAATTTGATACATTATTATGTATCATATGATTAACAATTCTTAAAATACTGAACATGAGAACTTGAATATAATATGTACTTTACATTTTGTTGTACGTTAAATATTTTAACGTCAAGTTAAAATATTTAACGTTTTACCATCGACAGTATCAAGTTAATGTACTTATTACTTATCAACATTTCAGATACTGCTTGGAGTCGTAAAGGCCGATAAAGCTAAAACTGTTCTACAATAGTTTTGCTGTGTGCCTAAACTTTAAATTTCTGAAATCATTTCTGTGTCAATTTGGATATGCCAACTTTCTTGTAACCTCCCAGGCATGTAACAAGTTCATAGAGGCTATTTTGCATTAGATATCTTGACAAGGTACAAGAATCAGCACTAGGAATCATAGAATGCTTTTAAGACAGACAGATCCTTGCAACTAATACTTGAGAGGACACAAGAGGAACGTACAAGTAAGTACGATAAAATGTCCCTAAGAAATTGGCAGTGCTTTGCCGCAAATAATTATTTTAAACACTTGTCTTAGGATTACTAGAATCAAAAAGTCAATGAGCCAAATAACAAAATTTGGAAAATACTTTGAACGTTCTTACTTTACTGAGAGACTAAGTTCATAAGCCAAACCTTGAAGCTAAGACTCACTTCTCTCGAGCATAATGTATAAATATACTGTTTATAATAAAGAAAAATTGAAAACACGTGGGTTTTTATTCTCGGCACCCAAAACCCTAATGTCTCAGTACTATATTTTTTACTGACTCATTATTCATATCTCTCTGATCACTATTACGAATTATCATGTAAATAAATAAATAAATACATAGGTCATATTAAAATGACGTTAGATGACTACAAATATTCAACAATTAACACTTCTTTTAACGACAATGTAATTGATATTATGTCTTATGAGCAGAGTGAGATCGTTTTCGCAAGTCTGGACATAACAGTAATCCATAATATCTGATGCATGTAATATTGTCTCTTAGTCGAATAAATAGCTATCTTTTGAAAATGAGTATACAGATGTACCATAGAAACTTTGGTGACGACACGATTTCGAACTATTCTGTCATTCAACCCTATTTTATCTTCCCGTGTTAAGAACCTCCAGATTATTTTTTAATTATCAATTTTGTCTCCAATCCATAAGAATAGTTAATATGTGTTGCAATTTTATTGCCGAAAATTCTTATATAGAAGAAGCAAAATCTACTTCTTTAATAATTTGTTAAAAAGTGTTACGTGTTAGTGTTTACCATAACATTGATTTGGAACATGCTTTTTTGAAAAATAATATCATCGCATCTATATGTATTTTCAATTGAATAAGCTGCTTCCAAATTAATTTCTATAATAATTTCTGTGTCAACTTGGAATATACGCCACAAGCGTCAACAAATGTTGCTTCTAAATCTCCAGGCTTATTACTTGGAATAGGTAAAATACCCACAAGACTAGAAGCCTTGCAACTAATAATTGAGAGGACACAAGAGGAACAGTACAAGTAAGCGTGATAAAATGTCCCTAAGAAATTGGCAGTGCTTTGCCGCAAATAATTATATTAAACACTTGTCTTAGGAAAAGCAGAATCAAAAATACAATGAGCCGAGTAAGGAAGTTTGGAAAGTATTTTAAACGTTCGAATGATTCTGCAGAGTAAAGATAACTTTACTGAACGACTTTAAGTTTTTAAGCCAAAGCTTGAAGCTAAGACTCACTCCTCTCGAGCATAATAAATAAATACGCTGTTTATAATAAAGAAAAAATCAAAAACATGTGGGTTTTTATTCTCGGCACCCAAAACCCTAATGTCTCAGTACTACATTTTTTACTGACTCATTATTCATATCTCTCTGATCACTATTACGAATTATCATGTAAATAAATAGATAAATACATAGGTCATATTAAAATGATGTTAGATGATTACAAATATTTATCAATTAACACTTCTTTTATGTCTTATGTGCAGAGTGAGATCGTTTTCACAAGTCTGGACATAACAGTAATCCATAATATCTGTTGCATGTAATATTGTCTCTAGTCGAAAATAGCAATATTTTAAAAACGAATATGCAAATGTACCACTGAAACTTTAGTGACGACACGATTACAAACAATCCTTGCTTTTGGCAAGAAGAAAGTCGAAGTTAGGAAGTTAGTTTTGTTTTTAAGAAACAAAACCGGTCGGAGGACCATGGTGCTTCACGCCGGTCCCCCATCTCCCTATTATGGTTTGCCATGGCAAACGAGATCAAAAGCTTATCCTGTAGTGATATGCATTTGCCTACAAAAGGCGTTTAAGATTCTGTGTAGATGTAGTAGTTGTAGAAGCGTTCTATTTATATTTTTCCGGTTAAAAATTTGTGTTTAACAAGTTTTACGTAATGTCTAACAAGAAAGTCTAATCTCGAAGAAGAAAATTTACCAGTTTATGGAGATGAAGTAATTCTCAACGAAGTTGATGGTGAGTCTAGTAATATTACTATTGTAGTAGTTGTAGAAGCGCTCTTGTTATATTTTTCCCGTTTAAAATTATTTCAACATGTCGAATTTCTCGAATCTCGAAGAAGAAATTTTACCAGTGCATGAAGATGAAGTTATTATCAACGATGTGGATGGTGAGTCTAGTTATATTACTCCTAGAAGGGCACAAAGAGATATTGAAAATATTCCACCTTCTTCAACTAAACCTAAGAGTTTTATAAAACAAACGATAATGAGATCAATATCTTCATTTTTAAAATTGTTTTTAAGAAAATTACTATGGAAAAACATTACTGATCTTAATGGCATTTTAAAAATTGTCTATAATCCGATTGTGATAAATTTAGATTTAATTAATGCGTACTTAATTATACAGGTGATGGAGTGTTTGAAAACGATCGGGAAAAGAATTCTTTCTAGGAAGAAATTAACTTGAGAATTATTGCAGGAATTAGACTGTTCCCTAGAAGATATAGACTCCTCCATAAGGTTTACAGCAGAACACACTTTTACCGTGATGTGGAAATTTTTCAAAAAAACCTTACAGACTTCCTCTCAGTTACTACAGGGATCCTCTTCTGGCACTGCGAACCAGAACCTCAAAATGACCATCTTCACGCCTGCCCAATCTCAAATGGACAGTGTAGATGCCGCAGTTTCAGAAACTTCCCAGCCTCTTTAACTAGGAAGCCATATAAATGGAATTAGTAGTGCGGGGACATCTCAAACCAATACTTGCGTAATCTGGCAAAGTATACGAACATTGGAGGGCGACAATGTTTATGAGTCAGAATAAAAGGCACCACCGTATTATTTTATAATCCAAATCAAAGTTATCACTTATCAATTCTCTCAAATGAACGACAAGAAGCGGTGGCGGCTGGGCAGTCACAAGACAATAAGTTTTGCTCTGTCGGAAAGCAAAGGCACGAAGACAATATCACATCTCAACAAAGTTATTCAGGATGGGTTAGTCAGGAAAGGTATGGAACATCAATCATATCAAAGAGCGAACTATTTAAATTTTTACGTTTGAATTTGTTCGTTCCAGTATAATTGGTGTTTAGTTCTAACTTATATGTACTTATATCAGTACTATATTTCTTACGGATTCATTATTCATATCTCTCTGATTACTATTACGAATTATCATGTAAATAAACAAATAAATACATAGGTCATATTAAAATGACGTTAGATGACTACAAATATTCAACAATTAACACTTCTTTTAACGACAATGTAATTGATATTATGTCTTATGAGCAGAGTGAGATCGTTTTCGCAAGTCTGGACATAACAGTAATTCATAATATCTGTTGCATGTAATATTGTCTCTTAGACGAATAAATAGGAATCTTTTCAAAATGACTTTACAGATGTACTATAGAAACTTTGGTGATGACACGATTTCGAACAATCCTTACTCCTTTCGGCAAGAAGAAAGTCGATGTTAGGATGCACTAAGAAACAAAATTGAGCCAAACTTCGCAGCGTTTCTGCTGAAACATTTTTCGGCAAAAATCTGTGATTAACCTTAAACTTTTCAGCTTAAGTTTCAGTATAACGTCGGCTTAAAGTTACGGCAAAGGCAGAATTTTAAACTGCATAGGAAAAAGCTAAATACCAAAAAATTGTTGTAAAAACCAAAGTGCCGAGCAGAAACGAGTTGTGTTGCAGTCAATTTTTTCTTACGTTAAAACATGTTGCAATGATTTAAAGCTCAAATCGTAATGAATTCATTTTGCCTCATAGGATATTTGACTTGATTTTATAGCATTAAAATGCGTCAAAAACTTATAGAACTAAATTCATGCTGTCATTTAACCTTATTTTCTTGTCATGTGTTAAGAAGAACCTTCGAATTAATTATAATGATCAATTTTGATGCATATCCATACGATAAATTAATTCAGGCTGCAGTTTTAATCGTTAAACTGCTTATAAAGAAATAAAGAAGCCAAATAAGGTTTTTATAATAATTTGTTCAAAGTTGATTACTTTATCTTAAGTATATATTAACTCAAAAAAACCTCTGAAGGGTGATATATCTCAAAAATAGCAGAAGTTATAATTTGGTTTACACCGCTGGCACGCTGCCAAGGAGATCAAGCTGATAATTGCCTCTTAATTTAAATAATTCCCTTTTTTATTGTCAACCTAGCAACTTCACTTTAAAATTCCAATGGCTGTCTCTTACCAGAACAGACATGAATAGACAGGACAGAAAAGTTGATTTACCTACTTTCCTGGACTTAAGACTTGGCGAGGAGTTTTTGCTAAGACTTCATGGCTTTTTGTAAGGCTCCTAAATATATAGACGATGGTTTAGTGTAAAAACAGAAGTAAACAAGTTACGTGTTTTAGATAAAGCTGTAAAGGGTGGCAATGCATTGTACATACCACTTGCAAGCTTTGTGTTCTGCGGCGCGTACAACAAATTTTTTAACTAGTTTTAGTGACTTACTTCTGATAGTCACTAAAACTTCCTCCTGAATTTGTTATACAAATAATTAAAAATGTGGTATGTAAATATTCTTTACATAGCAAACTTAAAAACATGATTATGATACGTACATTTAGTTGTACGGTTAATATTTTAACGTTAAGTTAAAATATTCAACGTCTTACCATCGACAGAAACAATACAATGGAATCAAAGATACTAATACTATTAGAGGGAGGATACAACAGCTCTTATCATTCCTTGGGTAGCTAGGTGCCGTATCTGTACATTGGTGACGTCATTTTTTTTTATTTTTCCTAATAATTACAATTTCACGATATTTAAAACAAGTTTTAATTATTACCTATAGCGTGTATTCTTTAATTGTAAGTGTTGAATAAAGTGGTTTATTCTGGCATCACTGAAAAATGTCCGCCGTTAGTAGAGTGCATGGTATAATAGGAGTTGTAGAGGGGAGGAGGAGTATCTAGTCTCTCTCTAGAGAGACTATAGTAGGGATAAGAACAGTTATGGCACCTGAAAGAAAACAAATGACGTCACCGATGTACCGTTACGGCACCTAGCTACCAAAGGAATGATAAGAGCTGTTGTATCCTCCCTCTAATAGTATTAGTCTCTTTGGGTTCTGTACTCCCTCTAATAGTATTAGTCCCTCTATAAATGCAATGCACTCATCAAAATGTGTGCTACTGCTTGGCTTCGTAAGGCCCCTTCATCATTCATCGCTTCATTTTTCTTATCCCTCTTCGTCACCTGATGTTGCATCTGCGTTATCTGTAAAATAAAATGATATCATTAAAAATTAAAGAGGTTATAATATTTACCGTATTGAAGAATCATCTAGGGTCGATCCTTGCTGTTGGGTATGAATATCCCTGGACCAGTTTCGGCTTACGTGGGAGTGAATCATATGACGTTATGATGCTTCGTGTCATTTATTATGATGTGTACCAGTTTCATGATTTTCCCGTATTCGTTTTTTGTCAGGTGTTGGTACAGTACCGAAAAAGTAATGTCCGACTTGAAAGTAAGTTGTTTGTCTAGTCAGTAATTCGATATTAGTACAGTTATAGTCTTTCGAGTACGTAAAGTTTAGGTCCTTTTGCCTTTTTGTGTCGCAGTGTCATGGAGTTTGATATTGTATCTATGTCTTCCGTGTGTGTGTGTGTGTGTGAAGGCGAAATTAGAATCTTATATATCTTTGACGAATAAGCCTAAAGCCTTTTTGTACCTATTATTTAGTACACTGTATGTTCTACCTACATAGTATTATTGACTGTCTTTGCAAGTTATATAGTAAACTCCACTTTAGTTATATGAGTCTTATAAGTTATTTGGGTTATTGCAGTCATGAGTTATTTGTTACCAATGTTATTGTTAGTTTTAAATGCTGTTTTTAAGTTGAGTTTATTTAAGAAGTTAGCAAGTCCGTATGTTTCTATCCCTACTTAAGTTAAATCAGTTCATTATCTGTTAGTATCTGTTTCGTCTGCTGTGATGTTGGCAGAGCCGTGTAACTACTTGTATTTTGTGACTCGTTTGTCAATGTCGGTGTCGGTCTTAGTGTATCCGTTCCTATTAGCTATGTCGCATATCGTATTAGGTTCTTTTTGTAGCTGTCATGTGTTATAGGTGTTTTGTGAAGCCTATGTATCATAGATCTGTGTGCTGCAAGTTTTTGTTGCATTGGGTACTTTAAAGTTGCGTTTACTATGTCATAGTTTCCTCTAGAATGTCAAGTTTGTGATGCAATCGTGTTAAAGTCAAGTCCATGCAGTTATGTTGTCCGTCTGTTTCTTTTTCTAATGTAAATGGTATTTTGGGGTGCACTGTGTTCACGAAGGTTAAAAAGTTATTGGTGTCATCTTCTTCAAAGTCAACAACGATAAATGGTATCGTCGACATAACGTTTTTAACAGATAACCTTAAACATCTCTATTCGGCGTCAAACCGAAATCGGTCCAGGGATATTCATATCTAACAGTAAGAATTGACGGTAGCTGATTCTATAATTAACTTATAGTCCAAGAGCCAATTGCAAATTTCGTGACCGTCTAGCCCCAAAGGTAAACCCGCTAGAATTTTTATTTGCTCCTTGATAAAGGATCAGGTGGTCGGCCATTTCAGAACGTAGAATGAATTTTTGGCCCCCGGTCCCAAATATTGCCCTAAAATCAATTTTTTCCATTAGCGTAGTTCCTATTGGCTTTTACAACAAAGTTAAAGAGGTGTTTTCCTAAAACCATTAAATTTGTGACAAATCAATATTTTACCCATCGAAATTGATTCAATACAGCCATAAATATAATTGTTCAAATATAACCAAAAATACCACAAAAATACTTAATCCCCAAACTGCACAATAGCCTTAAACTTGCATGTTTTTCCTCTTTATTGTGTCTAAGATATATGCAGATTTAATAATCAGACATGTTCTATCAAACCATAGATAATTTAAAGACGTTCTAGAAAAACAGAATAGCGCAGCTCTCATATATGACAATTCATTGAATGACATATCAATATATGTCATTCAATGAATTGTCATATATGAGAGCTGCGCTATTCTGTTTCTCTAGAACGTCTTTTATGCAATCATAAAACACCTAATTACAAGCGACTTAAGTTACAACCCCATTTTCCAGCATTATATGTCAAACAAAAAAGCATTATATATTAGAGGTGTGCTACTGTTTCTCTAAAAAAAACTTCATAATTAATACCAATGATTTGACAGAATATGACTGATTTTTATAAAGATCTGTATATATTAAACAAGATAAATTTAAAAAAAAATGCAATTTTAAGATTAGTAAATTAGAAATGTTTGTTGTATTTTCAGTAATATGTAAACAAATATATCTCTAATTCTATTAAAACAATATTGATTGTTAAATCATTGATTTGTCTCTTAAAAAAGATCCCATTATCTTTTTTGATAAAACCAAGAGGAACAGTGTTAATGGGCAAAAACTGATTTTGGGGCCATTTTTCGGTCTTTAAAGAGGACCAGGGGCCGATATTCCCCGATCTGAAACGTCAGACCACCTGATCCTTCACAAAGGAGCAAAAATAATTAATCTAGGAGATTAAACCTTAGGGGCTTAATGGTCACGAAATTTGCAATGGGCTCTGGACAATTAAGTAATATTTTTAAAAGTTAAAACTCTTTTAAATTATTTCATTTATTATCATAAAAACTAATTATTTAAATTTAATAATGCAAATTATTTACTTTTTAATTGCATTTTGTTCTTAAGAAAATTACCTAAATTGCTTTGGTTGTCTGGTGACTTAATGGACTTACTGTCTAGCTGGTAACAACTCAATCATGAAGGGAATTGCTCCACTTCTGGGACACAGTTAGCTGATATTTCTACAAATAATCATTTTGTTAACCATGAAACTTATAAACACGTGCAGTATTATCTTTCCTTAACTCAAGACGAAAATGTCCCTTCAACAATTGATACTGCTGATCATATCTTTTTAAATCATAATTTGTCAAAAACTACAGATTCGCCTAGCTGTCTTTATTATAATCAGGTAAGCAATGATCCGTACCTGCTCAGCCTCTATAAATGTCCATTTTGCTTGTTTAGAGAAACTTCTCAGATCAGCGTGGCAGTGCATCAGACCTGCCACAAGAACTCAAAATGTTTGCAGCCTATTGTGGTACTTACAGTCCACTATGTTTTCAAAAACCCGATGCTGCTTTGTATCACGTTTTAATGCACCATAGTGACTTAATTCCCAAAATAACTGTGAGAGAAGATTATGCCTCATGTAGTGATAAAGTTTTTAAGTTGTTTAATGTGTACTGATGTCGCGGTTACGTCCTTGGCGCATACGCTCTGAGCTTCTTCCATTAAGAGAAAAAGGAAGAATAGGAAGCCTAGGCATTCATTCTTCGCCATGCGTTCTTGCCGAATTATGCTTATACTTTTCGTAATTATGTATTTAATTTTAATTACTACGTTTAGGAGCATATCCTATCTATTAGACGAGTCCCGGGGGAGTATTAGTTTTAAGCATTAATATGATATTTTAGATGAAGAAGTATAGTTTATGCCCGTCACTACTCATGCGTGAGGAAAGCCATTTCATGCTTTATCTAGCCGACCAATTTTATGCCTCAGTTTATTTAATTGCCGCTAAACTTTATTTAACATGATTAATATGTTCTACATTACACTGGGAAATTGTTGCAGACGTACGAGCTGTTTGGTTGCCGTCAGGATGTAATTTCAATGAATTAGCGTCAAGATTTAAGTCCAGTTACTGTCAGGTTTTCTTCAAATGGTCGATTATGTTTAAGTCCGGTTACCTCCATTTTATTTGGTTGTAATAAATATATGTGTATGTTAGGAGTTTATGTTATCAAAAATTGTATTATCTATGCTGGTGCTAACAAATTGCCCAGCTGGCGCCCTAAACATTGTAAAAAAATTAGCCTAGTGCTGTACTATACTATAAATTTAAATAGAAGCTCAAGCAGGGTCAGACCCTACCAAAACTTATCGGTTTATAAAATACACACTTGCGTTTACGCACAAAACAAAACTAAATACCTGCGTTCGCGCACATCCACTCATACAAAAATTTAGACAACTTTTCAGACTCGGGTGTGTTTGGGTTCGGCTTATGGCCAATTATTGCGACTACAGCAGGGTTTTACCTTGCTTTGGCTGTGAAAACACTGGACTTGGTGGTCCAAATATTTTGTTGTATGCTTAAGAAAAATTATAGTTTGCATGACAAGTAAAATTGTATACTTTCAGATCATTAATTAAATGATATGTTTTCTGTTAAAATATGTTTATGTATTTCGAGTCTTCCCTTCTGATAAGCCTTTGATTTCAGCTAGTTGGGGTACAAATGAAATAACCCCGCTCTATATAAACAAAGAAACTGAGCTTGTTGTAATTGAACTGGACTCTCAAGAAAATTCATTAAGTATTATTCTTTAGTCGAATCAATAAAAGGAGAAGAGAAGCTTGAAAGAGTTACTAAAATCTTCTGCAATTGAAGTTTTCATTTTTCAATTCAGACAATACAAATGTATTTTTTAGTAAAAAGTGACGAACCTAGTTCAAAAGAACTGGATACCATTTTTAATTTGAATGGTGCTAAGTGTAAAACATTAGTAAAGTATGAGGTTATAAAAATAAATGTGGAACTAGATATTGTGGAAAGTGTATACAATACCTCATGGATCGCTTAGACATGTTACCAAGACAAGAATGCCAACGTCGAAGTATTTAAAATAGATTTTCTGGGCTTCTTGAAGATTTATAACAAAAAACCTGAATATATGCTTGTAAAGAAGTATGAGTGTTATTATTGTTCAGAAAACTGTTCAACAGTGGAAGGAAATGCAAAGTCATTTCTGTAAGTTTCACAAAGATAGCCCAAATATTAATAACTTATTATCTAAAAATCAAGACTTAGTTAGTGATAGCGAAATTGTTATTTGTTGTTTTTGCAGGATTACCTTTATAGAGCTTTCTGATATGGAACACCATGTTAAGATAAAGCTGTCCACAAGAAACAAAGAGGAACAACAAGGAAGCCGACCAGTATTGCAGTTTAGTCTTAGTCTATAGGTGACCTTCTTGTGGAGACGTTTTCTCAATCTAGTTGCACTAGAAAGGTCTGGAACTTAATAATTGTGAATGTTATGATTAGTAACATGATGTAAGCTATTAAAATTAAAACTTCACGTTATTTTTTTATCTCGGTTTTTTTTTAGTGATTTTAAATAATTTATTGTACAGAATTAAAGTTTTTTGTCAGTTTTTTACAATTTCTTAAAACAGTATGGATAAAACCTAAAAAGATTTACCGATAATTATCCATAATAATTAACTTTCGGGTGTTTGTTTGTGACCTGACCTAGTAGGGCTGTGCATTCTAGGGTTGAACAAATATATGAGTGGTATTAAAAAAAGAAAACACAGAAACATGGACCCAGAGGAATTTGAAAGACTGTTAGAAGATAAATTAAATGAGAAGTTTAATATGCACACAGAGGTGGTTAGGAATATGTTTCAAGAACTTGCAGTTGATCTGGCTACGAAGCAACAGGTTAGTAAACTTCAGACAGCTATTGATGATAATGCTATTAAATTAAATAATCTAGAGAAACGATTAGAGGCATCCGAGAAGAGAGCAGACATTGCAGAGCAAAAGGCAGATGACCTAGAAGGACGTTCTAGAAGAAATAATTTGTACTTCAGAGGACTGATAAGATCCAACCTTAAATGTGCTGATCAAATTAAAAATTTTATATCTGAAACCTTAGGCCTTAATGATGTGATAGTGAATAGAGCCCACTATGTAAGCAAGAAAACTAGTAACTTAAGTGTTGTAAGCTATTAAAATTAAAACTTCACAACTAAATTGGAAATATTAGGGGCTATGTAGAGATAGATACATAAAGATAGGGGTTATGTAGTTGTTATTATTTTTAATAAGCAATAAATATTAAGATTAATAAGTAATAAATATTAAGATAATAAAATAATAAATAATTAAGAAAACAAATTTTTAATACATAAGCAATGGTTTAAGATTAATAAAATCTTTAATCATTGCTTATATATAAGCTATTTTTGTCTAAATGTTTTAAAGGTATTATTTTCTAAAACAACATAGAATGATTAATTTTAAGTTTTCGAATCGTAATGCTAAAAGACACAGCAGCAAAGGGCAGGTAACTCCAATAACACATGTACCAGTAACAATACGTCAAATTGTTAGATGAGCTCTAGATAATTATTAAAAAACAATCTGTATAAGGACATAGTAAATAAGAGAAATAAAGATTTTCTCAAGATTAATGTCTGCTTCTGATGGGCCAATAATTTGCCGTAAGAAGGAAAAACAATATTATCGAGCGTCGTTATTCTTAGTCCAGACAAATTTTATTTCTAAGCTGAATGAAAACCTCACGAGAGAAAAGATACTTCTTTAAGTAGAACAACTGAAGATTGAAACCTCTAATAATATAGCAAATATAGAAATAAAACTAAACAAACTATGTCATATTCCAAAGAAAACTTTGTTTCTTGTAAAAATATACTTATAAGAAAATACTGATTACGAAAGATTAGCATTGGGTCTTCTATATGTGTCTCCAAATCCTAATTAGAAAGTTCAAGTAATTCTTACTTTGCTGATCTAATGCAGGCAACAGTAGGTTTGATGGTATTTTCAATATAAGTCCTTAGTTTCATGAATCGACGAATACTACAGACTTTGAACAGACTAGTCTTTAAGTGTGCGTCGTTCTCTTGCTACCCCACACCCAGGATGATAAAATCCGCTTCTAGCCGATGAATCTTGTTGAAGACGTTCAAAGAGAGAAACACGAAAAATTATAATTTTATATTTTGAACCTTTTTATATCTTCCTATTATTTATTATTTTACTTATAATTGATTTGTAATATTAATTTCAATTAAATTAAATTCTTAATTATTTATATACTATTATATTATTTTGTATTTAGTTTTGCCTGTCAATATTTTGAAAAAAATATTGAAAAATACAAACAGACACCTATGTGAAAACAACTCAGGAGGTCTCAAACCACCGGATAATTACGGAGACATCCCTGTTTAGGATATTTTTGAAAACATCGGGTTTTTGAAAACATAGTGGACTGTAAGTACCACAATAGGCTACAAACATTTAGAGTTCTTGTGGCAGGTCTGATGCACTGCCACGCTGATCTGAGAAGTTTCTCTAAACAAGCAAAATGGACATTTATAGAGGCTGAGCAGGTACGGATCATTGCTTACCTGATTATAATAAAGACAGCTAGGCGAATCTGTAGTTTTTGAAAGATATGATCAGCAGTATCAATTGTTGAAGGGACATTTTCGTCTTGAGTTAAGGAAAGATATACTGCACGTGTTTATAAGTTTCATGGTTAACAAGATGATTATTTGTAGAAATATCAGCTAACTGTATCCCAGAAGTGGAGCAATTCCCTTCATGATTGAGTTGTTACCAGCTAGACAGTAAGTCCATTAAGTCACCAGACAACCAAAGCAATTTAGGTAATTTTTCTTAAGAACAAAATGCAATTAAAAAGTAAATAATTGTATTATTAAATTTAAATAATTAGTTTTTATGATAATAAATGAAATAATTTGAACGATTTCTAACTTATCAGAAAACACATAATAGTCCAGAGCGCATTGCAAATTTCGTGACCGTGAGGGTTTATTTTTATTTTTTATTTAGACATTTTTTAAGAAATTTTCAATCTTTTGTTTATTTATCTTTATTTTGTTAACGTTTACATTCAAATGTAAAACATTGACATAAACATAAAATTGTTTTTAAAGTTCAGGCGTCTAGTGAAAAATATCTTTGAGACACCCCGACCCATAACTCCTTACAGACTAGACTAATAGTACTATAGGTTCACAACCTAGGGAGGTGACGAAATAAAGAGTTAATAACAATTTAACTATTTTAGGTTTTTAATTAACTAACTATGCTGACGATGAACACAAGTTATTTCATATCTTACGTCTTTCAGATTTATTACAATAAGGTCAAAGTAAAATAAATAAAAAATTGAACCCTCAAGCAAGGTACAACAAAACCAAGTGATCCCATAGTATAAAATATAACTAATTATGTAGACAAATAAACCTGATTATAATTAAATATTTACAAAAAAATATAAACAAAGTTATAGTCAATCAACATAGATCTTTGGATGTATGTGCAAACTCTCATCTTAAGGATTTTGCCTTTCAATTGAAAGCAAAATGTCAGGATCGGTTAGACATTAATAACTACGCTACACGAACCCCATTGATAATATTTGTAATTACAATAATTTTATAAGTATGAATTGAAATTGAAGGGTTCACCCAACGTAATATATTTTAAAAATTAAAAACCAGCATGCATGTTTAAAATAACATTGTTAATCCTAAAATGGAAATTACCTTAAGGATATAAATCTAATAATTTGTAGTAATATTAAAAAGAATTTTCGTACTCATAAAATTTAACAACTATAAAACAGATCAAATTCACACAAATAAGGCATTCATACTCTACATGTTTCCAATAAAAACTCTCATACAACACTATCAATAATTCTAA
Source organism: Microvelia longipes (assembly GCA_018340805.1). Lineage (NCBI taxonomy): Eukaryota > Metazoa > Arthropoda > Insecta > Hemiptera > Veliidae > Microvelia > Microvelia longipes. The sequence goes on from JACMZG010001908.1 coordinate 2,330,150, forward strand.
ATATGATGTTTCAAAAAACATTTAAATACACGTTTCAAACATTAGGCTATAATTCATCTAACAATTGATAATGAGTTATATTTATGAATAATCATTATTTCTTTATGTATATCGACTATTTATCTGTCAGTCACACTACGTATCGAATATTTGATAACGTGTTCATTTCATTAATATCAACTATAAATCATTCCTTATATTACTTTTAAATTTGGTTCCACATTACCATTTATCTTGACAAAACTATTTTATTGATTATTCTAAAGCAATATAGACTACAGGCTAATTTATTAACTACACATGTTTAGGATCACAGGCAATCCTGACATATTATTAGGACACAGGACAGATTATTCACTATATATGTACATTGTACATATTATACACTATATATGTACATTGTACATATTATACACTATATATGTACATATTATACATACACTTTGTATATATTATAGATATGAATAAGTTAATTTTAACTTCAAATAAATTATACAAAATTTAAATTCAATTTAATTTTCGTATTAATGTTTGTGGGCAATATTTATATATTTATAATTTTTACAAAAAAATGGCCCTCAACAGCAAATGCCAGCAATGCAGCACATGCTAACAATGCAGGAAATGTGTCAGTTCTACATTCTGCAGCTATCGTAGAGTAAACATATATATGATTTTATTTATTTACGATGTAATCTAGTTGTGTTTTCTAATGTTTAGTGTTATTTCATGTACTTATACATTTTAATAGGAAGTTTCTAATTTTTTCCCTCGCCATCATGCCGGCCGCAAAGGGGAAAAGAAACCTGTCACGATCGCGGTTCCATAATCAAGCTCTGGGCGTATTACTCGACAACAAAATCTAACTCTACCTCAGTTTCAAATACTATGGTAAAATATTTTCTCTTAATAATTACATCTCTTGCGTTATCTACAACTGTATTCATGTATCAATGTCAAAGAAAAGAACTTTGGATATGTTATTACCACTTGGAAATGTCAATCTAATATAGACGACGAAACGCCTATAACTCATCTTTGTCCACTTGGCTCTAATTCAGTGAAACCAATTACAGAGCTCTGGATCTAGATCAACCGGAATGAGTTCCTGATATAATGCTATTGGAAATGATTCCTCCTGACTCCTTATCTCAAACTGTAGATAATAACGATTCTGAACCATCTTTCATCCTCGCTCTGCAATAAATAATATTTCTAATCAACCAATCGACCAGTTTTTACCCCAAAAACCTCGTCTAATGATCACGGATTCTAATAATAAAATCAAATCCCAAATTGCGACTGTAGAGCGTAGAGTTGACCTTTTTGTCACGTGTTTTAATTACGATAATCCTCTGGATAATATCAATAATTGCTTAACTAAGTAAGCCTATACTTCTGATGCTAAAGTAACTCGCCTCTCTATTCGCTCAAATAACTATGCTTCCTATCACATCTCTGTTAAAATATCAGCTCTTGATGATCTCTTAAAACCTGAAGTCTGGCCTCTTAATTAAATAATTTATAGACACTTTGACACCTTATTTGAATTATTTCTTTAAAAAAACTTTCACCTACTAAATCTCCTTAATCTGTGAATGGCGATCCCCTCGATAAGATGGATTTATTCGTCTAATATCAAAACGAACGTGGTCTAAGGACTAAAAGAGATACCTTTTAAAACTCTACAGTTTTATACAGTTATACAGTAGAGTTGTATAAACTCTTTATATCGAGTTGTTATATACTTATAAATTCACAACATCGCTCATGATCTGTTATTAATTGAGACATGGCTCAATCCATCATGCCACCATGCTAGGTCTAAACTAGTAAATCAAGCTTTAAAGTTTAATTCAAAAATATTAATCCGTTTGAAAGAATCGTTATATTGTCAAGTCCTTCTTGACAATATAACTGGCGAAGGGCTCGCAACCCATAGAACGGGATGCTAACACTAAGATTATCAATAGTTAAAACTCATAATCTATGTAAACCTCACACATTATTTCGTACCAGCTATGTGATTTCCTTTGAATATTTAAAGGATATTTAAATATTTTAAGGATTTGGATTCTCCGTACATACTTCAACAAATGAATCGTAGAATTCAGGTACTACCAAGCACGGTTTCGGCTTGCTTCACAAGAAAACATTTTAGCAGACCTCAGTTGTCGTATGCCATAAGACACACTTGAGTTCCGACAAATCTTTCTATATTATGTCCATGACACGCTCATACTCTCCTCACTCATCTTTCTTTTACCTCTTTGTTGTGACGCAACACTTTATTATTTTATTAGTATTTCTTTTGTTGGCAACACTGAAAAAGTGTATAGGTTAGAAAACCATGTTACGACGGTTTTTGATTTTTATTTAATGTTTAACATGTACTTTTTAAATATAATAATTGTTTAATTAATATGTTGTATTTATTAGTATGCAAAACACTCTTGATATTGAAACAAAAAATAATTAAAACAAAAAAGGTATACTATTAGAAATAACTTTTAGTAAATTTATATGACAACCTCGATCATTTATAAGACTACATTTCATCTCCCGTACCTAGGCGGAGATGTGATGGTCAACATTGTCCAAATTTAATTCATACGTCTCAAAATAATTTGAGAATAAGGAACATATGGTTAAAAAGAGGGTAAAAAAAGTAAGAAATGAACCTAGGTCGTATTATATTAGTGATGGTCAACAGTTTTAGAGGAAAACCAATCAGCATATTTGTGTTAGATACAGTTCTGATGATAGTGGTAAAAATAATTGTACACATGGAAATAATATTAATTCAAGAATGCCTGATGATTTTTATATCATCTGGTTCATTAGTTTGGCGAAAAGCTAAAAGGTAGATAAAAAACGCTGCTACCACTTAGCCCAATCTATAACTAGATCATTGTTTTTTTTTTTTTTAAGTTTAATATACCTGGTAAACTCGTAATATTAGTTATAGCCGCTGAATAAGATGGGGTTTCATTTTCTGGCAACGGGAACCTTGGCCTTAGCGACCTGTTTCACTCATAATAAAAAAATATGAATAATAACTATCTAAATACCTAAAATTCAAACACCTGACACCATGTTATGAACGCAATAACTTCTAAAAAATAAATACATTACTTATAAAATTTAGTTTATTAAACATCAGTAGCACATGGCTTACAATGTACTATCATAAACATGCATGTGTTATAACCGCTACATTTCACAAGATATAAAATCTTAATATGTCGGACTCTATAAACAGTATTAGGATAATTTAATATGGAAAGATGCTGACTTAAACTTTAATTAAAATTAACTATCATTTTTACATCGTTTACGTAAAAACGGTGTTAAGAAGTTTCTTACGATTACACCCGAACATGAAGGCGCTCCGGGCTAACCAAGGCTAAATTATAGTTCCATTATGATTCAGGCCTCGTCGAGAAAACTGAGATAGTATTTTTAAATTAATAGAAATTTTACAAAAAAATCTAATTTTACAAAAAAGTAGATTTGTAAAATTAAAATTTATTATTATTTAAATTTAATTTATATATTGCTGACATAAACATTTGTTTTAGCATCTATTAATTTGAATTTAAATTATATAAGAATTTATTTTAATTTTAACGATGTGTATAGTACACAATATATATATATACACACACACACACACACATAAATAAATAAAAAAATAAATAAATAAAAAAAAAAATTAAAAAAATAATAATAATAAAAAAATATATATATAAAAAAAATAGTAATAAAATATATACATATAAAAAAATAAAATAAAAAAATAAAATATAAAAATAAAAAATAATAAAATTAAAACCTTACTAACTCTACAACTCCTATTATGATTTATTTTCATCATACTAACGTTTCATTTATTTATCTCCAAACTATACTAACTCTTTACTGCCCTTTTTATGGCATGCATTTATTTCTTCATTTTCCTTGCCTCCAATTACTTTCCTATTTTAGTATTATTATCCTTAATTATTTTCTTTTACTAATCCTAAAGTGGATATAAAGGATTTATTGTGTTAAAACGTATAAGATGTTTTGGACTATTTTCTGCTATATATCGCTTGAGTCAGGAGACGCTTAATTTTGTCTTACGTTACTCGATTTAGCTAAACAGATGCTGCTGGTTAACTATGATTAATGTTTTACATTGGATTGGTTTGTATACTATGTTGATTCAGTTAGGATTTATGCTTCATGTTTCCTCCAGACTGAATGATTTGGGAAATATATTGTTCTGTCTACAACTATATGGGGTATTTATTATAGACATTGCGGTGCTCTTCATAGCATTGGAGGTATATAGAGGTTCAGAACTCTTGATATGATATGTAATGATGTAGTTTGATGACCATGTCATCTCCTTGGGCTGGGGGTATTTAATTATTTTCACTTTATGTAAACTTTTGTTGTGATTATTGTAAAATTGTTATTGTCTGTTTTGAAATAAAGTATGTCCTAAAGGCCTGTAATCAACCCTATGGGAATAGGCCGAAAAAAAAAAAAAAAAAAACACACACACACATTTGTTGACATTACAATATTTGAACGAACGTAAGTGAGTTCTTACATTTCAGAAGATTGGGACGGCGCGTTTGTTTGTGTGTTTGTGTGTTTGTTTGTACGTATCGCGATAACTGCCGTAAAAATTGACCGATTTTAATAAAATTTTGTATACAGGTAAAACTAATTATGTGTCAGAGCTGTATAGTTTTTGGTAATATTCCGAAAAATATTTTCAAAATGGCAGCCAAAATGGCGGACCGGATAAAAAAAATTTTTGAGCGAAAAAATCGTGTTGTATATCGTTTCAAAGCTCTTAAAGAGTAGAAAAAGAAAATATATGTTTCATGGTCAACATTTTAAAATTGTTTGAATAATTTAAAAATGGCGGCTAAAATAATGAACTCAAAAAATTTAAAATTAAAGGAATAACGAGTAATATATCGTTGTAAAGCTCTTGATTAGTAGAACAAAAAATGTTATATACTAAATTCCGAAAAATTCAACATGGCGGCCATAATTTAATATAATAATTAGTTTTTACTAATTTTATAAGAATTTACAAGATAAAGATCTATTGTAATATACTTTAGATACTTTTATACAAGTAAAATTAACTATATGTCAGAGCTGTATAGTTTTTGGTAATATTCCGAAAAATATTTTCAAAATGGCGGCCAATATGGCGGACAGGATAAAAAAATTTTTGAGCAAAAACATCGTGTTGTATATCGTTTAAAACCTCTTAAAGAGTAGAAAAAGAAAATATATTTTTCATGGTCAACATTTCAAATTTTTTTAATAATTTAAAAATGGCGGCTAAAATAATAAACTCAAAAAATTAAAATTTAAAGCGAGCCTTTTTAACTATATATTATTATAAACATACGCAATCAAGCGAGCCTTTTTTACTATACATTAATATTAAATATAAGCAATCTAGTGAGCGAAGCAAGCCTTCTTTACTATGTATTATTATAAATATACGCCATCTAGCGAGCGAAGCGAGCCTATTATACCTACTTTACTATGTATTATTATAAATATACGCAATCTAGCGAGCGAAGCGAGCCTTCTTTTACTATTTATTATTATAAACATACGCAATCAAGCGAGCGAAGCGAGCCTTTTATACTATGCATTAATATTAAATATAAGCAATCTAGCGAGCGAAGCGAGCCTTCTTTACTATGTTTTTTTATAAATATACGCAATCTAGCGAGCGAAGCGAGCCTTTTTTAATTTGCATCAATATAAATCTACGCAATCTAGCGAGCGAAGCGAGCCTTTTTTACTATGCATTAATATAAATCTACGCAATCTAGCGAGCGAAGCGAGCTTTTTTTACAATATATTTTATTATAAATATAAGCAATCTAGCGAGCGAAGCGAGCCTTCTTTTTTCTATGCATGAATATAAATCTACGCAACCTAGCGAGCGAAGCGAGGCTTCTTTTACTATTTATTATTATAAACATACGCAATCAAGCGAGCGAAGCGAGCCTTTTTTAATTTGCATCAATATAAATATACGCAATCTAGCGAGCGAAGCGAGCCTATTTTACTTTGCATCAATATAAATCTACGCAATCTAGCGAGCGAAGCGAGCCTTTTTTAACAACATATTTTATCATAAATATAAGCAATCTAGCGAGCGAAGCGAGCCTATTTTTAACTTTGTATTATTACAAATACAAAAAAATCTAGCGAGCGAAGCGAGGCTTTTTTACTATGCAATTGTATTCTTAGTTGACATCGTTGAGTCAAAAAAGAAGAGGAAGAATGTTACTAATTCTATTTAATTTTTTACGTATATAATGTCTTTCTTTTAGCTGTTTTCTTATAATTATCCCTGGTAATTTCATTTGTATTTAATTTGTTTTTTTAATTTTTATTTTATTGTCTTTGACTGGATTTTTATACATTTATACTGTTTTTAATTATTTGTTATTTTTACTTATTTGTACAGGCACTGATGATGGCCTCATGTAGGTTGAAAGCGCTTTGAATAAATTAACAGTTTTGTGGAGAGACTCTTTTCTTCGTTCCTTTCACTATGCAATAATATAAATATACGCAATCTAGCGAGCGAAGCGAGCCTTTTTTTAACTTTGTATTATTATAAATATAAGCAATCTAGCGAGCGAAGCGAGCCTTCTTTTAGAATGTATTATTATAAATATATATATTTGTATCATGATAAGTATACGCAATTAAGCGAGCGAAGCGAGCCTTTTTTACTATGCATTAATATAAATCTACGCAATCTAGCGAGCGAAGCGAGCCTTTTTTTCAATATATTGTATTATAAATATAAGCAATTTAGTAAGCGAAACGAGCCTATTTTTAACTTTGTATTATTTTAAATATAAGCAATCTAGCGAGCGAAGCGAGCCTTTTTTACTATGTATTTTTATAAATATACGCAATCTAGCGAGCGAAGCGAGCCCTTTTTTAACTTTGTATTATTATATATATGAGCAATCTAGCGAGCGAAGCGAGCCTTTTTTACTATATAAATGTTAAAGATACCAAAACTAGCAAGCGAAGCGAGCCTTTTTGAGTTTATACTTTAAAATAGTATAGCATCCGAATGTTTTGATAAACGCATTTCGCTTGCTTTAAATAAATATTTTTTTATGTATTCTTTGACGTGAGTTCTTGATGCAACGCATTACTAGTATAGATATAGTTTAACATATTTGTTTTCTCCATAAACAGAGCAGAATTTTACAATGTTCGATACACTAATTTCGGAATACAAGGAAGATGGTGTATTCAGAACCATTTATAATATGGAAATGACCTCTTAACTAGATGAGTTAGATAAAATTGGGGGTCAGAAGATGCTGATAAAGGAAATTAATTATAGACTGAGTGAGCAGATCTTTAAATTAAAACTCGAGTCGAAGTGCTGACAACACTAAATACGCCATTAGAACTAGATGAAAAAATATTGCAACAATTAATGAATTGGGGAAACGAGATGTATGCTAAAAAATAATTAATAATGATAGAAAAAAGCACCTACTTATGCAGACATCCTACAACTACCTGCAAAAATTAAAAAAGACAATCAGTGCAACAAAATTGACCATTTGAAAAAATACAACCCCAACAACAAGCACTTGTTATTAAATCAATACTCGTACAGAAGACGAAATAAACGTTCAAAAAAATACAATGACTAACTTATCCAAACAAAAAAATATTCAGGTCAAAAGAACGCAACCACTTTAGGGAGGTGGAATAGTTGTAGTACGAGGCAACTAACAACATAAAGAGAAAATTATTAATTGTACTTTAAATTCGATATGTGGAATCAATGAACCTATTAATAAAACCCCAAGAATTATACACTGAGACAAAAAACATATAAGTTGCACTATATAACAAATTGATACGTAATTCTGATGAGACATATTGAAACGTTATGTTCCATGCTGATTTTTAAGAGGTTTATGCATCAAGATTTAAAAAATGTTACGTGTGTTTTCCAAACATGCTTTGGCATATAGGGGGGGGGGGGGGTATTGCACGTCTTAATACGTTCTACACTTATAAAAAAAAATTAGTGACGTCATAAACGTTGTCTAATAAATCAGTGTTAATTAGAAGTATACATTGAGCAATTATTAAGCATGCAACTGAATTTACTGGTACTATGTTAAATAGTGTAGATTGTATGAAACAATTGTTTGAAGTCACAACCACATAGAAGTATACAGTATACATTGAGCAATGTTAAATACGTTATGATTACAAGCATTGTCTAATGAATACGAATTAACCTCTAACCCCTTGTATCTAATTATGTTAGAGCAAAAGGAAAATGAAATGACCCAATTTCATTCAATATCGTGTAATACGGATGTGTATTAATATATAAAAAATAATAATGGATTCCCTGTCTCCCATATGAAGGAGAAAGCATTGCAATAGCAAACAAATATTTTTATAGGGGATATTTACTATTAAATGATATACATTTTAGGAGAAATTCCTCCCCCCATACTGCTCCCTTCATGAATGACCACATATTTATTCTATTTTTATCTAAGTTAAAGGAACTAAATTATAAACCCTACTAGATGAAATGAGAAGAAGGAATTAACTATTCATTACAATTGAAACCTCTCAAAATATATAAACATTAAACTTTTTTCAAAAAAAGAAAAAAAAAGGCTTCGGCCTAATGAAAGTATTATAACTCTTATACCTTAATCCTTTCTCGCCCGAAACATCTCATAGATACACCACCTCCACATTAAATCCAATCTTATTGAATCTTACCACTAAAATGGAAAAAGAAGCTAACTTAAGGTCTACTCATTTGAAAGACTCCTCGTTTTCTTCTGATTTAACTCAATCAGAAAGTGAACCTCTTGTCAAGAATATGATTGACAAAATTGAGAATCTTAAAACAGATAATCCCCCATCTGAAGAAAGCAAGAAAAATCCTGAAAAACCCAAGTTTAATCCCAAGCCTACCACTGTAAAATACAGTTTCAAAAATACAAAGCAATTAAACTCAAATACAAAATCCTTTCCTGCTAAACCCTCAACCCTTAAAGTCAATCCTGATTCACTCACCCAACAATATCTTGATAATAGTAGCAGACTCCACCTCGCCCAACTGGTCCTGTTGTACTGACTGTAGTCAGTCCAGCAAAACCGGGTTGTAACCAGGAGCTGCGCCCCGGCCGTTACTGACACCAGAGAAAGATATACATACAAGCCCATAACTGACTTTAAAGCAAGTAATTTTTGCACTCAGAGAGAGAAACACAATATATTTACAAAAAAAAAATACATAGTGGGGCTGCTCATATACAATGAGTTGCTAAAACACACAGCGTACTAATCAATCACATTAAACATGACAATTAACAATGAAATAAGTAAAACTATAGTAAAAAAAATTAAATACATAAAATAAATTATTAGGTTAAACAAACAGAAAATTAAATTTGTACATTATATCTAAAACTAGATAAGTTAATTATACACATGGTTATTAATTATGCCTAACGAATCTAAAATAATATTCTCAGATATTTGCGTCAGTTTTTTGGGGTCAATTCCCATATCGTCGAAGAATTTTGATGTTATTGTAGGAATAGCACCTCTCGAGCCAAACCATAGTCCTATTACTCGGAACTCTCTGTCGCCCTGGTCTCTATATCTCTCTTTATAATAATCTAAACACTTTTCGTAAATCTGTTTCTTTTCCTCGTGGACTTTCTCACCTTGTAAAGGATCGTTAGTCTCGTAACTCACTGTAGGGTCAATCACCAAAGCTTCCTTACTGTTTTTATTAAAGGCTATAATGTCTGCGTACCTCGTGGAACCATTTGTATCAACGCCGAAGACTTCCTCATAACAAGTGTAACCTTTTCTCTTAACAAGTCAATGATGGTGTGTTTGACATTATGGTGGCGGCGAGTAACAAGAAGCATGTTGTTAGGACAATTACCAAGCACATGTGCTGGTGTTTCAGTCTCTCTGCTGCATTTGCGACAGAGGGGTCCCACGTCTCCTGTATACTTGCTGCCTGTAGTCGGTACACCACGTAGAGGGGCATAGTTGATACTCAATTTGATCGCGTTGGTCCACTCGGAACCTGTAAGGATTTGCCTATTACTAATGAATTCGTTAGCTTTGGTGTTTTCCTTAAAGTGGCACACTCCGATTCCTTGCCACTTACACTTTGACCACTCTTCAAACGATTTTTCGCGAAGGGATTGTCGAATATTTTTTATACTAATTCGACCGTTTAGATCTTGAAGTTCAAGACCAAGACGATCAGCACAATCAGACAGTTCGGTGTCATAATCGAGTATACCTTGTAATTGCACTTCATCGACGTCTCTTAATTTTTGCAATATACTCATATGTTGTAACGGAGCTTCCCACGAACAACGAAGAATACCTAATCCTCGATAACGGCGAGGCGCATACAGCATAGTTGTAGAAGTGTTGGCTGGTAGTCCTACGATTGCTTTGGTACTTCTCCGGATCATGACATCAACACCTTCGAGAAAAGCCGGACGAAGTTTAGTCAGAGGAGCAGTTTGAAGAGGGTACGTAAGCGTTGGAAAAATATACTGGTTTAATATGTTAAGTTTCTGGTCAGGTTTTAGCAGATTAGAAGTGACTAGACTGTTCAGGTTGGTATTCAGTTTCTCTATTGCAGCGTCATCATTAACAATCTCACCTGTAAAACTACATCCTAAATATTTAATAATTTCGTTATCGCTATTAGATGTTATGTAACTTCCGTCTTCTAGATTTAATCTGGAGCTTATTAGTTTACCTTTAGATAAAATAATGCACGTACTCTTAGCCGGGTTGATATTTAAGCCAATTTCCTTGAATCTACTTGCTATACTGTTAATAACTCTTTCTGCTGCACTAACACTGGAGGCGGTGACAGCTTGGTCGTCGGCGAACCCCGATAGAAGTATTTTTTCCTGACCTGGATTGAGGCCATAACCGTATTGGTTTGAGAACTGGGGGTCACAAAACTCTCTATAGATGTGATCTATAGCCAGGTTAAAAAGAGTAGCAGATAGAGGTCCTCCTTGTGGAACGCCTGTCTCAACACGTATATCGTCAGTGTCGTGAAAACCGACGCGTATTCTTATTAGGTTAAAGCACAGTAGGGCTTCTATACATTTTATCAGATTGTCGGAAACGCCTCTAGCCTTTAAAGTGTTTATTACATGAAGATGACCAATATTATCAAAAGCACCGGTAACATCCAGAAAAGCGACAGCACTATCATTACCATTTTGTTTAGCGTGTTTTAAAACAGCATCAATGAGCCGAGAGTTGATATGACAACCAGGAAGACCCTTCACAAAACCTCTCTGACAAGAATGAAAAGTTACTTGCTGTCGAAGTTCGCCATCAAGTACCTTTTCTATTAATCTTCTCAAGATAGAGTACATTGTAATGGGCCTCCATGACGCCACATCATCACTTCTGCCTTTACCTTTGTAAATAAGTACTGTACGACCTCTTCTAAACGCATCAGGCAAATATGAATATTTCAGAAAAATATCGATTATGGTTTGTATAATATGGGCCACCTCAAGCCGTTTTATTGTCCTAATAAGAACACCGTCAGGACCAGGACACGAGTCTAGCGAAGTTGAATTTATAGCTTTGTGTATTGATTTCAGGCTCACAGAAGCTATGTTTTCTTGAGGAACGGTTTGCTCGTAAGATTCACGTACGCGATTATTGGAATATTCAAATATAGGTCTGTAGTGATCTTCTACTTGCTTGATGTCAATAGGGCACTGTTTGGGTTTATCGGCAGTCATAATAGTTTGGACAAACTTTTTTACGTCTGTTGTAATAATAATACTGAGCTACCTCATACTGATACTGCTCTTGTCTCCGTTCTCTGTCCTTCTTATGCTTCTCTGAGGATTAGAAACTTTTCCGGCTCCTTTTCCTTTATTGTTAGTTTTATCCTTTTTACGTAATTTGAAATACCGTTGAGCAGGATGTTTTGGTCCAGGCAGCTCAGCATTCGCTTCTTTTAAAAACGTCAAAAAGCCATTAGTCACGTTATCGAAGAGTACAGGATCAAAGTCGTCATTAGATTTTAAAATGGATTTAAATTGTTTGTCCCAAGAGTCAATTTTATTTTTAATAGTAGGATCAACAGTTTTACTAGAGTGGGCTTGGTTAGAAATTAGACCGTTTAACTTAGCTGTGTTTGCTTCCACTGGATGTTTTTTATTGAAATGAATGCTAAGGCCTCGCTTATTCTTAAAAGACTGTCCGCAAATATCACATACTACGTTGTTGGACGCTGGGGGTAATTCACTTTGTTCTGAGTTGTTAATAAAACCGGTAGATGTTGATGGTACATCAATCTCATTGTTTACATTAGAAATGATTACCTCAGCGTTTTGTGTTTTAAGAGTATTCGTGGACTGGGGGTCAGTTTGCAAAGTGCTGATATCCACATTTTTCTTGCCTTTCACGGAGCCGTCACTTTCTATCCATTCAACATCTACTAGAGAATTTCCATTCTGCAGTGTAGTGGAATTGTTTTGCAATACACTTATTTTAGTGACGTAGGCTTCTTGTTTCTGGCCGTTATTTCTGGATATCACCACTTTTTGTCCAATAAAAGGTTTCGAAATGATGTTGGGTACCTCTGAAAGATTGTTCGTATCTGCCTGGTGGTTACTGACCTAATGATGATGGCCATTGTGCGCGTTGCCCACTGCATTTTCGGCTCCTGGGTTGACACCGAACAAATCACTCTCCTCAAATTCAGGGATTAAACCGTCAAATCCAACTAATCCCGATACCGAAAACATGTATTATCGTGATAGTATTTAGATTATTTAAAAGTATTTTCCGTCAAAAGATAAAAATTTGTCGACATTTAAACGTTATTGATTTTAAATAGTGCGAGTCCAAGCAAAAAGAAAACATTTTTATTATAACTACATAATATTAAACTACACTAAACTAGAGCTATTTTAACTAGATGTTTACGCTACGACGGCATAATTGCGACTCCGAAAATTAAATTGTTATTGCCTTTCATATCATATTATAAAAGCTTCAGCATAATGCTGTTATATAAGGTTCCTATTTATTATTAAATTAGAATAACCCTATACCTTTAAGATTTCACAAAATTTAATTAAATGATTCATGATACTGCTTTGACAAGTCCTCCTAATTGTACTTTTTCCATCCTAACCTATACTAACATCCATGTTAGTATAGTTACTGAGAACTATGATGCATGTCAATATGCTCAGTTCTATTGGTTTTGTTTACAAGTGAAGAATATCTTCCTGCAGGATAGGGACGTAGCAGCCCTTTTTGAAAATGAAAAAAAGGTTGTCATAAAACGAGAAAAAACCATAAGCATATCAATAATTAGATACCTAACCCACAAACGCAACCAACAAAAAACTAACAAGCGAGGTGTACATGTTTTAGGGAGGCAAATTAGTATTAACTCATTAATTTGCCTCCCCAAACAACTTCATAGAGTATTAACCCTATGAAGTAGTAGTAGTTAGTTACTACATTGTAAACATCGTAAGACAAACAAAATCCTCGCTACAGGAATAGCAAATTGTGCAGACATCAAAATTTACACTTAAGTATTATGCCTAATATTAATGAAGGTTTTGATTTAAATACTACCGTTTTGGTTGATAATAGTTGTAAAACATCTGAAAACGAACAACCCACAACATGTCTAGAAACAACCAAAAAGAAGAGGAAATGAAAGTCCAAAATGATAAACAAACCTGTAATAAAGTTATGGAACTTGATACACTCGATACTTTTTTAAATAGACACCAACTTCTTGTTTCATTTGATAACATTTATTACAAAAACGATAATAATGACGTCTAACAAGAAGTTGCGTGGATACATGGAGGACATTTTAACTATTTGGAGAAAATAGAGAAGACAGAGAATCCTTGTTTAACGAGGCGAGATCTGAATTCTCTGATATTTGATCAGGTAGACGCATTGTCCCGTGATATCCGCTACTTTGTACATACTTATTTGAATAAGATATGTACCGGGGTTGCCCTCTACCTCGGTAGTAGAGCATGTATCTCGGGTGTAACGTGAGATAAACGACGAGATTGTAGTATCATTGTCCACACTATCTTAGAGATAGTGTGGATCTAAGAGCTTCCTCTTAGATTTGTCCCACAAATCTTAGAGGAAGCTCAGGATGAACTAATGAACTCCTTAAAGCGTTATCATCATTTTATTCAACCTCAATTATCATAGTGTCTCTACACGTAAGCACCAACTGGGACCACCTCCACGATTGTGGAGTCCAATGGATCGTTTAGATGCATCTGGGTCGAGCGATACGTCAGACCCCTCTACGACGGTAACTCAGTTGAAAGGAGATTTAGGCGAGTTTTTGAACTTCTCAGACGAGCGATTCCACAATCTCGTCGTTTATCTCACGTTACATGCTCTACTACCGAGGTAGAGGGCAACCCCGGTACATATCTTATTCAAATGAGTATGTACCGAGTAACTGATATTACGGGGCTTCCGAAGAACCAATGGTGGAGAAGACGTCAGATGAATATACAATATGTAATAAACGAGGGATCGGACATGATGCTTCAGCAGAGGTTGACTGGACTGCAAACTAGAATGCAAACAGTACTGGAGAACAGCAAAAAAACTTCCAAAAAGATATATTGGAGTGGTTCAACAAATACATAGTTACACCACCCTCTCTCACGTGCAGGAGTAGACCGCGGTTATCAGGTAAATAAGGTCATATTCTAGGTTCATGTAAGCTAATTTATACAGCTTTGCAATTGCATCGCATAAATTTAGCGTCTTGAACATTTATAGATATTATAAAAAGGCACATAAGCTCAGAATATGTCCGTATATATTCAGCTACGACGGGAAATATAAGTTCTTTATATTTTGATGAATCGATTTCTACTGATTTATCAGAGGAATATTTAATTTTTCAAAGTACTAACAATAGTATTATTATACAAACCTTTAACGTTTGTACAGTAACGTTTTTATATCTATTTCTATCAATACAATCTGGAAAAATGAACTGTTTACAGGTATACTAGAGGGAGTTAAACAAATAGAAACTTGCAAACCTCTCTTCGTCAAATGGAGAATTATGACAGTCTATGGCTTATATATTATGGAATTTTTAAAGCATGTTTTGAGGACTTTGGGCTCTAAACAATAACAAGGTGATCTCCATTACTACGAGACTAGAAGAGGTAATTGGCACTCTTTTATCATTGAAATATGGTGCAGAACAAATATTTGGTAACATTTACCCTAATATAAGTCAATTAAATACATCAATTAATAAAGCATTATACGGATAACGTCAGAGATATTTAGCACGTTACGCTAGAAATAAGGTGTGGACAGGAAGGTTACCTGACCACACAGCGTTTCTACTCTATATTTACTTAAATTAAACGAACGGCACAAATTTTGTCTCACGTACAAACAACTTTTTCATGGAGCTTATGTTAATATTAAAAAAAGTGATGTTAAATTGAAGATTATTTAAAATTGGAAATGTGATTTAACCACCGTGTGATGGATAAATATTCTAATGAGATGGATTTGCCTGGAAAGGTATGTGCCGCAGATAACAACAAACAAAACATTGCTAACCTCACAAGTGGGGTTAATGCTCTTATTAAAACAGTTGGAGATCTCGTAACTAGTTTGCAATTTCATACTCATAAATAGCATCAATAAAACATAATCAGCATTAATACGAAATTAAACTGTCATACGAAAAACATCAATGATCTGTACAATAATAATAATAATGACTCCAGTGACCGGCTGACGTATGTCGAAATACATTGAAGTAGATGATATTCCTCTTAATACTAACAAAGAACAAGATGAGAACACCTACATAATTAACCAAGTTGTAGAATTATTAACCAAAATATCACCTGAATTGGTTGACACAGATATCAAAGAAATTTACAAAACAACAAATAACTATTCCAAGAAATCTATTGTTAGTATTAAATTTATACTGGATCAAAATATTTATCATGGAAAACAAAAAAAAGATTAAACTAAGTGAATACATACCAGGATCAAAGATTTTTATTGAAGAAAAATTGAAGGACTATATTAAGGATAGTCAATATCCTAAACAAATATCAATTTGTTTGAGTTAAGTGTGGACGCATATATATGAGAAGAGATAATGCTTCAAGCACCATCATGGTCAAATCTCAATGGTGTCAATCTATGGCTTATATATTATGGAATTTTTAAAGCATGTTTTGAGGAATTTGGGCTTTAAACAAAAACAAGGTGATCTCCATCACTAAGAGACTAGGAGAGGCTGTGACCTCAAACTACCATCAGTAAGACTCAATAAAACCTACAAAGGTCCTAGTTTCATGGAAATAAAAATATATAATCACCTACTAGATGGTATAAGAGCTCTAAAACCTCAAAAATGCTTAAACAAAGTCAAAGAAGTATTATTGCTTAATCCTATGAATGAACTGAATCATTATTTTAATTTGAACTTTAATCATTTGTATTTTTTTCTGTTTTTTCTCATTTGTAATGTAAAGTGAATTTTCTAGACTAAACCAAGAATTGCTTGTAAATTTGATGGTTGTAAAATTATATAAATCAATAAATAAAATAACAGGCGTATGCGAGTATAAACAGAAGAGTAATAGAGAATGAAGAAGCAGATCAGTATCCACATCTGAGTCACAAGAAGTGCATAAACCGACCCACTACACCACGTAGGTGTAACATTATTTTATATTGCAATACTTAATTTATGTTAATTAATAATATTGTTTAATAATTCTACCAAGTGATGGACTTCAAGATGCCCATCACTGGAGAAGGATTCGACATCGATCTGAATATCCTAATTGGACAAACGTCCACGCCGGCAGATAGTAATCTTCAACTTGAGAATTTACTTGGAAACTATAGCGATGCATTTTTTTTATCCCTGTTGACGCAGTTGGTGCTAATATTCCATTGATTATAGCTGGATCGAATAGAGTTAGAACTGAGTTTTGTAGTACAAATTATGTTAAAATATTAAGCTCTAAAATTGATGAGGTTTAAACTACAATACATTATTTTAATCCAGGAAGCGGATTCGTTAGAATCCTACGAGGTGGATACTACGTCTCTGAGACGTTAAACACTGACTAAGAAAATGAACCGGCAAGTGAGTGGATTCCAGAACGATTTAGGTCACTCATTCACCCAGATCTCTCGTCAAATTACTATCAATCTTAAGAAAATACGGGTTGCTAAAACCAAAATAGAATACTTAAGCCATATCATTCAAAATGGCTGTATTTCTATTAACCCTGAGCGAATTCAGCCTATCCTCGACTTTCAATAGGTCGAGAAGCAAGCAAATTGCTCGCTTCATAGGTATGACAGCCTTTTATCAAAAATATATACCCCGTTTCTCAGAAATAGCCACTCCGCTAAACCTCCTGAGAAAAAAATATTGTAAGTGGGAGCAGGACCAAGAAACTTCCTTCAATACGCTCAAATCAGCCCTTTGCTCAGCCCCCATTTTGCAACTTCCTAACTTTCATAAGCCCTTTGTTCTGCAAACTGATGCATCCATTTAGGCTCTAGCCGCTGTTCTGAGCCAAGAAGACGACTCAGGACTAAGGTTACCCATTTCGTACACTTCTCGTACCCTGCTTCTCATAATAAGAAGAAATCTATTTTTGAATTAGAAACCATGGCAATATACTTTGGTATTACCAAATTCAGGCAATACCTTGAATGTGGCCTCTTTATTCTAAAAACTGATAACAGTGCCCTCATTTACCTTCTTAAAGGAGCCAAGACTAGTAGCAAATTCGGTAGATGGAGAGCTCAAATTGGTAGCTTCCAATTCACTGTCAAACATATGAAAAGTGCTGAAAACAAAGTTGCTGATTGTTTATCACGTACTAATGAACTCACTGGCTCTCTGCAAAATCAGCCCTCCTCTTGTAACGAACCTAACCTTCTCCTTCTTTTGTCTTCAATCCCTGAAGCTTTTCAGAACATTGGTCACCACCAAGATCTGGACGAAAATATATTAAAAATGACCCTAACTTAAAAACAAAACCCCAATACCTGTTGAAAAGGTATTCCTTTTCAAACCCAATAATAAAACCCATCACCTTATCTTGGTGCCTCCCAACTTGTACCTGCAATTTAAAACTACTGTCAGGATCCTTAAAAACAGATTTTTCTCTGCCTTTGGAGCCCCCCCCCCCCAATTTGGTATCCGACAGAGGTGCTTGCTGTATTTCTTCTAAATTTGAAACTATGTGCTTTGAACTTGGTTTCAACCATATTTTCCTTTCTCCTAACTAACCCCAATCCAATCATGCAGAAAAAAAAACCAAAAAGCAACTTAAAGTGGCTTTTAGAATATTCCATAATCAGAACCACTCTAATGGGATTCCTTATCTCCACGACTTTCTAATTGCCTTCAACTCAGGTTACCACAGCGCCATTCAGGCCACCCCTAATGAACTTATATTTAGGCTCACTATCAAAGATCCTTTAGATTATTACTGGCAACTTTCTAAGCTAGTTGAAGACAAGCCAGAACTCAATAGTTGAGGTATGGGATAAGGCTATTTCTAGTTTAAAGAAGGCTCACCAAAAAACTGCCACCCAGTATAACAAGAACCGTGTTGAACTCACAACTTATCGAATAAAGTTAATAAGTTTAATGAAAAATTGGCACCGTTATATGAAGGCTCCTTCAACATTTTGAAGTTTGTAACTCCAGTTACTGCCTTAG
The DNA here is from genome assembly GCA_018340805.1 of Microvelia longipes. Lineage (NCBI taxonomy): Eukaryota > Metazoa > Arthropoda > Insecta > Hemiptera > Veliidae > Microvelia > Microvelia longipes. The sequence continues at coordinate 2,349,030 of JACMZG010001908.1, forward strand.
TGCAATGCTGTGAGTCGAGAGGTCAGTACTCCACTCATATTTCCAAGTTAAAATGGTATTTTTCTTCCTATCAGCCTGAGTAATGTTTTTTTTTTCTTTTATTGTGTCCCTTATCTTAAGGGACACAAGGTACATAAAGGTACATAAGGGACATAAGGTCAATTAGGTTAAAATTAACTAAGGATATATCATTATTCTGTTTTTTTTTTTCTTTATTATAATTCTTAAGTATTGAATGTTAGTTTTTAATAGTTTTCCACTTACATTCCTAGTCTATTCCTCTTTTTTATTATTAAGAATAGATATTCACCTCTGATTATTGTTTTTTGGAAAATAATTTAAGGATCACCAACACAGGTGGTCTGTGAACACCTGGTGTGGGATCATAAGTGGCCGGATAATTGGACCTTACTTCTTCGAGGAAGTTTTAAACGGGCGAATGTTTCGAGAGTTCATGGTGGATGAACAACCTGAACTTACGATGCATTTGCCTGAAGGACTCCTCCAAAATGTTGGTTCCAGCTTGACGGTTTCCCCAGCTCACTTTTCTCGGGGAGTTATGGATTTTCTTGATGACACATTTCCAAATAGGCGGATTGGGCGTGACGGTCCCGTTGCTTGGCCAGCTAGATCTCCGGATCTGACTCCACTAGACTACTACTTATGGGAATAGTGGAAGGACTTGGTGTACAGAGAGCTCCAACACCTCGAGAGTAATGATGGATAGAATCAGGAGAGCTATTGATATTACCTTACAACGGCTTGAAGTGAATGCTGCATTTCGATCTTTCGAGTTCGAATATTGCAATGCCAGGAGGTCGCCAATTCGAGCATTTGGAGTAATTTTCATTAAGTTATTCTACAATGGTTCTTTACAGAGCCACCAAAATAAAAAAAGGTCCACTTTATGCAAAACCTAAACGGTTTTTACAAAACCATCAAAACAAAAAATGTACAATTATGGTACTATTGGTCCTTTACAGAACCCATTAAACACATATAATGTATTGTCATTTGTATGTGATTGAAGATATTCTACAACGGTTCTATTCAAGACCAAAATAAAAAAGTCTACTTTATGGTTCTTAAGTTTGTTGACATTAATGCCTTCTGTAACTGTTTTGTTGCTGCCGTTTAGTTAAATCTACAAGAAATAGATTTAACCAACAATTTACAAATAATATTTGTGACCAATTAAACCTTACGTCAACTTCTTTAAAACAAAAAAAGCAATTTATAACAAATACTTATAAAACAGGCAGTACATTGAATCGGTAGAAGTTAAACAAGTTGAGAGGGAGGGAAATACCTGCCGATAGCTTACTGATTAATGACAGTAATGAAGTAACTTTATACAAGATGTTCAACTAGTCGAGAGAGACATACCTTGCGTAATTGTTTGTAATGAAGCGATGCACATCTAATTGAGATTGTCAAGAAAAACGAGCCTCAAATTTATGTTTGTAGTAGGTTAAATGTTGACCACAATGGGGATATATTTAATTGGAGCATGAGAGAAAATCGTCACCTGCAAAGGGCGTTCTCGAAGTAAGAAGAAGATTTGCTGAATTCGTTGAAGTTAAGTTCTTTGACAGTTACAGTAAGGACAATTGAGTTCCGGAATATAAAGATTTACTTGAGCCGAGTGACAGATACAGCATTATACCAGAAACATTGCAATATACAACTGACAAGTCTTTGATATTGACAATCAACTGAAGCACATTTAATTGGACCGAGGGGAACAAGCGACAAACTAATGCCAGTCATGGAAATGATAATGTTTTCAGGCTCCTGTTTTCTGTTGGTCAGCAATCAAATAGTCGATCCTCGTTGATTTAAGTATCTAACTGGATTAAGGGGATTCAACAATAAATAAGTAAATTGTTTCAGAAAGGTAAAACACAGGATTCGAATTTTGAGGCGTTTAATACCAGAGTTGGACAAAATTGTCGTAGTTGAAACGATACAACATTTTTGCTCAAACATAACGACCAGGATCAGTATACCTACTCCAAAGTTTTAGACTCGGCTACATTAGTAGAGCAAAAATGGGTTTAAGAAATTTTTAATTGGCGCAATATGTATACACCAGAAATTTACAATTTACTTTTTGATACAATACATCAACCGAACCCAAGTTGGAGTTGTAGAAAAATTGTACCATAGAGGCAAGCAAACAAATATACTTATGCATTTAAGACTTAATACGACTTGGACCGCCAATAGCAATAATCTTCCATATACCCACACCTAGCAACTTTAGGTCCTGTTTTCATATGCATTTACCCTGTTGTCAACTTAATACAAAGTGATCTCCGTACCAATTCTGGTACTCCAAGTTTTTTCCTCGTATAACGGAGATGCAATTACCATAGCTTTATTAAGGTTCAAAGGTTTGTTGTAAACAAAACTCACAATCGACTGAATACTGCGCAGAGTCGTAGTTAAGACTTAAGTAAGGTTTAATTAAGTGTAATAAATGACAGTAATATTATAGATTTAACAAAGTATCTTATTACCTACATTCAATGGCAAAATACCTACTCCAAAATTCTATTTGAAAATATTCTTTCAAATCATAACAGAAGACAACTCATTGTTGCTGTGGTTGGCTAACATGATGTTCATCCAAACGCTAGTATTCGCGAAATTGCCCAAATGTGTGGTACCAACCATGTTATGGTTTTGCAGGTCAACTGTTTCATCCTTTTTAAGATCCATTGCCATTTACTGCCCTGACAGGCTCAGGATTATGAAAGGAGGCAAGGTTTTGCCGATCGGGCCGAGTGAAATGTGATGTGTTTCAAACCCCTTCCTCTTTTTTAATATGGCAAGTCTTGTGGACTGATGAAGCAAACTTTTTAAAAGTGAAGCGGTACTTGTTCAATCGCACAGTTCTTCACTATTGGACTGAAACCCCAATCACGTGGCTCAGATTTCTTCATCTATTTGGTGAATCACAACAAGCGAGGTGATGTCCTTGGAACCACCTGGTGTGGGGATCATAAGTGGCCGGATAATTGGACCTTACTTCTTCAGGAAGTTTAAACGGGCGAATGTTCGAGAGTTCATGGTGGAGAACTACCTGAACTTACGATGCATTTGCCTGAAGGACTCCTCCTAAAATGTTGGTTCCAGCTTGCGGTTTCCCCAGCTCACTCATTTCTTTCTCGGGAGAGTTATGGATTTTCTCTGTGATGACCACTTTCCAATATTAGGCGGATTGGGCGTGACGGTCCCGTTGCTTGGCCAGCTAGATCTCCGGATCTGACCTCCACTAGAAACTACTACCTATGGGGAATAGTGAAGGACTTGTGGTGTACAAGAGAGGGCTCCAACAACTCGAGGAGGATTATGATGAATAGAATCAGGAGAGCTATTGATCTTTACAACGGCTTGAAGGTGAATGCTGATTTCGATTCGATCTTTTCAAGAATTCGTCCGAATATTGCAATTGCCAGGAGGTAGGAGGTCGACAAATCGAGCATTGGAGTATTTTCACATTAGGTTATTCTACTTATGGAATTGGTTTTTTTAGAGCCACCACAAAAAAAAAAAAAGTCCACTTTATGCAAAACCTAAACGGTTTCTACAAAACCATCAAAACAAAAAATGTACAATCAAAAGTACTATTGGTTCTTTACAGATGGCACCCCTCCTTTAAAAACACTAAGATAATTGTCATTTTCGTTATATGATTGAAGATATTCTACAACGGTTCTATTCAGAGCCACCAAAATAAAAAAGTCTACTTTATGGTTCTTAAGTTTGTTGACATTAATGCCTTCTGTAACTGTTTTGTTGCTGCCGTTCAGTTAAATCTACAAGAAATAGATTTAACCAACAAACAATTTACAAATAATATTTGTGACCAATCAAACCTTACGTCAACTTCTTTTAACAAAAAAGCAATTTATAACAAATACTTATAAAACAGGCAGTACATTGAATCGGTAGAAGTTAAACAAGTTGAGAGGGAAATACCTGCCGATAGCTTTACTGATAATGACAGTAATGAAAGTACAAGATGTTCAACTAGTCGAGAGAGACATACCTTGCGAAATTGTTTGTAATGAAGCGATGCACATCTAATCGAGATTGTCAAGAAAAACGAGCCTCAAATTTATGTTTGTAGTAGGTTGAATGTTGACCACAATGGGGATATATTTCAATTGGAGCATGAGAGAAAATCGGTCACCTGCAAAGGGCGTTCTCGAAGTAAGAAGAAGATTTGCTGAATTCGTTGAAGTTAAGTTCTTTGACAGTTACAGTAAGGACAATTGAGTTCCGGAATATAAAGATTTAATTGAGCCGAGTGACAGATACAGCATTATACCAGAAACATTGCAATATACAACTGACAAGTCTTTGAATATTGACAATCATACTGAAGCACATTTAATTCGACCGAGGGGAACAAGCGACAAACTAATGCCAGTCATTGATAATGTTTTTGTCCCAGCAGCTCAGGATCACTGTTATTCTGTTGGTCACAATGTTTCAGAAATAAAAATAGTCGAATACGAATTGGAAGTCGTTGAAAGTAGCTCTAACGACAGGATTAAGTTGGATCAACAGGATATAAGTAAATTGGCGCAATATGTAACACAGGATTATTTAAATTTTACTTTTGAGGGTTTAACCGAACCAGAGTTGCTACAAATTGTAGAGAGCAACGATGACAACATTTTTGCAGACTTTGACATAACTGTACAGGAGCCATCAGATACCTACTCCAAAGTTTTAGACTCGGTCTACATTAGTAGAGCGAGTTGGTTATTGAAAGATACCATGAAAAATCAATTTCACGGTTACCAATACATCAACATGGTGGTCGAGGCTCAGTTGGAGAGCAAATACAACATAGGTTGCACAATAAGATTTCTCAATATACTTACCATGCATTTAGACAGTACGGGAGAAGTAGCAAAATCCATCCCACAAGCCTTAGGTCCTGTTTTATACTTCCCTTGTGTTGTCAACTTAAATAAAGTTGTTGTACCAATACTCAAGTTTTTCCTCGTAAACGGAGATGCAATTACCATAGCTTTATTAAGGTTCAAAGGTTTGTTGTAAAAACTTTCAATCGCTGAATACTGCGCAGAGTCGTAGTTGACTTAAGTAAGGTTTTAATTAACGGTGTAATGACAGCGTGGAATAATATAGATTTAACGAAGTATCTTATTACCTACATCAAGGCAAAATATCCTACTCCAAAATTCTATTTGAAAATATTCTTCAAATCATACAGAAGACAACTCATTGTTGCTGTGCTGGCTAACATTGATGTTCATCCAAACGCTAGTATTCGCGAAATTGCCCAAATGTGTGGTACCAACCATGTTATGGTTTTGCAGGTCAACTGTTTTCATCCTTTTAAGATCCATTTACATCAAGCCCTGACAGCTCAGGATTATGAAAGGAGGCAAGCGTTTTGCCGATGGGCCGAGGAAATGATGTTTCAAACCCCTTCATTTTTTAATAGGCAAGTCTTGTGGACTCATGAAGCAACTTTTAAAAGTGACGGTACTGTCAATCGCCACAATCTTCACTATTGGAGAGTAGAAACCCCACACTGGCTGAGAGAGGGTGATCACCAACACAGGTGGTCTGTGAACACCTGGTGTGGGATCATAAGTGGCCGGATAATTGGACCTTACTTCTTCCAGGAAGTTTTAAAACGAGCGAATGTTTCGAGAGTTCATGGTGGATGAACTACCTGAACTTACGATGCATTTGCCTGAAGGACTCCTCCTAAAATGTTGGTTCCAGCTTGACGGTTTCCCCAGCTCACTTTTCTCGGGGAGTTATGGATTTTCTTGATGACACATTTCCAAATAGGCGGATTGAACGTGACGGTCCCGTTGCTTGGCCAGCTAGATCTCCAGATCTGACTCCACTAGACTACTACCTATGGGGAATAGTGAAGGACTTGGTGTACAGAGAGGCTCCAACAACTCGAGAGGATATGATGGATAGAATCAGGAGAGCTATTGCTTCCTTACAAAGGCTTGAAGTGAATGCTGCATTTCGATCTTTTCGAGTTCGACTATTGCAATGCCAGGACGTAGGAGGTCGCCAATTCGAGCATTTGGAGTAATTTTGTTCTTTTTAGAGCTACCAAAATAAAAAAAATTCTGGCGCGGTGGTCCGCATGTCGGGCGAATTTCCTTTGGATGCGAGCACTCAAACCCAGAGTACCTGGGTTCGAATCCTAGTAGGGACAATAATTTTTTATCGTTTTTTTTACCTAATATAAGTTTACAACTAGAAAATAATTCTGGCGCGGTGGTCCGCATGTCGGGCGAATTTCCTTTGGATGCGTGTTTCCGTGCTTTTTACATTATGTAAGTTTACAACTACTAAATAAATAATTCCGGCGCGGTGGTCCGCTGTCAGGCGAATTTCATTTAGAATGCGTGTTTCCGTGCTAAACAACCCATATCTTGCTTATGCAAGAACCATGCCCATTGCGTGGTTCCGGTTCATGCTTTAGAACCTAAGCAGTTACTCAATTGTCAAGCACTGCTCGTAACTCATTTTGTCTGTATTTTCCAAAGGAAATGCGCATAATTATCCAGTTGGTTGTACAAAACTATGCCTCTAAAATTAGAAGTACGCACTATTATTTGCACTAGTTTAAAGCTTTGTTACTTATCTTTAAGCTTAGTCAGTTATCTTTAAAGGTTTTAGCGCATTTCCTTTGGAAAATACAGACAAAATGAGTTACGAGCAGTGCTTGACAATTGAGTAACTGCTTAGGTTCTAAAGCATGAACCGGAACCACGCAATGGGCATGGTTCTTACATAAGCAAGATATGGGTTGTTAAGCACGGAAACACGCATTCTAAATGAAATTCGCCTGACAGCGGACCACCGCGCCGGAATTATTTATTTAGTAGTTGTAAACTTACATAATGTAAAAAGCACGGAAACACGCATCTAAAGGAAATTCGCCCGACATGCGGACCACCGCGCCAGAATTATTTTCTAGTTGTAAACTTATATTAGGTAAAAAAATTCTGGCGCGGTGGTCCGCATGTCGGGCGAATTTCCTTTGGATGCGTGTTTCCGTGTTTTTTACACCATATAAGTTTACAACTACTAAATAAATAATTCCGGCACGGTGGTCCGCTGTCGGGCGAATTTCATGTAGTATTCGTGTTCCGTGCTTAACAACCCATTTCTAAGGTTCCGGTTCATGCTTTAGAACCCAAGCAGTTACTCGATTGTCAAGCACTGCTCGTAACTCATTTTGTCTGTATTTTTCAAAGGAAATGCGCATAATTATCCAGTTGGTTGTTCAAAACTATGCCTCTAAAATTAGAAGTACGCACTATTATTTGCACTAGTTTAATGCTTAGTTACTTATATTTAAGCTTAGTCAGTTATCTTTAAAGGTTTTAGCGCATTTCCTTTGAAAAATACAGACAAAATGAGTTACGAGCAGTGCTTGACAATCGAGTAACTGCTTAGGTTCTAAAGCATGAACCGGAACCTTAGAAATGGGTTGTTAAGCACGGAAACACGAATACTACATGAAATTCGCCCGACAGCGGACCACGGTGCCGGAATTATTTATTTAGTAGTTGTAAACTTATATGGTGTAAAAAACACGGAAACACGCATCCAAAGGAAATTCGCCCGACATGCGGACCACCGCGCCAGAATTATTTTCTAGTTGTAAACTTATATTTAGTAAAAAAAAAAACAATAAAAAATTATCGACCTTTCCAGGATTCGAACCCAGGTACCCTGAGTTTGAGTGGTCGTATTGACTCCGGACCACTGGCATTCAACTCAGAGGCCCAAAAAACATTGAAAACGACACCCTACTCGAAATTTAATTTTTAACGACCGTAATGTTAGTTTTCTATAATTTTTTGTGGTTTTTTCGACTTTTTGGTAACTTAAAGTGGTCGTATCGACTTCGGACCGGTTTCATTCGATTTAGCGCCCAAAATTACATAGAAAACGACACCTACTCGAAATTTATTTTTTATCGACCTAAATTTTGGTTTTTGGTAATTTACAATGGTTTTTTCGATTTTTAGGTCACTTAGAGTGGTCGTATCGACTTCGGACCGGTTTCATTCGATTCAGCGTCTCAAAAAACATAAATATTGACCTTTTTCGCGGCAAAAAATATTAACCCTGAATTTTGCTGATTTTTTTTAAAATTTCGCTGACTCAGCAAACCGGGTTAATGACGTCACAAAAAACCTGGTTTTCAATAGGTTCGTGTCCTCCCCAAGGTTGATTTGTACCAAGTTTGGTTAAAAAATATTAATCCGTTTCGAAAGATAGAGTGTTTACAAGAAAGTGTCTAGAAATACATATGTATATATAATATATATATATATATATATATATATATATAATATATATATATATATTATATTATATATATATATATATATATATATATATATATATATATATATATATATATATATATATATATATATATATATATATATATATTATATATATATATATATATATATATAATATATATATATATATATATATATATATATATATATATATATATATGTATATAATATATATAAAGTCTCGCGAAAATATTTTTTTGTCATTAGGGACCTCTGAAACGGATTTGTGTCGTGGTCCGAGGTTCGAATTCCGCCATGACGCCTATCCCATTAGCGAATTTTTCCAAAGGAAATTCGCTAAAAGTCCACTTTATGCAAAACCTAAACGGTTTTTACAAAACCATCAAAACAAAAAATGTACAATTATGGTACTATTGGTCCTTTACAGAACCCATTAAACACTAAATGTATTGTCATTTGTATGATTGAAGATATTCTACAACGGTTCTATTCAGAGCCACCAAAATAAAAAAGTCTACTTTATGGTTCTTAAGTTTGTTGACATTAATGCCTTCTGTAACTGTTTTGTTGCTGCCGTTCAGTTAAATCTACAAGAAATAGATTTAACCAACAAACAATTTACAAATAATATTTGTGACCAATTAAACCTTACGTCAACTTCTTTTAACAAAAAAGCAATTTATAACAAATACTTATAAAACAGGCAGTACATTGAATCGGTAGAAGTTAAACAAGTTGAGAGGTGTAATATATTCTGTTTTACTCCCACTACTAATTATGTATTACCCCCACTTAATAATGTTATTTATATTAATAATTTAAATCACTTCCTACTGAGACATCGTGTGTTATGTATCTGATCTCCCTCCCTACATCACATGGCGCAGTCGGTAGGACACGAACCTACGCTCCCACAGGGAATCTGATTTCCAGTCAGATTCCCTGTGGGAGCGTAGTTTGAAGGCCTGGTATCAGTATAGATAAAAATAACCTTCCATTCAAGATGTGCGACGAATTTGACAGCATTTTTGGTTATATAAAACAAGAAGACATAAGAGCTGTAGACGTCTGCGATATGAGCGACGAAGAGTATCAGCTTCACTGCTTAACGATTTTCGAGAAAGTAGCGATAAAAGTCAAAGCTGAACAAAGTAATTCTAGCACACTCTCGGATGCCTCTCATGATAGAGGTGTTGGTACATCCGACTCCTCTGATATAGCTAAAGTAGATAAACCTACGGAATGGGTTAATTCAGCTGTTATAGTTAAAAAACATGACGGTACTCTGAGAGTTTGTTTAGACCCTTCTGACCTTAATAAGGCAGTTAAAAGAGAACATTATAAATTACCTACTTTTGATGAAATATCAGCTCAACTCTCAGGATCTAAAGTTTTTAGTAAGCTTGACTGCTTTTCTGGATTTTGGTCAATACCTCTTGACGATGAAAGCTCACATTTATGTACTTTCAATAGCCCTTTTGGCAGGTACAGATTTTTACGCATGCCATTTGGCATAAAATCTGCCAGCGAAATATTTCAAAAAAGATTTAATAAAATATTTAATATTCCTGGTTGTAAGTTATACATAGATGATTTATTTATTTACGCTAAAGATAATGCAGAACATAATTTAATTTTAGAAAAAGTTTTAAAACGTGCTAGAGAAAATAATGTTAGATTTAATCGGTCAAAGTGCATTTTTGGTGTTAATAAAATTACTTTCTTGGCCACTCGTTTCGGCTCAAGAATTGATATAGATAAAAGTAGAATCCAAAGTATTTTAGAAATTCCACCTCCTAATAATAAAAAAGACGTAAACATGGCAATTCTACAGTTTAGAAATACCCCTACTGACATTGGATCCCCTGCACAGTTGTTGATGGGAAGAAGGCTGAGAGATAATATTCCTACTACCTCAAATAATCTTAAGCCTAAAACTATACCACCTAAGACAGTTCTTAATAAACTAAGAGAGAAACAACAAATTCAAAAGAAATATTATGATCGCGGGTCCAAAGAACTAAAACCTCTTAAACCTCAACAATCTGTTAAACTGTATAGAGATAAAAAGTGGCTTAAAGGAAAAATTATATCTCAAGAAAACAGTCCTCGTAGTTATAAGGTAATTTTAGACAACGGCAGTACCCTAATCAGAAATAGAAGATTTCTTAGACCATGTTTTCAATTTAACGATGAAGAAGTGGTAATTAAATCAGAACCTGACGAAGAAGATGAAATATCTTCAGCAACTACACCAAATTTATCACCAGACATTACTCCAAAGACATCACCACCTGATACTCCAGAACCAGATAGTACTGATGATGAAGATGGTAATTTGGCAGATGATGATAATGCTGATGATATAAAATCCCAGCATAGTACTGATGATTTGGAAGAGGAGTCTACGCTGGAAACTGAATCTACATTAGAATCTCAGCAAGCAGATGAGACTGCAGCAGATAGCTCTACCCAGTCCATAGATCAAACAACTTCACTAGAATCATATAAGCCTGTTACTCAAACAAGTTCTGGTAGAATTATTAAGCCCCCTAAACCTTATGACCCTAGTAATCAATAATTTAGAATTATTTTATCCATTCATTTATTATTTTACTTTTCATTGTTTTAATATCAAGTTTTAGTTGATTTATAAAATACTTAAATTTATATTTTATCCTATAAAGAGGGGGATGTAATATATTCCGTTTACTCCCACTACTAATTATGTATTACCCCCACCTTAATAATGTATTTTATATTAATAATTAAATCACTTCCTACTGAGACATCGTGTGTTATGTATCTGATCTCCCTCCCTACATCACAAGAGGGAAATACCTGCCGATAGCTTTACTGATAATGACAGTAATGAAAGTACTTAAGTACAAGATGTTCAACTAGTCGAGAGAGACATACCTTGCGAAATTGTTTGTAATGAAGCGATGCACATCTAATTGAGATTGTAAAGAAAAACGAGCCTCAAATTTATGTTTGTAGTAGGTTGAATGTTGACAACAATGGGGATATATTTCAATTGGAGCATGAGAGAAAATCGGTCACCTGCAAAGGGCGTTCTCAAAGTAAGAAGAAGATTTGCTGAATTCGTTGAAGTTAAGTTCTTTGACAGTTACAGTAAGGACAATTGAGTTCCGTAAAATAAAGATTTACTTGAGCCGAGTGACAGATACAGCATTATCTCAGAAACATTGCAATATACAACTGACAAGTCTTTGAATATTGACAATCATACTGAAGCACATTTAATTCGACCGAGGGGAACAAGCGACAAACTAATGCCAGTCATTGATAATGTTTTTGTCCCAGCAGCTCAGGACCACTGTTATTCTGTTGGTCACAATGTTTCAGAAATAAAAATAGACGAATACGAATTGGAAGTCGTTGAAAGTAGCTCTAACGACAGGATTAAGTTGGATCAACAGGATATAAGTAAATTGGCGCAATATGTAACACAGGATTATTTAAATTTTACTTTTGAGGGTTTAACCGAACCAGAGTTGCTACAAATTGTGGAGAGCAACGATGACAACATTTTTGCAGACTTTGACATAACTGTACAGGAGCCATCAGATACCTACTCCAAAGTTTTGGACTCGGTCTACATTAGTAGAGCGAGTTGGTTATTGAAAGATACCATGAAAAATCAATTTCACGGTTACCAATACATCTACATGATGGTCGAGGCTCAGTTGGAGAGCAAATACAACATAGGTTGCACATTAAGATTTCTCAATATACTTACCATGCATTTAGACAGTACGGGAGAAGTAGCAAAATCCATCCCACAAGCCTTAGGTCCTGTTTTATACTTCCCTTGTGTTGTCAACTTAAATAAAGTTGTTGTACCAATACTCAAGTTTTTCATCGTAAACGGAGATGCAATTACCATAGCTTTATTATGGTTCAAAGGTTTGTTGTAAAAACTTTCAATCGCTGAATACTGCGCAGAGTCGTAGTTGACTTAAGTAAGGTTTTAATTAACGGTGTAATGACAGCGTGGAATAATATAGATTTAACGAAGTATCTTATTACCTACATCAAGGCAAAATATCCTACTCCAAAATTCTATTTGAAAATACCCTTCAAATCATACAGAAGACAACTCATTGTTGCTGTGCTGGCTAACATTGATGTTCATCCAAACGCTAGTATTCGCGAAATTGCCCAAATGTGTGGTACCAACAACCATGTTATGGTTTTGCGGGTCAACTGTTTTCATCCTTTTAAGATCCATTTACATCAAGCCCTGACAGCTCAGGATTATGAAAGGAGGCAAGCGTTTTGCCGATGGGCCGAGGAAATGATGTTTCAAACCCCTTCATTTTTTAATAGGCAAGTCTTGTGGACTGATGAAGCAACTTTTAAAAGTGACGGTACTGTCAATCGCCACAATCTTCACTATTGGAGAGTAGAAACCCCACACTGGCTGAGAGAGGGTGATCACCAACACAGGTGGTCTGTGAACACCTGGTGTGGGATCATAAGTGGCCGGATAATTGGACCTTACTTCTTCCAGGAAGTTTTAAACGGGCGAATGTTTCGAGAGTTCATGGTGGATGAACTACCTGAACTTACGATGCATTGCCTGAAGGACTCCTCCAAAAATGTTGGTTCCAGCTTGACGGTTTCCCCAGCTCACTTTTCTCGGGGAGTTATGGATTTTCTTGATGACACATTTCCAAATAGGCGGATTGAACGTGACGGTCCCGTTGCTTGGCCAGCTAGATCTCCAGATCTGACTCCACTAGACTACTACCTATGGGGAATAGTGAAGGACTTGGTGTACAGAGAGGCTCCAACAACTCGAGAGGATATGATGGATAGAATCAGGAGAGCTATTGATTCCTTACAACGGCTTGAAGTGAATGCTGCATTTCGATCTTTTCGAGTTCGACTATTGCAATGCCAGGACGTAGGAGGTCGCCAATTCGAGCATTTGGAGTAATTTTCATTAAGTTATTTTACAATGGTTCTTTTCAGAGCCACCAAAATAAAAAAAGTCCACTTTATGCAAAACCTAAACGGTTTCTACAAAACCATCAAAACAAAAATGTACAATTATGGTACTATTGGTCCTTTACAGAACCATTAAACACTAAATGTATTGTCATTTGTATGATTGAAGATATTCTCAACGGTTCTATTCAGAGCCACCAAAATAAAAAAGTCTACTTTATGGTTCTTAAGTTTGTTGACATTAATGCCTTCTGTAACTGTTTTGTTGCTGCCGTTCAGTTAAATCTACAAGAAATAGATTTAACCAACAAACAATTTACAAATAATATTTGTGACCAATCAAACCTTACGTCAACTTCTTTTAACAAAAAAGCAATTTATAACAAATACTTATAAAACAGGCAGTACATTGAATCGGTAGAAGTTAAACAAGTTGAGAGGTGTAATATATTCTGTTTACTCCCACTACTAATTATGTATTACCCCCACCTTAATAATGTATTTTATATTAATAATTAAATCACTTCCTACTGAGACATCGTGTGTTATGTATCTGATCTCCCTCCCTACATCACATGGCGCAGTCGGTAGGACACGAACCTACGCTCCCACAGGGAATCTGATTTCCAGTCAGATTCCCTGTGGGAGCGTAGTTTGAAGGCCTGGTATCAGTAAGATAAAAAAAACCTTCCATTCAAGATGGCGACGAATTTGACAGCATTTTTGGTTATATAAAACAAGAAGACATAAGAGCTGTAGACGTCTGCGATATGAGCGACGAAGAGTATCAGCTTCACTGCTTAACGATTTTCGAGAAAGTAGCGATAAAAGTCAAAGCTGAACAAAGTAATTCTAGCACACTCTCGGATGCCTCTCATGATAGAGGTGTTGGTACATCCGACTCCTCTGATATAGCTAAAGTAGATAAAACCTACGGAATGGGTTAATTCAGCTGTTATAGTTAAAAAACATTGACGGTACTCTGAGAGTTTGTTTAGACCCTTCTGACCTTAATAAGGCAGTTAAAAGAGAACATTATAAATTACCTACTTTTGATGAAATATCAGCTCAACTCTCAGGATCTAAAGTTTTTAGTAAGCTTGACTGCTTTTCTGGATTTTGGTCAATACCTCTTGACGATGAAAGCTCACATTTATGTACTTTCAATAGCCCTTTTGGCAGGTACAGATTTTTACGCATGCCATTTGGCATAAAATCTGCCAGCGAAATATTTCAAAAAAGATTTAATAAAATATTTAATATTCCTGGTTGTAAGTTATACATAGATGATTTATTTATTTACGCTAAAGATAATGCAGAACATAATTTAATTTTAGAAAAAGTTTTAAAACGTGCTAGAGAAAATAATGTTAGATTTAATCGGTCAAAGTGCATTTTTGGTGTTAATAAAATTACCTTTTCTTGGCCACTCGTTTTCGGCTCAAGGAATTGATATAGATAAAAGTAGAATCCAAAGTATTTTAGAAATTCCACCTCCTAATAATAAAAAAGACGTAAACATGGCAATTCTACAGTTTAGAAATACCCCTACTGACATTGGATCCCCTGCACAGTTGTTGATGGGAAGAAGGCTGAGAGATAATATTCCTACTACCTCAAATAATCTTAAGCCTAAAACTATACCACCTAAAACAGTTCTTAATAAACTAAGAGAGAAACAACAAATTCAAAAGAAATATTATGATCGCGGGTCCAAAGAACTAAAACCTCTTAAACCTCAACGATCTGTTAAACTGTATAGAGATAAAAATTCTGGCGCGGTGGTCCGCATGTCGGGCGAATTTCCTTTGGATGCGTGTTTTCGTGCTTTTTACATTATATAAGTTTACAACTACTAAATAAATAATTCCGGCGCGGTGGTCCGCTGTCGGGCGAATTTCATTTAGAATGCTTGTTTCCGTGCTTGCCCGTCTTGCTCAAGGTTTTCAAGTTAAGGTTCTGGATCATGGAACCTAAGCACTCAATTCAAGCACTGTCGTAACTCATTTTTGTCTGTATTTTCAAAGGAAATGCGCATAATTATCCAGTTGGTTGTACAAAACTATGCCTCTAAAATTAGAAGTACGCACTATTATTTGCACTAGTTTAAGCTTAGTTACTTATCTTTTAAGCTTAGTCAGTTATCTTTAAGGTTTAAGCGCATTTCCTTTGGAAAATACAGACAAAATGAGTTACGAGCAGTGCTTGACAATTGAGTAACTGCTTAGGTTCTAAGCATGAACCAGAACCTTAAAGCAAGAAATGGTTGATTAGCACGGAAACAAGCTTCTAAATGAAATTCGCCCGACAGCGGACCACCGCGCCGGAATTATTTATTTAGTAGTTGTAAACTTATATAATGTAAAAAAGCACGAAAACACGCATCCAAAGGAAATTCGCCGACATGCGGACCACCGCGCAGAATTATTTTCTAGTTGTAACTTATATTTAGTAAAAAAAAAACGATAAAAAAATCGACCCTTCCAGGATGTGAACCCAGGTCCCTGAGTTTGAGAGGTCGTATTGACTCCGGACCACTGCCATTCAACTCAGAGGCCCAAAAACATTGAAAACGGACACCCTACTCGAAATTTAATTTTCAACGACCGTAATGTTGGTTTTCTATATATTTTTGTGGTTTTTTCGACTTTTTGGTCACTTAAAGTGGTCGTATCGACTTTGGACGGTTTCATTCGATTCAGCGCCCAAAAAATACATAGAAAACGACACCCTACTCGAAATTTATTTTTTTATCGACCTAAATTTTGGTTTTGGGTAATTTACAATGGTTTTTTTCGATTTTTTAGGTCACTTAGAGTGGTCGTATCGACCTTCGGACCGGTTTTATTCGATTAAGCGTCTCAAAAAACGTAAATATGACCTTTTTCGCGGCAAAATATTAACCCTGAATTTTGCCGATTTTTTGAAAAATTCGCTGACTCAGCAAACCGGGTTAATGACGTCACAAAAACCTGGGTTTCAATAGGGTTCGTGGTCCTCCCAAAGGTTGATTTTTGTACCAAGTTTGGTTAAAAAATATTAATCCGTTCGAAGATAGAGTGTTTACAAGAAGTGTCAAGAAATCATTTATGTATAATTATATATAATATATATATATATATATATATATATAATATATATATGTATATATATATTATATATAAAGTCTCACGAAACTTATTTTTTCGTCATTAGGGACCTCTGAACGGATTTGTGTTCGTGGTCCGAGGTTCAATTCCGCCATGACGCCTATCCCATTAGGCGAATTTCCAAAGGAAATTCGCTAAAAGTGGCTTAAAGGAAAAATTATATCTCAAGAAAACAGTCCTCGTAGTTATAAGGTAATTTTAGACAACGGCAGTACCCTAATCAGAAATAGAAGATTTCTTAGACCATGTTTTCAATTTAACGATGAAGAAGTGGTAATTAAATCAGAACCTGACGAAGAAGATGAAATATCTTCAGCAACTACACCAAATTTATCACCAGACATTACTCCAAAGACATCACCACCTGATACTCCAGAACCAGATAGTACTGATGATGAAGATGATAATTTGGCAGATGATGATAATGCTGATGATATAAAATCCCAGCATAGTACTGATGATTTGGAAGAGGAGTCTACGCTGGAAACTGAATCTACATTAGAATCTCAGCAAGCAGATGAGACTGCAGCAGATAGCTCTAACCCAGTCCATAATCAAACAACTTCACTAGAATCATATAAGCCTGTTACTCAAACAAGTTTCTGGTAGAATTATTAAGCCCTAAACCTTGACCCTAGTAATCAATAATTTAGAATTATTTTATCCATTCATTTATTATTTTACTTTTCATTGTTTTAATATCAAACTTTATTTGATTTATAAAATACTTAAATTTATATTTTATCCTATAAAGAGGGGGATGTAATATATTCTGTTTACTCCCACTACTAATTATGTATTACACCCACCTTAATAATGTATTTTATATTAATAATTAAATCACTTCCTACTGAGACATCGTGTGTTATGTATCTGATCTCCCTCCCTACATCACAAGAGGGAAATACTGCCGATAGCTTTACTGATATGACAGTAATGAAAGTACTTAAGTACAAGATGTTTCAACTAGTCGAGAGAGACATACCTTGCGAAAATTGTTTTGTAATGAAGCGATGCACATCTAATTGAGATTGTAAAAGAAAAACGAGCCTCAAATTTATGTTTGTAGTAGGTTTGAATGTTTGACAACAATGGGGATATATTTCAATTGGAGCATGAGAGAAAATCGGTCACCTGCAAAGGGCGTTCTCGAAGTAAGAAGAAGATTTGCTGAATTCGTTGAAGTTAAGTTCTTTGACAGTTACAGTAAGGACAATTGAGTTCCGGAAAATAAAGATTTACTTGAGCCGAGTGACAGATACAGCATTATCTCAGAAACATTGCAATATACAACTGACAAGTCTTTGAATATTGACAATCATACTGAAGCACATTTAATTGGACCGAGGGGAACAAGCGACAAACTAATGCCAGTCATTGATAATGTTTTTGTCCCAGCAGCTCAGGATCACTGTTATTCTGTTGGTCACAATGTTTCAGAAATAAAAATAGACGAATACGAATTGGAAGTCGTTGAAAGTAGCTCTAACGACAGGATTAAGTTGGATCAACAGGATATAAGTAAATTGGCGCAATATGTAACACAGGATTATTAAATTTTACTTTTGAGGGTTTAACCGAACCAGAGTTGCTACAAATTGTGGAGAGCAACGATGACAACATTTTTGCAGACTTTGACATAACTGTACAGGAGCCATCAGATACCTACTCCAAGGTTTTAGACTCGGTCTACATTAGTAGAGCGAGTTGGTTATTGAAAGATACCATGAAAAATCAATTTCACGGTTACCAATACATCTACATGATGGTCGAGGCTCAGTTGGAGAGCAAATACAACATAGGTTGCACATTAAGATTTCTCAATATACTTACCATGCATTTAGACAGTACGGGAGAAGTAGCAAAATCCATCCCACAAGCCTTAGGTCCTGTTTTATACTTCCCTTGTGTTGTCAACCTAAATAAAGTTGTTGTACCAATACTCAAGTTTTTCCTCGTAAACGGAGATGCAATTACTAAAGCCTTATTAAGGTTCAAAGGTTTGATGTAAAAACTTTCAATCGCTGAATACTGCGCAGAGTCGTAGTTGACTTAAGTAGGTTTTTAATTAACGGTGTAATGACATCGTGGAATAATATAGATTTAACGAAGTATCTTATTACCTACATCTAGGCAAGAGATCTTACTCCAAAATTCTATTTGAAAATATCCTCCAAATCATACACAAACCTTTAATGACTATATGGAAAATGATACGCTCGACACTTTTTTTGATCGAGTCGAATTACTTACATCATTTGATTACTTTTATTGCGAAAACGATGATACACTCCAAGAACACGACTCTTCAATGTATGATGGAGAGAATTTAGATTATAGTGGAGAAGATAGTGAATACTTAGAATTTTTGTTTAACCAAGCGGGAACTGATATTACTGATATACGATCAGGTAGACCGATTATCTACACCGTCGTGCTCATCCCAGACCATTATACCAATATATGGTATCATATAATGATAACACATCCCTCATCATCATTACCATCCACTTCCAGCAGGGTTAGGACCACCTCCACATCATACACGACTGTGGATATTCCAACGGATCATGTAGATGCACCTGGTACGGCAAATATGTCAAGCCTCTATAAGCAAAACAGACAACGTGAAAAACGACTTAGGCAAATTCCGAGACACACGTCTCCTTGTTTATCACACGTTACAACCGAGATACATGCTCTACTACAGAGATAGAAGAGAAACTAGGTAAGTATGTAGTGCAACTGAGTATATATAAGGCATCGGATTTAGTCGGACTCCCAAAGGATCCGTAGTGGAGACGTCGTCAAATGAATTTTCAATATGTGATCAATGAGGGTTCGGACATGATGCTACAACAACGGCTGAGTGGGATACTGACACAGATGCAGGCAGTGTTGGAAGCACATCCGAAAAAAAGGGTAACGTCCAAGAAAGTATATTGGCATGGTTCAACATATTTGTGATCACGCCACCCTTATTAGCTTGTAGGAGTAGAGCATGGCTTGAAATTAAATACGGACATTTACAAGGTAACAATAAAGCAGTATATACTGCAGTACATATGTATCATAACAATTTGACCTCATTACAGTTTGTTAGTATAACGCGCAAACATGTAAGTAATGAAAATGTTTGTATTTACTCTGCTACAACAGGAGATTCGCACTATTACGATGAACCTACTTCTACATATATTAGAAGAATATATTTTATTTCAAATAAATCATAATAATATTTCAATAACAACGTTTTCAACATTTATACATTTATTATTATGTAAACAGTCTGGAAAAAACTGTTGACAGTTTTTTCACTGTGAGTTGGTGTACCAGATTGCGGAAAGACATGGTTCGCCTATATATTAGGCGAATTCACGATTAATTATGGTATAATAGATAATTATAACAAATATTCGCTATTTCCATTTCAGGATTGTATAAGTCGAAATATATTAATTTTTGACGAACCAAACATTGAAAACAGTGCGTTTGATACATTTAAATTGTTATTTTCTTGTACTATTGTTCCCTGTAATATAAAATATGAAGACAACTCATTATTGCTGTGCTGGCTAACATTGATGTTCATCCAAACGCTAGTATTCGCGAAATTGCCCAGGTGTGTGTACCAACCATGTTATGGTTTTGCGGGTCAACTGTTTTCATTCTTTTAAGATCCTTTACATCAAGCCCTGACAGCTCAGGATTATGAAAGGAGGCAAGCGTTTTGCCGATGGGCCGAGGAAATGATGTTTTAAACCCCTTCATTTTTTAACAGGCAAGTCTTGTGGACTGATGAAGCAACTTTTAAAAGTGACGGTACTGTCAATCGCCACAATCTTCACTATTGGAGAGTAGAAACCCCGCACTGGCTGAGAGAGGGTGATCACCAACACAGGTGGTCTGTGAACACCTGGTGTGGGATCATAAGTGGGCGGATAATTGACCTTACTTCTTCCAGGAAGTTTTAATGGGTGAATGTTTCGAGAGTTCATGGTGGATGAACTACCTGAACTTACGATGCATTTGCCTGAAGGACTCCTCCAAAAATGTTGGTTCCAGCTTGACGGTTTCCCCAGCTCACTTTTCTCGGGGAGTTAAGGATTTTCTTGATGACACATTTCCAAACAGGCGGATTGGGCGTGACGGTCCCGTTGCTTGGCCAGCTAGATCTCCGGATCTGACTCCACTAGACTACTACCTATGGGGAATAATGAAGGACTTGGTGTACAGAGAGGCTCCAACAACTCGAGAGGATATGATGGATAGAATCAGGAGAGCTATTGATTCCTTACAACGGCTTGAAGTGAATGCTGCATTTCGATCTTTTCGAGTTCGAATATTGCAATGCCAGGAGAGAGGAGGTACGCTAATTGTTATTTCATTGTAATGTATATATTTGCTTTCTCAGTTACTGACTGGTATTTTATTATTATGTATATAATTGTTTTCTCATTCACTGACTGGTATTTTATTATTATGTATATAATTGTTTTCTCAGTCACTGACTGGTATTTTATTATTATGTATATATATTGTTTTCTTCAGTCACTGACTGGTATTTTTATTATGTATATAATTGTTTTCTCAGTCACTGACTGGTATTTTATTATTATGTATATAATTGTTTTCTCAGGCACTGACTGGTATTTTATTATTATGTATACAATTGATTTCTCAGTCATTAACTGGTATTTTACTATTATGTATATAATTTTTTTCTTAGTCACTGATTGTTATTTTATTGTAATGTATATATTTGCTTTCTCAGTCACTGCCTGGTATTTAATTATTATTATTATTTTATAATTATTTATTATTATTATGATGTTTAGGTTTTTTTCTCACTTAAAAAGTGGTTAATTGTAGAGCGGACACTGTGTGCCAAGTTTCTACAATTTTACATTTATTATTATTATTATTATTATTATTATTATTATTATATTATTATTATGTACATAATTGTTTTCTCAGTCACTGACTGGTATTTCAATGTAATGTATAATATGTGTTTTCTCATTTATAGACTTATATTTTATTGCAATTATAATTTGTATTGATTAGTGTTTGTTCACTAACGAATTATGGTTTAAGAGCGAGACAGAGACCCTTTAAGGTATGTAGTAGGCGGTAACCCATCCCTTGTAGTTGGGAACTCTGATTGGGAGCCCTGCCTCATTGGAAAGGGCTGCCGAGAGCCGTCTTCAGCGCAATATTATATCGTCCTACGATTGGGGACCCGTTTTACCAGGGCGAGGTATTACTATCTACCAAATTTTAGTATCACAGAGAGTTCTATCATTAATCTATCTATTAAAGACCATTAAAGACCTCTGCATGTTCTTTAATTTAAATCAATTCATAACTATTACCAATTGTGACGGAAACTTACTGGACTTGATATTTACCAATATTAAATTAAATTTTACCGTTACTCCAGCTAGAGAAATTTCGGTACCACCAGATGCTTATCACTCCACTTCTATTTGCTACAGCATATTGTGATAACAATAATGACTACTGGTTCAAATCATATCAAAGTTAAAACTTCAAAAAAAGACAATCAATCTATCAACCATTACCTAAGCTTTATCAACTAGACTGTAGTTTTAAGTAGTCAGGGTAAAATCTCATTGATAAAACCTTTTACAAGATATTAAATTAGTGAATGAATGAATCAATGAAAACGTGATTTATTAACAAATATAAAATTATTAAATACATACATAATATATACATACATATATTTATTACCTACCATATATTAAACTACATACATATATTATTATTTTTTTTTAATCACAATTACTCTTCTAAGGTTACCTTATCGAAGGTAATAAATAAGGTATTAAATTAGTGTATAGATTGTCATGCACCTGAAATGAATAATTGATTGACTTGATACAAGCAAAATACATGATCCATTCCCAGTTCAAAGCCAATGTGACTAACCAATAAAGTTAGATAGATCGAAATCTTAAAATTTTATTAAATATATACTATTAAGTACATACTCTCTCTCCCCAGGCAAATTTATAATTTTTTAAAATTTATTTACAGTACAATATTTTTTTTCTATTTTTTAGCACGACTATTTATAGTTTTTCTTTATTTATTTCTTAGATAAACTAAAAAAACATGGAAGATCAAGACTGCTCATGATGCCAGTCATGTTTATTTAAATTTTAGATGGAACCCCTTTCGGAACATCTAAGCTTAGTTGACATGAAGAAAAGAAATTCGTAGATGGGTTTTTAAAGAATGGTAACTCAAAAAAAAATCAATTTAAGTCAATGACAAAATATATAAAGCTTTTTTTTTTTTTTTTTTTTTTTTTTTATTTAGTTTAGTACGACTACAAAACAATTGTTATTAGTACTTCAGTTATAAGTTATTTTATCGTGCCATAATTAGAAGGAGAAAATATCCATTGATATCACTCCATAGCGTTCAGTTTTAAAGATCATTGAAAAAAAAACTAAATTTGAGAAAAAAAAACCAAGAGAAATTAAAATATTTAACATGATAATATTTTAAATGCATTTAAACTAATAGGTCTCTAGGCCACTGTCTCTTCAGCCGCCTAGGAGGATTGTCTGGAATGGTTGGAGAGGAAAGAGCCTGAACAAAAGGATTATAGTGATCAGATAAGGATTGATGAAAGGATTGATAACGGAATCGGCATAGGTCGCGGACAAAGAGTACTTTGAGATCATCGTGTAGGGTTTGGTTGGAAACATAAAAGGGAGCATTTGTGATATATATAAAGCTGTTAAAAAAAAATAAGAGAGCAAGCGCATAAAATTTGTATGCTGTCCTTATTGAGAGTTGTTCAGTATTGAGAAAAACGGTTTAGACTCAAGACAGCTCTTGGATTACTTTAAAAATATCAGTCATGGCCATGAGGAGACTAAATTTAATGAAGATATTGATGACCCTGAAATAATTCAACAACATCACTCAACATGTCCAAACGGAATACTTTAAAAATCTACTTGAAAACCAGCAACAAACATCATCAGAGTGTAAAAATAATAACACATATTTTGTGAAGGAGTCATAGTTACCTCTTGCAACCGAAGTTTTAGTGAAAGGAAGGAATTTTCAGATTGGATACTTTTTCCAGAACTAAACGTTTGGATACTTTTTCCAGAACTAAACGTTTGGATACTTTTTCCAGAACTAAACGTTGGATAAGAACTGTTTGGATACTTTTCCCAGAACTAACGTTTGGACTTTTTCCAGAACTAAACGTTTGGATACTTTTTCCAGAACTAAACGTTTGGATACTTTTTTTTCCAGAACTATTGACAAAGCTTGTGGAGCATCCCAAAAGATAAGGCAGAGGGTGGAAGCATGTGAAGCAGATAGGCTCCCCCAACACATCATACATAATACATATTTGTGTTAAAAATATTAATGCTGGACTGAGAACTGCAAAGTAAAATGTCAGTGCTTTGACAAATAAATTAACGTATTTTATACTAAGCTTGTATACTTATATAATTACAAAATCTAAACATTGTATAAATAGTTTGAATAATTTCAACTTTTTAAATAAAAACACCCTATCTAATAAGAGGGTGATTTGCCATGGTTTGTCATATCCATGGCAAACCATGAATGGGAGTGGGATGCAAACCATGATCGCGAAGCATACATAATGCTAAGTGGATTGATTATTTGTGTTAAAAATAATGCTGGACTGAGAACTGCTAAGTCTTATGTAACATGTCTTAACAAAAAAAAAGTGTCAGTGCTTCGACAATTAAATTAACATATTTCACACTAAGCTTCTATACTTATATAATTACAAAATCTAAATAAATTAAATAATTTCAACTTTTTAAATAATAACACCCTATCTAATTCATAAGATATTTCTTGATTAAACATAATGCTTTTTTCAATCAGTGTTGACAAGTTCATTCATCAATGAATAAATAATTATATACTAAATATCTAAAAAATATATAATACATAAAAATTAAAAGAAGAAAAGGTTTAAAATTAATTATGTAAGTCTATGGTTTTTGAATTTGTCCATGCTGTGGTATCATGTATGGTGTCATCTCGTTTTTTCCATTTTTTTAGCTTTGTTTGATGAGAACCTGAGGCGTCAAGTTCTTCTCCCTTCTGTTTTTCAATTTTTTTATTACTACCTTAAAACTTTGTTAAATTGGTTCATTTGTTACATAGTAATATATATATATATATATAAATATATATATATATATATATATATATATATATATATATATATATATATATATATATATATATATATATATATATATATATATATATATATATATATATATATATATATAATATGTTTTTTATCTTGAGTGTTTCTACAACTCGTCTGTTTTTACTATTTCTGTGTAAAAACAGTTTTGAGTCCTCGGCTCTGCCTAGGAACCAGAGTGTATATTTAAAACGTGTAAAATAACGTACACATATAAATAAATTTAAAAAAATAACATTTTATTGTATTTATTTCAGATGTAAATAATTATATAATTATTTACATCTAGTATTAAATCTTGTATAATTGTTATATCTAATTCTGGTATAATAATTATTACTATTGCTATCGTGTTAGCTCATTATTTTATATGAAAAATAATATATCATCATCAGGTTTATTAATTTGTTTTGTGTTATTTTATCATGTTTCAACATTGTTTCTGTGTAAGCACTCTGGTGCTCTATCTTTTGATGCAGGGTAAGAGGCCCTAGGTTGGTACCCAGCACCTAAATATACATAGCATCATATAAGATAAATATAAGTAAATAAATAAAATGTATTTATTTTGCTTTACAAAATCAAAAATCTTATAAAACACTTTTATTTTATAAGCACCTCGAATGATGCATGCTTGTGCTGGAGAATGAAAGGATCATTTTATATATAAATGCTTATAAACTGTTCTTTGCTTTTTTGCTAGAAAAAGTGAAAGAAGCTAGTTTTGTCAAATTAAAAATAACTAGTTTCCACAACAAAAAAAAAATAATTGAAATATAATAATAAATTTGTGAGCGAGAAGCAAGTCATAAATGACAGATAATAATCTTACTTTATACACATGTATACTGTATACATTTTTTTGTAATTAACGTGATGTTTAGATTTCTTAGGAAAAACTGTCATTTATTTTAGCTTTGTGAATACACAAAATCTTATCTGCACTGATAAAGATGTTTAAAGTTCACAAATATTCTAGTATTTAATATCCATCGGTAAAACGGAATATGTATGAATTTACAAATTCATAGGATTGTTTGCTATAGCAAATGATGCTTGTTTATTGTTACAGCTACATTTATTGTTCAAATAAAAGTATTGATCTCTTTGTTTATTTTTATTTTAAATTAATAAAAATGATTCGCCGTAGTCATGTTATGTATTGCAAAAATTTTCAAACTAATAATAAAAAGAAGTTTTTTTTAAATTTTCACAGAACACTACCAATTATTTATATTCATAGTTATTTATATGAAGTAATTAATTTACTGAAAATTCTCATTACGTCTTTTATATCTATTTCATAACTGTTAATTCTAAATTTTAAGTATAAATTAATTACTTCTTCTGTATAAATAAATTTGCCTTCATAACTTCAATTGAAATAAATAATTTTATCTACTCACGGCAGCAAAATTAGCCATTACTGGACTGTTTTTAAGCTGCAAAATGTAATTTTAACCTACACTGTCAAACAATACGGGAAATTAATTTAAAACAGTACGCAAAATGTTTCAAAACAGTACGCAAAATGTTTTGGTAATGAAAAAAGTACTAGGGAGTTATGGCTTATTTAAATAACATGGGAAAAAAGTCAAAACTCCCTAGGCGGGAAAATGAATGAGCGGAGGTTATTATTTTACAAATTATTGCGTGAATTTCGATATTGTTTTATTTTGTAAACTATGATTTATTCTAGCTTGTTTCTAGTATGTAACTTTCTTTATTGTTTCTTAAAATTACGATATTATTATTAAATGTTTAAACATTTAACATTTGTTTATCTAATAATATATAATGTTTTGGAAACAAATTGGCAACACTGATAATTTGGCATTAAATTAAATTATTTAGCAGCTGTTTATGAATCGGCAGATTTTAATGTTTAAGTCGTCAGATTTGTATTTATTTCAAGTATATAAAGTTACAAAAATAGAACGTTATCAAAAAACTAAATCTGTAAACTAAAGTTAAGTTACTAAAACATATGAGTGAGAATAACAGTGAAGTGAATAAAGATACAAACATTGTTGATTGACGAGTTATTGGACCACACTCCACCTGATATTGTCAGCGTTGCATCTACTTCAAAGCAGTCTTTACTGCCTAAGTAAAATCTCGCAGCAAGTATTAAAATAATCTCTTGTGTATTTTTTCTGCCGTTAGTAGATAAAATAGTATATGCTACTATGCAGCAAAGGAAACATTGCAGACTCGTGCAATTTAATTACCTGCCTCGGCTTACGCCTCTGCAGGTATTCGCCATTTGCCAGCCTCGGCTTCGCCTCGTCTGTCAAATGGGTTAATTACCTGCTCGGCTTACGCCTCTGCAGGTAATTTCCATAGCCCACCTCGCCTTTGGCTCGGGGGCTAATTTATAAAACTTGTCTGCAAAATTCCATTTTGCTGCCTAGTAGCATAATATACTATTACATACATAATTAATTTTTGTTTAATTTCATTTTTAAACATAATACTACATACTAATATCCTCGTTGCTAATATCTTGTAATATCTGGTATTATATTGTTGCTCTTATGTGTACTGATATTGTTTATATTGAATTTTTACTGGATTGTTCAAAAGAATTGACAGGACTAGAGTAATAATAACAGATTATATTTTAATCGCGTTTCAAATCGTGTACGATATTAATGTCATAATTTTGTTTATTTTATTATTGCATTTATAACGAACAGGCATTTTTAAATTTTAGATTATTCCTATAATTTTTTGCAGTGTGAGATATGTATTACATTCCCATATTTTTACAATGGTTCTTAAGTTTGTTGACATTAATGCCTTCTGTAACTGTTTTGTTTCTGCCGTTCAGTTAAATCTACAAGAAATAGATTTAACCAACAAACAATTTACAAATAATATTTGTGACCAATTAAACCTTAAGAGGACTTCTGTTAACAAAAAAGCAATTCATAACAAATACTTATAAAACAGACAGTACATTAATGATCGTGTAGATGCAGTACTTAATTCAAGAAATATGAATGTCGTTGATGTTAATGACAATATTGAATTGGTAGAAGTTGAACAAGTTGAGAGGGAAATACCTGCCGATAGCTTTACTGTGTTAGGTCTATAGAAAGTCCTGATAATCATTTAATACATAAGTAAACCATTAAAACTCCCTATAGGTCTCACACTAAGAAATACATCTTAAAGGGCTTACCAATACCAATAAGGGAAGATATATATATAGG
Source organism: Microvelia longipes (assembly GCA_018340805.1). Classification (NCBI taxonomy): domain Eukaryota; kingdom Metazoa; phylum Arthropoda; class Insecta; order Hemiptera; family Veliidae; genus Microvelia; species Microvelia longipes. Next base: position 2,376,985 of record JACMZG010001908.1, read on the forward strand.
ACCACTAAGACTATGAGTGGCAGTCCTAATTAGTCAAGAGTGAGTACCGTGTCGAGATACATCGTAGCAGTTCTGTTAATCACCCTCTACATCTGAGTATCATCCCTCTACAAGTAAGTCCTTTAAGATAAAGCCATACATAATTATATCTTATCATTATACTATATGTATTAATTACATTTTAACTAATAATATATTCTTTGATTATTATAATCTATTTATTTTAATAAATAGATAACCACTGATAATAACATAACAACTGATAATGACAGTAATGAAAGTACTTATGTACAACTAGTCGAGAGAGACTAGCGAAAGTGTTTGTAATGAAAATAGCGAAAACATCCAATTGAGATTGTCAAGAAAGTGCCTCAAATTTATGTTTGTAGTAGGTTGAGTGTTGACCACAATGTGGATAAATTTTAATTGGAGCATGAGAGAACGTCGGTCACCTGCAAAGGTCGTTCTCAAAGTAAGAAGGTGGTAAGATTTGCTGAATTCATTGAAGTTAAGTTCTTTGACAGTTACAGCAAGGAAAATTGAGTTCCGGATTTACTTGAGCCGAGTGACAGATACAGCATTATACCGGAAACATTGCAATATACAACTCTTTGATTATTGACAATCATACTAAAGCACATTTAATTGGACCGAGGGGAACAACATTGCTCACTTTACACACACCCTCGCGAATCTCTTTAAAAGCCATAGTGAAAAAAGTAAAAGTCTCAAAATTTTTTGCATTTGCTTTATTAAAAAATACTAACTTTCTAAAGGTTGAAATATTTTTTTGCACTAGCCATTGTTTTTTAGAGTAAGACAGTTAATGACCCATGCCAAGAGAGTATTAATTTCCTCAGGAGTTTTGCGGCATCCCCCGGAGTCAACAAAATTGCTGACCTCAATTTATATGAAAAATAAATCATTAAAACAAACTCCTTAGAGACTTAGAGAAGAGCCTATTTGCACTCTTTAATGAGACCTTGCATAAAGCAGAAGTGGTTATGCTAAGTACGGTGCCAACAATTACAACTGGAAGCCCCAACAATTATCAGTAAGAGAAACGATATATGGGCTTGAATCCTCTCTTTTCCAAAGTAATGTACCCAATACTTGGCTACTGCGACAGCCGACAAACCAATGGAGACGTCAAATATTTTAATAGTGCCATGATGGATGAAAGATCGGGTAAATTAGGACCTATTAGAACAGGTTATGCAATTCGGAAAATTCAGGAAAGGATTTACTCTGACATAAAGGAATATCTTTAAGCCTTCCGTCTGGATCAATGCAAAAGAAGCATGTGTTACCTATGAAATGTAAGGCTACTTCACAAGTACCAGTTGAAAAATGGGGGAAAAGGAAGAAAAGTACAGTGACATACTTCCATAGTCAATTCGATCATAACATCAACTAGATTATTAATAAGGTCGATGAAGTCAATCCCGATAATTTGTTGCTTAGTACCCTTTAAAAGCAACAACTAAAATTAACAGTTGGAAGGAAGCTTTTACCTCCAAATAAAGATTACAGTAACGGTTTAATTATGTCTCCCGACAATTATAACCAGCATCAAGAGTTACCTCACCTCTTCCACCATTTTCTGGGTTACATTAATATCCCTTATCTTGATCCTCAGTTACCCCGCTTGTATCTAGTGATTGAGGACCGATTGGATCTAGCGTTTGAATCGCAAATATTCGATTCAAAGAGATAGTTATAAGGTTGGCAATTCCAATAGTGGGAAAACGAAAGAGTGATAAAATTTATGTTTATCATAGGATTAGGATGGGAGCCAATAAAAATTCTTCTTTCATTTCTTTATTATTAGTTACTTTGTGATAAATGAGGTAAAAATTAATACAACGACCATCGGTCCTAAAAAAATTGCCAATATTTCATAGATAAATACTTCAATTATTCCAGGATTTTAAATATAGGACCAGGCTCTTATCACTACAGACTTGGATTTGTCAGCTTTAACCCAGAAATAATAAAACCCAAACGGATAATTTAAACAAATATTTTATCTACATAAAAGTGAATTTTATTATTATTTTATTGAGTTATTAAATATTTTAATGAGTAAAAAAATTAAAGCACCATTACGTTGAAAATCAGCTTTTTATTAGTTAATTAAAATATCTGTTTCAACTAATTAACACAATTTAATGCAATAAAAAGGTAATTTTGTGTGTTAATGCTAACTAATATTATTTAAAAGTAACATTAATTAACAATAAATAAATAACATTCTTAATACTCAATTTAAATACTAGTGACAACCTATTAAAATCCAATTTTCCAATGTGATTTTTTGTTGGTTCATAAAAATTAAGGAGCATTGAGCATGGTCAGAGCTGTATGGGTGACTGCTCAGAATGAGACAAATGCATTTGCTATCTGAAGACGAGCAAAGGTATGTTGCAGAATAAATTTGGTGAACTGTATATCTGAGGATGACCGAAGCGAATCCAAAGCAGGGAGGAGGAGCGATGTAATGAGGAAAAGTTCTGAGGTACCCCGTACCCGATTTTTCTTTATAGAATGTATCAACCGATAAAAATAATTTTTGGTTATGGACATCCGCCTACCAGCAATAAGGGTAATACATATTTGATGGGCGTACATATCCACTGATTTTTATGACACATTTTAACCAATTACATCTAAGTTTTTCATTTTCTTGTCCCCTCCAGTACCACCCTAGGATTAGACGTTAATCCTAAAAAATAGTTTTCTTTCGCAAAAAAAAATTAAAAGAAAATCACTCTACGGAGAACCCTCAAGTATTTGAGAAGCCAATTTGAGAATCTCTTGTTGCTTGGAAAACTACCTTGAACACTCCTCTTTAAGGTGACACCCATAATTATACCCATTTGTAGGGCTATTTTTTGAGTTAAGACTGATATAAACTCAAAAAACACCCAAAAATACAAGTTTTTTGTATTTCTTGTGAGTTAATTTATGGGGTCTTCAATGTCGAACGTTTTTTAATTCATACATAATAACGCATTATGCAGACGACTTTTTTAAGTATTATTTTTTTTAAATAAGGAACGCATAAGCCATGGAGAAAAGGGTAGGTTGTGATATTTTATGAAACAACAATTTATGTTCTTTTATGTTAACAATAAACTTAACTTAACAATTAACTTTTTTATGTTAACAATTTTTTTATTCTTGGTCCAAAAGTACATGGTATAATTGTTTTTAATTAGGTATTAATTATGTTTACAATCATTTGGTTGGCTAAGATTAAAGTATAACTCAGTTTATGTTTAGAAAAGATATCAGTTGGTTGCATGCTTCTAGACTGTAAGTATGAATTTTCCATTAATATTCTTAAGGAATCTATTCTATTATGCCAGTTTACACAACGACAGAATATATTGCTATGATAGACGTTTATTGAGCTAACAGATATGACACACAGGCAGCAGTCCGAGAGTATCAGGAACGTTTTCCTGACAAGAAAACTATTCAAAACCACTTTTAGAATATTTACTGAAACAGGTTCAGTCAATAAAGACTCTATCAGAAGGGAGAGGATACCTGATGCTGGGAGAGCTAGAGCACTAGAAGGGTTGGCACAATGTTGGGTATGCCTCATTCATCAGTGCATCAAATATTAATTTAAAATAATTACTATCCATGGCATCTATCAAAGGTGCAACAATTACTGCCTGGTGATTACCAGAGGAGAGTTGACTTTTGTAGGTGGTATTTAAACCCAATAAATGCCGATGCTGGCTTTGGAAGGAAGGTAATGTGGACTGATGAAGCTACATTCACTCGTTGTGGCCATGCTAATCTTAGGAACTCACACAAATGGAATCAGGAAAACCATCAATGGAACTATTACATCATCGTATCAACAACAATATAAAACAAACGTCTGGTTAGGTAAATAATAATGTTTTGATTATTCATTCGTTTACGTATCGCTCATTTGTTTTTATTTAATACTCATGTTTTACAAGTATCTTGTTGTAACATTAACATAAAATAAATAATTGTCAAAAAATAACATTAATCTTAACTCCCCACAAACAAATTTATAAATTATAAATGTTAATGTTTATTAACAAAAAAAAATAGCCCTACAAATGGGTATAATTATGGGTGTCACCTTAAAGAGGAGTGTTCAAGGTAGTTTTCCAAGCAACAAGAGATTCTCAAATTGGCTCATTAAGCTTCAATGTACCGTCAAAAAGTTTTAAAATTTTCATTTTTGTCAAAAGTTTTGAGGTATGCCTATTTTTTACACTTGAATACATACTTTTTGGATACAACAACCATGTTGTCTTATAGGAAATTTCTTCAGCTTTCTGACAAATCCAATATTTTGAAGCTAGGTTGTATACTTTCTGAGATATCAGCCATTTTCTGAATGCAAGACAAGGAGTTTTAGAAAATCATGAAATTTGACCTTGTGGGAAAACGGTTGAGAATCGGACCATAGTAAATATGAAGTTTTTTGTTGGAAACGAGCAGTAGTACCACCTCCTTTCAGGAAGGGAGTTTTATTTTGTACACCCTGTATATTTTCTTTTTTGGTTTTGAGAAAATTTCATTAACCTCATTGTGGCTAAAGTTCGTTGTATGAATAATAAGACATAAAGCTGCGATTTTACAGAACTGTTTTGGTTTTTGGTAAAAATTTGAAGAGTATCTCTAAAAAGCTAATATCTCGGACTGATTTAATTTAATTTGTGCGAAAAATCAGGTTCTATCTTGTATGGAAGGGTTCGAAGAGTAGCAAAATAAATGATTCGTGTAAAAAAACATATTAACTTCCTGGTTTGAAAATGAATGTCGAAAATGGCGGAGGTATATATAAAATGGAGAAAGGTGTGTTATACATGTATCAATTTTTGAAAGTTGTGTCAAAAAATCAATATTAAGATAAAAGATTATTACAAAATATTTTGTATAGTGTCATTCCCCGTTATTAATGACTTCGAAAAAACCCACAAAACACGGAAAAATAACATGATCAATCGATTTGAAATTTGGTCAGCATATTGTTTGTCCCACATGAGACAAACAATTGTGCCAAGTTTTGTCCAAGGGGAGAGACCGTATGGAGGTATCGCACAAGTTACACATCTGGTACAAGAGTACCAGTTTGTATCTTGTGTGATGAGGACTTTTTTGTTAATTTCTTTATGTCAGTGTCTAAGAAACTTACAATTTTCATATATCACTTCAACATTTATTAAAAGTTACAATGAACTTGACTGTAGAGACCTCAATTAAATGTGATATTGTTTTCTGTTGCAGAAAACGTTAAGCTTAAATCTCGGCAAGTACAGTGGCCCCCACAATTATGGCAAAATTGGGGGCAAATGAGACATTGTCAAGGTAGACGAGACATATTTGTATACCAGGTAAGTGAAACTTATTTGTCATATTTCCTCTTAGGCAAAATAAGATTTTTAATATTGTAATTATATGATCCAAAATGACTGAAATTAAAAAATAAAAGTTATTTGAATTTTGTATTCATTAGGTATAATTAATTGTTTCAATCTTGGACATATTTCTCCATCACGAATAATTTATTTTTGAACTTAATTTTATTTGTGCCCTTTTACATTTTTTTCCCTTCATAATGATGAAATAATTCAAACAATAAAATAGTTACATTATTTTGTACATAGAATCAAAGTATGCAATAAAAAATATTGGATCCAATTTGAAATTATGAAGTTAGTTGTCGTAGGGCCTCATTGGGGCGCTGCGTCCAAATAGTTAAAGAAAAAAATAGACTTTTCTATATACAGGGTGTCCCGGATGGACTTAACGATACGTGAAAATGAAAAAAAAATATTTTTCGAAAAAAAGTCACTCTTTATAAAAGCTTCTGCATATCTTTAAACTAAGATTTATCATATTTGTATTTTTTTTATTTTTAAGGGTGGACCCAAAAACTGCAATTTTTGAAAAATGGATGAAGAGTAAAGTAGGCTTAATTTTGACTTTTTGGAAAAAAAGTATTCTTCATAAATTTGTTTAATTGTCCCCCTGAGACAAATTTTCCATAAAAAAAAATTAAAATAAAAATTTTCAAAATTCACCCACTTTGCCCCATCACTCAAATTTTGGAAAAATTAAAAGTTGTTCAATGTGGATAAATGATACATCGTTTTAAAGGTCTTGATTACTGGAACAAAAATTGTAGTATTGTAAACTTTGATTCAAGTAACACTAACTAAGATATTTTAATTTTTCCTTTAATCTGCAATTCAAGGAACATTGAAGGGACGTTAGATTTTTATTTAATTATTCCTTCTTTCTTAAATTTTGTTATTAAAAATTACTTTTAATTCAATTCTTTTTTAATAGACATTCAGAAATATCTAATATTTGTTAATAGAAACTAATGCCGACTACCCCATATGTGTAATTAACTTTCAAATTTTTTTAAGATTTTTAGATCTTTATTTAAAATCAAATTTTTAATTTACCAACTTAAGTGGATTTAGAATCTTAAGTTTGTTTACGTTTTTTTTTTGTAAATGATGCAGCAATAAATATCGTCCAGTCATTACTCTTTACCTATAAAAGAGATTATTTAGATATTATTGTTCTTTAATTTAATTCTCTAGTTATTTATTTTTACATTTACTTTATTATTGTGTTTACTTTACCAATATCATTATTAGTTTCATCAATATTGTGAAAATTTCTTTTTAAATTAGTTTATTTTTGAATCTTAAATAACTCTAAACTATGTTAACTATTGAACAAAGAATTCATTTAATTAAATGTTATGGTGTGGGAGATGTTTCTTATAGCTACGCTATTGATCTTTTCATCAAAAATACCCTGGTGTAAAATAAGCAAAGTAGGCTTAAAAAACTTAATTGAAAAATTTAGCAGAACAGGAAGTGTTCAAGATATAAACAAAAAGAAAAAGGATTACAATAATAATGACGCGGCGACAATACTGGTTCTTGATTCCATAAATACGAACCCTAAATTATCTCTTAGAAAGAGAGAAGATGAGTTGAATATTAGTAAAACGCATATTCATAAAATCCTTAAAAAATAATATGTTTCACGCTTTCAAACCAATACCATTCATAAATTAGAACCAGGGGAAGAACTAGAAGTAGAACTAGAACTATAGAACTAGGAGAAAAACTTATGAACAATTACAATTTTCACAAACAAATTATATTTAGTGATGAATCGACATCAGCACAAATGGAAGTGTAACAACGCAAAACAGTCGATACTGGGCACAAAATAATCCAAATTACACGATAACAACCAGAAGTCAAAAGTACAAAAATGTAAATGTTTGGTGCGCAATTACACATACTGAAGTTATTGCTCCGTATTTTTTACCCCACACCAGAGACTATAGATACTTTAACAGTAAGACTGTCTACTCAATGGTAAGAAAATTTGGATTCCGATCGACGCTAGCGCTGCGGCGGACCTAACTTTCAATTAAGTGGGCGTGTCTTGATTTCCCGCTTTTTGCCCACAGTCAGTTTGAAATTTAATTTTTATACTTTGCATAGTTATACTTCTAACTAATCCTACTACTTAATGCTTCTGATTATTTTTAAGTTTTTTCATTCAAGTAATTTATTAATTTAATTGATTCTATCAGGTAATAATGAAATAGTGGCTAAAGTTTACACGTGGTAGACATAGATTTTGGCATTTAATGCAGCCTGTATTTTAATTACATCGGCAAGATGCACACATGTGATTAAATGTAATTACCAGATAAAATCGACTAAATCAATAAATTAATTAAATAAAACTTACACTTATCTGCCATCAGTAGCGTTCCCTGGAAGTTTTAAAAAAGTTTCTATTTACTTTTAGTTTCTGAATTTTTGAAATACAGAACATGCAACGGCGAACCGTTTTTGTGAAAAATACATACAGAAAACAATCATTTTATTATAATAATAAATGTAGCTGTCATAAACAAAAATTGCCATGGTATTTATAAATTTAAATATAAAAATATAATCTGTCATTTTTGGAAAGCTATTGGGGTTAGTTCATGAATTGTCAGCACCGGTCCGCCGCAGCGCTATTTTTAGTAGCTTGCGATAATCGAATCCAAACTTTTCTTCATTTAAGTTAACCCCCCTGGCCCCACACATTAAATCATAATATTTATTTAGACTTATTAAATAACTTTCTACTTGAAGAATTAGAAACAGAATCTTTGGAATTTAGGCTAAATTCTTACTTTCATTCACAAGAAGCCGTCATTCTTACATGACGGCTGTCCGGCACACTCAACAATTGATGTAAGGCAATGGTTAACCAATAAATTTGGGGAAAAATGGATTGGTCGTTATGGCCCCATAGCTCGGCCCCCGAGATCACCAGATTTAACACCCCTTGATTTTTTTTTATGGGGATATCTGAAAGAAAAGGTTTATGATGATAATCTAGTTCTAGACGATATCGAAGCCTTAAAAAGAAAAATTCAAGAAGCTGTAACTACAATAAATGAAGAGAAGTTAGCATCAGTGTATGCAGAATTTAAAAAGCGATTAGAACTCTGCGTTGAACTAGGTGGAGGTAACATTGAGTAATTTGTTCAAATTTCGTTATCATTTCAAACAATTATAAAGTATTTTCAAACCCATTTTAATGTTTCTGTTTTTGTCTCAAACTCAACCACTCTCACTTTTCTTTCCAGTTTTATTAAAATATCATAGTTAGTGTTGCTTGAATCGAAGTTTACAATACTACAATTTTTGTTCCAGTAATCAAGACCTTTAAAACGATGTATCATTTATCCACATTGAACAACTTTTAATTTTTCCAAAATTTGGGTGATGGGGCAAAATGGGTGAATTTTGAAAATTTTTATTTTAATTTTTTTTATGGAAAACCAATTTGTCTCAGGGGGACAATTAAACAAATTTATGAAGAATACTTTTTTTCCGAAAAGTCAAAATTAAGCCTACTTCACTCTTCGTCCATTTTTCATCAAGCCAGAACATGATTCTGACTCGGAGGTCGACGAAAAGAGTAGTCTTCAAAACATTTCTCTTGGAATACAAGCATAAGTTAAAATAAAGCACTTAAATTATTCTTATTATTTTTGTTAAAGAAAACACAACAAGGGTAGGGTGTAGAAAACACAGAGTCGGCCCCAGAAGAAAAAATACTGGCCCTTTGGTGGAATATCTAGAGACACGGGTCACGTATTTGGCAGTGTGGTGCCTGACTGCACTGCCTAGACGTTAAGAAACAGGATGGTCGACGGCATGGATCTATCTGACGTTTCATCTGTAGTGACCAGTGGAAGGCGTACCCTAGGCCATGTACGCGATTTGCTGGGCACGGGACTGTTAACCATTCCTCTAATTTTGGAATGATTCAGCGAGAGCCAAATGAAACCTTGGCTCTAGCCAAGGTTGATTTGGAATACGAAGAAGTTACCTTCAGTTGAGTACTTGCTCATTCTGCATTCTTGAACCCTCCCGTAAACCAAAATAATACTTCTTGTTGACGGTCATTTTTGTTAGAGCCATAAACTTCACTAAATAACAAAAAGTAAAAACTCATGCCGCCAATGATGCTGCTACCGCTGCCACATGCATTCAAGAACATGACGCTACCAAGGAGGCTTTCTTTTCTTCTTTCTTCATTTCTTTTTTAAATGTCCTGGCTAAACACGTCAGACTGCTTCTTTCTTTAACTTCTTGTTTTAAATTCTTATGTAAGTTGAACAATTTGTATTTGTGAGGGTACACAGATATAAGTTAAAAATGTCTGTTGATATTTATAATTTTCTTGAAATACTAGGTGTTGATGTTGTATTATCTTGGTGTAAATTTTATGAGGTGTTATCTTGTCTTGGTTTCTTCAGTTTAGGTTATGGCTGTATTTTAAAAGTCTATTATTGAGCTTATTGTTATTAAAAATATTTTTGAGCTTAGTGTAATTAAAAATATTTTTGAGCTTATTGTAATTAAGTACTTCAAGCATTATCGTCATTCTAGCCAAGGACATTAATAATATTATGTAAATACCAGCATTAGGCCCGTTTTCAGAATGATCAAAAAATCTCTCCTAGGTTGTTTCTAGGCTATTCCAAGCTTCCTCTTAGCTTCAATGTCGCTCGTTTTAGAAGATTTGTAACCATCCCTAGAACTAGGAAGAGACTATTCCTATGTTTCTCCCAGCCTTTTCCTAACTTTGCGCCTTGAATTCTTGGTTCAGTTTTTATTATACGACTTGAGTATGTTTTTTTTAAACAAATTGGAAAATAATCTATTTGAATTGAAATTAGGTGCAAGCGTAGGCTTTTACGTAATAAGAAAGTACACTAAGTTTGGTTTCAATACAACAAGTATATCCATGATTTTTGTTGAATCATGAAAGTTAAACATCATCGAACGTGGTCAGTGCCTGGATGGGTGACCGCCGGGAATGAAACGGATTAAATTACTATCTGAGGAGGGCGACCCTAATCTACAGAACAAGGTTTTCTGCAAAATATTTTGCAGAATGAGATCTATTTTGCAGAACGGGTTCTTCCAACAAAGCAAAAGCGTTGAAACTTTGTATCATTAATAAAACACACCTAAAAACACATCCCTACAAATTTCACCTTATTCGAACACAATCAGCCGCCCCTAGAGTATTTTGCAAAATGAGATCTATTTTGCAAAACGGGTACTTCCATTGATTTTTATAACCTTAATTTACTGTACGAGGAGGTTTCAATAAGGTTACACAGAGCCCAAGAAAACACAAAAATGATGTTTCAACCCTCTAAATGCATTGAGTATGTACGGGAATTTTGTACCGTTTGTTTGGTTATATTAATAATCGAAGGTGCTAAGTTTACTATATAGATGTTGCAAAATTGAACCCATAGGTAATAATATCAACAAATATTCAAACTCTTAAGTAATGATATCTCAATCAAGGATCTTGAATAAAGGGGGTGGCGCAATTGGGAACTTTTGTGACCCCATGGAAGTTGTATGAGATAGAGAAATAGGAGCAAACTTACCTTCCCGTTGGTTATAGTGAAAAAAAGGCGCCAAACGAAGGTTATGTAGCAAGGTCGTCGAGTTTGCTTCTCAACTTTCTTCTGTGCTTCTCGTGATTGTTACATTTGTAGTGCTTGTTAAGTCATTTGTGCTTATTTAATTTCAAATTTTGGACCATACTTTAACACTTCAGTGAGTGATAATTTAAACATGTTTTGTTATAACCTTCTCAAGCAATAAACAAGAGCGTAAGCAAAAAAGAGAGGTAAGTTTGCCTCTAACATTTAAGACTTGCGCTGTTATAAGAATTGTAAGCATGTGCAGTTGGTTTTTGATGTGTGTTTCGTGTTTAATTTTCTCTACTTTTTTGGTTTTTCGATGGGGTCCACTTTTTTGTATGGCAAATCGACTTAGTGGCGTCATCCCCTTTATTTCAAGATCCTTGATCTCAATGGTTAAAGGTTATTATAAACATTGTAAAGAGTATATACACATAGTATAGTATATATTACATAGAGAGGGCATAGCCTATCTTTAATCTATGTTAAGATTATAGTCTATCTCAATATGTTAAGAGGCTTGAAACGTCATTTTGGGACTCTGTTGTGACGTGATTAAAACCTCCTCCTAGAAGGAGTTAAGTTATAATAAATAAATTATTTTCGACTTCTGCACATTTTTTTTCTGTTTTGGTTTGTATTTAAACGTTCTACAGTATAAGTTACAGTTATTTTTGTTCTGTTTATTTTGATTATATTTAATAGTCAAAGGTGTTCAGGGTTAATATTTTCGATGTTTTCAAAATTCAACTGATAGGCCCATAAAGAAAATTTATTAAAAAGTATTTCACATTAAACATTAGTTGTAATAATTTAAATAATTACTAATAATTAAATATCAATTAATATTGTTTAACAAATATGTTTGTTAAATATTTTAAAAAACATTTAAGATGGAGGTTACTTAACTCGAGGTATATAAACGGACCAAATTTCAGTATAAGTTTTAAAATTCATTAAATTCAAAATAATATTAAATAAAAAAGTTTTTAAATAATATATTAAATTTTATGTAAATTTAATAAAAATACACCGTATTATCTCCATCAGCTTTTTAGTTAGATCAATATTTTTTTTAAGTTTGCTCAAAAAAATTTATAAAATATTATCAATTATTAAATTGTTAATTGTTAAAAATATATTAGTTAACATTTATGAATAAAATTTTATCATAAATAAACGGGAATACTTCATAATTATTTGTTTCGTGATATCCAAGATGGCGGAGGGGGGTATAGGATATAAAAGGGAGACACGGTCGGCTCTCGTCAGTCGGCCTTCAGCCTTCATGCAGAGCAGAATGTCCGATGAAGTGAAGTAAGTTTAAAAAATTTATTTTATATTTGTTTTAATCCATATAATTTTAAATTTATTTAAAGTTTAACTAGAATCCTAAAATATTTTGCATAATTATATAAGACAATAGATCGCAATATATAAGTACGATATTTTTTACATCGAATTTTTAGCCATTTTGAAAATTTTTATTTTCATTTATCATTTACTATTATTCTTCTGTGTATGTCTGCTATAAATATTAAATTTACTAATATTAACTCCCAAAAATATGACTTCTGTAACTATTGATACTAATATAATTGTTAGCTCTATACCTGTTCGTACTAATACTACATCTTATTTACAATTCCTATTATTACAGTAACCAATAACTTGTACTATTTAAAATATAACTCTGCTAACGTAAGCTAAGGTGCCTGTATATAATATAATTAATATATTATATTATATATATATATAATATATATATATATATAATATATATATATAATATTATATATATATATATAATATAATATATAATATATATATATATATGCACTCTAATACAAGCCACTATTGTATACATATTACCTATTAACTGCAACTATTACTAAACCTATTGATCATGCTATTACATTAACGTAACTTAAAGTTCCCTTTTAAGAGATTAATTTTTAACCCAAAGTAATATATAAACCAGTAGAGAAACTCCTATACTTACTTTTGTTTCAGACGCGGGGTTGGCAGGGGGGTTCATCCCCCCCCTAGTTGTCGTTTGAGAACCTGGGAAGAATACGGGTTTAACCCGAATCTAATTTTTATGGTTGAAACATACCGGATTGAACAGTTGGTTGAACCCCCTGCCCCAAACGCTGCGTTGTGAACGAAGTACAGACACAAGGTAAAAAATTCAGATATGGGGTGATCAGCTGTTTTGCTGGCTCCAAAAAATAAAAATCCATAGAGATATTATATAGAGGGGCCTCTATTAGTTGAATTTGAATCATCTAAAAATAACCTGACTATCTTTGACTTTCAATATAATCAAATAAACAGAACAAAATTATAGTAACATACACCTTGTCTACACGATGTGTTGGGCCCCCGTCTACACGGAGTAAAATCGGTGTCGAGGATTCAACCCACTGCCACACATCGTATAAACGTCGAAGTAATATATACAGATAATGGCATGGTTTTAGTATAATTGACATATTAAAACAATATTAATGTCCGGTAAGCCAAAAACAAATGATTCATTATAACCTTAATTCACTATTGATGGAGGTTTCAATTTGGTTACACAGAGCCCCAAAAAGATGTATCAGGCCTCTCTTGAGATAGGCTATGCCCCCTCTATAATATTATAATTCTATGGTTTCAAACATTAATATGTACATGCTTATTTTAAACTTTTGTATTAAGAGGGTACAATAGACCCTCGTAAAAGGTTTTGCGGAAGTTACTTGGTGGTAAGTGAAATTATTGAAGCTAAAAAAATAAGGCTTAAACTTTTCATTCCTTTCGTGGCCATTAATTACTTTTTTTTTATTTTCATAATTATGGAGTCAACTATAAAGGCCTGGGACAGTTTTAGATTAACAATAACAAAACATACAACAAAAATAACTATGGGCTCAAGATACACCAAGACTGGAAATAATTTATGAGGCTAAAATTACAGACACTCTAGAGAACAGTCTATTACAAATTTTCGTCCACTAATTTGGCAAGGGGGCCAATTAAGTACATTTTTAGAGCGTATTGACCAGGCAATTGTGTTAGATATGAAATAGTTTTCACACAAGGATGTTTAATATGATGATAATGATACGATGCAATTGATCAAAAATATGATCCGAATGAACTAAACTTTCTTTTTAGACTAAACTTTGTTATATTATACTCATGTTAAAAATATGGGAATGGAGTTGATTCTATTATACACTATAAAATGCCATTAAAAATAAAAGTAATAAAATTAAATAAAAACTTACCTCATCCATTTCAAAAAATATATAATATATAAAAAATATTCAAACAACAATCACCAATTTAATAAACAACAATCAATCAAGTTTAATAAAACAATCAATCAAATAAATCAATCAAAAATAAAGAACATCAAATATCATCTCTACTAATCAAATCATATCATTCAACAGATAAACGTTACATTCTTCTTTAGGTAACTTATAAAAAACCACTTTTTATGGTTTTCTTTAAGGTCAAAAAAGAGCGGGAAAAAGAATTATTAAGAAGAAAAAAAAGAGATTTTTGAAAAATTCTTCACTTCTTCAATCTCCTAACTTAACTTAACATTGTAGAGGGGCCTTTAAATTCTTTGTGAAAATAATTGTTAATACAATCATTTATTTAGTCATTAGAAAAAGAAACTGTTTGATAATAACTGTGTTCGTTGATTAATTACAGACGTAAGTTTATTGTTCATTAAGTATAAGTTAAAATTACGATTCCTATAATTATATTAAAAAAAACTATGGTTAATTATCCTTACTTACAAATATAATTTTGATATTTGAAGGGAAAAAACTCTTGATCACTTGCAAAAAATATAAAAAAATTGAGTTGTATGCAAACAAATAGAAGTTAATTTGCCGCTCGTTTTAAGTAATTTTAACAAACCTAGCATTTAATGAATCTCTTAAACTTTGTTGGATATGACAAAATATATTTCTTTCACTAATTATAAATATTTCGTACTAAAAACCATAGAGATATATATTAGAGGGGGATATATAGGGAGATATATACCACATAGTTTCAACATCATGATGTCTTGACACATTTCGTGGCACGATTCTACTTTTTATCAACACTTGATAACTTTGACCCTTTTAATTGAACCATTTGTAGATGATACTGTGTGTCGAGACATTCAAGTGTCGATTAAACGTAGAATCCTGTCAGGGCATAAATATTTCCATCTCTTATGAAGTAGCAACGCATAAAGCCTCGACCTATTTATTTAACAGTCTATCGTTAACAGTTTAAAAATCCCCAAGATCAGAATTGGTTTAAAAAAATTCCCAAGTTTTGGGAATTGACCAATCAGAGAAGCCGCTCCCAACCCCTCACTTAAAAAGTGAAAAGATATCCCTACCACCATAACCGCAGTAGGAAAATAACCTTCCCGGCTCGGTTTTAGTTCTTCTTATGTTTACATTGTTTTGTTTTAAAAGTTTTAAATTATTAATAATAATTTATAAAATTTTAACAGTTTTAAATTAATCTTAAGAATGATATTATAAAATAAAACTACACAAAAAAAATATCGCCAAGAAAATACAGGTAAAATATCATGATTTGCTTACATAGTTACATAATTTTTCCGGCTCCCTTCTTGCAGGGATATTTTTCTTTAGAAACGGTGGTGCCTAAACTGGCCTGTCAAGATTTTAAAGTAGTCGATAGACTGTAGGTGTCAATCTTACATAGAATCAGGACAGGGATGTCTCGTGACATATTTTTGTCATCCTGTACAAACTCTATGTTACATCGACATATATCATGGTTTGGACCCACCCCATGTGGGCTAGAAATATTTACTTTTAATATTTTCACCCTGGCAGGATTCTTTGTTGTATCGACACTTGAATGTCTTGACTAAAGTAATATATAAACCAAAGCTAGGGAAACTCCTATGTACATGACCCATTGTAAAAAAAATCAGACCTGCCCGATCAGCTGATAGCTGGCTCAAAAATAAAAAAATAGCTAAAATTAGAATAACTGTGCACGCGCCTTTTCGGATTTATGTTTTTTTTTATTTAATTTTACTGGCAACCCTGATACATTAGGTGAGTTTTATCATAGAGATATTTACTAGAGGGGTCATAGCCTTATCTCAATACATTGGGAGTCCTGAAACATTATTTGGGGCTCTCAGGGGCTTCTTGTAACCTTAAGAAACCTCTTCTAAGAGTAAGTTAAGGTTATAAGAAACCTTTTTTTGGCTTCCTGGCACATTGTTTTTGTTTTGATGTTATATTTTCAGCGTTTCTTACTATAAAATTCACTGTAAGTTTATTGATTATTGATAGTCCGAAGGTGGTCCAGGTATTTTCGATGTTTCAAAATTCAAATCAATAGGCCCCTTCTAGTAAATATATTCTCTATGAGTTTTACATTTTATCGTGTTTTCGTACTTTAATTGTTCGTTTGATAATTATCATGATTTTGTATTAAATTCTGTTTAAAATAATTTGTTATAATAATTTAGTTAAAGAAAAATAGAGAAAACTTATAGTAAAGGTAAACCACATGTTTTTTATTGAGATTTTGCAGGAAAATGGAGAGGTCAGTGTAATATGGCCTTAAAATTACGATTGCTTTATTACATTAAAAAAAAATTTAGGTTAAATGTTAATACTAATTACAATTAATATTTGAAGGGAAAAATGCCAATATTGTCATTTGATGAACAAATGTTGAGGTTATCAAGTTGTCGGATTTACAATGTTTTTAAGAATTCTGTCAACAAAAAGTGTCGAGACTACGTGGGGAGCCGGGAAAAATTTTGAGCCAACTCCTATAGGGACCAAAATGTGAACTACGTGCCCATGTCGACAAAAATCTTATTTTGTTTTCCCTATTTAGTTTATATATTACTCTAGCTAAGAGCTTTTTGACCCCACATATATTCCTGTACACTCCCAAGGTACAACACTACCCTGTATTTGTTTTTGCTATGCACTATTGTTGATATGGCAGGTTAGACAAGACCACATTGAGGGAAAAACTACTTATATCTTATAATTCTTTAATTATTTTAAAGTTTATAACTTAAAAGTTAGAGAGAAATTTTGCTTTGCTTTAGCCTGGAATGGTTCTTATATATTTTGAAATAGTAATTATGTACTATCTAAAGTATCTATAAAATACTTATTTATATCTTCAGGATAGTGAAGTTAAGATTTTTACCTCTTGTCCTATTCCCTTTTATAAATTTTAGTTATAGTATAAAATTTCATTGAGATTATTTTGTTGTAGGATCGGATTTGCTCCTGCTTCGCTTATCTGTGTCAACCTTCGCTGGAGACCGTTCCTCCGTGGGATCGCCGTTTCAGTTTTAAAGATAAGTAATCAGGGTTCCGATCTAACCAATTGACACTAACCCTTTTAGTCTTTGGTTTTATCGGAACCCTGCCTAGGCCACAAGTCTCCAAAGAGGACGGCCGAATTGGTTCGTTATTTATTATAAAACACATCACACTGTAGTATGCGATATTTATCTATAGGTGGTCACTGTCGGGATTTGCCTTGGTTGGGATTGTTGGGCTGACTCAGACACAATGTTAGGCATAAATTTACTGTAAGTCACGCTTTTGTGGGGGCTGTTGGCGCAGTGACGTAGTGATTGTAAAAACTGCCTATAGCCGACCGAAGCATTACGTCCTTTTGATATTTTTTTGGTAACATTGTTGTTTCTTGTTTTGCGTACGACAGCTTTGAACTAGGCTTTTGGGCAGTGTCATCGCTTAGCGCTGATATCGTTTAAATCCTGGAACTTTTCAACTGTTTAGGGGGGATCTTTATACATTTTATAAATTTCATATTTATAGTTACACTGGTTAGGTAGAAAAAATTAAATATGTTACACTTTCTATTTATGCTATTTGCATTTCTTTTAAAACACTATACATTATTTATGAACCAAACTAACCATTGCTTGTTCAGAATGTTTCCGGTGTTAAGTCTAAGGTCTAATTTTCCACTGTATAACTGATAAAGTTAATAACTTTATGTGTATTTTTCTAATAAAATCGAATATATTTTATAAGCATAGTAAAAAACCTTCCTTGATCAGGCACCTGCACACTTTTTTAGGAGGTACTGATTCAATGAACCGTTGTTTTTAGCCTGAAATATTTTTCATGGTTAGGGCGCGGCGGGTAGGTTTTAGGACTCAGCGGTTATTGACTCACTTTATCTCCTTATATATCCACATCATCGACATGTCAGCCGTAAATTGCAACCATTGGGCGATGGAAATATACCAATTGGTCCCGGGTATGGTTTAGGTAGGAAGATGATTTGTGGATTTTATATATGTTGCAGAACCATGGTGTGTTGGCCCAGTTTTAGGGTGGGGGGGGTTAGGTCCATTTTCAGTACTTTCTATAAACTTTGCTTGAATCTTAAGTCTAAAATTTGATGAATAAGCCAACCAATAAAATCTGATATAATTCGATATTATTTTTATGCCTTTTTTATTCCAATAGAGATTCATTTGGACATAAACAAATGTTTCCTTAGGTTTAAGGCAAATATCCAATTTTAAGTTCTAATATTTTAAAAGGGCAGGCGCTTTGCTGAAGCCAATCGTCCCGAAGGTCTTTTTAAAAATTAGGCTTTATTGTTGATATTCCGAGGTCCTTAACTAAGGAGAATAAATTTGATAGTTGATTGAAGTCTTCAACGCATGTGTACGGATGAATACAAACACTGCTAACCCTACACCCCACACATTAGGAATTGGTTTTTAAATTTTATTAGGAAAGTAATAAAATTGTTAAAACCAATTAATATAATTATGGGCGCATGCTATTATTTTTTATTTTTACCTTTTAACTAACCAACTCTTTTATAAAAATAACTCTATGCGAAGCACTTATAAACAAGGCTTATTTGTTATTTTTTATGTTAAATTTATTTTTCTTCAAATAGCTTTTTATATGGCCACAGTAAAAAACGTTACATACAAGTAATTTACAATGGCCACACTGTAAATTAC
The DNA here is from genome assembly GCA_018340805.1 of Microvelia longipes. Classification (NCBI taxonomy): domain Eukaryota; kingdom Metazoa; phylum Arthropoda; class Insecta; order Hemiptera; family Veliidae; genus Microvelia; species Microvelia longipes. The sequence continues at coordinate 2,396,079 of JACMZG010001908.1, forward strand.
TTGTATGGGATAAGAGAAAAATAAATTTTGCCTTCTTTACTTCTCAGGAAAAAACACCAGGCTGCGGGCCAAATAAAACCTTGTGGGTTCTAAATGGCCGACTAATTTCATAGTAATTTCTTTTATTGAAAAAAATATTTAAATTTGTTTGGGTAATTTTAATATACACTTTGTTATTTTGCCCCATCTAGTGATAATCGTTTCTTTTATATCTTTCAGATGCTGGAAGATCTCTCTTTATATGACTTCAAAGCTTTGGAAAAGACGAGACGATTATTTGAAGAGACATCTAAGAAACAAATGAGTCCAAATCTGTATTATGAGTATCATTTTTTCTTTTAAATTTATTGTGTTATTCATAACAATTAAAAAATTAATCTTAAGAATGGGGTGGTTAGGGGGGCCAGTTGAAGCTGATCATATATGGCCTTAAAATTGCCAAGTAATTAGGGATTTGGGATTTAGGGCTGTGAAGCTGATGATATGTGCTTAAAATGATCAATAATTAGGGAATTGGGTGTTAGGGCCTGTTTGAAGCTGATTAAATATGGCTTAATATTGGCAATAATTAGGGATTTGCGGTTTAGGCGGGCTGTTGAAGTGATTAATATGGCTAACAATCAACAATATTTAGGGGAATGGGGGTTAAAGAGGAGCTTTCAAAGCTGAGATTTTATGTATGACAAAATTCCTATATTTTTTTTAAATTTGCCCATTTCAGAAAAACGCTTGATGCAGGCAAAATAACTTGTGGTTAAGTTTAACAAAAAATCTAAATAAGTTGTTTTTTTTTTAATAAATGATATTATATAAGAATAATTATTGGATTCTTCAAAACTAAAAGTTATTTTTGCCCTCATTGACCGATTAATGTTTAATTTTACCTCTTCCAGACGCTGGCGTCTCTGAAGCTTCGAAGACCAGTAGACAAGCTGAATTCGGAAAAAAAACATGGGAGGAGGAAAGAAGTAGCCCGGAAGTTCTGTCATCTATTTCTTCTAAGTATCATTTTATATTTTAATTTTTTATACCTAAGTATGGGGCTAGGGAATATGGGGTTTAGGGGGGCTGTTGAAGCTGATTTTAATATTATGGCTGAAATTGCCAAAAATTAGGGAACAGGGTTTAGGGGGCCTGCTGAAGCTGATTGTAATTTAAGCTCAAAATTTAGCCAAAAATTAGGGAATAGGGTTTTAGGGGATGTTTTGGAAGCTGATATAATACGGCTCAAATTGCCAAAAAATTTAGGGGGGTAATGGGGGTTAGGGCCTTTGAAGCTGATGTAATGCGCCTAAATGGCCAAAATTTGACAATGGGGTTTTTGTTGGAGTGTGAAGTATGTTATTAATGATAAATTAAATTATAAAGGCAGAACTANTTTATGGGTAGATCAGTGTTTAAGGGGTAAAATCATTTTCTAAATTTATAAAAACACAGTCAAGCTTACATGAATAATAAAATAATTCTTGCCATGTTTTTTATTTTGGTTTTAATAAAGCCAGTTTTTACAATCTTTGTAGACTTCGAATCTATAAATATATTATTTTTTAAGTTCAATGTTATATTTTAATAAGACAAATCAGTTGGAGTCGTAGGAAAGGGTGTCAAGCTTGCTTGCATAGATAGGGACACTCAATTGGACTAGGTTAGTTAGGGACGAGCTCACACAGTTAGGTTTAGTTAGTTAGATATTTTGGTTAGGTAGGCTAGGGATCAAGATCTTATATAAAATATAAACTATTTAAGTCATCATTTATGTAAACATAATTATTTTCTCATTCATTGTTGCTTATTCACATCCTACTTTTACGATTAATGTTTTATTTTTACTTTAAATAATATTCATATTATAGCTACCTAATATTATGCGTAATAGGTATTTCATAGATAAAAAGCTTGTCTGTGTTATTATTAAACTTTTTTGGGGGTAAATTATATGTTTTGATATTAGAGTCAGTGCATGGGGCAGAGTTGCTGAAGTCAGTCTACTAGGAACTGTTGAGGCAGCAGGGAAGAAGAGTGCTGATGCCACTTTTTGTTGGTTAGAGTCAGTGTTTTGGGTTAGAGTCAGTGTTGTGTGTTAGGAGTCAGTGTTGTGGGTTAGAGTCAGTGTTTTTCTGGGGTAGAATCAATTTTTAATCAAAATCAAACCACTGTTTATTCCTTAATTTATTTTTTATTTGGTTATTATATACTTTATATTTTTATCCATTGTTTTGAAAGGTATGCCAGTTATCTTTATTTCTTAGTGTTTGATTAAGTGATATTCATTATGAAAATTAAATTAACAAAGACATCATATCATTGATTGGAGCAATCTCTTATAATAAAAATAAAAAGAATCTGAGAATATCACATAAACAAAGAGACGATCTCTGTCAAATAAATTAGGTTTAGAACTTTTTAAGACAAAATTACTGTTACAAAAAGTTTAGAGGAAAAATAGAAAACTCTGTTGGACTCATGTAATTCATATAGTATCAAGAACTTATGAGTGAAATGAAGTTATGTTTTTGATGAGCATTTATCAGAAAAACTTTAAACATAACTATGATGAAACGTCTGCGATTCGTGTAGCAAGAGAAAAATTTAGAAATGACTTTGCATATTTTAAAATGTATGAATTAGAGTCAGTGTTTTTTTGGGGTTAGAGTCAGTGTTTTTGGGGGTTAGAGTCAGTGTATGGGGGCAGAGTTGCTGAATTCAGTCTACAACTATCCTGGAAGAAAAATCAAGGGCAGAAGGGAGTTTTCAGATCATTCATATAAATATTAAAACGGATCATGTTAGATTGATTAAATTTCTTAAAAAGATAAGTGGGCTTCTTATTATGAGGCATAATTATTTTTTAGCAGGTATCCAGGGGTTATTCATTTTTCTAATACACAGGTTATTAAGTTATTATAAAAAACTGTTTTGCATTATTGATGATTATTATGATTAACACTTTAGTACTTTATTTTATTATTATTGACACCTAGGATCAATCACAAATAATTTATAAATTTTAAATGATTTCATCACTAAATTTTTCCTGAGTCATAACAGTTAGTTAGTAACATCATTGAAGGATTAAATTTTAACATTTATTTCTCTTCTCAGGTTAATTTTCATTTTATATTTTATTTTTAATGTTAAGTCTTGAAAATTAGAAATAACAATAGATATTTTTATTAGAGTTTGTTTATTTCTACCTATCGCACATCAAAAAATTAATGACAGTAAATTTGCCATTAAATACGTTTTAATTATGATTTAGTTATTGGTATATTGGGTAATTTTTTATGTCTAGGACTTGAATATATAGAAATCACAAGTTCAAATTTTTTTTATATAATTCTGATTTTTGTATATTTATTATAAATATTATTATCACTAATACCAAACTGTCCTGTTTATTGAATATTAATTTGTTCTTTAGTAAATTCATGATAGTTGAGTGTAAGTGTAATATCCCATATTGTGAGATGAATGGAGAATAAAAAGTATAAATAGATTGGTAGTCGATTTTTATCAGATTTTTACACTATATTCTTGGTAAAAATATTTACCAACTATTTGTTCTTTTTATTTTAAGCGATGATTAAATTTTTTTCAAAAAAGTCCCTATTTAATCATCGCGGTGTGAATGGACCTCCTCAGAGGTGTTTGTTTAATTTGGATAATTTTTTTACTTAGTGCCATGTATTTTACATGATTAAATAAAAAATTATCTATTTTTAAATAAACCGTAAAATAATATCAGTGAAAACATAAATAATTTTGAAAATTAAATTTAGAGTATGTCTATTAATTTTTGACTCGCAGATTGCGAGAGATCTCTGGGATCTAATTGGTTTCTGCCTATAATTATGAAGTTAATACATTGCTACAAACTATGTCAAAATTATTGCCCTAGTTGAGGGGATGTTATAGAGATATAAATGTTACAAGGTGTTACCTTTTACTAATGAGGTTAAGAATTACAAATGATTTAACAAACTTCTAGAGATTAATGTCACTTAACAAATACATTTTAAACAAAAAGAATGACTATTCAGTGGTTGCCAAGTTTAGAACTAGGAAACTTTAGTTAGTATAAAGTGTTGGCAACTGTAACTTTTTTTTTTACTGAAATATGGCTCTGGGTGTTGAAAACTACTAGATATACTACATAGAAACATACTATTTGTCGACCTAAATCGGTAAATGTTTGCAAAGTAAATGTAAAAAATAAATTTCACTGATATTATTTTGAAGCATCTGACCGTGACGTGTGAGGAGGCTTATGGACTGTAGTTAGACTTACTTTTATAATTTGTAAATATATTACTTTATAATTATTTTGCAAACCTTCCAACTCTAACCGCCTCCAAATCCTCCAGTCCAGAGTCCTAAGAACCATCACAAACGCTCCCTTCTTCGTTTCTAACCTCACCCTTCACTCAGACCTTAATGTTCCATTTGTCCGCGACTATTGCAAATCCCGTTATAAATCCTTCCACGAATCCTTAACAGATCACTTCAATCCCTTGATCCAAATCCTTTCCTCCAGAACTATCCCTGATAATCCTCCTAGACGCCTAAAGCGGCAGTGGCCTAGAGACCTGCTAAATTAATTAATTAACCTCCCTCCCCCTTACACGCCTGAGTGATATCATTGGATATCTTCTCCTTCCCGCCAAATCACGCCACCATATCCCCCTCTCACTAATACTTGTTATATTGAAAAATGTAGTTGTATTATAAATCAAATAAAAAAAAAAAAAAAAAAAAAAAATAATTTTGTTTTTAGTAGAAAAATTTTAGGAATGATATTTATCAACTTAAAATGCTTTACCTGTATATCTGTTAATTAACACGGGATTTCATACCACTTACAATGAATAAACATCATAAAATAAAATCAATTAATCATTTTTAATAGAGAGAAAAAAATGACAGCAATAAAATAATATATAATGATAAATACTGAACACATTAAAATATAAACATTTTAATAAATAAATAAAAATGTATTTATAAAAAAATATCAAAAATAAAATAAAAACATCAGGCACAAGGAACTTCAGAACTTATTTACATTTTAATAAGTTATATATATATATATATATATATATATATATATATATATATATATATATGTGTGTGTTGGGTGTGTGTGTGTGTGTGTGTATATGTGTATATATAATATATATATATATATATATATATATATATATATATATATATATATATATATTATATATATATATATGTATATGTATGTGTATATATATATATATATATATATATATATATATATATATATATATATATATATATATATATGTATATGTATGTGTATATATATATAATATATATTATATAATATATATATATATATATATATATGTATATGTATGTGTGTATATATATATATATATATATATATATTTATATATATATATATATATATATATATATTATATATATATATATATATATATATATATATATATATATATATATATATAATAAAATAAAAAACAATTATTAAGAGTAAGTCTCACTATATTCTAACTAAGCAGATGCAGTGTGTGTGAGTGTGCATTCAAAGAGACTAATACTAGAGGGACTAATACTAATACAACAGCTCTTATCATTCCTTGGGTAGCTAGGAGCCATAACTGTACTTTGATGACGTCATTTGTTTTATTTTTCATAATAATTGCAATCCAATGTAAATATTAATTAATTTTTCCACTATTTTGTCTTAAATTATTTTTAATTTAAGTAAATTAAATTTTAAATAAGTTCTAATGATTGTCTATTGCATGTATTCTAAAATTGTCTGTGTTAAATAAAGGGTTTAAGTACAGTTTTGGCACCTAGTGGAAGCTGTCTTACTTCCAGACTCCTTATCACTGTGCTATTCTGCCCATGTAATACCTCCAATCATCAGAGCCTAAACTCACTCTGACCTTCAATTAATTCTGAAGAATATAATGTGAAGTACTTACCAAAGACGAGCGGTGCTCTCTTACCGCCATCATGCATGGCAAGCAAACATTTGATACTACCGAGTTTTGAAAAACATGAATAGTTGACACAATATAATTGAGACACCTAGGAAATGTAACAAGCAAAAGGCAATGCTACACCTGGGAACTGTTCCATCGTTCGACATTCGTCATCATTGATGGCTCGATATTATGTCATGTCCTACTCTGTTTCGTTACGTCTAACTCATCAGGGCGCCGACAGAGCCTAAACTCACTCTGACCTTCAATTAATTCCTCGTCTCTTGCACAATTATATTTAATATAAATAGATATAATTTTTGTGGGGCATAAAAGTTAAACAGCAACAAGCTTGGTCAGTGCCTGGATGGGTGTCTGCTAGGAAAGAAAGAAATGTATTTACTATCTGAGGACGAGAGAAGCGAGTCCGAAGACCTGTTGCAGTATAAGTTTAACCACTTGTTGATTCTGAGGACGAGCGATGCAAGTCCGAAGCTTGGAGGATGAGCGTTGCGAATACGATGTAATGAGGAAAAGTTCCGAGTTACTTCACTCGATTCTATTTATCTTGTTTAAGACTTTATTTTTATTTATGTTTTATTTGTTTGTTTGTTTATTTATTATTTATTAATGCTATTAATTTATTTATGTTTACTCTAAAATTTGTTTCTCATCTGATAAGTAAAAAAAAATAAAGTATCGATATTTTTTTAGGCATCAAGGAGCTTCTGTAACTTTATTAAATATGGTATAATACTGTACCTGTAATGTATAAGTAATACTGTACCTGTATGTACCTGTAATAGTGTACTGGTATAATACTGTACATAAATATGGTATAATAGTATAACATATAACTAGTATAATATATACTTTTTTAGTTAGAATAATCCTAACTTATCTTTTCTGTAAGTTATTGATACTCTTTCGTTGCTTATAACCTATATTTCTATGCATGCCTATTTATACATATGTATTATATTACTATTATGTGGTACTTCATAATTAGTTACCTTTAAGAATTGTAATTTTTAATATTATTCTATAGATGCGTATTAGATATAACAAGCGAAATAGCGTGTAAAATTAAATTAAGTAATTTAACGACATTAAAAAAGTCTCTTCAGTAATACGAAAGATACTGTAAAGAAATTGTGTTTCAGATCCTTTATTTGTCCTTTCAAACACGCTTTTAAATTTATAAAAATAAGGAAGTAGCAACAAATTCGTCGTTGCTCTTGATTCAATGTCAAGATCATAATTTTGAATTTAAAATGGTAGCGGGCTTGTGGATGGAGTTGACACAAAGTGGAGGAAATTTGCTTGAAACTTTTATTTAAAATTACAGCGGCTTTTGAGTGTTATCTTATTTAGCTTATATTAAAAGCATGTATAAGTTAAAATTGTCCTTAAAATTATTTAAAGTACACTTAAAACTTAACTTTAGGTTTTATTATAGGATTTAAGAGGTCAATTACGTTTTTTGACTTGAACAATAATTCAATTGTTGCAGCGCAGCCGCTGAAAGCAATAATTTGTTACATAAATCTTTACACATTTTTAATTTTGTTTTAGTACTAATTTGTTTAATATTATAGCTTGAAAATAAATATTATAACTTTTATAACATTTTTAATTAATTAATTTACTGACTTGTTAAAAAAATAAAAAATATTTTCTCAAAAATCAAACAGAGTCAGACTTGGGACGATTCAGGCATCAACCGTTGACATCCAATATGGCGGCATGTCGTCAGTGCTTTGCTGTGTTGTGGTATGTGCAATTTTATCGATAATTTTAATAATTTTTAACTTGATTTTTGTTTAAATTTAACATTTTTTAAAAGTTTTATCATATTAAAATAAAATAAACCGAGTCTGGCGAGTGTAGGGTTTATTAGGCTAGTAGGAGACCGTCTTGTCTCCAGCCCACATTTCGGTGTTTTTATCGAATTTTCTCTTTCTCTTGTTCTTATCTTGTTAATTTAATTTTAGTATTTTTTAAGTATTTAACGTCAAATATTATTAACCAAGTTCCTAATGTTCTTAAATTAAGCTTTAAAGCATTGTAAGTTACTTTTTTTGATAATTTTTTCCTAATAAATCGAGGCTAGAATTGAAGTTAGTTTCATATTTGTGTTTGATTATTTCTACTACCGGGTTCGTTAGTTAAACTAACTTTTCATTTGTTACTTGTTTTGTTTAAACCTTTTTTACCTTATTTTCTTATTTAAATACGATTCAAAAACCTATGTTATTAGATTTTTCGAAAAAGGGGGTCATCGGTCAGACCATTATCATTTCCAAAACTCGATCGAAGTTCAGAAAATTTTGTCGTCTAGTTTACTTACCAATAGCTATTTATAAATGTATCGATTAGATTATAAATAATTTGTTGTCTTTTTTCGATTTTCTTTTAATTTCTTTCATCTTTGATAATAAATAACTGATATTTTTTTATGAATTGTTGAATTTATTTGTGGGTTCATTTTATGCATTCCAGTGGTCTGCTCCAAAAAAACCAGTTTTACCTGTACACTTTTTATCTGATCTAGTTCTCTTTATTTATATTATTTTGGTTCTTCTTTTGGAAAAAGAACATATACTTAAATTATACAATAAAAATTAGGACTTGATATATTTTAGAATATTGCAATTTATATTCCTCTTAAGTACTTACCTAAATTTGAAGCCTTACTCTACTACTTATAGTTAGTTTTGGTTTTTAAAGCCTACCAAAAATTAGTGAGAAAAGTATTTCTTTTATAATTTTAATCAGAATCTGTTGTTCACTCATAAGTGATGTAGATCATTGGTTCTTATTGTGGGTGGTATTGTCCTCCTTGTGATGATTCTAAGAAGGTGATGAGACGTAGGGGGGCACGAAAATCACAAGTTGCAAAAATAAAAATACAGTTTCTAATTAAAATTGGCAGATAACTTAATTTCTCTGCTTGTTCATAGATATCACCGCAGATTAAATTTATTTTATCTTGCTCACTGCGCTGGCATCAAGAACAAGTTTGAGCATTGTTAATTTAAATAGATCTTTTTGGTACTCACGTGCGAGAACAAGTGGGATAAACAACTAACTTAAAAGGGACATCATTTTAGAGTCTAAGTTACCTGAAAAAACAAACCTAGGCATTTAATTCTGTTCTTATAAAACAAGAAAGAGAAGAATTTAGTATGAAAACACTCATACTTTCTAAAACTCAAACTGGACATAATTATATCAGCCTAACAGTATATGAGTTTCCGTTTGTTTTATATGTTTAATAAAGTTAAACATGGACGATTTTACCAATCATAAAACATGGAAGTTAACCCAAAATTGAAAGTTATTTACAGAGCACCCCCTGCTACACATTAAAGAGTTCAATGCTGCCTCAAACAACTTAATTTAAAGAATGTTTTATGATTTGGTCCAAATTTGGAAAAGAGGCTTACTATTGAAGTTTATTTAGGGTGAGGGATCTTTTACGAATACATGACATCCCCCAGACTCAGGAACGTTTTACATCTCTTTCAAAAGACTGAACATTTAATGATTTGCATCATTTAACAAACGTGCTATCGAATACATTACTGAGACCCTCTCAACTGCTAGACTTGGTTTCAAATTGAATGCATCTGCCTCTGCCATGCTTCTTTTGGTGGGACTGTCCCTCTATTCATATTCACTCTGTCTTTATGAAATCAACTTATTTAAAAAGATTTTATTACTATTAGCAAATATTTAGCTTCTGATGGATTGTTACCCACGATTACAGTTTTTTAATCTTAAAGAGTCACATGATCTGCATACTGTTAGTAGATGTGTACCCATTAGACATTTCTGAACCTTTTATCATGCTTTAGCTTTGCCTTAAACTTGCTTTGTCTTATACTTTTTTATTATTTTAATTTTTACTTTTCCTCATTCATACTAAAGGAATAGTTATGTTTTTGCACTCAAACATGAATTATAAAAAATAATTCCCAAAACCTGAATTATTGTTTTTGGTTGTTTTTAAGACTTCCTTAGTTTTTTTTTACAAAGTCAATCATTAAGTCTCTAACCACCTCATTATCCAGGATGTTTATTGACCTAAAATATGTTTAACTGAGGCTGATAATGAGATAAAACAAACTTTTGTTGGTTCTATACAAGACTGAGTGTATGTGTGTTGAATTCCAAATGGATCAATAATTTTTGTTTCATGAATAGAAGTATTTTGTAATATTTTATTTTTAATTTTAATTTTGTAAAGCAGAATAAACATATTTTATTTATTTTTTTTTATTTGCTTAGTCATAAAGGATTTATGAATAAAGCAAATATTCATGAAAAACAGAAAAATGATCAATTGGTTTGGTATTTTATAGTCTTATATAAATTTAACTAAATATCTGAGTTTTATCTCATTATCAGCATTAGTTAAATTTTTATCAAGTGACGTAAATTAACATTGGGTAGTTTTATCAGATCAATTTTGTTAAACAGCATCTAGCATGGCCAGTTGGTGGATGGGTAACTGCTGGGATTAAAACAGATCTCTCCTGTCTGAGGAAGATCAAAATTTAAAGTCAGGTATTTCTGGTATTCTGAGGATGAGTTAAGCGAGTCTAAAGTGTTTGTGATGGGTCTAGTAAAACTGATAAGGCAAAGAAAACATCTGTGGTACCCTGTTCCATTTTTTTTTGCTTTTTTTTATTTGATAGCTAATAATGTTTTGTTTTGTTTTCAGCTTGTGTAACCATTAGTTTAAGAAGCACTGCATGTCCAAGCAACGATCAAGCACACAAAGCCAAATCAACACAGTCATACTCAGCAAGCATTGAAGACATCTGGGGATAACTACCTTAATTTAGTTTAATATTTAACAAAACAAATAAAGAAATTATATTAAAGTAACGTAAACAATATTATCCAAGTGCACAACTTGTCGTAACAAAATTTATTTTATCGTTGTAACTTCTTCCTACCAATTAATGTTAGTGTGTTAATATTTTAAGTCATCAGTGAAGAAAAATCATAAATTATAGGTTTCAAAGGATTTTAAAACATTTTATTTTGGTCGGCCTGTCGAGGGTCCGAGCTGACCTGTCGAGGTCTGACGCTGACCGTACGAGTGTCTTTTCATACAAAGAACTTTCTGTGATATCTCATCGTGTATTTGTAAGATAAAATCAACAAGAAATTTTTAAATTTAAAAATACTTGTATATTATAGAAACCGACTGTGTATAGTTATTTAAAAGGACTATTATTTCTCAATTTTTAAAAATATATTTAAAAGGTTATTCTAGATTATAATAAAAAAAAAAATGTCGAGTAATCCTCAGTGGAAGTCATTCCAGCCGCCATCTATTAACGATACTTCCATAATAGACTTTAAACCAATGCCGCACGGCAACTGCCCCCCTAACTACCGCAGCGCCAACGGACACGCGTACTCCAATCATTTTGCTTCCCCACAGGACTCTATTAAGGACATGGCTAACAATCTCTTCTCTTCTCAGAATAACTACTCTAACTACAATATGTACGCTAATACAAACAACTCTCCTTCTATGGGAAGGTAATGTCCACTGTGCATCAACATGTACTTAATCTAGTATCATTATATTCTAATTCTGTTAATCCTTAATTAATATTTATTTATGGAGCAAGGGGTGGAGTTAAGTTTTTACAGCTCATGTTTTATTTTCTTTCCGAGGCAAAGCTGAGAGCTGAGGGACATAAACTAGTTAGCTCCCGATAGAGATTATACTATCGAGATTATATTATTTTGGTCATGAATAATTTCATGAGCTGAAGTCTTTTATTTGATTTGATCTAAGACCACATATTCAATAGTTTATTATTCAATATTTATAGTACAATAATTAATTTAATATGAAAATAAAGCAGTGCAGGTGCAGTAGTGTGAGAGGAGGTGCTGGGTGGGCACTTTTCCGTCTCTTTGATATCCCAACTAATCAATATAAATATTATCTGAGTTATATCTGCTTGTGATTTGCTCCTTCTTACACTCAATAGGGAGGGAAATTGAATTTACAGTGCTAGTTAGCAAGACTGTATGTAGAACTTACTATCCAAGCAGTAGGTGAATTAGATTTTCTTTGTCGTCTTTTTATTGCCCTGTGTTTGTGTGAAGCATTACTTATTTCTCGGCTTAATGAAGGTTAAGTTAACTGGGCAAGCTTTAAATGAACTTTTTAAGTGCATTAAATCGGGATTTAAGTTCACTTTGGTCAAAAGTTTACAGAAATAGTTTTTCCCAAAAAACTACGCTGATGTGGCAAGAGCTATTTCCACATCCACAAGTTAAGTAAATTTACAAAAACTATAGGTTTGGAATTATGAAAAGAGACTCGGTTTAAAGTATCAGAGCCGTTGCCTTAACTTTCACTTGTGTAGATGAATAGGTTTTGTTTGGGACTTAAATTGGCTAGAGCTAGAAGCCACCTTGTTTGGAGCTAGTTAGCCTGTGTAGGTGAACTACATTTCAAAATCTAGATTCTATAGCACAGTGCCGTTTAACTGTTTCTTAGTAGGAACCTATCATCTGAAGTATACTTCATGATTTATTCCTTCCGAATTTCATGTTAAAGTTAGGCCTGTAGCCAGCCAAATTGGGGGGGGGGGGAGGATATTCACACATCTCTTAGGGCCTTTCTCTGAAAACCACTTCATGATTTATTCCTTCATTAAATTCATGTTAAAGTATACTTCATGAGTTACTCTTGAAATTGCATGCTGAAGTAACTGGAAGGTAAAATAATATATAAACCAAGTAGGGGAACAAATGAGATTTTCATCAGACATTTTTACAAGAATATTTGTATGACATTTGTTTTAACATACAAATATGAAGTAGTATTCACACACAAAAACACCATAAAAAGGGCTGCATAACCCGCTATAGGGGTGTTATGTGATATATGTGTATTATGTAATAAAGAAATTAAACATACAAAAGATTCTGTATACATACAAGAACATTCACTAGACATGGCATGTAGTTCATATTTTGACCTCCAGGGAGTTGGCTCAAATATTACAATGGCCTCAGCCATCTTGATATGGTCTTGGAAGTGTGAAATATTCATGGAACCCAACAATTTTGTTTTTTTCTAGCATCTCTTTTTACATTGAATTGAGTTTTTTAGTGATTTTTTAAATTAAGTTTGTTTAAATTATTTACCCCTATAGCGGGTTAATCAGCACTTTTTATGGTGTTTTTGTGTGTGAATACTTCTTCATATTTTAAACATTAGCAAGTTATAAGTGTATTTCCCCTATAAAAATTAATTTTTGTTGGTAATTTTACAACATATAACCTTTTTTTGTTAGATTTAAGGCAATATAAACTGTTTATTTTTCAAAATCTCATAGCAAGTGACTTACCATTACTATACCATGTATAGTATACTTACATATACTTACCATGTACTGATTTCGCACGCATTTTACGAGTTAATATCGGCTCCCGAATATTTCATTAATACTTAAATATTAATACATTTTTTAACTTTAAAATGAGTGATATGTAAAGCATATCACACTCGCATTTGTGATATGTGTATTATGTAATAAAGACATTAAACATACAAAAGATTCTGCTGAATGTGATGGTTGCAACAGTAAATTTCATCAAAAATGTGTAAACCTAACAGCCACTGAAATGAGAACTTTAAACATTCGAACGCGAAAACTAAAGTTCCTTTGCTCAGAATGCAATGATGTAAGTTTAATTACATTACTTTCACACATTATTCAAATAAAAAACGATCTAAAGGAGTTAAAAAATAAAATATTTATCACCAACAGAGATAATAATGAAAAACCGGTAGATAACACAGCTGATAAACTCGGAGATGACAACGATAACAAAAACATTGTTAGCAATAATGACGGAGCCCTAACAGGTATTTCTGAATTAAATGAAAATAAAGATCAATCTAATTTGGAGAGCAAAATGTCTTCTGATTCCCAAAATGATTATGGTATTCATAAAAATTATGAAGCGGATTCTGATTCAACCAGTAGCGATAACCAAAGTAAAAATAATGACGTATTTGACAAATCAGTCTGCCTCCGTGGCCGTGATCGTAAAGGTGTTCAATTTCGGCACCGGAGGTCCGGGGTTCGCAGCCCGGGCTATGCTCTAAGATTTTATGAATAGTATTTGTATTAAAAAGATTTCGCCAACTTTAATTAATTCTTAGAGTGTAGTAGATGCAACCCACCTGAGGTGGTTCCCGCAGGGTGAATACCCTGATGGGCCGAAAGGCCCTAAAACGGGCATTTTATTTCATTTTATTTATTTTATTTGACAAATCAAATGATAAAGACAGTGTTGCCACTATAGAAGCAAAGAAAAATGTTGCCAACAATTTAAATGCGAAAAAAAGGATTAGCAGTTCCCGCCGTTATTTGAAATCCAGCCCCACAGCTAAAACAAGACAGAAGAGACATATTAAAGTAGCTAAAGTTTTACAAAATAATAATGATAAAAAAAAGAAATTTAATTAATAATTGCACAAGTTCTTTAAAAGTAGCTACAAAAAAGAAGTCTTTATTTGTTTCAAGACTAGATGTTAGAATGAAAATAAGAGACATAAAAACGTTTTTACGAATGAAATGTAAGATTATAAAACTACTAGACATTCAAAACATTCCAGTCAGATCAAAAGAGTATGTAGCCTTTAAAATTACAGTGGATGAGGAACAGTATGAAGCTATATCTAACCCTAAGCTATGGTCAGTTGGACTTGACATAAAACCCTTCAGGTTTTTCCCCAACAAGCCTCCAGATGGAGGAAAATATAGAGTGTGACAATAAGCAATATCGCTTGAATATAGACCAACAAGGTATATTACGAATGTATTATATGATTGCCCAATGCATTAAAAACAAAATAAATGTAATAACAATAATTCTTCAAGAATATGATATAGACATTCTGATGGTCGTTGAACACTGGCTGACTGAAACTGAAGTACAATGGATACATTTTCTAGGTTATCAACTTTATTCGATATTTTACAGAAAAAATCACATACATGGAGGTACTGCAATTTTTATAAAAGAAAAGCTCCATGCTATTGAGATACCTGATTTAAAATCAATAGAACTAGACTGTGAACTAGCAGGACAAAAATATATATAATTCCGACAATAAATACTTTTTTTATTACTTAAAAAATTAAGTAATAATTTAAGTATAATTAATAATAATAAAATTGTTTATTTTCACAAAAAAATACAGATTACAAAAATATTTTTACAATGTTTGATTTTTTAAAAACATATTATATATTTATGACGTCTTTTTAATATAATATATGATGTCTTTAATAAGTTTAACTTCACATAGAAATAAATATTATCATGATTTACTGTAAAATAACTCATCTTTGTAGTGGGATGATTAAAGCTTCAGTGTTTGACGCTTGACCTTTGACTCCTCATCCTCAGATAGTAATTGCATCAGTTTCATTCTCAGCACTCACCCATACAGCACTGACCATGCTTAATGCTGCTTAACTGTAATAATCCAACAAAAATCATGGATGTACTTGTCGTATTGAAACAAAGTATAGTGTACTTTTTTAGTGCGTAAAGGTATACAAAATTACTTGTACCAAATTTGAACTCAATTGGATTGTTTTAAAAAATTTTAAAAAACGTACACAATTCATTAGATAAAAATTGAACTAATGCTGATAATGAGATGAAACTTAGCACATATTTTAAGTCTTATAAATGGCTACATGCGTGCCCAATCTCCATCTGATAGAATAATTTTTCTGCTTTTTATGATTTTTTCAAAATGTTTGCTGAGTCATGATTGCTGGTTAATGAGAGGTTAATCAAAAAGGTTGTATTTACCGCAAGTTGAAGAAGCAATCGAAGAATCAGCTACCGTCGATACTTGCTGTTGACCAACAGCAAGTATCGACGGTAGCTGATTCTTCGATTGAGAGGTTAATCATTAAAAAATTATTCTCCGAATATCACTATTACAGCTATAGACTGATTTTGTTAAAAGTTTCAACTCTAGCATAAATACACTAGGAACTACGATAACAGACACACACGCACACAGACAGAAAACTTTGTAAAAACCACTCAAGAGGCCTTAAAAACACCTGAAACGGATTATTCGGGTGACATCCGTTTCTGATTTTTTTTGCAAATACTTTCCCAATATACCTATGGTAGAAATAAGAAAAAGTAAAAAAAGTAGGTGAAATATGTTTTTAAACGTCTGCAGCTGTTAGTAGTTTTTTCCTGTCGGCAGCAGTAAAATAGTTTTTACTGTCACTGGTAAAGTTGCTCAAATGTCCACTTTGTGGGTTCTTGTAGTTTACTACAAGGTTATGATTTTACCTTCTTTATAAATATTTGTTAGCAATTACTATGCCCAAAAAGTAGCATAAGGTAAACTCATTTTTTTAAAAGATATAATTTTTGTCAGCACGAAACAAAAATCAAAACCCTGATTACAATAGATGATACTTTTTGTTAATATTAGTCTACAACTCGGAGAAGTTGTCAGCCAAAATAATCGCACTAAACTAATAGCATTATCTGTTATTCTAATAACTGATGTGCGTTGTATTTCATTAATTAGTTTGTTTTTGTTGTGTTCAGATTCCCCACAATTGGTACATTTACCGGAAATGAAGGAAGCGAAATGTTTAACGGTGGTGACTCGATGCAATCTCCCAGCAGCAATATGAGCAATTCATTTGGAATGAGCAACTCTAACTCAAACTCTTCTTACAATAATGACTCGAACCAAAGCAATCAAGGAACTCGTGAAACTGGAATTATTGAAAAATTATTGGTAATTATTTTTTTATATTAGTTCTTACCCTGTTGGTTCATGATCCAGATGCAATAAGCATGACCATTGAAGCCCCAAGTTTGAACCCACTAGATTTAGTTTTTTCGGCTCCCTGATGCAGGATCAGGAGGTCTGCCATTTCAGATAGGAAATTTTAGACTTGGGCCGCTTCAATGTCCAAAAAATGGTCTCAAATTCAGTTTACCCTATAGCAGTGTTCATGTTGGTTTAGCTTTTTTTTTAAAAAAAGTTCTTTATTGGTTAAAAAAATGTGTATTTAGTAATCTTTATAAAGTAAATAAAGTTTTTATCCAATTTTCTGCATTATTTGTCTAACATTAAATCATCATAAACGAGAGCTCGGCTAATCACTTTCTCTAGGACAACATCTTATTATTGCATTTTGCTTGTTACATTTCCTAGGTGTCTCTCGCACAATTATATTGTGTCAACTATTCATGTTTTGCAAATCTCGGTAATATCAAATGATATACTTTATTACTTTTAGTTTAATAGAATACGTTTGATTTTTAAGTCAGCCTTTACATGATAACATGGAAAAACAAACAACTCATGTGATTTATGAGTGTTGTGAAAGGTAACAATTCTTGTTGTACATTCTACTTTGTGTTTATTAATTTGACTAAACTTAAATACTTTTGTTTGCAGCATTCTTATGGATTTATACAGTGTTGTGAACGTCAGGCGAGACTCTTCTTTCACTTCAGTCAGTTTAGCGGAAACATCGAACACCTCAAGATCGGAGACCCAGTAGAATTTGAAATGACGTACGACCGCAGAACTGGCAAACCCATTGCTAGTATTGTGTCCAAAATTGCCCCTGAAGTGGTAATGATTTTGGCATGTTTTCTTACTCAAATATATTTCTTTTTATTCTTCTTTAACTCTTTTCTTCTTTCAAGTGCATGCTAAGTGTTTGTATTTTTATTTTATCTGTTATAAAACCTTCTTCTGTTTCCTTTAGGTTCTTAAGGTGGTTTTACGTGTTTATTTTGTGGGAAATTAAACTTTATATATTTTTTAAAATGTACATTAAGTTGCACTACAATACGAACAACAATAATTGCTACTATTACTTAGCTCAAGTATTAAAAAAATTCTTTGAAAAATACATAACTACAGAATTGCTGGCCAAACAGTTTTTTAAAATACATTAGTAAAATTTAACAAATTTTATTTACAGAATGTGTGTAAAAATACATTATAAAACTAGTGAGAAAAACTGAACTTTGCATGATAGTGTGGATTTTCAGTAGAGCACTACAAATGATAAGTACCGTACTGTATCTACCATTCTTAGGTTTTAAAAAAGATAAAATAACAATAATTAATTACTTGTTTTGTTAAGAATCGTTTGTATTGTTTTTGGCCCGCGTTATCAATTCAGCCGGAGTATTTTTTTGTTCATAACAACTGTCACTACGACTAATTTTTTATATATTTTTCAATTTTAACAACAACTAAAAATTAAATAAGTAAGGGAATTTGATAAACTATGAGAAAAAATTAGTTACACGTACAAACTCTGTTAAGAACTAACAAACTCACTGATAAGAAATTATTTTCAGCACTATTACATAAAATAAAAAGAATTCCTCTTATTTTTGCACTAGTGCTGAAAGACGTTTTACTCGCATTTTGAGTACCGTACTTTATCTACCATTATTAGGTATAAAAAACAATCAGTATTATACACTGTCTTCAGAACTAGTACAGAAAATAATTAATTTTATTTACAGCACTACTGCCAAAAATAAGAAGAATTGTTCTACAACAATGTAAAGACATTCTCAGTGCATGTTGACAGACGTACATGTAATGTCAATAATACAAATAAAATACATAAAATGATTAAAACAAATTGAAAACTTAAAAAAATTAAAACAAATAAAATTATAAAACAATTTAATGTTATAAAAACTGGAATTGAGAACGTAGGTTCCAGAGGAGATGAAACGTAAATCCAGTTTCACCTCTATAGCATAAATACAGTGGGAGTTATATCTGATACTGACACACAGACATAATGATGAAAACCACGAGAAAATACATTAATAGAATACACATATTTGGTAAAAATCTCTAAGAAGATATTAAAACATATAAAATGGATAATTTAGGTAAAATCTCCGTTTTAGATTTTTTTGTGTAAACAATACTTTTCTGTATACCTATGGTTTTAAATCAAGAAAAGTAAATCATGAGTTGTTTTGACGGAGATTTTGTGGTATAGACTCACCATGATGTTTGATAAAAAAAAACTAGAATTAAAAACAATTAATATATTGTCAACCTTAATAGTATAACACAAAGCATTATAACCTTAGATTACCCACTCTAACACCTTGACTCCTCATGGTCAAAGCCTTATACTATTGTGCTTGAAATATATTAATTGTTTTTTTTTTTGAGGTATTACGTAATTGAGCACTTTATTGGACTGTTTTTAGGATGAGAAGCCAATCATTATTGTTATAGGAGGTTATTTAGTACTTTTCACCTCCGAGGACAATAATGAATCTTTAAAAAAACTCCTAGGACGTAGAAGTAATTCATATATTGCCGCCATTACTGTAATGTAGCGTGTTCAAAAAAACAATCTGTGTAAAACTTTCATGTGGTTTCTTTAAAAATGTTAATTTTAAAGTGATGTAGAAATTCATACAGTTTGGGTTGGGGCGGGGGGACACAGTGGTCTAACTCCCTGGTTTTAGGTGTCTCCGAGAAAAACAGGAATTAGTTGCATCAACTACCGCACCGAGCGCTAGTTTTCACCTTGTCCCCTTATCACTATTGTTATCAGTTTGAAATCGATACTTTTATTTATGTTTATAAAAATGTAAACAAGACAATTTTTATCTTATTCATTGACTTTTTTCTTTTTTTAGTAGTTTATAAGATAAATTTTTTAGAAAATAGGATAACGTGTGTTACGAAAGGTGTGTTATAATGAGACAACAAAGACGTAAATTAAATTTATAATTTACCGGTTTGATGTTTGTTTATTTCTACAAATCATGGTTATCACGATATCAGGTCTACTTAAAATTAACACAGCGTTTATATTTTTATAACATTTTATGAAAATTATACCTTTAAAATAATTAATACAATTTTTAACATTGTTAAAGACCCTTTTAAATAATTTTAACCTTAGAATTGAAGAAATAATTATTTTATATATAGGGACAAGGTCAACTGACCCGCCACTAGCGGAGAAAGGGTGAACTCAGGGCAGGTCCATCTAAAGCAGCTAAAACCGGGGGAGTTAGACCACTGTGTCCCGCGCCCCCACCCCTACTGTATGAATTTCTACATCACTTTAGTTAATTTTGTTTTTGTTCGTAGAATTTTTTTCCGTTTTTAAAAGGTGTTCTAATTGACAATTTTTGTGTGTTTATTTGTAAAGCTTTTACATTTTTGAGTAAAAGTGTGAAGCTATGGATGAACTCAATGACGACGATAATATGGAGTTAATTGGATGTTTGTTTTTTCAATTAAGTATATAGCGCAGTTTATTTAATGAGTGTTACCTAAAAAAAAATAGTGTGCCATTCGGCTGAGAATGTCTTTATGTCTTGGCAATTTTTCCCGACTTGCTTAGCTTGTCGGTAAATCTAATTGCCGCGACATAAAGACACACTTCTCAGCCTTATGGCATAAATAACTATTAATTCTAGTGTGTTTTTTTTATTAAACATCATGACAAGATAAGTAAATATCAACCTTACAAACAACCTTATAGGAACTATTGCTAAAAATGTGACAGTGTGCCAGTATGAACAGGCTGTGTTTAATCTAATGGAAACTCAAACTTTTCTACTCTTTATTTGAAGAGGTTCAATCTTTTCTTGGGGATCAGTCTGTATCGATATAATGATTGTGTTAAATGTCCAGAGTAAGGAAAATAAATTCAATTGAGGAATTGGCTACCGTTCATATCCCTGGACTGGTTTCAGCTTAAAGCCATCATTAGCTAGCAGAGCAACACTCGAGCTTTAACTAATAAAGCTATATCAGTGCATAGCTTCTACTCTTTAACAGCATGACAAGCCCTAAAAAACAAAATATAGGAAAACCATAATAAAAAGACACAAAGCATCATAACCTTAGATGACTCACTCTAACACCTTAACTCCTCAGGGTCAAAGCCTTGACTCAGGTACAAACTTCCGTATATAAACCCTCCACTACTCCCTTCCTTATCTTCAGAGGGCTCGTTAATAACTTTACTAGTTGAGAGCTCGAGTGTTGCCCTGCCTACTGATGATGACTATTACTGCTGATTAAGCTGAAACGGGTCCAGAGATATTCATATCATCAGCAAGTATCGATGGTTGCTGATTCTTCAATTGCATCCTAAACTTGTGGTAAATATGACCTCTTTAATTTTAAAATAAAGGCAATTACATTTTTTTTTTATCGTCTGGAAACATTACGAACAAGTAAATTATAAGATTTTACAAGATTAAAAATAATACTTATGTGCAATGTAAGGACTTAAGGAGTTTGATCAATTCACTGTTACTTATTTGTTAAATTAAGATTAAAACATACTTAGCATTATCTTCTCCTACTTTTGCAAACCAAATAAGACAAAAAGTTCTTGATGCCACATTTGGCTCATCTGCGATTGATAGAATTTATCTTCTGATCATCCACGTATTAATTTTGAACTAACCTGAAACAACCTATTGCAATACTAGTAATATTAGGATGCTTTTCAACTTGCTATTGCGTCTTATCTGTTCTCTTTTAATGTTGAAGTGGGTATTCATCTTCATCTTGACTCAATGGCGTCACTTTTAATTGAGGCCATTGGACCTGTCTTTAAAAGAAAACTGTCTTCTGAGCTTTAGAAGGGCTCCAGTTGCTCTCTTGATAATCAGAGAAAATAAGTTCAGCAATTATTAAATTGTTTCAAAAAGACTGGAAGTCGGAAAACCTTTTCTTCAGCTCTTACCAGCTACAACAAGATAGATTCCAGGGCTGTCAAGAGTGATTCTTGCAGATTTTATTATGAAATTAACAGTATCCCTGAAACCGCCAGACTCGACAAAATACTGTCAAATCTAGCTGGTAAAACCCCAATAATAGCGGTTGGGACTTTGAACACTCCTAGTGGAGCCTATACTAACTATCTGTAAAAAACCCCATGAAATCCATCCAACTTGAATGGAAAAGATCTACTACTGGACGTCTCACAAGAGAGTATTTCCCAAACTTTCTTGAAAGACTTAAGCAAAGACCATGGAATTACAGCTATAAGTTGACGATGGCTATTACATGACATGATAAAATGCGAAGCTACCTGAAGGATCTATTACCAATAGGAGAATGTAGCTGCGACAATACAAGCCAACAGACGTCTGACCATGTACTGTTCACTTGTCCTTTGCTTGATAACATGAGGTGCTCGCTCATGATACTATGGACTAGTCAAGGATTCTCTTGGCCTCCTTCAAATAATAAAAATTTACTTTAAAGACTTTTGGCTCAAATGTATAGAAGAAATTGATTTTGAAAAATTAACTAATTTTTAAACAATACACAGTCATACCCCGCAGCTATATTTCAACTGTAAAAAGTACAAGAAAAACAAAACATAAAAATATATTGAACTACAAAACTAAAATTATTATTTAACATTTCAAGATAATTAAATTGAAAAAAAGAAGATGATTTATCATGCATTTCATCACGGTAGTACATGCAGCAAAGGATACTCGTATTTCTTCTTTAATGAAGAGAGAAAAAAAGTTACTACATTGTTTGAAAAATGAAGGCCTTATCATATTTCTTATAACTAGTCAACTATTAATTGCAAGAGTTTAGTACAGCTATCTATTGAAAACATGAAAATACAAAAATATTTATCTTATTCATGGAAACTATGCTTTTACTAAAATAATAAAATAAAGGGATGTGCCTTGAAGGAGTGTTAATAAATAGAAATAATGTAGATAAAGTTAAATTGATTTAATAAAATAACTATTGTATTGCACATGGTTATAATCAGTTGACAGCTTGGGAAAATAGTGTTGAAGAACCAATGAGGTTTGCCTGGCCTGGTTATACCTTATTGACTTTTGCATTATTTTCTCTTACTGTCAACTAATTATAACCATGTGTTATACTACAGTGTATAGCTCTGTAAGACACATATTTTCATCAAACTACTAATTTCAAATTTTGAAATAAGGAATGGGGAATGTTAAAAAGCTTTGCTCTATGATTTGATCCTTTTTACCTTGATTAACTGCTTCGACATCTGGGCTCACAGCGGGGATTTGCTCCTTATTTTGTGATATACAAAGCAATGCAAGAATTAAAGGAAGTTGGATAATGGAAGAAAGTTTGTTAATATATTCACAATTCTGTTTTTTAAGTTTTTTTTATTAATTCACAAGTTTTTTTTAAGTCTAATTTAATATTTTTAATACGTTGTATTGTAAAATAAATAAATAAAAAAATATGTATATTTTGTTTATTAATTAAATCTGGCAACACTGTTAAAATAAAATTTATTAAAATTTTGATTTTAGTAGGTTGTTATGCCCACAGTAATATGTACCAGGAAGTTATACCTGTATTATGCCAAGGCCATCTCCCTCTACTCTACCAATAACTGCTTCTAATTCAATATATTCTCTATGTCATATACTACCATGAGTTTTTTCTTTAATTTAATAATAATGAAATAATATTAATACAATTAATATTTAAAATTTACTCATTTAAATAATTTTTGCAACTTTAAATTTCAATTTTTTGCAAGCTTAAATTATTTAAATGTTTTTTTATTCCATTAAATGAATTTTTTTAATTTAACACAATTATTGTTTTAGTCTTAAATAAAATTAAGTTTGCTATTAATTTTTTTTGGTTTTAAAAATCATTGTTGCAAATTTTAATTATTAAAAATACATTATTTTATTTCATGTCATAAATAAATAATATTTAAACTTAACAATAAATAATTTGTTATAGCTTTATTTTGTTTAATTTTAATTAACACATTGTGATTATAGAATAATTTTATTATTTGTTAAAACAGATTGAAATGTGTTGTAGTGAATTCTAAGTTTTTATAGAAATTATTTTATTTGACGACATACATAATATGTAAGAATTGAATTAAATACAATGTTGTCTGACACAGCTGATAGCATGGAAACATGACTGGTTAGCTACGAAACCAACTCACCACTTGTTGCTCTTATCTCAACCTTGAACAGTTTGAAACAATAACCTCCTTTTAATCTTATTTGTTTCTTTTATTTCTAATATTTTAGAATAATGTGGTGTTGTAAAACAACAAATTTTTGTGTTTTATATTGTATTAAATCTTTTGGAACTTTATGTTTATCTGTGATTTATTGAAGAAAATCAATATTTTTATTAAATGGATGAGAAAGAGGTTTGCTTTTTTTGTTATTTTTTGTTGTTATTTCATCATATGAAATAACAGTTAGTTTGATTTGTTATTTCATTATATTTTTGTTTATCGGTATTTATTTTTCTTCATTTATACCTACAGTATAAATGAGGAAAAGTAGAAATTATATAGAAAGCAACCTTGTCTCTTGTATTATTTATTTTCTGAGAATGCGGAAAGCTATTTGGAAAAATCAAACCAATTTATTAGGCTATACCTATTAGCCATGGATAATTACAGCTAGATGGAAGAATTAACCCAACATATTTGGCTACATCTTATCTTAGAGCGAGCAAAGCTAGAGGATGAGAGTAGCAGATCCAATTTGGCAAGGAAAACTACTCAACTACTTTTTACCCTTAGAATAATACTATATATAGATGGAGCACTACTGATAACACGAAAGCCGGTTGACTGGTGCACCTAAGTAATGGTGCCACCCTAACAATATACAATTTTCTAAAAAAAAGTTGGCAATAGTTCTGGTTTTTTGAATTATTATGTTCTATTATTAATTAATGATTGATTATTCATAAAATACTAATATAAATATCGGTGCATTACAATATTTAAAACATTTTAAATTGTAGTTTAACGTATTTATTAAAATTATATTAAAAGTAGTCCTCGTCAACTAAATGTAGATTCTTGTATTCCGCTATCCTTTTGCCATCTAAGACTGGTTTTATTAAATACTCAGCAGGTGTTTTAAGTTATTATATTTGTTCTTTACGATCTTTCTTCATTAATAGATATTTATGACACAAATTTAAAATAATGTTTTGTTGTCAGGTTGACAGCATTACTTAGGTGCACCAGTCAACCGGCTTTCGTGTTATCAGTGGAATTACATTGTGTTTACGGTCCTGTGATCCTTCTATATATAGTATTATTCTAAGTTTTTACCCATTTCTTTCAATTTGGTATTGTACATTGGTACTTGTTTCTAGGTACTGAGTGAGGAGAGAGTGACAGGTACTGTAACTACAGAACTCAAAACAGAAGGTGCGACAGGTGGCGAGACTCAGGGTAGGATCAGCTATGAGAACCGAGGCGAGTGTTTCTTTTTACCTTACACCAAGGATGATGTAGAGGGCAACGTCACGCTTAGAGTTGGCGATAAAGTCTCCTTCCAAATAGCTACTAATCCCAGGTATCTTATTAAACATATTTTATATTTTTTGTCGGTTAAAGACTTAATGCTTCTAAGGGTGTTCAGATTATTAAAAGGAAAAGGGGTGGGAATTATGTAACTGGTCGAAGACTTTAAAGCATCAGTGTTTAAAATCTCACTGACCTTTCCCACTGCAGAGGTCTTTGGGTGTTGGTAATCCTGCAGTTAATCTATTCAAATATGGCTTCAGGCATCAAAAACTATCATTATCCTTTTAGAACTTATTCCATTTAACTAATGTCTATTATGGCCACCTCTGTGTAATTATGTCATATGAAGTACTATTTATTTTACCTTTCATCTGTTTCAGAGGCAATCTAGGAGCTACGCATGTTAGATTAGAGAACCCTGCTCATCCAGTCAAATACCAGGGTGTGGTCTGCTCCATTAAAGATAACTTCGGCTTCATCGAGAGAGCCGATATAGTTAAAGAAATATTCTTTCATTATTCTGAAGTTCAGGCCAAGAATGAACTTCAAGTCGGAGACGATGTGGAATTCATCATACAAACTAAGAAGGTTTGTTCTATCGCACAGTTATCTTTTTGTTTTAGATTTTAATTAAACTTGGCATACTTTCCAGCCCTGGAGTAAAAACCAGACCAGTAGTGGTTTCCTGTACTCTATGGTCTTGTAAATCCTATGACTGAATGGTTCATGAATTGTATGATGTAGAAAATGACCACTGTTATCCCAGTCTATATTTTAGTCTCCTAAACATAAACATGTTATCATAGATTCCTCACAAAGCAAGTGTTAACATTATTCTTTGATTTGATGATTTCTTGGTCTTACGTCTAATTAATTTGATTATGTTTTCTTTGTAGGGTAAAGAAGTTGCTTGTAACATAACTCCGCTGCCTCCTGGCACTGTAGTGTTTGAAGATGTCTGTGAGAACATTGTGAAAGGTCAGGTACAGAAACCTGTTGAGCGTAACAGAGGACAGACTCCTGCAGCTGTTGTCGATCCCTTGCCTGGAAAGATTAGGTATCGGGCCCCTGATCACTCTGAGGTAGAGGTTCCTTTTGGAGAAAAAGATCAGCGTGGTGATTACACTCTTAGGTATGAATATTTCTGGCTAAAGTTTTTCCCTTAATTTTTTTCATTAATAATTTGTGTGTGTGTGAATATACATACACTCATGTGTGTGTTGAAGTATGTTAAAATATCTTAAGTATTAATATTCAGTCAGTATTAATATCAGCTGTGTACCTCCATTATATGTATCGTCGTGTCTATTATTCCTACGAGTCTATGTGTAAGCGCCTTAACCTTGAGTTGCTGAGTAGGTGGCGAACAGCTTATGACGCTCTGTTCCTGATCAAGGCTCTCTCGAGAGAGGTGAGCTGTGACGAGGTGCAGAGGGAGGTGGTGGTGCTGCCTCCAGGTCAGAGAGCTGGTCGCTGGCTCTACATCAGACAACTCTCCTCCTTGTCTCCCCTCGTCCGCCTTGTCTCTCTTGTAAACTCCTTTCCACATACTCCTTCCTATATAACGTCCTGTAGTAGTCTCCATTCTGTCCTCGATAAATTGGTGTAATCTAATAGTAAACTTAAGCTTAATTTAATCTAAAGTTTTATTAATAATTTATTACTTTTTTATTTGTTAATCTTAGTTTTTATTTTTTTTATATTTTGTTTTAATTAGTTTATTAACTGTGTATCTAGTCAACTAAATTTAGGCTAAAATCTCTCTTAAATCCGCTAAGTTCTTATCTAATTCTTTATTTTTTATCTTAAACTGTGTTTTAACTTATTTATTCATGCACATATATATTTGAATTTACTTTTTTTAGTAGTATATTGTTTGGTTCAATATCTGATTAACTTATCTGCATTCCTGTTTCTATTGTTATTGTTTTTTTTTACTATTCAGTTTTAATTTCCTAAATTTCATTGAGTCATTATTTATTATTGTTGTTTTTATTGGATAATTTTATATTCTTATATTAAGCTGATAACTAATTCGCTATTGTATGTATTATGTATTACTTTCTTTGTATATATTATTGTAATTTGTCTTGAGCGCCCTACTAGTGGTTATGCCATTTAGGGGCTCATTAAAAATAAATAAATAAATTATAAAAAAAAAAAATATTCCTTATAGTAACAGTAAATTTTTATAAAGAGACAAAAGATGAAGAAGCCCACATACATGCACATAGCACTGTGAAATCAGGTACAAGTACCTGATGTTCAATGGACCTATAATTTGCCTTCTAATTTTAAGGGCATAATCTTGTAATTGAATTTACATGATCACAGTAGAGATGTAATTTTCATTGTCATTAATAAGTTAATATAAAACCATTTTAAAACTTAGCAAAGAACTCAAAAAATTAAAATAAAATATGACAAAGAATCTAAAAAACAAATGGCTACAAATAAGGTTTAAAGGGGCCATGAAAAGCTGAGAGAGATAAAAATCTGTCAATTTAGGCTTCTCTTCACTCAAGGCTTGTGTCCTTATTTATCTGGCGAATTATAGCCAACTAAGCAATTTAATTTTAGCAAAATTTAGCAAATTTGCCAAATTATTTATTCATTTGTGTATAATATAAATAACAATTGTTGGTAAAAAGAACCAATATATTTTTGTAATCTTGTACTATAATTGTATTACCAAATATACTAAATTGTATTAATTGTATACTAAAAATTGAATGTTATGTGTTTTTGCTGATACAATGCCCCCTCCAGGAAATAGAAAAGCAAAAATAGTATAAAAAGTTAATTTATCTACTCACGCCTGCAAAATTGAACTGTTTTTATGCTGCAAAATTTTAATTTTGCTTACACTGTCAACAAAATATTTAAAAACAGTAGGGGAAATTTGCTTGGTAATACTCAACCTTCTAGGGAGTTATGGTACATTTAAATATAATGGTAAAAAAAGTCAAAACACCCTAGGAGGAATAATGAATGAGTTGAAGTTGTAATGTTGCAGGTTATTGAGTTAATTTCATGGTTTTTCATCTTGTAAACATGATTTTAAGTTTTATACCAGCTGTTTATGAATTGTCAGATTTTATTGTAGGTTTTATAAACAATTATATTAATACAATATAATTGTGCGAGAGACACTTTTGTTGACACATATTGTGTCAATTATTCATGTTTTGCAAAACTCGGTAGTATCAAATGATATAAATTATATTAATATAAAACTTTGTAAAGAATTTCTGTAGTAAGTGTAAACAAGGAAAACTAAGTTTCCTATAAAATATGATGAATCAAAATAATAGTGAAAAATTATCACAGGAATATTGTTAGGATTAACGAATCACAAGACCAAACTCTACCTGATATTGTGAGTGTTGCAACAACTTTAAAGCAATATTTGCTGCCTCTAATATCTCGTAGCAATTATTTAAAACCCCTTTTCTTCTTGTTTATTTATTTAAGTCAAAGTTTCTTGTCTTAATTTAATAATTTATTGTGATTTTAATTTTTCACTTGTAACCAATAAAAATTAAACATAACATTTTAAAGAATAATATTCTTATTTTTATATGTCAGCTGTAAGCAGATAAAATAGTATATGCTATTATGCAGTAAAGGAAACATTGCTAACTCGTGTCAAAGATTACCTGCATCGGCTCTGCCTCTGCAGGCAAATCACCAGCCTAGAGTTAATTACCAGCCTCGGCTGAACATTATTATAGCCTGTCATCGCACTCGGCTCAGAGCAGGCATATATAAAACTTATCTGCAAAATTCCATTTTGCTGCCTAGTAGCATAATATAATATTATTAGATATTGGAAGGAAGTTGGGTTTTTTAATGTTCTGTAAAATTATTTTGATTCTTAGTGAACTAATTTGATTATATGTTGTCAGGCATGGAGACTGGGTTCAATTCAACATAGCGACGGATCGAAGAGATCAGTTGCAGAGAGCGACCAATATATCGCTACTTCCCGAGTCATTTACAGTGTCTGGTGAGAGGAGAGAGATGGGCGCCATCGCCAACATCAAGGACTGTTTTGGTTTCATCAGGTGTGCCGACCGTGACGCCAGGCTGTACTTCCACTTCTCAGAGTTAATTAATTACAATATGACCCCTAATGTCGGGGACGAAGTTGAATTCACTGTCGTACAGGTAGAGTGTAACACAAACTGTTTTATTGATCAATAGATATTTTGATAGTAGTTGACCAGAGATTAAAGTTAGTGGCTCACTAGCTGAATGCTCTGAGCTATCAAGTTGATTAATGAAGGGAACTGATGCTAAAATTGATGTTCAACAATTGTGTTGTTGTTGCCTGGATTAACTGCATCATCATCTTGGTCCTTAACTGTTAATTTGGTTTAATTGTCTTTTATTTTTTTATTGTTGTAAAATATATCTGTTTGTATAATTGTTTTTGTAAAATTAGGGTCTAAATTATGTGCAGTAAGGACCCGTTTCAGCATTGAAAAGTTTTAAAGTATATAGTTTTTTGGGTACTTATTTACTTGGTTCATAACATAAAGTTGGGACCCTAGTAAATATGGCGATATAGGGCAATTATTCGCTTGGGTATCGACAATATATTTACTAAATTATATAAAAGAAATTATTTAACAATCTTAATAGGGGATGTTGAAAAGCAAAGGGGCATTGTATGGGGTTGAGAAGGGGGGGAAAATAAAATATTGATAACCAAGTAAATAAGATAATATAGTGCAAAAGTACCCTTGGTTCCCAACATAAAATGGGGACCCAAGTAAATAAGTGGCTCGAAACTGAAGGATTTTAATGGAGTTTAGACAGACCTCCTAGTTCTTATATCCAAATCCACTAGATTTTTTCAGATAAATTGAGGTAGGGAACCAAGTAAATAAGTGCAGTTTTTGTAGGGGGGGGGGTGATTGACATGAAGCTCTCTGATTAGACTTAAAGTATACATTTATTTGTGGGGCAGGGATGATTGAAATTAAGCTCTTTAACTAGATGATAAAGTAAGGGCACTTTTGAAGAAAGATAAATCTAAAGTTTAGGTTGTATTAATGACTATATTTCGCCTTCCCCTCAAGGCATACTCATGTCTCTTAGTAATTACATCGAATAAATCAGTTTTAAGTAAGCCAAAGGCTATTATCAACTATTAAAAATTAAAAAAGATTTTTTTTATTATTATTATATGTCTTTGTTATATGTACCCATAACTATATTTAGTGCTTTAGCTATGTAGTTGTGTTTTTTGTTTTTTAATTTTTAATTGTTGACAATAGCCTTTGGCTTACTTAAAACAGATTTATTCGATGTAATTATTAAGAGACATGAGTATGCCTTGAGGAGAAGGCGAAATATAGTCATTAATACAACCTAAACTTCAGATTTATCTTTTTTCGAAAGTGCCCTTACTTTATCATCGAATATAATGAGGAACAATAAGGAGGATTCAACTCATAATTTATCTAGATGTTTGCTCAAACCACTGACTCCCTTAAATTCTATTATTTGATAAAATGGACTATCGCTCTACCCTCTGATAATGGTTTGATGTTCAGACACGCAGCTCAGACAAGATAACTACATTCTTCTACATACATTAGAACTTAACACTTACATATTGTTTTACTTTCTGTTCCAGGATCCGTGTTCTTCTTTTGGTAACCAACGTCAGAGTGCAATTAGAATCAAAACACTGCCTCCGGGAACTGTTCAGTTTGAGACTATTATAGAGAGAGGTGTGACTGGTGTTGTTACCAAGGAACCCCCCTCAGCGCCCTGGCATCCGAGATCACCCACTAAAAATAGCCCGGTAATTACCTATTATATGAGAATTAGTTAAGGGCACAGAGGAGACTAGATTTCATTAGATTAAATAAACTATATTTCACTACTTACACGTAGTATATTCATGTTACATGAAGCTAATTCATGCAAAGAAAATTCTAAACATAATGTCAAGTGGAATTATTTCACTATGTTTAGTAAATGATTTATTTACAAGTCAATTTACGTCATTTACTAAACATTGTAAAATAATTCCACTTGACCTTATGAATAGAATTTTATCTACTTACAGCTGCAAAATTGCTCATTACCAAACTGTTTTTAAGCTGCAACAAAAATATTTAAAAACAGTTCGGGAAATGGCTTGGTAATACAAAACCTCCTAGGGAGTTATGGTACATTTAAATATAATGGTAAAAAAGTCAAAACTCCCTAGGAGGAGAAATGAAACTATTTGAGGTTATTATGTTGAAGGTTATTAAGTAAATTTT
Source organism: Microvelia longipes (assembly GCA_018340805.1). Classification (NCBI taxonomy): domain Eukaryota; kingdom Metazoa; phylum Arthropoda; class Insecta; order Hemiptera; family Veliidae; genus Microvelia; species Microvelia longipes. The sequence goes on from JACMZG010001908.1 coordinate 2,427,750, forward strand.
AGTGTTTTTCACTTTGTCAGCAATGGTTCTTTGAGCTTGTTTTTTATATTTTTTTAATAATATCACAATATATTACGGTATAATTGAAATTATTAATACAAGTATTAATTTTTTTTACAAAAAACATTATAATATAATTTAAAAAAATAAAGTTGTCAACCCTGATTGTTTTAATTTTGTCTTTGGAGAGATGGGGTGGGGCTGGAGTTATGAAAATAATGAATCTTGTTAGTTCTAAGGTTAGAATGATAAGAGTGAGCTAAACTTATTGAGTCATTTTAAATGTGCTAGAAAGTATATTTACGGTGAATATCTGCTTCTATTTGTTGACTTGTCATAGATAAAATGTATTATGTAACAGGAACGCAAGATTTCAGCGCTTGTAATGTTCCTTCGGCAAAACTTAATTTGCTACAGTAATCTTCCTCAATAGAGCCTTATGACTATAAATGTTAGTAATCTGCCTTGGTAGCCAAAATGTTTGTAATTTCTCTCAGTAGAGCCTCAGAAGCCATATAATCTGCTTTAGTAAAGCCTTGGGAGCAAAAGTCTCTCAGTAGAGCTTCAGAAGCTGTATATCTGCCATATAATCTGCTTTAGTAAAGCCTTGGGAGCAAAAGTCTCTCAGTAGAGCCTCAGAAGCCATATAATCTGCTTTAGTAAAGCCTTGGGAGCAAAAATATTAGTAATCTGCCTCAGTAAAGCTGCAGAAGCCCAGATGTTAGTAATCTTCCTTTGTAGAGCCTCTAGAGCTACCTAGTTCATATCTCCCATACTTTCCTCTTTCAGATTTGCCTTAAGAGGAAACTTGAGCTGTGAAACTTGCTTCCATCCCTAGTTTACGTATATAACTATTATGTTAGGAGATAATAATAATAATTAACCTGTTGCACCTCTGTTTCTTGGTTAGATGTCCAACGGTGTAGAGAAGCCACCAGAGTCTGGCCTAATAACTTATACTTGTAATGGAATTAAGAAGACTATAGCATATTTCCCAAAAGACTGCGATTATAAATCTCATCCTAAAGTCGGTGATAAGGTAACGCATTCTACTCTTATTGTTATTTTCAGTTCTTTGTTGTTCATGATATTCTACTTATCTGTAATACACATAGTAAAAAAACATAACAATTCTTGTTTTAGCAAATTTTTGTAGAAAAAATGAGTTTAAAAAATTGGAGTCATGGAGGGGGGGGGGGTAGTGTGGGGTGTTGTTATATATTATACATGGTTTTATATATATATATATATATATATATATATATATATATATATATATATATATATATATATATATATATATATATATATATATATATATATATAAATATAGATCAACAAATCTGTCATGTTTCATCTTATTGTCAGTGTTAATTGAATTTTTACTGTTAAGAATATTTGCTATCTGTATTATTACAATTTGATGAAGATTGAATAATAATCCAGTGGTAAAGTGTGTTGCTTTATGACCAACAAATGTGCCATGTTACATCTCATTATATGCATCAGTTCAATTTTTATCAAAGGCCATGTAAATGGGTTTTAAAAAATAGTTAAGAATAAAAAAATAATCATATAGGTTAAGTATGGTGGGTATAATATAGTTAAGTTAATTTGTACTGTATACCAAAAATCTGTCGTGTATCATTTGTGCTCTCTTATCGGTTGGAGAGCACAACCGGAGTCCCTTATGATAAGGGACCCATCCGCAAAATCAAAACAAATAAATTTCCCTACATTTTTTTGACACTACAGTCTATCGTTTAGTATAAAAATCTTGACAGGTCAGTTTAGACACCACTGATTCTTAAGAAAAAAAAATCCCTGCAAGAAGGGAGCAGGAAAAAACTATGTAAACAAATCAGGTTATTTTACCCGTATTTACTTGGTGATGTTTTTTTCCATTTCTTTTGTGTAGTTTTATTTTAAAATAGCATTTTAAAGATTAATTTGAAATTAGTTTTCAAAACGATGTAATCAAAAGAAGAACCATAAACAAAATGAACGATTGCCGGGAAGAAGGTTTTTTCCCTACAGCGGTTATTGTGGTGGGGATTTTTTTCTCTTTTTAAGTGAGAGGTTGGCAGTGGCTTCTCTGATTGGTCAATCCCCAAAATACTTATGACCTTGGGGATTTTTAAACTAAAAGATAGACTGTATTGCCATGTAAAATAAATACATATATGCATCCATTCTCGGGCATGTAGAAAGGCATTGGGGATTTGAGTAGGGCATATATAAAGGAGATTAAGACCATAATGTATCAAATAAGTAGGTTTTACTTTAAATGAAGGGTGGGTCCCTTATCATACTCTTACCCCATTGTAGATAGTATGATAAGAGACCCACCCTTCATTTAAAGGAAAACCTACTTATTTGATACATTATTGCCCTAATCTCCCTAATATATGCCCTACTCTAAGTCCCAAAGCCTTTCTACAGACCCAAGAATGAATGTTTTTATTTATTTGGTTTAAAATAATTTTGTATGTCAAAATTTGTCGGAAATTATTTGTTTTGATTTGTGGGTGGGTCCCTTATTTTACTCTAACCCTCTTATCAACGATAAATAAAAATAATCATTTATTACCAGACATTTGTAATAATAAGAGAGTTTATTGTAAGAGATTCTACAAGGAACATTTTACAAAGTCAGAGCAAATTATTAGAGATCCAATTAAATTAGTTATTTTAAAGAATTCATGGATATGGTAACAAGGGTTGTCCAACAACACCTTTTACCTTCGCACAGAACTCATTATATGGCATCTCCGGGTTTTCACAGAGATATGGTTATATAGTTGAACACCGAGATAACCATATCCTGTTCTGGATTTATTGAGTCTGTGCGCAAAGGTAGAAGGCCATTGTTTGTACTGGCTCTTGTTCCATATCCATGAATATCTTTCACCATATCAAATCTATCAGAATTCAATTTAATATACTTCACACAATGATATATGTACAGGCAATAAAAGGTAAGTATCTTTAATTTTTTAAAAATCGGTTTACAGTGGTCAAGGTATTTAGAATTGCTAATTATTCTAACAACTTTCTTTTGTTTTAGAAAAATTTCACCTGCTTCAGCATGACCCCAGAGAAGTATCCCATAACTCATAATGCTTTGAAACAATGCAAAATATGCTGTCATTAAGTAGCTTTCATCTAGATAATTTTTCATTTTTTTATAACATAATTTTAGAAGAAAGTTTCTTCTCTACTAGGACTATATGAGGTTTCCATGACAACTTACTATCTATGGTAAACCCTAAAAACTTAATATTAGAGCTAACATCATCTTTCTTAGAGAGAAATTCAAGATTTGAGTTTTTTCGTTATTTATCAGAAAACCATTGAACGTAAACCATTCTTGAGCATTTATTAGCCATTGATCTAATAGTAATTTAGCTTCTTCTTTATTTTTACATTTTATTATAAAATTTGAATCATCACAATAACTTATTTACTTGAGTTTTAGGCACTACATACTTTGTTTTATTCTTTATATTATTTTGTTGAATAGCTATTTTTTTCTTGAATAATACTTTTTATCTTTTGTTGCAGGTAGGAAGGCATATCATTTATTGATACAAGGAAGGTGGTTCCGCCAACGTGGGAACCTTGAGGTGTCCAGTCGTAACTGCTAGGCTATCGGATTTAATATTTTTGAGAATAACAACTTGTTCTCTATCTTTAGAATAATCTGTTAAAGTTTTCAAAGCAACTGATCAACATTATAGTATTCAAGTTTAACTTGAGTAATATCATGAGTACCAAGTCGAAAGCCTTTGTCAGGTCACAACAAGCGAGCAAACAGATTTCTTTATCCTCAAATGCTTCTACTATAAATTCTAGTGCAGTCTGGACAGCATCAACAGTCGACAACTTTTTTCTATATCCAAATTGTGAATTTGACAATAAATGATTGTCTCTAAGTGTTTCATCAGTTCTTTATTAATTACCAATTCCACAATCTTTGATATAATAGAGATAGGCTGGCCAAGAGCATCTCCCTTCTTATAACAGGCACCACTTTTTTTTTAGGGAACTCTCCATACCGTAACATCTATTGACTATATAAACAATAGGTTCTAGAATTATATATATTTTGCTTTAATATATAAGGAGATATGCCATATATATCTTGCTTTTTGAGTTAGACATTTTTTAACAATTTCAATTATATCATTGGCTGATATTCCTTCACTAGCGAACCTACTCAGCTTATTATCAGATTTTTTGGGCTGTGATGATACTGCTTCTTTAGCTTTTTCTATATCAGCATGATTTATTGGAGATGTTTTTAACGTATTTATGAAGAATTGGTTCACCTCATTAGGATTTATATCTAATTGCATGGAATTTTGCTCTTTGCCTTGAATATGCTTTATTATTTGCCAAGACTCTTTACTTTTATTAGTTGCATTTTTGAGATTTCTGTATAATAGCTTCTTTCTGTTTTCTTAAGGCTAGTCGATATTTCTTTTTCTCCATTTTATACATATTATCAAATATTTGGCCATATCCTTGTTTAAGATCAAATATATAACGTAACCAGTTCCTCATTTCATCAAGTTCCTTGGTAAACCAAGGCTTTTTTTGTATTTTTCTTTATTTTAACTTTCTTTAATGGAAAACAGCTGTCATGGTACATGTTGAGAGTGTAAGAAAAATGTCAACTTGCTCTGTTAGAGTACCTTCTTAAAACATAGAATCCCAATCAACTTGAGCAATTTGAAGCATGAAATTATCATTTTGTCCTGGGAATATGGTCTAACATAATGGTTTTTGTCCTTACAACTTTTATGGCAAGATTAATCTCAATAAGGATATCAGCATGATCTGCTGTCTGAGCTAGTTTATAAGTGATTTATATTTTAAAATTCTACCTCTTATTATCCTTCAATTTTTTATCATATAATACTCTCTAAGAAGATTGGTGACAAGTTACTTCAGGCTTTACTGGGTTAGCATAAAATTGAAGTTGAAATCCCCACATAACACAATTTCTGGCCGGGTTTAGATAATTGTCTAGTACTTGTGAGAGTCTATCAAAGTTTCTCTTTACAACCTTTATCTGATCTATAACTAACTATTATGCTTATGTTCTGTTTAGTTAGTTCAATACCTGACAACTCACAATCTATTTCTATTGACTTTATCTTATCTATATCTTTACATTCAATATCTTTCTGGGTATATATGGCTGTTCCTCCGTGTTGATAGTTTTGTCTACAGAAGTAAGATTTTAGCGCGAAGTTGTTTATTTTCATGGAGTTAATTTCAATTTCTTTCATCCAATGTTCTACTACAATAGGACATCAATATTTTCCCGATGAAGGATACTTCAACTTCGTCAAATTATTGCGTAAACACTGAGCATTTATGTAATATATTCTTACAAAACGTCTATTACGAACACAACCATTTTTCGTGTTATCTATTTTTGAGCGACCCTCCTCCTCTGTGCCAAAAAACCTGACTTGAACGTTTCTTGGCCAAAAATTTAGTTGCTCGATTAAATCTTTGTGATTAATATTAACTCCAACGCGGAAAGTTGATATTCTGGGTTATTACTCAGATTCACAAGTTACTTCTATGTCCTTAATTTTTCTTTTGTATATATGATTTTAAGGCTTCTTTAGTAGTACCTTCCTTACTCTACTGGACATGCAGCCAAGCTTGTTTTGGTGGTCGAGACATCCCTTCAAGACTAATATTTTTTCATCGGATTCAGTCTTTTCATCTTCTTCCAGTTCCGTTATATTACATTATTCAAGATTACAGACTGAGCAGACACTTTATCATTATTTTTTCTTTGTTTTACTTGGTTGATCGTTTTTTCTTCATTAAATTTTTTATCTAGTCTTGGGGCCAATATTTTGAATTAATAACCTTGTCATAGTCTTTAGATTCACAGTTATTTTATTAGCTTTTGTATTTTTCAACTTAATCGGTGTAATGATGCTTATCTTCTCTGGATTAGGGTTGGCTGAATAAGTCTTTAATAATGAGTGTATTGTCTGATCTAAGCGCAGTTTTGATACAAAAATTGAGGCATAATTTTCCGCGATCTTTTGTGGTTTAACAGAGCATTTCATTTGTTAACAACATTTATAAGATTTAAATTGGATCTGCACATTCTTTGGTGTACTTTCAATGTTATCAGGTTTTTTGATTGCTGGTTTCTCATTGCTGTTTGAATAATGGCGCCAAACTTAAATCTGTTGCAATGCCATCATGATTAGATTCAGTTTTCTTATCAGGATTTTGAATTTCGTTGTTTGGTTCAGTGGCAACACTGTCTGTCAAGTCGTTTGTTTAAAAAATCAAACTTGTCATTTGAAACCTTAGAATTAATATATAATAGAAGGAGCACTAGCTGATAACACGAAAGGCGGTTCACTGGTGCAACTAGTAATGGCTGCCACTAACAATATACAATTTTCTAAAAAAAAGTTGGCAATACTTCCGTTGCTGAATTATTATGTTCTATTATTTATTAATGATTGATTATTCATAAATATTAATATAAATATCAGTGCATTACAATATTTAAGCATTTTAAATTGTAGTTTAACGTATTTAATTAATTATATACAATAGTAGTCCTCGTCAACTAAATGTAGATTCCGTATTCGCACCTTTTGCCATCTAAGACCAGTTTTATTAAATACCAGCAGGTGTTTTAAGTTATTATATTTGTTCTTTACGATATTTTCTGATTAATAGTATTTTGACAAATATTTAAAATAATGTTTTGTTGTCAGGTGGAGCATTACTTAGTTGCACCAGTCAACCGGCTTCGTGTTATCAGTGGAATTACATTTGTTACGGTCCTTGCTCCTTCTATATATATATTCTAAGTTGAAACGGTTCTTTCTCAAAATGATTATCGTCTTTTAATAAATTAATAATGTTTTTTGTTACTTTTCTTTATTAAGGTTTTCATTTCGGTAACAAGTCTTGATTTGGTGACAGTTTCCCGTTTTGATAATGTAAATACATATTCACGTTTTCGTTTCGTACTTGGTTGCAAGATTAGTTCTCATTTGTGTGAATTCTTCTTTTAAATCTTTAATTTCTTTAATTAAGTCAATAATTGATGAGTTTTTACATAAAATGCAGTAAAATTGAGTGTTCGGACCCCCTTAGTGTAATCCATCACCTGACTTCAGAGGCTTCAATCCCGAGCAGTTTTTATGCATTATGTTTTCACATCCATCACATTTGTAAATTGCCACAAGATTCACTTACCTCTTGTGTTGAAATGCACACATTGGCCATAATTAGAGGTATAGTTAATATTAAATATTAATAAAAACTCAGATCGAGATGTTATCACTGATAGCACTTGTGTAGTAATTCAGTACAAATTTATAACTTTATGTAATAAATAAGTACACTGTTTCATTTCAACCCGGCAAGTATATCTACAGCGTATATTGAATCTATAATGTTAGTCATTAATATTTTTTTAAATAAATCATTAAGTCCTATTATACTATGAACACAGTTTAATTAGTTGAGACAGCGGGTAGATAAGCGAGGGAGCCAATGAAGTCAGTCCTAGATGTTAAACCAAGTCAATAATTCTCATTCCCACACTGTCAACTGATATTGATGACTCAGCAATCATGAAAGTGTCATTTATTTGTCAAACTCATAAAAATAAACATAATAATAAATTTAATGAACATTTTGCTTTTCAAATATTAACTAACAAAAATTCAAGATATGAACTGATGTAGAAGAAAATGACTGAAAGATTTTCCATTAAATGTCTATATGTTGTGGAGTGTATTGAGAGCGTAGAGAGGGGAGTTTGTCCAGTATGTACCAGCGCTACAACATGTATAGATATTTCCCTCCCGTTAAGGCAAGTCCATGTTAATATCACATGTTTGATGGAGAAAATAAGTAACATGATAAATAAATCCAACATATAACTATAAATACAAATATTCATTAGTTTTCATCTTTTATATGGGGTTTAGAGGACAAATATTGTTTGCACTACTAATCAGAAACCATAATTTTACCTTAATTATCCGTTACAGGTGTTTTTAAGATCTCCTGAGTAGTTTTTACAACTTAGGTTGTCTGTCTGTTATCATTGTCAAAATCAGTCTTTATGTTAGTTGTGCTATTCAAATAGTTATTTACTTACCAAGGGAGGAAACTGAGTCATTACGTCCCGGATTTTGGTTGGGTCCTGAGGCGTAAGCCGAGGGAACCATTATGTTTAAACACAGAGGCGTAGCCGAGGGGTTTATAGGGATGGTTCCTGAGGCAGAGCCGAGGGGTTTATAGGGTTGGTTCCTGAGGCAGAGCCGAGGGGTTTATAGGGATGGTTCCTGAGGCAGAGCTGAGGAAACTAGCAAGTTTACTCCTGAGGTGTAGCCGATGGAGGAAATTAAAGATGGGTGTAGCTTTAATTACACTAAAACAGTTGCAAATATCATAAAAATGCATGCATGTGTTTATAAAATATTAACTATGCCCGGTTTAAGTAGATAAAAACTAAGTTTCCCGGACTGGATTTAGATTTCTAAGCAAATGTCTAACCGATTGCTCCAAGCAGTAGGGCAGAAAGTACATTGCTTTCCAGCCTGATTTTTGTTCCCTCCCTTATTCACAAACAGGCCGTAATACGGTTTTCCTCCCTGAAATAAGGGAAGAAAGTAATTTTTTTCTCCCTTTTGAAGGAAAAATATTTTTATACCATGTGAGAGTGGCTGCAATGCAGCTATAGGGAAGTATGAAGGGTTGCAAAGGGGCTGATGCTGAGTAGCTGCCGAAGCCACAGAGCTCCCAAGAGGCTGATGACCTCTTGTTTTTGTACAAATGGTTGCTGTTTTTTTTTTAGCTTAGTGTTTTTAATCCTTCCGATTCCCTAATTCTTTCGACCCCCAAATATTACGAGAAATTGACAAGTGCTAAAAATCTTTTAAATACTTCTAAAATTTTCCCTTTCCTCAAAGGGAAGAGCTGTAACCGGTTTAATGTCAGATTTTGGTTTACTAAAGATTTAAATCATCTGTTCCATTGTTGTAGGTTGAATTTAACATGTGTCAAATAAAACGTAATAAGGAAGTGATGGCGGTGGATGTAGTGCTGGATAAGTGTCAGAACCAGGCAGAGATGTGTAACGGCAGTGCACCGCAGCCCAACGGCAGTGCGCAGCAGCCTGTTCAGCAGAAGAACGGTTTCGTTTCTAATCAGCCCCTCAGAGGGTACATTGCGGCTCTCAAGGAAGGATTTGGATTCATAGAGGCTTCAGGATTGGATAAAGAAATTTTCTTTCATTTTAGGTTTGTTTTAAATTTTATAACACATTGACGAATGCAGCAGCGACTGGTGATACCAGGTATCCTCAGTGGTCTGCTGTAAAAATACTTAGTGGAAACCAAAGCCAAGCAGGAATGGACCAAAACATTTAATACTAATACCTCCCAAGTCAGATTGATCAGATTGACAAAAGCATATCTGTAAAGCCAGTTACTCATCTCCAAAATAATTGACTGTTGGTTTTTAACTTTGTTACGAGTACTGAAGATGCCTGGTGTGTCAATGGCAAAAGCTCTTATTTAGTCAAATCAGTTTGCATTAGGACTGTTGTGAATATCTAGGTATTTATGAAGTCAAGCTTCGATACAATGTATAGCCCTATTATCAGCTGAGAGTTAACCTTAATTTTTTTATATTTATGTATATATGTAATTTATTTAATTAAGGTATTTTAAAAAATGTATTAAAACTTGTTCATTTGATTACATTTTTAATTTTTTAAAACTCTTTAAAGTTACTTGAAGAGATATTTTTGTCTGTTTTAAAGAGATATTAAAGTGTGATTTTTTTTTATTTTTGCAGCAATTTTGATGGTGATGCAAGTAAACTAGAGATAGGGAGTGAAGTGGAGTACACTGTAGTAAACAGCACTAGAGGCAATGTACCTTGCATCTGCGGGGAACAGGTAGCGTAGTGTTAATCTGTATCTCTTTTAATTTGAGTTCATGACAAAACTGTTGGATATTTTATTAAGAAGCTCATTGAATTGTTTGACTAATTACTGTGGGATGGGTGATCTTAGTGTGTAGTTATATAGGTGATAGTGATAAGAGAGGTGATAGATCACCTACAAAGAAGGCCAAGTCATGGGCCTTTTTGCTAACTCTCTTAGATCGGAGATAGTGTTCTTCTATGAGTCCTAATGCTGCCTTTTTTGTGTGATCTACATAAGAGCCGTGAATTTATAAGAAGTTTTTATAGTAGATTGTATATTTATATAAATTAAATTTAATGTATATATTTATGAGCCTAAAGCTTTATTTATTTATTTATATATAACTAATAAGAGTTTCTCTACAATAACACTTATTAATAACAGAGCCACTTTCAACCTGAAGGAGTCATCCTCAGTGACTACAAACAAGTACAAACTAAAACTTACTGACTAGTTAAATAGAAATAATAACATCTTAACTAAAAAGAAATAACATCAAAGTCAAAATATAAATACATAAAGTAATCCATAAATATATGAACATTTATTATTTATTTATGTAGTGTAGCATCTAAGAAAGTTTGTTTAGATTATACTGTTACCCTCTAGGAACCATGCATTGGTGCTTAACTGTGACATCCACACACACCTGGCACTTTGTTTGCACACACACTGTTAAAAATAGGTATTACTTGAGTTTGAATTGAGGCCCTTGATTTATAAGATTTCATAAATTGTTCAGGTAACACTGCTTCCCAAAGGTTCAGTTCACCCTAATGTGTCTATAAGTGATGATATGAAGATCGGAACTGTAGTGAGACCTCTGAGATCTGTCAACAGGGATCAACCTCAGTATGCAGGTCTGATCAAGACCAACCCCCACACTGGTTCAGGTAAATCCACTACACATTAGAGTTTTAGCTTATATAATAGCTTTATTTAGCTGCTAGAGTTATTAAGCTCATTAGATTTTTAGCTTCTATACTAGCCTTCTTTAGCTTGTAGAGTTATTTAGCTCATAAGAGTTTTAGCTTCTAATGAGCTTCTAATAGAAGTAAAATAATAATTATAATTCTAAAAGATAATTGTAAGATTGTCAATACCAATGTAGGAAAAACAAAAGAGTGATCATTTTTATCGTAAGATTAGCCTAGGAGACAATCAATTCTATTATTATCAATCTACTTTTAAAATTATTTAAAAAAGTAGAAGTTTAAATCACGAAAAAAGGAAAGAAAAACCATGTTTTTCTACTTTCTGCTAATGAAGGCCAGAGAAGCTGTGATCAAATCCTATACTTTATGGTACTGAAGATATAGGTCTTCCAGCTGTGACCATGTCAATGTAAATGAAGAAACTGATGTTCCGCTTCCACAGTGGGAGACATCTTGAGTTATGTAGCTCAATATGGGTAAAAACACAATGCTCTACAAAACTGGACTTCCTTCATCTACATTGATGCAGTGACCACCAGAAGACTTATCTTCATGACAATAACCGTGTAAGCCTATGCAGTTTATTTTATGGTACTGCTTGTGTAATTTGTTCTTTATTTTTTTTAGCCTTAGTATTTTATTCCTTAACTGATAATTCTTGTGCATAGCTTAACTTTTATTACTATTACATATTTTTACTTTTCCTCATTTATACCGTAGGCATGTAGGAAAAGTATTGTGTTAACAAAAAAAAAATCTGAAAACAGGATGTCACTGGAATTTTCTGTATCATTATTATTATTATTATTATTATTACATAAATGCATTATATACGCCTTTATGTAATAAATAAGTACACCAAGTTTTGTTTTAAAACAAGTATATCCATGGTTTATGATTTATCATAAAAGTTAAGCTGCATCGAGCATGGTCAGTGCCTGGATGGGTGACCACTGTGAATTAAACAAATGTATTTACTATCTGAGGATGGGTGGAGCGAGTCTTGTTGCAGTAAAAGTTTACATGTTGAAGCGAGTCTGAAGAAGGGAGGATGAGCATAGTGAATCCCGATGTGATTAGGAAATAAATAAATAAAGTTTGTCTTTCCACAGATGATTTATTATTATAAAACAAAGCCAGCTTTCAACCTGAACGGTCATCATCAGTGCCTAGAACCCAATAAATTAGAAGAATAAAAAGATAAGAAGTCAAAAACTAAAATAACAAAACAAAAATGTACAAAAAACTTATAAAATAAATGAAAAAAGAAGGAAATAAATTACCGGTGAGATGAGTCTAGATTACTTTTTTAGCCGGTTTCTGAGGCCAAGGCATGTATACGACTGAAGATCGTGGCGCCCCCACCATAGACCTTACCACAGAGGCTCCCACACTCTCACTCTTTTCATTCAGAGCCTTATATATAAAGGCTCTGAAACGTTCATGAAAATGGATATAAGGCTCTGAATGAAAAGAGTGAGAGTGTGGGAGCCTCTGTGGTAAGGTCTATGGTGGGGGCGCCACGATCTTCAGCCGTATACATGCCTTGGCCTCAGAAACCGGCTAAAAAAGTAATCTAGACTCATCTCACCGGTAATTTATTTCCTTCTTTTTTCATTTATTTTATAAGTTTTTTGTACATTTTTGTTTTGTTATTTTAGTTTTTGACTTCTTATCTTTTTATTCTTCTAATTTATTGGGTTCTAGGCACTGATGATGACCGTTCAGGTTGAAAGCTGGCTTTGTTTTATAATAATAAATCATCTGTGGAAAGACAAACTTTATTTATTTATAAGCTTATTCCACATCTCAGTATTTATCTGATTAGGAAATGTTCCTAGGTATCCCATACCCTATCTTTTAGTCTGTTTATGAATATTCTGAAAATAATTGTACTATTTGTTATGCTCATATTTTTATTAAATTCTTTTTTGATTTTTTTAGAAGGAGAAGAAACAGTAGAGTATGAATTTGGAATATCTGGTCTAGCTAACAAAAGAGAACTGCTACAACCGGGAGATACAGTGGAATTTCACGTCAGCTCTGAGAACCGTGCGGTGAATATATCGGCCATAAGGAAGAAAAACAGATCCACGGTGGAGTCGATCAAAGGACATTTCGGTTTCCTTGCGTTCGAACCGGAGGAAGGGAAGAAACTGTTCTTCCACATGACTGAAGTTAAAGACGGAGCCACGTTACAGCCTGGCGACACTGTCGAGTTTGTCGTCGTTACTAATCAAAGGACTGGAAAGTCATTCGCATGCAGTATATCTAAGATAACGTAATTGTCCTTTGTGTTTATTAGATTATAGAGACCCTGCACTCTTTTGCAGGCATGTTGCTAGCTAGGAATATTATCAAGAGAGTGCAAAGACTCCTAACCTGGGAACTCAGTGACTAAAGGGTGCAAGACTCCCTACAGTAGGACAACAGTGACAAAGCATTGATGCTAACAATTCTACTTGCCCTGTGCTGCCAACACAAGGCTTCCTTTCATTTTAGTATTGACATCCTCCATTGTTGTGTTTCATTTGCCATCTGGTTTTGACACCCCTGTATTAAAACCCTATTAGATTTTATTCATTCTTAAATCAACAAATTTTTCAAGTTCCCTTATGTAAAATTTGATGACAATAAGGCATTATTTATTTATTACTTAAATTTAGCAAAATTTATAACATGAAGGTAGCTCCCTTCAAATTAAATTGTGTGGTATGACAATACCACACAGTTATTGGGGATTAACTGTAGGAGGACATGATGGTCCTAGATGTTTAGAGTTCTTAATGCTGATAAGTGAGCAGTTTTAATTTGTCTGGTAGCTATGATAGTCAGCCATCTTGTCATTGTTGTGATTTCGTGCTCCTTGTTTTTTAATTTATTTACATCGTTTTAGCCTGTTAAACATGGTGAAAAAGTGTGGAAAATGTGACGGAGACCTCACTCGAGGTCAGAAAGACTGTAATTGCGATGTGTGTCAAAAAGTATTTCACGTAGATTGTTTCAAAAACGAGATATGTGCGACTGAGAGGAGTGTCCTTGAACTTAGAAACGGGAGATTTTTAGTTTTCGTTTGCCCGGATTGTAAACCAACTTTTTCATTAATTACGAATAAAATACTAATTAATCTAGTTACTGAGATTGCTGAATTAAGATCGCATTTAGTGAATAATCAGCATACATGTGATTGTACTCACATCTCTGCTACGGTTGTTGCCGAGATGCGTCAGATAACAGAGAATCAAAAAAACATCGTACACCGATTTGAGAAGATTGAAAATGTTATTTACAATCAACAAACTATGGTTTCTAATCAAGAAAACTCGAATGTAATAACTTCTGATAATAAAAATGCACAAATTAGCGAAGAGGCTGATAAAAAGTTTAAAAAAACCGCCTCTAGTAACAGTGATGCCAACAAAAAAAGGGAAACAGGAATTCTGGCAACACTGAAGAAGAAGAAAGGGAAGATGGCAAGGAAAATAAAAAAGAAGTAGTAAACATAAATGCAAATAAAGATAACATAATTGATGACGAAAACAAAAATTTATCTAGTGTTGAAGATAAAAATGATAAAAACGGAAAGAACATTAATGATAAGAAACCTGATGATGTAAAGAATGATTGGGGAAAAAGCAATGGACCAAGAAGTAAAAGGAATATTGTCATTGGCACCGGTAATAACAATCTTGAAACCAATCAGTCTGAAATGATTTTAGAAGGACTGCCGCAAACCCCGAAGAAGGCCTGGATCCATGTAAGTAATGTTAAATCTGGAACGACTGTACAGACAATAACATCTTACATTAAAACAAAATTCAATAATGCAGACATTGATTGTGAACTTTTGAATTCTAGTCCTGAGTACCCAACTTTCAGAGTAGGAATAGATTTGCAGTATAAAGATACTATTATGATGCCTGATTTTGGCCTAGAAATATCCGCGTTCGTCGTTTTTTATGGCCAAGAAAGAGGAGACAATTCAATCTTTAGAATGGACAAAGAAATCAGTTTCACAAAGATGTGATTTTAAAGAAAAAGAAAAACTCAGGTTATACTATGTTAATGCTCAATGCTTAAGAAATAAAGTTAACGAATTAGAAGTTTTACTGAGTGAAAAATGTATAGATATATTGTTAGTAGTTGAGCACTGGTTAAAAGAGTCAGAAATAGTAAACATCAAAATAAACGGGTTTAATCTTCAATCTCACTTTAGTAGGAAACAACATATTCATGGTGGAACTGCAGTCTTTGTAAGAGAAGGAATTCAAGTTAAACCGCTTGAACTAACGTCCAGTGAATTTGATTGTGAATTAGCTGGTGTTGAAGTTGTAAATACAAAAACTAAAGTCTTAGTTAGCTACAGATCTGATAAAGGTGATAAGGAGAAATATCTTGAATCTATATCTCAAACATTAGACAGTGTATGTACTTTAGGAGCTCAAGTAGTACTAGCAGGAGATTTTAACGTACATTTCAATGAGGCTAAACCTGACGTTGAAAAATTTTTGAATACTTTTCTGGAGTTTGATCTTCACTCTCATGTTAAAGAACCTACGAGGGCAAACTACTGTTTGGATAATGTTTTCAGTAATCTTAAGGATGGAATTTTCTACAAACTAGATGGACAACTAGCCGATCATTCTGATATTCTGATTGAAATTGATACAACTAGTAAAATAAAAGGTAGTAAATATTATTATGTTCGACCTATTACTAAACGTGGTATGGAGTTGTATCAGTTAGAATTAGCAAGTATTAACTGGGAACATCTGTTTTTAGAAAGTGATATTAATACTCAGGTTACTAAATTCATGAACATTCTTAAAGTTCTCCATGATAAATCCTTTCCTTTGCAGAGAAGATTATCTCATGTTAAAAAAAGTAAAAATAAGCCTTGGTTTACACCAGAACTTAGAGAAATCAGAGACAGGCTTACCAAGTTGTATGATTTAAAGCAGGGATATGGTGGGAAGTTTGAGAAAGATTTTAAGAAGCTAAAAAAGTTATATAGAATAAAACTGGATGAAAGTAAAAAAGCTTATTATGCAGATAAAATTGAATTTTCTAGTAATAAAACAAGTGAAGCTTGGAATTTAATTAATTCTCTACGTAACAGTAAGAAAAGGGAAACTGGTGATTTAAATTCTGATCAAGTTAATGACTTTTTTGTCAACTCTGTTAAAAACCTTGTTATCAAGTTGAATGTTGACAGTAAGAAAGCAGCTGAAGTTGTCACAGATGTTATAGATAAAGCAAACATTGTGTCTGTGCACTTAAAAAGATTTGCAGAAGAAGGAGTGACAGGGAAAGAAATTGAACATCTAGTATTAAATATGGCTAACTCAAATAGTAAAGATGTGTATGGTTTATCTAATAACATGTTAAAAGTTATAATTAACCTGGTTTATAGAGCCTGTTACTTTTATTGTAAATAGATGCTTACGTCAAGGAATATTTCCAGATGCTTTCAAGATATCAAGGATAGTCCCAGTATACAAGAAAGGAGATCCAGAAAAAGCTGATAGTTATAGACCAGTTGCTATTATTCCTGTTGTATCAAAGATAATGGAATTGGTGATAAACAAACAACTTCAAAGTTATTTTGAGAAAAACAATTTATTCACAGAGTCTCAACATGGTTACAGAAAAGGACGTTCTACGGCAAGTGCTGTACAGTCAGTTGTTGAATTCATCACACAAGGCTTCGAAGAACAAGAAGAAACACTTCTTGCATGCTGTGACCTTAGTAAGGCCTTTGATCTGGTTCCTCACGAGTTGTTGCTAGAGAAACTGAAACAATACAACGTAACAGATTTAGCTTGGAGTGTAATTAATAGTTATTTAAAGAATAGACAACAATGTGTTGTAATTAATAATAAAAGATCAAAGTACTTACCTGTTGAATGTGGAGTGCCTCAGGGTTCTCACCTCGGTCCTACACTTTTCTTGATAGCCATTAACGACCTACCCTTGTACCTGAAAAAGAAAAAACAATGAAATTAAGTCAATTAATTATGCAGATGATTCTAATTGGGCTGTAAAAGGAAAAAAGAGAGAGAATAATCAAGTTGTTATGGAGGATCTATTGAAGCAAGTCCTTACCTGGTTCAATATCAATGGTTTTAAACTAAATGAAGAAAAAACTCAAGTTATTAACTTCTCACTAAGAAAAGATTTAGAACCTCAGGTGATTAAATTCCTTGGTTTTCATTTAGATTCTAAATTAAGTTGGAAAGAACATATTAAGCAGATAGAGACAAAGCTTTCATCCAGAGTTTACTTAATACGATCTCTTTCAAAGTATTTAGATCAATGTTCGTTAAAGTCTGCATACCATGGATTGTTTGAATGCTACATGAGCTATGGAGTTCTGCTGTGGGGTCATGCTGAAGCTGGAGAGATTTTCCTTAAACAGAAAAAAGTTATTAGGATAATAGCTGGTGCTAAATATGATGATCATTGCAAAGACTTATTTAAAGATTTAAGAATTTTAACTTTTTATAATTTATTTATTTATCAGTGTCTTAAGTATGTCCATGTTAATTGTTATAAGTTTGTTAAGTTTGAAAGTGTTCATTGTCATAATACTAGATATAAAGATAATTTAGTACTTACCTCTCATAGGTTAAGCAAGTCCAAGACTGGTTTCAGTAATTTAGGTATAAGAATGTACAATTT
Organism: Microvelia longipes; assembly: GCA_018340805.1. Taxonomy (NCBI): domain Eukaryota; kingdom Metazoa; phylum Arthropoda; class Insecta; order Hemiptera; family Veliidae; genus Microvelia; species Microvelia longipes. Next base: position 2,445,372 of record JACMZG010001908.1, read on the forward strand.
ACTAAATAAGAGAACCAAAGAATTAGATACAAACGCATACTGTGATAGAATTAAAGAATTTTTGCTTTTAAACCCTTGTTATAGTCTAGATGAGTTTTTTAATTAGGTATTTATTGTTAATGTTGCGTTTTATTTTATGTTAGATTTGTGATATTACTTTTAAGTATATTACTATTATTATATAAGTGAGAATTAATGATTTAAATCTTTTTGACTGTGATATTACTTTTAAGTATATTACTATTATTATATAAGTGATTTTTACGACGTTTGTAATTGCAGGTATATGTTTACTACAAATAAACTATAAATTATTATTATTATTATTATTATTATGAGGAGGCAAAGGCTGCGGGGAGTGGTTGGCCCTGGAATCATGGACTCCAAGTTGCAACTGTGGTATTGATTGTGATAGTTATTAGGGAGAGTTGGTAGATCATCTAGCAAGTAGACCATGTTGTTGGACTCTTTTTGCTAACTCCCTTAGACATGAGATAGTGTTCTACCTTATGAGTTCTAGTGCATGTGTTTTTATGTCTAATCCACAAAAGAGCCGTTACTATAAATTTTATTTACCAATACCTGACATCGCACTGGCTTGGGACCACCAGCTTAACGTGGCTCAGGTGTGGTAGTTTGTGGTGCTTTGAGAAAGTATTAGGAATTGCAGAGTCAGAGTCTTGGCTCTCCTGTCCATAAAACTTAATATTACACTTTAAGAAATAAAGCACTATTTATCTTGGAAGTGGCCAATAAAGGCCCTGTTGGCCTGTTGAAAGTTCCCTACAATAACCAGCTCGCCTTTTAAAAGGGGTTTTCAAATGACCTGCTTACCTGTTTAAGGGGGGCCCCACATTACCTACTGCAAGGTTGTTTTTTTTTTAATTAACTAACTATGGTTTTGTTTTTCACAGAGAGAAATTAGAAAGGCCAGAACGACTGATTTCTCGGTTAAGAACAATATCGGTTGACGAAGGTCCTCGATTAGTTATAGTGAGGCAACCGAGAGGACCTGACGAGGAAGGTAATGCTGGTAGTAAAGGTTTCTCTCTAGAGGCTAGGCGTCACAGATCTCCTGGACAATTGCTCGACTAGGCTTAGGCACCCCATCTAGGTTAGTTCCTTGTCAAGTCTAAATCAATTTAAATGTAAAGATAACTCAATGTTAAAGTGAAGAGTATGAGATCAATAACTACTTTGATTTCAATAACTATTTCATCTTAGATAATCTATTTGACTGGGGCTCATACCCAACCTTGAATTGAGTTATACCGCTAGGTAAAAACAACATGAATTGCAATTCTGTCCAAGTTGCTCTCAAGAAATAAGAGAACAAAACCTTCTCCTAATGATTTTATCTTTAATCTAAGCGAGATTATATTAATTAATCTATACAGTGTGTATTTATTGGAAATTTTAATATAGGGGGGGAGGGGCTGGTTCCACAGGCCATATTTCTCATCAACCTTTCCCCACTAGGTCAAATTTTGTCATTTTTCAATACAAGTCAACTTGCTCTCATAAACTCACCGATTATGAAAAGAAACATTTTTTTTATTCACTCATTATTATTATTATTGAAAATAATAATAATAATAGATAACTGGCTAAAGTATTATTGCTAGCTTGAATATAGTTGATCAGAATCTTGCCCTGATTAGTAAGTAAGCAAGCTCTTACTTGAGCTTGCTTACTTGTCAAGTTTCAAGGTAATAACACTCTAATAACACATCTCGCTGTTTCAGGTTTGGAACTCTGCTTGGTAAAAACATATCAGTGACTTGGAATTCCCACCAAAACTATACTTTCTCTTATATAAAAATAATAATAATGCAACACTTATTATTTTCCCCTTAACTTCTTCCTTTATAATTACTATTTAATTAAACAAAAAAAGGTAAAAAATTAAAAAAAAAACTTAAAAATAAATTTAAAAAATATTATAAAAATGAATACCTGCCTGACTTTTTTAAAAGTTGTATTATTTTGACTAGTGTAGTTCTAACTTGTTATTTTTATTATTATTATTATTTGTAATTGAATATTTATTTATAAAGTTAAACCATTACTTTGATTTATTTATAATAAATCAAGAGAATTGAAAAAGTATTTCAGTCAAATACTAGGGGAAAATATATATAATCGAACAAATATTTATTTTTAGCTTCGCAAAGCAATTATTAAGATATCTTAAAGTGAGTGTGGGAATTTTCCTTTTATTTGTGTTGATTTTTTTTATCATTTAATTTTTTAAGTGAAAATATTTATTTGAATTATAAAGAAAACTTTTAAAAGAAAATTTGAATCTTGTAAAGAAATGGTTTTTTGTCATTAAAATAAAAACAAGCAAATTATTTTATTTGACAAAAAAATGACTGAAATCATATTTTTAATTAAAACTGAGTCTTAGAGTTAGATATTTTAGAGTATTATTTAAGCATCAGTGAGACTTTTTAACTGAAGTATCTCTCGCACTTAAGTATCTTCTGAAATATTTTCCAAAATATTATAATTTTATTAATTCATTATTAATTATACTTAAGTGGAATAGGTCCCAAATATTTTTTTAAAAACACCTATTATGTTGTTTTGGTTTAATGAAATTAAAAATAGCGAAATTAGTGTTTTTTAAAATTTATTTTAACACTAATATTGCTGAGGTATTAATATAATTATATTAATTATAATTATTTATTATACATTTTTTAATAAATTAAAAAACACTCCTATTGTTGAGGTTTCCAAATAATAAATAATTATATTAATTCTAATTATTTATTAATTAATTATATTTTAATAAATTTAAAAAATAAATTATTTTGTAGAGGTTTAAATATAATGAATAATTATTATTATTTATTAAAAATCCTCTTAAATATAATTTATCATTTAAAAATAGAGGTCTCAATGAAGTTTTATATAAACTTTTCTTTTAATAAATAAAGTCATGTTTAACAGTGTTTACTAAACCAAAAACAAAGTTGTAGCTTACTTGTAACCAATGTTTCAAAATTCATTGTTCCTATCAAACCAGACTTCATTGACAATTATCCTATAATTTGGGTGTGCAAGGCTCATTTAATTTTTTACATAATCATAGTTTACAATATCCCGATTATTATACAAAGGTTATTAATTATAATAATAAGGTTATACAAAGATTATTATTACATAATCGTTTATAAGAGGCGTATTGCCGTAATATTAGCAAATTTCCTAATCTATTAGTCAAAAACATGATTTGTTTGTAACAATGTTTTATGTCAAACGATTAATTGAAACTAATGCTGATAGTAAAATTTTACATAGGATATATATATATATATATATATATATATATATATATATATATATATATATATATATATATATATATATATATATATATATATATATGTATATATGTATAGTTCTACAAAACTTAAAGAAGTTATCTCATTGCTCCCTTACAAAATAACTACCTACTTATCTCTTCATGATGACTACAATCTCACTAGCTTTGGAAATTCAATAAAAAAAAGTGTCAATTTATGAATCTGCTATTATAATTAGATAATAATTTATTATCTGCTAAAAGCAACACATTTTGGGTTTTATTACTTCACCAGAAGTCCCTGATCAATTTATTAGGTTTTAATATCAAGCTTTAATTTGTATCATTAAAATGATTGATTTAAACTTATTATTTATTTAAAGATGAATTTTCAAGAATATTTTTTTTACAAGATTCAAATGTTGAAAAAGATACCAATGAAATTGAGTATTTCTTTTTTTTATTTTGTATTTAGTTTGTATCTTTTTTTTTGTTTAAATTTAGTTAGACATTATAAATTAAAAATTGTACGTCGGAACTATCTGTGACTTTACCTATTGAAGAGAAAACATGTCTTTGATATTAATCAAATAATAACTAATTTAAAACTATTTAAAATGTGAAATATAACAGTCTGATTTTTTTTTCTTTTTTGTAATCTTGTCATTATTTTTTTTTCTAAAAAAAATAAATGTGGCCTATAAAATTACAAGTTTTTGTGTTTTTTTTTGTCCAATAATGTAAACTTTTTTCCTTTTTCCGTTCTGTATATTTTAATGTATTTGTTGTAAAAGTATGTTTGCTTCTACTGAGGTCCTCCTTCCCTGCTTACTAGTACTGATAAATGCCTTATATATTTTTTTGTATGTTAGCTAAAATTAATGTAACTACAAGCAATAGTTAATCATTTTCCCATTCTTTTTTTAATTTCATAATTTTAAACAAGTATTTTATTATCGAGGAATATTTACCTAGAGAGCTCCTCATTGCTCTCTGCTATTTTACCCGAGGGTTTTTTATAAAGGGGATGACGCTAAAAGGAAATTTTACTGATGCCTTGAAAGTTTTATAAGATAGAGAAATATGAGCAAATTTACCTTCTCATATATGAGCAAAAGGTGTAAGACGTTGATTATGTAACAATGATAAGATGAGTTTAAATTATATTAAAACTTAAGGGCAAATAAGACATTTAAATTACCAATCTTTATTGTTTTTAATAAAAATATTATGAGGTGATAGCAAGCAAAATAAAGTAAATTATTTTTCTCTATTTGTTTATAACCTTCATTTGGAAACCACCCGACTGAAGGTAAGTTTATATCTAAATTTAAGACTTGCACAGTTAATGTAATTATGCAAATATGCACAGTTCTATATCAAGCATGTGCAGTTTGTTTTTGACTTATGTTTTGTTATGGAGTCTTCCCTGTTTTTTAACCTCGACTGGGTCACTTTGTTGTATGGCAAATCGACTTAGCGCATCATCCTCTTTATCGAAGATCCTTGATTTGACCCCTTCCTTTGACAAACCTTATTCTAGCGTCTAATCACACTAAAAACTATTAGCTAAAATAATGTAGAAAATTAGTAGGGGCAGGAGACACAGTTTTCCAACTTACCAATAAGCTGTTTTAGGCGGGCCTGATTTTTAATTTGTTTCTCCACTGAAGCAGATAAGTTTACCTTGTTCCACATGTATAAAATAACAATTTTTTCATTTCCAAGATTGAAGTTATTTAAAGGGATTTTTAACAATGTTAAAAATCTCCTTAATTATTTTAAATCAAAACTATTCATAAAATATAATAAAAATAAAAACGTTGTGTTAATTTTTAACTAGACCTGATATCATGATAAGCATGATGTTTAAAAATCCAAATTTAATTTGCCTGATCATAGTGATTTTTCTTTGTCCTTTCAATGCTAAATTTATCCTATTTTCTAAACAAATAATCTTATAAACAACTAAAAAGAGTAAAAATGTTCATAAATGAGCTAAAAATATACGTCTCGATTTTAAACTGATAACAATATTGATAACAGCGGCACAAGGTGAAAACTAGCACTTAGTGCGGCAGTTTATACAACTAGCCCCTGTTTTTGGACCACCTCAAAGCATGGAATCGAAACATTGTGTCCTCCACCCTACCCCTACTATATGAATTTCAACATTACTTTATTCTTAGCATTGCCTCATTGACCAGAGCTTGAACTAATAACCTCTCTAGGTGTTGTTAATACTCTGTAATTAATGTACTTGCTACTAATGTGCTTTGATGTTTGTTGAACTCTGTGGTTCTTAGTTATAATAAAATAATTTTTGTAACTTTTTTATGGTTTAATTCAATATTTCAAGTTTTTAATTATAACTTACCACTTTCGTTTTATAAACCTCTGTTTTTATAGATTTTTTCTTGAAATTATTATTTATTAAAGATTTTGTCTTACAGACTTTTTAAATTGAAAATTTCATTAACATCTACGAATGTTATCCGTAGTTCGTATAGCTTTTAGTCTTAAAAATATTAGTGAATGTTTAAGCGGATTAATACTCAAAAACATGGAATTACACAAGTTAAAGAAGTTGAAGCTTAGAGATATATACTAGAGGTGACATAGCTTATCTTATTACATTGAGATCCCTGAACCATCTTTTTAGGGCTCTGTGTAACCTCATTGGAACCTTCTTCAAGAGTAAATAAATGAATAAAAACTTTATTTCCATATAAAATAGAGGAACAAAACATTTAAACAAATGACATTTATTATTTTTTATGGAAAAAGGAGAATATTTAAGGAGATTTTAAGTTAAAGTTATAATTAATAAATTTATTTCGGTTTCCCGCACATTGTTTGTGGTTTGATTTGTATTTTTAATGTATAAGTTACTGTAATGTTGCATCTGATTATTTCATTATATTTATAAGCCAAGGTAGTCAGGTTGCTTTTTCAATGTTTCAAAATTTAACCTATAGGGCCCCTCTAGTAATAATACCTCTATGAGTTTGTCATAAATATTTTACATTTTTGGTGAAAAAACTTATTTTAAAACTGTCAAAAGTTTGCTTTTCCATTGAAAATTGAGCCTATTTTCTCCTAGTTAAGTACCTTGCATGAGGAAGAGACAGCTAAAGAGAACATTATGACCCGGAGTTAAATACTTGCTGTATTGATCAACACTGTAAATTCAGACCGAGAGTTAAGTGTCACTTGCCTTCCCCTTCCAAGATCACTTTTTCTCCCTTCTAGAGACAGAAATTTTTGATTAAATGATGTTCTATATTCATTATAATTGTCTTTAGTTTTTAAAGATTTAAAACTAATTTAGTATCAATTATGGTATTTAGTTTTTGATGCACAGATTGTGGGGTAATCTCCGAGTTCTGATTGGTTCCCATATGAGGTGACTTCAAATAGGGAATAGTTATTGGCAAAGTTAAAGAATTTATTTAACAATTGATTGAACAATTTTTTGAATTGATTTAACTAACTTCTACAGATTAATGTATCTTTTTTGTAGAAATATTAGTTTTAAACTCATTTATTTTTTTTACACTAAAGGGTAACAATTCAGTGATGCGGATTTTAGAGCTAGGGACTGTTTTGTCTGTAAAAAGGGGTTGGCAATCCTACTATTTGTTTACTCACATATGGCACTGAAAACTGCTATATATACCATAACAAAATTAATGTCATAGGACCAAATGCATTTCTCTAAAAATACTGATTACATCAGTTCATGTGTAGTAAATATTTTGTGCATAAACATGGAGTAAACATGGAAATGGTACTAAGTGAAACATAAATATTAAAAAACAGGTGGTATGTTGATGTTGCAATGAACTCTAATAATCCGGCTTGAAGGACCAAATGATTTTGTGTAAAATACTGATCAAGGCCCGTATTCAAGGCCATTTTCCTTTCCTAAACCTAACATTTTCCTTATGGAAAATATTAGGTTTACAGTTTAGGTAAGAAAAATGTTAGGTCTCCTTAAGGAAATGTTAGGTTTAGGTAAGGAAAATGTATTTGAATACGGGCTTAAATCTGTTCATGTGTAGTAAATTTTTTGTGTAAACATGGAGTATCCATGAGAGTCCATGTGTACACAGAGTAAACATGGAAAGAGTACTAAGTAAAACATAATCATTAAAAAACAGGTGGTATGTTGATGTATCTAATATACAGCTCAAAGGACCAGAATTCTTTTGTATGAAAGGACTAGATAATTATTGATAAAAATAGGACAGATTAAATCTGGCTATTACTGTGAAAAGCTATTAGTGTAAACTACCATGTTTAATGCAGTTAATTACAAATGAAAAAATCATCTTCCCATGGTGTGCTTTAATAAAGTACCTAAAATTAATCAAGAAACACAAATTAGTCTGTTCTAATACTTCATTGTGTTTTTGAGAGTCAAGGTAGAGGTGCTTTCATTCATTTTGTTCTGAATGAATTGGCCCAATTTCACAGTGTTGTTCAGCAAAACCTGATGTTGGGTTTATGTTGCTCAAAATGTTCAGGTTGCTCATTCTGGAGGGAAAGGAATTTCCCTATGTAAGAACAGGTTCTGCTTGGTTCTAGACTCCACCAGGTTATCTAGTGACTTAGCTGGAGTGATCTATTGTGACTAAAAATCAATAAATAAAGTGAAAATTGACTAAATCATTAAATTAATTAAATAAACTTTTTTCTTGCCTGGTATCAGTAGCGTTCTTTTTACTTTTAATGTCTGAATTTTTGTAATACAGAACATGACAACGGCGTTTTAGTGAAAAATAAGTAAAGAAAACAATCATTTTATAATAATAATAAATGTAACTGTCATAACCAAATATTGCCGTGATTCATAAATTTATGAACATCATAAATGATTTTTTTTAAACAAGTTCTTTATTGACAAAAGTAATACAATATTTATAAAGACTCATTTATCATAAATTTAAATAAAAATATAATCTGTCATTTTTGAAAAGCTATTGGGGTTAGTTTGAGAGTTGTCGGCGCCAGTTTTTAGTAGCTTGTGATAATCGAATCCAAACTTTTCCTCATATAAGTTAACCTCCCTTGGTAATAAGTCTGTCTTATGTCTTTATTTGTTAAATTTAATTTATTTGGTAAATTCTTTATTTTGATTTATTAATTTACTGATAGTTTATAGTGACAGCTTGTAACACTATTTTAAACTGCACTTTTAATAAACTGCGTTGTAGGCTTTCTCGTTTGTTATGAAGATTTACTTTGTCTTCATTGACATCACTGTGTCAACGTAGATGTAGACAAATCTGTTTCCCTTCCTCTGGGAGAGGTATCTTCTGGAATGTAACACTTCACGGATAAAAACAATGTGCTCTACATAAACTGTTGAGTTACTTAGAGCATGTGTCTGTAGATGTGCTACATCCCTGGAGATGCATCCCATAGTGGGAGTAAAGCATCAAATTTATCATCTTTATTGATGGGAACACTGGTGGAACAACTTACCTCCTTGAAAGAAGATATATATATATATATATATATATATATATATATATATATATATATATATATATATATATATATATATATATATATATAATATATATAATATATATATATATATATAGTTATGAGGTTTTTGGGCATAATATATAAAGCAGCTTTTGACCGAATAATTAGGTCTTGGGCATACACAGCTAGCTATGTACCTTATCTATTTATTTCTGTTAACTGCTTTAGTTTGTTATTAAACAATTTCTGATGAAGACCTAATCATACGGTCGAAAGCTTAAGTGCTGTTTTTATTTATTAAAACCTTTTAACTGTTTTATGCGTTTCTTTTTTATATATGCTCAATAAACATTAGTTGTTTTTTATTTTTTTTTTTTAATTTAATGTAATATGTATTATATTCACATGAATATTGCTTATAATAGTGTAATTATAATATTTTTGACACACATATATATATACTATCTAGTTGAAATTGGATTGGAAACTGATTGTAAACCATTGTGTACTGGGCCATACACATCTCACCCAAGTCCAATAAATTATAATTGCATACATGAATTTTAAAGCTCTTGAACTCTTTTATGTATTTTTAATTTAATGGGAAGTTGTTATACATTTTATTGCGTAAACTGTTTCAAAAATTACATCATTGTGAAATGATTACAAAACCTATTTGTAATCATAGGCTGACTTGGGGGTGGAGGCTAAGCCCTTCCAAATATCATGTTAGCCCCTAAATTTTATTCAGTAAGCCTACTTTCCTCTTCCAAATTAGAAAACAAAGCTATAATAAAGTAAGGGCACTCTTGAGGAAAAAATCTAATATTCAAATTATATTAAGACTATGTTTCGCCTTTACCTCAAGGCATAATCATGTCTCTTAATAATTGCATTGATTAAATAATTCAACTCTTAATGAAAACAAAGCATACCAGGCTTAGTCCACCTTCAAATATTTTTGGAAACATTTTCTTTTGTTTTTAATGAGTTGTATCAACCTATAAATTTTTACCAACCTATATATTTATAAATATAGTATAAATAAAACTACATATGAGTTTTAACCTATAAATTTTTACCAACCTATATATTTATAAATATATAGTATAAATAATACTATATGAGTTTTATCAACATAATATTTTTACCAACCTATATATTTATAAAATATATAGTATAAATAAAACTACATATGAGTTTTATCAACCTATAAATTTTTACCAACCTATATATTTATAAAATATATAGTATAAATAATACTATATATGAGTTTTATCAACATATATATTTTACCAACCTATATATTTATAAAATATATAGTATAAATAATACTATATATGAGTTTTATCAACATATATATTTTTACCAACCTATATATTTATAAAATATATAGTATAAATAAAACTATATATGAGTTTTATCAACCTATATATTTTTCAATGAACTGAGTTCATTGAAAAATATTTTATTTAATCAAAATGTTATTATGTCAATTGGCGTAATTAAATTTTTAATTATCAGGAAGGAAAATTATGCAAGGGAAACAAATTTTTGAATTTTTATAATGATAACCAATGATAAATGTGTTTCCGTTGCCGGACCATCAATGCTTCCTCTTTGTCAACCTAAATCTTATTTAATTTTGGTCTTGCAACTCTCAATTTACGTAAATTGTCTTTTGTATTGGACATTACTCAAAAGCTTCTAAGACATTTTAATGCACACAGTTCTCTTTAACTACTTTAATTGTAAATATAATAATAATAATAATAATAATAATGCCCATTTTTGGGCCTTTCGGCCCTTCAGGGTATTCGCCCTGGGGAACCACCTCTGGTGGGTCACATCTACTATGCTCAAAGCAAAGCTAAAGTTGGCGAAATCTTTTTACAACAAATGCTATTCATAAAAACTGAGAGCATAGCCCAGGATGTGAACCCCGGACCTCTGGTGCCCGAAGTCCAGTACTATACGAACACGGCTACGGAGGCAGATGAATTGTAAATATAACTGCTGAATACTTTGAGTGCAAGTATTGGGAGTAATCATGCTGTTGAAGGGCCCAAAGACCTTACATCGAGCATTTATTTATTTATGAAAAATGCATAAATAAATGAATTCCATTAATTAAATTGATGATGAGTTCATTAAATACACATTACGGAAAAAAAGGTCTTTCCGCTTAAAATAATTTTATTCTATTTTGCTTAACTCAATTCTTGTTTTTTTATGTTTATATTATTATATTATATTTTTGTGTTTTTTATATTTTTTCTACTTTTCTTCATTTATACTATGTAATAAATGATATATTTTTGTCTCAAATAAACATACTATGATAACATTAAAAGGGGTATTAAAAATTGGAAAAGTGAATTCAGTTTTATATACATGAAGAGACAGTTTACATTCAGTTATAGACAGTTTTTTCAGTTATATAAAGTTTATATTCTGTAAAAAAACATCTATTTACCAATATAGTAAATATAATTTAAAAATAATTTCATTACTGTACCAAAAAAATGTATAAATTTATTAATTTTATAGTGTTTGTTGTAAATATTTTGATTTAATTGTATTAGTTAGGTATATTTTATTAATACTTTATTAAACCAATTCAACCTGGCTGGTCAATTATATAAAGATAATTATATAATTATGGCTGCCTCCTTATTTATTATGGTTGCATCATTGAAGAATCTCATAAATTATTTGTTGATTAATTTTTATTATTTATGTATAATAAGACCGCCTCCGTGGCCAAGGTCGTTAGAGTGTTAGTCTTTACATTGACCTTTGACACCACGGAGTTCTGGGGTTTGCATCCCAGGTTACGTTCTCAGTTTATCTAAAATTATTGTTTTGATAAATTATCGCCAACTTTAGAATACACTTGGAGTGTAATGGTTGCTACTACCACCCGAGGTGGTTTCCGCAGGGTTTGTCCCTGATAAGCCACAAGGCTCATTAGGACATCACAAACGGGCATTATTATTATTATTATCTATAATAAAAATCCAAACACATGCATTTTACAATTTTTCAACTTTTTTGCTCATCCTTTGCTAATGGCAATGAGTTTCTTTGACCTGCATTTTTAAACCCATTTCGTGCCAATTTTTACCCTTAATACGGCTCAGTTGATTTACAGCATCTATTTTTCAGATTAAAGGATAATGTTGATAGAATTCACGAGCTTTTGTCCTGTCGTGACTTTCCATAAGAAAAATAAGCTAATATTTATACTTTAACAAATAAATCATCGCATATATAAATCAATAATGTTTGTTATTAATGAGACCACTTTGACTTAGTGTACTTGTCAAGTAGACCACTAGAGATGATCTAATTATCTAATGGTCAAGTAGACTCGACAAATAATCAAGTAGACTCGACAAAAGGTCAAGTAGACTCGACTCAAAAGGTCAAGTAGACTCGACAAAGGTCAAGTAGACTCGCCAAATGGTCAAGTAGACTCGACAAAAGGTCAAGTAGACTCAACAAATGGTCAAGTTGACTCAACAAAAGGTCAAGTAGATTTGACAAATGGTCAAGTAGACTCGACAAAAGGTCAAGTAGACTCGACAAATGGTCAAGTAGACTCGACAAAAGGTCAAGTAGACTCAACAAATGGTCAAGTTGACTCGACAAATAATCAAGTAGACTCGACAAAAGGTCAAGTAGACTTGACAAATGGTCAAGTAGACTCGACAAAAGGTCAAGTAGACTTGACAAAAGGTCAAGTAGTCAAGTAGACCACTTGACATGGTTTACCTGTCAAATGGTCATGCTGACCTCTTGAGATGGTCTACTTGTCAAGTTCCTAGAACTTTTTCCTACATACCTAAAGTAGAATATAGTGCTCTGAACCTAGTTTGAAATACTTCCCCGTCATATCCCCAGAAGAGCCTAATAGTTTTGATTGTATTTTTCTAATTTTTAAATGAATTATTCTTATTCATAAGAATAATAAATTCATAACTATTCATTTTGTAACAAGAATTATTTGATTCATTTTTTGTTGTAATAATAGTAAGTGATAGTATGTTTAAATTCAGTACCCATATGCCTTTTCCATCAATTTTTATCATTATTGTACATTTTTTTTTGCTTTAAACTACTTTTAATCAGCTAACTTTATAAAATTAATAAATATGTAAGATTGTTAATAAAATGGAACTTTAAGAATTTTTTCAACTTCTTTGCTTCTTAGGTTATAATGAAAGTACATGTAGTATCCTAAAGTATTATCCTTTATATAAACAAAAGAGATAAAATTAAAAAAAAAATATGATAAAAAAGTGAAAAAAAAAATGTTAAAATACTAACTAAAAAAATATTAATAAAAAACCTAGATTATATATGTATAATTCTAAATTATAATTTTAATAATTTTTTTCTGTTTTTAATAATTTAAAGTCTTGAAAATATTTTACAGTTAGTACTTGTTTTAGTCAATAGATAGAGCTAGTGAGTATTAATTATGATTATATTAATACATAAAGATGTTATTAATTAATTAAAAGAGAACACTTTAATGTTCAAGCTTACTAAACTGTTGTTAAAAAACCATACGGAGTTAGGGTTTTAAAAATTGAAACACATAACATACAGCCAGTAATATCACTTTAGTGACAATGTGCCACTTGCGCCATCTCACTGATCATTACAAGAGGCATCTCTTTAGCTGTAGTACACCAAGTAACTTTCTATATCTGTGATTGATATGTAATATTGACATTACAAGTCTGTCTGTCAACATGCACTGAGAATAATTATTTACATTGTTGTAGAACAATTCTTCTTACTTTTGGCAGTAGTGCTGTAAATAAAATTAATTATTTTCTTTACTAGTTCTGAAGACAGTTTATAATACTTATTGTTGTTTATACTTTTTTTCAACCCTAATAATGGTAGATAAATTACGGTACTCGAAATACTTTGCATTATTCTCTTTCCTCAGGCTGCAAATCCACACTGTCATGCAAAGTTCCATTTCCCTCGCAAGTTGCATTTTTTACTTTTTTTGGGGGGGCTGTAAAGTAAGCACTTTACATCCTCCAAAAGGTAGGTAAAGTGCGTTTTTTACCACCTGCAACAGTTTCGTTTGTACCTTCCTTGTTCTTCTTTCTTTTATCAAATAAATAATGGAAAGTTTTTGCTAACAAAGTTTTGTTAATTTCGGAAAGTGATTAATTAATTATTTATCATCAAGTGAAAATATGCTGCCAGAATAGACTTCTAGCCAACGAGGCTATCGAAAGAAGTGTACTAGCAAATTTTCATACATCATACTGATTTTCTTCTTAACAGTTGTTTACTATTACTACGCCCGAAAAAATAGCATATGCTGCACGACTGGGAATGACTTTTTTTACCTTGGCTTCTTTTACTGTCTCACTCTGTTGGACAGTAAATACAGTCGCCACGGTAAAATAATACCTTCTTCACAGTCTTGTAACATAATATACTATTTATTATTCTCAGAATAAAGAAAAATATATTTTATTTTTTCAGGACTTTAAATGTTTTTAATAGATATAGTTGATTGAAACCATTCTGTGATAAGTCAAAGTAACTTGTTTATTCAGAATTATTGAAAAGATTTAAATTTAGTCAAATAATCAAATTTTAATTTCAGTTAATTTTTGCTTGTATTTGTAAAATGTATTGGGACTGAGGTATTTTATTCTTTATCATGTATATTTAAGCTGTTTTGAAACTCTAGATTTATTTATGAGAAATTATAATTACTATTGAGCTGGTCGAATGTAATATTATGTTATACTTATGCAATGGGTTTAATTTTTACTTTTCCTCATTTATACTGTAAGTATATATGACAAGTGATGTGAAAATGAGATTTCACCAAAGTTTCCATTTTAAGAGTTTTAAGACCTCCTGAGTGGTTTTTACTTAGTAAATATTAGTAATATTTATACGATAGTATAAATGTATATGTATGTACGATTAGTAATATTTATAGCAAAAATAGTCTTTACGGGCTTAAAATAGAAGAAAAAAAAGAATTTGCACTGGTGACATATTATAGTAATTATAAAGTATAACATAGCAATTAAAATCATCTAAACGATTGTCACATTTAAATATGATTCACTCCAAGTTATAATTTCTATGCTTAAATAAGTTTACAACTAAACATAAGTAAATTTACTTTTTACTGGCTTAAACTGGAAGATGTACTTTTGAAGATGGAGTTACTTAACAAAAATTATGTTAAATAAGATTTCCAGTTTTGATAAGTTAATGTAACAACCTTTAACCATTCTTAAGGAATTTTATGTGAATTGCCAAAGGAAAATAAAGTTAACAAAACTAAGTTCGTAAAGTTGGAAGACGGGGTGTGATGAAACTTAAAAAAAGGGTGTCTTCTCTTCTTCAATTGTCTCTTTTGAATAATGTTGCTGCATATTTGCACTTTTTCTCATGTATACTGAATGTATATAGGAAAATTAAAAATTACTGGTTAAAACTCTAAGGTTGGCTCTTTAGGTTAAAAGACTTAAATTTTAACTTTGACACATTACTGGCATTATCTTATGTTGGCAAATTTTAAAATATTTTACTATAGTACAAATTTGTATAATTTATCAGTTTTTCTCTCATTGTCAGATAAATATATTTTATATAGTCTGACTTTTAACTGTTTGAAATATTGTGTTAAACGTATACATTGCACTCTAAAATTTCTTAAAAATTATCATCGAATTGTGGTAAATGTCCCCTCTTAAAGTTCAAAAATTAAGGTTTTATATATAGGGGAGGTTTCGAGGCCTGTTGTTGAGGAAAAAAATATTACGTTACCCAACCTCGAAGCGGCCCCAGGAAGATGGAGTGGTGCGAGGGGCTCATTATGAAGTAATATGGGCCGATGGCCCGTACTACTTCCTGATGTTTCATAATTACTTCATAATGTCATGAGTAGCCACTACTGATGTAATCATTTTGGCTTATTTCACTCCCTCGCTTTGCTCTTTTGTCAATATTAGCCCAAAGATCATCTTCACTGCTTTTTTACCATTATTTTTTATTATTAATAACCTTTTAGTGAAGAGTGCAATAAATTTGAATCTTGGTGCAATAAAAATCATCAAAGAAAAAGAAATCAATAAACATCATCTTTATAGATAATAATTTTATTTTAATTATCTTTAATTTTGTACCATTAAAAAATATAAGAATAATAAAATAATTTTAAAAACCCTTGTCATATCGCCATATTATGTATAAACCTTTTAAAAATTAATTCTTTGATACTATTATACAAAAACTGATCAATAATCAATAAAAATGCCTTTTAATTATATTTAACGTATTATTGTAAATAGTGTAAAAATAAATAGGATTGTGGATTCTTATTGTAATTTTGAGGCCAGGTTTGTAGTGGGTACTGAATAATTTAATTATTTATCGAAAAAAATACTTAAGATGTAAAGTCACAGGGAAATGTATTAAAAAAATAATGAGAACTATAAACAAAAAGAATTAAAAAAAAACAATAAAAGTTAAAAAAATGTATAAAAATGTTTGCTTTTATGATTATACTTCTGTAATTATTATTTTAATTTTATTATTAAACTGCAAAAAGAAATAAAGAAGACTATCCTCAAACTGATGATGTCAACTTATTTATTAATTTTCCCATTTTTTTTTTTCATTTAGTTAACCCATTTAGTTTTTTCATTTAGTAACCCTTGTTGTCTGAAAGGGTGTTTTGAGTTGTCCTTGCATTGCAAGAGAGTTTCGTGATAAGGTAGACAGTGTGCACTTGAAACTTGATATTTGCTTAACAAGGGAGGGAAGAAAAATCCCTTAGTCAAGGTAAAGTTTCTCTGTTAAAGGAAATGTTATTAGTTCCTGATGTCAAAGGATTTCAATTATTTTGCTACCGAGGCTTTCCAAGGGAGATAACTTTTAAACCAAGAGTGGAAATTCCTCCCCATGTTATGTATTTCATTTTCCCTTCGACTTATATTTAAATCACTTTTAAGGTAGGACCTATGAAGCTTCTAAATCAAATGATATTATTTTATTTAAATAAATTAAAGTAATCTTAAGTAAAACTTAAGTTTATTAATTTAAATGAAATTTTAAACAGAACTATTTTTTGTTCAATCTTTAGGGCCTGGCCGTACTGCTCTAGGGCCCTGATGAAGTATGTTAAGGGCTCTTTAAGGCATTAGTTTTCTGTTTGGGACCTTTAAAGGTCCAAGTATAAAGAATGGGGGCCTTAAAGGACCTAAATTTAGGTAACAAATTGAGAATATTTTTAAGCATTTTAAAAAAAATTGTCTCTAGGAGTTTTTCAGGCCCTACATTATAGTATTGGGCCCCTTTGACTCTTGTGTTATGAATATATCAAATATTAAATATGCTTTAAGTTAATTTTTGGCTGAGGAGGACTGCCCTCAATGGCCTGTTCGCCCCTGTGTTTTTCAATCTAAGCAAAACTGACTTTCAAACTGATCATCATAAAAACAAAAAATAACAAGGACTAGAAAATTACTAAAAAAGATAAAAAATTAAAACAAACAAAAATTTACTACTTTTAATTGGTAATCTTTTGATTCTCTGGTAGTTTTCTAGACCTTGTTACATTTTGTTTATAGGCACTGATGATGACCATGTAGATGGTAAGCTTGAAGAAACTAATAGTACTGATTATTAGAAACTGTTTTAACTGGAACTAGATCCAGGCTAAAACACATATCCTTGCCTAAACGTCATTTGTTAAGAAATTAACTGTACAGGTATAAATAAAATAAAAACAATTGAAATTAACATAATCTCTATAATATATTTATTTACAACAATCTATTTACATTTAAAATCTCATTAAAACAATTTAATTTAAATTAATATTTAAAGAAATCCATAATGGCAAGAATAGTGGAAATAATTAATTGCTTATATCTTTGTACATAAATACAGCAAGTAACAACAAATCTAAATAATTAATGTTATCAATATTTTTTCAACTAATCAACTTTACACAATTCTTACTTAACACTAAAATACTTTCCTGTTCTCAAGATACATTTAACTTTTAATTATTGGTAGAAAAATTATTTCAACTATCTGGAAAAGAGACTAATATTAATTTTTATTGATATGATCTGAAGAATATCATAAACTTCACTTGAAAGGACTTTGAATAAATCTAACTAATTTAAAAGAGTTGTATTTAGCTACAACTCAATAGTAAATTTATTTCTAGAGATACCTAAAAGAAAATTTATCAACATTTAACAAGGATTAATAAATTTAAAGGATCAATGTCCTTTTTGTAATCAACATCATATTCTTGGGCTGCAAGTCCATGAATTTGATCAAACTTAATGGTAGTTTCCTTCTAGACAGCCATTATTTTTTTAAAATAGGCTTTTTTTTATTAAATTGAAAACCCATATTGGGACCTCTGATTTCAAAAATAATTATTTAAAATATTATTTCAGGAAGACATATTAAATAAATAAATTTTTTACCAAATTGTTAATAAAAATTAATTTCTTTCATGAGTGACAATTTTTTAACATTTTACCCTTGTTTTGTCTTTGAAGAAAAATCAAGATTTATTTAGCTATAAAAATGATTTAAGGGTGTACTAATGCTAAATTTTTGTATTTTCCAAATGGCTCTGTCCTATTTGACTTAGAGACCCTATTTTAGCACCTGGAATTTCGTACCGGAGCTAAAATAAAATATGTAGACGAATAGCTCTTTTTCAAATTTTGGATATCATGCTTAGACACCCATTTTTATGAGTATCTAATTTAATTTGCTTAGACACCCAAGCTTTGGGATTCATTCTATGGGTTTAAGTATTAAGTACACCAAAATTGGTGCAATTCTGATAAAAATGGTGGCCTTAGTTACTATGAACTATTGACTTTTTGATTGATTTTTCTATTGAGTCAATAGAAAAACATTATGGAGTAAAAAAATGATAAGATAACGAAGTTGATGATCCAAGATCAATATTAGAAATTAACACCCATTTGTGGAAAATACAAATGTTGCACTTGTTGTCGATAAGTTCTTCCTTTAAGCAGCAATACATCCTTAAGGATAAATTTGAATCCACATAATTATATCACAGAATGAATACAGTAAACAAATTATACACAGAAGCAGAGTTTAGCGTAGTTTATTGTAACCAAAGTTTTGGATTTCCCTAAACCAGTTTGATGGATAAAATCAAACTTTTAGGTTCTAACAAACTAGTTCGATAGATAAAAACAAAAGCACAATATAATTACAATCTTATAATACCTTTTTTATGTCATGTTAGATTATTTTAAAAATAATACAACTTGCTTGCGTCATTGATTATGACGATTATGCTGAGTGCATTAACCTTTTATCTCAACATAAAATCTTTTTACATTGCACCCTAAAAGGGACATTAGGTTGCCTTACTGACAATCCTTCCTTACGAGAATAAGGAAGGATTCCAATGAGACATATGTGACAGGATTTTATTAATTTAATGTTCACTTTTCAGCACCTACAGACCCCAAAAATAAAAATAAGTTAATGTTTGAATGGACCAGTGCAAGCCAAACAGGTCTCCTGAATTAGATGAAACTTTGCACCAAAATATAGTCCTATGACAGGAAATATTGATTAGATTCCCATAAAAAAATAATGACCATCTTTAATTTAAAAGCAAACCAAAAGTAAGAAGGAAAGAGTTTGTTATTTAAAAATCTTAATGTATATAATACAAACATTGAAACAATATAATATATATTTTAAAAAAAGTTAAAAAAATCTATTTAAATTTTGATAATATGAAAGACAGAGGTTTGAATAAAATATCAAGAATATATTCACTCTATATATTTTTTTCAATTTAACTAAATGTTTTGATTAAAAAAATTCTTAGTTTTCTTTAATTTAGTCGATAAATTTGTTATAGATCACCAGAAACAATTGTATTAGATTGAGGATTAGACTAACTTATCAACAACAGTTTTCTGATCAAACTGTTTTCTGATCAGAATCGTATTTTTAAGAAATATTTATCAACAGTCTAATAAAGTTAATAATATTTAAGTACTTAAATTGGCATAAGTACAATAACTAAATCAAATTTAGTTCTTCTAAAATGACCTTTCAATTGTGCAGATGATGAAACAGTGGGAGACATCTTTAGAGATGGTTAACTTAAGATAAACTTTAATTCAGTATAAACTAAACTGAGTAAGTTTGTAATGGAACATCCGCGAAGTGTTAAGTCCCTGAAGATGTCTCCCACTGCGAAACATAGTATTCATCATTTACCTTGATGCGTTAGAAACCTTCATTAAAATATCCGCAAAATTATACTCAGTTTTAAAGCTACAATAATTTTTATTTTATTAAGTTACAGCGCTGAGCGTCATCTGCAGCGCTTGCAGTTGTTCCTCTCCCAGTTTGATCTTGTCGGCTATTTCTCTCGAATCCAACAAAAGCTTGGATTTGAGAGAAATGAAATGCATGAAGTCTGAATACTCGTCAGCAGTCAGTCTTTCTCTGAGTTTTGTTGTTACGGCATCGTTTCTCTTATCGACTTTTTCTTTCAGCCTCCGTGCTTCTTCTAACTGGCCTGCCAGTCTGTCTCTTTTTGTCTCCAGTCCTCCCTGTAAAAGTAATAACTATCATAAGCTGTTTATTTATTCGTAAGAATAGAGGGGAACCATTTATTTCAACTTTAATAAGTAGTTGATTCATTCCAGTAATTAACAAATAAGTAACATTAACACACAATAAGCTGTAAGAGCAACTTAAAAAAATTAGAGAGTGACTACTCTCTCCTGAGGTGATTGCAAGGCAGCAAATCACTACGGGGGTTGGGATCCCCCGTGGTGAACCATGGTTCTCTATGTTCAAAGGCGAATGTTTATTGATTTTCCCCCTTAAGTTTAATTTTC
This sequence comes from Microvelia longipes, assembly GCA_018340805.1. Classification (NCBI taxonomy): domain Eukaryota; kingdom Metazoa; phylum Arthropoda; class Insecta; order Hemiptera; family Veliidae; genus Microvelia; species Microvelia longipes. The sequence continues at coordinate 2,466,120 of JACMZG010001908.1, forward strand.
TACCAATAGAATATTTACACCATTTTTCTTTCTGTTAAAATATGCCAAATATAATAGCACACTGTACAATATAAGGAAGAAAAAATAAACAAATTACACATTATTAGCAAAAACAAAAATTAAAATTAACAAAAAAACTATAAGTATATTCAAATATTTCCTTTTTGAGGGAAAAACGATCTCAAGTGATTTGTGAGATGTATCTGGATCAGTAATGCTGAGTACTACAAGAGTCATGAGAGCAACTTATGAAATAACAAGTAATAATAAAAACAATTAAACCGATAGTCCAGGAGCCAAAGCTGATGAAATTGTCAATAAATCGAGTCCTTTTTCATCAAAATCAGAAAACTACTAACACCAAAACCACCAGCAAATTTCTATAAAAAAATGTTTGTTTTGTAAATTTTTTAAGCCATTTTGTAAATTCTATAACTTCGGTTGAAATTATATAATTTTGATGATCAAACACTCGATTTATTGGACATTTTATCAGCTTTAAAAATGTCCTCTTCAAGTCTTACACATGACTAACAGGGAACCACTTATTACAAGAAACCTAAACTTTGTGTGATTTTTTAAAATTTTGAGCGTGCGCAGTTTTATTTATTTATTTAGTAATTCAATAACCGGCAAAATTACCCAATAACGGGCAAAATTACCCGTTAATATTATTAAATTATTATAATAATTATTATTATTAAGTTATGAGAAGGGATCCACTCTGTATAGGCAGACTAAGTTATTTCTTTATTAATTATGGTAAATTTACTCAAATTATTCAAAAAATCAACAAAGAATTAATCAACAATAAATAAAATAAAATACAGGAAACTCACAAAATACAACTATGTTGACAAATTTTAAGTGGAAAAGCACAGCTTTTGATCTTGTGAATTTTCTACCTATTTTCCAAGTATTTTATAAATACTTTTGAAAAGATTATCACAATAATTTTGTTTTCTCTGACCCCAGATTACTTAAAAATCTTTTTTTAAAAGGTTTTACAAACCTTATCTGGATGAGACGAGGGTAGAGCTAGAAGTGCGTTGTCAGCCCTGGCCAGCCTGGTTGTGAGGGTAAGTAACAATGCTGTTAGTCTGCCTAGATCAGCGACATGACTCCGCACCCTGGATGCCTCGCGTCCGCCCCAGGCTTTAGTAACTCTTTCAATAACAGTCTCACCGAGCTCTTCATTAGCACTTGTCTCTTCAGCCACTGCCGCAGCTTCAGCTCTCAATACACTTAATTTACGACTAAGTCTCGTAACAAGCTCCTCCTGAAATTTAAAAGGTTTAATTAAAACAAACATTTAACAACTAATAATGAGTTAAACCGAAACAATAAAATTTAATGTAAACATAATAAACTAAAAAATCTGAATCTCTCAAAAGGGTTTGAAAGTAAAAACTGTTGAAAATTTCAAAAGATTAATGACAAGAAATGTCAGGCCAAATTCATAGCATTGTCATATACCTACTAAGACAATTTTTTTATCTAAGCACTTGTTCAAGGGTAGTTCAGAGATAAGCACAAAATACAAAAAGTCTGTTTCAGACTGAGCTTTATCACATTTTAGCAGCATAATCCACCTGTATTTGTTGTTTAAATTTCCATTTATATTATCAAACAATAACAAACAGCATTTATTGAATTATAAAAATAAAATGTTCGTTCTTCGATAGTATACACAGCTAGCTATGTTTAGATACCTTATCTGTTTCTTTCTGTTAACAGCTTTAGTTTGTTATTAAACACTTTCTGATGAAGACCTAATCATACAGTCGAAAGTTTAAATGTTGTTTTTATTAATTATGACCAAAACCTCATAACTCTTTACTGTTATTTATATTATCTTTTGATATAAATTATCTGTGAAGACTGACATAAATAAAATTAAAAACAAAAACCAAAAAAATTATAAAAGCTGAACTAAACACACTGATTCAATTTATGAACAGGAGAATTTTAAAATACCAAAGGAAAGATCTGAACTTTGAACTCTCTACATTGTTCAAAAAGCTCTTCTTGGTAGGTTGCCATTTCTTTTACCATGAGTATAAGCTCCAACAAAACCGGTGGTATATAATTCTTATTTCATCTGATACTTATCTGTTATACTTCACCAAGGAAATGAAACAAGCAAAGTGCTGCTACATCTGGGAACTGTTGATACTGTGAACTGTAGAACTGTACATCATTCGACATTTGTCATAATTGATGGCTCGACATAATGGCATGTCCCACTCTGTTTTGTTATGACAAACTTATTAGAACACTGACAAAGTCTGAACTCACTTTGCCCTTCACTCAAAATTCTGAAGATAAAATAAATAATTAACCAGGGGGGAGCTCTCTTACTGCCATTAATCTTGCCATACAAAACTTCATTTAATACTACCGAGTTTTGCAAAAAATGATCAGTTAATATAATAGCTATACATCATCCTATGCAATTACTGTGTAATAAAGCAGCAGACAAAAGTAATCGATACAAACATCAGAATGACAATGCGTTTTTAATTTTTTTTTTTGGTTAATCTCAAATAACGCATTTGAATGTGTTACCTTTTTCTGCTGTAGGCTTCCTACAGAGATAGAGGGATCAAGTTGCAATGAGCTGGATGATTTATCAATATCACAGTCTGATAATGATAGTAAACCAGTGTGTCCATCCTCCTTGCCTACCTCTCCGAAACACCTAGACAAGCATACCCTTTTATTAATTCATGTTTATTATACTAGTGGTTGCAAAGTTCTATTCTATTGAGGGAGGCATCTTCAGGAAGTAGTACATCATGGATTCATAGAAAGTGCACTACTAACTAAAATAGTTTTAGTTGACTAGTTAGTTTTAAAAAGTTGAAATGTTTAAAATTGATGAAGACAAATGTCGAAGTTATTGAATACCTTAATACTGAATTTTTCGGAAAACCTATAACTCTATATTATAGAGGAATAAATAACAAGTGAACAGACTTATCTCTAAAACTTGGGCCAGTTTGGATGATAAATGTAGTTTGATAGGAAATGCTTCATTTTTAAGTCTGTATGTATCTTAAACATAATAACATAGAAGAACATGCAGTTTGAAGGGGTTTGAGTGTTCTTTTTTTAATTTTGTAGTGTTTTTATGATATATTTACTAAAAATTTGAAATAGCTTCAATAATCTAAAAAATAGCTTAGAAGTACTATAGGAAAAATGAGAACAACTTGTTCAATAGCAAAAGAATTACCGAGAGGTGTAAGAAGACGTTGTGATGTGTTCTAGACCAGCTAGTCCACTAGGAGATTTTCTTAACGTTGTAGCTGAACTCCATGTCTCTTCGCTTATAAGATCTCTAGAGGCTATATCTTTTGTAACATCTATAGTGACTTTCTCTGCAGAGTGAAACTCCTCAAAACCAGTGTCTCTGCATGGAAAGTCATTGAGCAAGCTGTCCTGAGATAAATTCTTAGTTAACAGTTCATTCAGCATTATATCCGCCGATATACTTTCTTTATTTAATTTTTCGGTTGACTCTAACTCTTTAGAGAGGATTTCGTTAGTGAGATCAGGGAGAATGTTCTTCTCAACATCTTCTAATTTACTAGGAGAAGAAGATCGAATGCTGTTGTGAAGAGATGTGATGGACTGCAGTATTCTCTCGCTACAGCGAAACGAAGTTTTCCTAACTAAACTCTTTTTATCCGAGGATTTAGACTCTTCATTAAGATCTGCACTCCTAAGCGTCTTATCTGTTCTTTGCAATTGAGATGCATTTTCTTTTGATGGGGGTTTAAAGAGATTCTGGGAGGATTTAGGACTAATATCTTTAAAATTATCCATGGCACTGTCATTGTACTGTTTTTGGATGTCTTGACTGGTCATAACTGAAGTGAGGATTTGTGGACTAACTGATTTCTTAGGGTTAAGAGGTTCAGCCAGACATAAATTATCTAAGATATTAGAGAAATGTTTAGATTCTTGTTGTATTTCTAAATTTGCTCTTTTCAAGCATTTTGTTTCAATTAAAGAATTTATATCGGTTTGAGACTTGGTGGGACTGTTTCTATTGTTGAGAGGCGAAATTCGATTGTTCTTATGATCTCCGCTAATTTCAATGTTAGTTACTTTCTGCTCATTATTGGTTATAGGAAATATTTGTTGAACGTTCTGACTTTGATTTTCTTTTAGATCAGAATTTAAGTCATTTAAAGAATCTGATAATGTTTCCAGAGATGTCTTTTTAGAGGAAGACAAAGAGCGGTTATATTGAACGTGTGGTTCTATGAGCTCTGGGTTCTTTTGGTTTGAAATATCAGTCAATTTTTGTGGTCGAATATCTAAATTTAAAGAAGGGTCGTCTATATTAATTTCTACAGGTATTTTGGGTGGTTCAATGGTGGTAGTTTTTTTAATTGAACTGATTAATTTATCAGGTGAAGTTCTTTTATCTGTTTGTATTCGCGGATGATTTGATTTTTTGTTTATTGGTACTTGAGGACCAGGGGAGGGATGTCTGGTGGGAAGGGAAGGAGGTTGAGACAGTTCATCAGGTTCTGGTGGAGGGGGTAGAGGTTCGTCACTGTACTCTTGAGGAGGTGAGGGAGGAGGAGGAGGAAGTTCAGGACTGGATGGTCTTCGAGTTCTCCCAATATTAGCACTATTCTGATCCAGACAAGTAGCCGATGGAACGAGAGCTTCAGCACTTTGGAGTTCAAGTGGCGAAAGTCTCAAAGGACTTAAAGGTTTTTGTATGCTAGGTTGAACTTGTTCAGGACTAGATGGTCTAGCAGAAGGCCTCAGATGAGCTCCTTTAGGTGGTCTTGCAGGCACCCAGTCATCCACTGAAATTGAGCGTCCAACAATCACAGGACCTGAGATGCCTGATAATGTACCACAGCTGCGACTGAAACACAATAATGATATCCATTGTCAAAATATGCAGAATTAGTAACATTATTAATAATTGTAGCAACATCTGTTTAGATCAAAGAAACAAATGAACCAACCTACAGAGACATTTTGTGTTCAAGTTTTAGAACAAAAGACACGAAAATCCAGTAAGGTAGGCTTTTCGTCCTTTATCGTAGAATTGGTTTGAGGAACATTACAATAGTTTCCATCACAGAATTTTAAGCGATTCCATTAGTCCTCCATCTTATAACCTGTCAAAGGACCAATAAAAGAACTAACAGACTTTCACACCGTTGATAAAGTCACGATTTGATGACAAAAGTACAATGAATGAGGGGTGAGAGTAATTAAAATTAACTCGGCCATAAACAATATTACTGACGATAGAATAAAATTGATAAGTGACGTCTCTTGTAGGATATAAACACACTGATCTATCCTCAGAATAAAAACTTATACACGAAAGCTAAATTTCAAGCTTACCGTCCATCATAAGAGTGACAATCAATATACATATATGTATATGTAAATTGATATGTATATTGATATGTATCAATACAAGTTTTCTACATTATAGACGACAAGAAATAGGCCTCCTTCGTTATGGCACTGATTGAGACTTTAGAGATTACTCTGACCCTTCACTCTAATTTTCAAAGAACATGACAAATAACGAGTCTCTGAGAAGACCAGAATAATTTGAGGCTCTGTCGCCGCCCTAATACGTTAGACGTAAATAAACAGAGTGGGAAAGGATAAACCGAACCAAGAATTATGCAACAGATGTAGCATTTTTCATGGTACGTACAATCAAAGATGAGATGAAATTATATAATTTTGGCAAACATAATGTTTTGTATACCTTACAAACAGTGGTTGGTAGTGTCAAATGCTGTGTATTAATTGACACAATTGCTGTATCAGATTTTAAAGGTTAATCAATTTCTAGCGACATTTCAATTACACTTGTGAGGTAAGTGTCATAAAAGGATTAGCCTCGACCCTCCCTTCTGATTTTAAATATATATACAGTCCAGGTTATTATTATTGTACGAGGGACACCTAGGAAAAGTAGCATATATATATATATATATATATATATATATATATATATATAATATATATATATATATATATATATATATAATATACTCATAATAATTAATAATTAGCATAAACTGGGTTGTTTATATATATATATATATATAATATTATATATATATATATATATATAAACAACCAAGTTGATACTAATTATTATGAGTGTTATAAACAGGAAATACATGGAATAGTTTTCAGAATACTCGCTAAAAGGATTGCACTACTCGGAATGGTTTATTCCGTATTTAACTCAACCTATACTTTCATCATCTAAAGGTTTCTTTGATTTTTTCGTCTTTTGTTTTCATTAAATTATTATTATTATAATTATTTTAATTACCACTCTGACACTAGAGGGCATCCCCAGTGGCGAAGCCTAGCTCATATTCCCGGTGGCGAAGCCTAGCTCATATTCCCGGTGGCGAAGCCTAGCTCATATTCCCGGTGGCGAAGCCTAGCTCATATTCCCGGTGGCGAAGCCAGCTATATTCCGGTGGCGAAGCCTAGCTCATATTCCGGTGGCGAAGCCTAGCTCATATTCCCGGTGGCGAAGCCTAGCTCATATCCCGGTGGCGAAGCCTAGCTCATATTCCGGTGGCGAAGCCTAGCTCATATCCCCAGCTTACCCTGAAGTGTGGGGAAAGACCCACTTCTTGTCTAGTAGAAGTAATTAAACACATCAAACAAAACCAGTGATGATTCTTATGACCTAAAACTGCATTTATGGTATTATTTACGCTGAAACATGGACTTGTGAATAAAAGACAATCTAGAGAGCGGGGAAGGCCATTAATACTATGTTTCATTGTTAATATAAACAATCAAGCGATCCCCTTTTCAATATGTAAAATTATAAGTATACGCAATCTAGCGAAAGAAACAAGCCTTAATTGTCTACACAGAATTATTATACACGCAATCCAGCGAGCAAAGCGAGCCCATTATTACTAGGTTTTATTATTAATATAAATAATCAAGCGAGCGAAGAGAGCACTTTTATATTATTTAAAACTATAAATATCCCCAGCTTACCCTGAAGTGTGGGGAAAGACCCACTTCTTGTCTAGTAGAAGTAATTAAACACATCAAACAAAACCAGTGATGATTCTTATGACTTAAAACTGGATTTATGGTATTATTTACGCTGAAACATGGACTTGTGAATAAAAGACAATCTAGAGAGCGGGGAAGGCCATTAATACTATGTTTCATTGTTAATATAAACAATCAAGCGATCCCCTTTTCAATATGTAAAATTATAAATATACGCAATCTAGCGAAAGAAACAAGCCTTAATTGTCTACACAGAATTATTATACACGCAATCCAGCGAGCAAAGCGAGCCCATTATTACTAGGTTTTATTATTAATATAAATAATCAAGCGAGCGAAGAGAGCACTTTTATATTATTTAAAACTATAAATAAACGCAATCTAGCGAGCGAAGCGAGCTATAATTTTTGATACATAATTACTATAACACACGTAATCTAGCGAGCAAACTTTATACGTCTTAATAATACATGTATTATTAATATATTTGACATGTTATATCCTTTAATAAGGAAGGCTTTAATAATTAATAAAGATAATTATTATTAATCTAATAATAATACAAAAATAATAACAATAAAAAAGGGCTCGCCAGCAAAGCGAGCCCTTTTTTTAATTTTAGGATTTAAATTTTAGAAAACTAGTGAAGAAATGTTATCTAAATAACTGTATGTAGCAAGCGAAGCGAGTCCGTTTTTTAATATTTTTATTTGAGTTCTTGATACAACACATACCTAGTTATAATTCATAAATAATTAATATAATTACCTGTGAAGAGGCCTGGAATCCTTAAGTAAAGAGTTGCTAGAACTAGTGGTAGATATGCTAGTGGCAGATATAGACGTGTTGTCTTTAATACTGTTACTGTTTTGACTACTACTGCTGCTTGTACTGCTCGTATCCATGGAACCTTTCACCTGCAACATTACCATACAATTAACTATGGAGTCTGATCCGCTCTACCCTATGACTTAGACTCAATGTTAATACAGGGTGGACTAAACCAGGAATAGCGATGGAGAAGGACATGGTTATTTAATAACGACATTAAACACTAAAATCCGATAGTACATTGCTTAACTAGTGAGATATATTCGGGCGATAAATTAAAGTTATGACATTTGTTAAATGGCCAAAAAAATGAACAAAAAGTCAATATTTTTTGAAGAAATTCGATGACTGCATAAATTAACATTTTTTGGTGTTTTTGAAAGAGCCATATCCTTGGTTGTAGATATCTGATTTTGATGACTGAACTCTCTCTTTATTGGACATTTTATCAGCTTTAAAAAAAATGTTCTCTTCATGTTTTGCAAACGACCCACAGGGAACCACTTATTTCAAGAAAACTGAAATTCGTGCGATTTAATAAAATTTTGAGCATACGCAATTAATGAAGGGCTCTACTCTGGATAGGCAGACCTCCATAATTTAAGGCATATTTTCAGAAAAATTTGTTTTTTTTTTGAGGTAGTACGTAATTGAGCACTTTATTGGACCGTTTTTAGGATGAGAAGCCAATCATTATTGTTATAGGAGGTTATTTAGTACTTTTCACCTCCGAGGACAATAATGAATGTAAAAAAAACTCCTAGGACGTAAAAGTAATTCATATATTGTAAAACCTTCATGAGATTTCTTTAAAAACGTTCATTTTGTTTCTGTTTTTGTTCGTAGACTAATTTTTTTAGTTTTTAAAAGGTGTTCTTATTGACAATTTTTGTGTGTTTATTAGTAAAGCTTTTACATTTTTGAGTAAAAGTGTGAAGCTATGGATAAATTTAATGACGACTATAATATGGACGTATGTTTTTTTTAATTAAGTATATAGCGCAGTTTATTTAATGAGCGCTACCTCAAAAAAAATAGTGTATGCTATCCAGCTGAGAATGTCTTTATGTCTTGGCAATTTTTCCCGACTCGCTTCGCTCGGCAGTAAATCTAATTGCCGTGACATAAAGACACACTTCTCAGCCTTATGGCATGAATAACTATTAAAGTAGCACAAAATGAGTCTCATTTTTTCCGGTCCGGCTCTTGGACTATGTGTTGATGTGGACTTTGCAATGCCATTACCCTCATACAATTCGATCAATTAGATTGATGACGCTGTAATGTACAAAGAAAAAAGAGTAAACTACGCCACTGCCGACTATTTTTGCCTCAATAATTGATGACGTTATTTTCAAGATCGGACACGAGTCTATTTATTTTTATTAGCATAATAATTGTATTACTCCTACTCCACATCATTAAATTCAACATTATGTCGCATTAATGCGTCGGCGAGCTAGGTTTCATGCTTTTAATACCGAGATTAATGTGACACTAATGTTGCTTAGTGCAATGCTAGTGCTGTAAAAGCATTTAAAGATGAAAAGACACATAATAATGTTCAGAATAAAAAAAAAAAAATTATAAGACGTATGTTAAATCCTTTTTAGATACGGTGGATATTTTTAATATTTGTTGTCGCTATTTTACATATGGCGGGCCGGCAATGCGATCAGGACGAGACTAAAAGGCCGAAGGACCGGTTTTCCACAGGGAAGGAATGTTGCGCCAACTTTTTTAAGTTTTAAAAAGAGATTTACTTTAAACTGCGTCCTCCTACGAGGCGACCCCTGACTTTTTATTTTATTTTTTTTTTGTATTTCTTGACGCCTCGGATGTTTTTTCAAATGCAGATTCGCACTTTGATTATAATAGCTTGTCCTTCGGATATTTCGGACCCGAGTTGAATAAATCCAGTAGACCTTCAACTATTACAAGTACATTACATGTTTGTAAAGTACCAGTGACTCATAAACGTATTCTCTCCCATTATAAATTCATAGCACATCGATATTCATCGTTTCCTATTTTTAATGGAAGTTTTTTTTGTTACAAGGAGATTGGAAATCGATGTTTATTGATTATAAAGACTAGTTACGATTTCAAGGATCAACGAAATTTATAAAATACTTCCATGGAAATTAGAGATGAAAAAAATAATGAGAGTAAAATGTTATAAACGGTTGACTGAAGTTTATAATTCGTATTTTGGAGGTTAAAGGACTAAAAGTCAAAGGAGACGAAAGCAGTCGTAACAACTAAACCGTTTATGAATAGGCTCTGATATTAGTTTTTTATGCTGAACCTATTTCATTGAGTTCATTGGCCAATAGCCGCTTGCGTAGAGCTTTCGAGCGAATAAATGATGAGGTCAAGGTTCGACAAGTTAGATTTTAAGAAGACGGTTCTTCAGTAATGGAATAAATGATTTGCTCGAAGAATTTCTGGTTATAAAGATGATGGAATTATTATCCGTCGAACGTTTTAAACTCGTCTTTAGGAACACAAAAGGATTGAATAATTTTAAGTCGAGTATTAAAACGTTTTTCATTCGATAAAGTTTACCACCTTCGAGTTCAAAGGACTCTAGTGAATCGGAAGTGCTAATAATGGTTTCGATATAATAGCTGTTAAAGGTTCCCATGGGGTAGAGCCGGGAGAAAAGTAAATCGGGGAAAGTGAGAACGTTCAGACAATGAACAACGTGCAATTCTCGCACACGTACTCCTTTTCAACCGGTTGACAAGCAACACACAAATGAAAACTTATTATCCGGCATTTTAGGCTGGCTGCGTTGGATGCAGTATTACGTGGGTGGCGGAGTTGCAGAACAAGATCTTACGCTGGAAAAACTCTCCTTTTGTAAGAGCTAGTGTCACTGGATTCCGTAACTATTCATCTCGTGAAAGTTCCAATAGAAAAACGAAATATAATCCAATTTAATTTTTACTTTAACTCGATTCAAATTGAAGGAAATCTCACTTATTCATTATTTTAGGTCGTTTTTTTCTAAAACCATTATCTTTTTATTTTAAGACCCCTATATTACTGTGCAATAGTTATTTTATAAATAACCGCAGAAGTGAGTCCGGTCGGTTTCACGGTATCCCTACGAAAATTGATTCTACCATCTCAATGCTCATCCAATCAAAAGAAGAGTTTTCAAAACAAGTGTAAAATATTCACGGTTTTAAGTCAAATCTAAGAATTCTAATATCCTAACATCCGTTCTAAATTTTAAAGAACCTATCGAACATTTAGAGCTATAACAAAGCTGCAATTTCCTAAGAAACCTTAGAGTTCCAAATAGAGCTTTTATTTTATGCCCATTAATTATGTATAACAAATCGAAGGAAGTACCTCAGAACTTGAGTCACCTTATCGAATACGTCAAACTCATCCAAACTATTCTGCCCCCTGTTTTATGGGGGCTAAAAGGTGTTTCAGTAGTTCAGGCTCCATAGTTCCTCATATTTACTCTATGACTTAAAGGGGATCGAGTAAAATAAGTTAAATGGAAGGTCGTGATCGGTTAAATAAATCAGAAAACAAACACATCTGTAGACTAGCTTCGCTCGTTCTTAGACCTCAAAACCTTACTTAGGCACTGATCCCTTGATTCTGCCTAACACTAGTGAACCGGCAAATCCACAAACATACCAGCCATATTGAATTGGCTGTAATAAACATTACATACTTGTTTATTACATAAAGTTATACATCCGTGCCAAATTTTAACTCAATTGGATGATTTTCTGAATATTCGACATTTTTTCAAAAATCATTGCACGTCATTCGATTCGAAAATTGAACTCATACTGGACATGAGAAGTAACTCGACACGTTTACTTACTTTAATTTAGCACTGCATGCGAATTACAATTTAATTCGATATAAAACTTTGAGATTGATTCACAACTTTTTTTTTGGAGTCATTAAAGAAACCATTATTATAATAGTTATTTGTGCACCAAGGGAGTAAAGAATGCTATTATTTCCCTGAGCAGTTAGTTGTTCCTAAGGCGTAAGCAGAGGAACCAAAGCATTTAACTCCCGAGGCGAAGCCGAGAAATTCATGAATATAATTCCCAAGGTGAAGCCGAGGGACTTATTACTATTTACCCCCGAGGCGAAGCCGAGGAATTCATGAATTTAATTCCCAAGGTGAAGCCGAGGGACTTATTACTATTTACCCCCGAGGCGAAGCCGAGGAAGGTAATTGCGGGGGGAAAAATAGCATTTTACTCCCAAGGTGCATACAGGATTTTATCTCCAGACGTTGATGTCGTTTAATTATTGTTATACTATTATTTTCATACGTTGAGTTGTATTTTATTCTAATTTTGTTTTGGGTGATGCCCCCAAAAAAATCACACACATTCAGACAAACAAATTGGTTAAAACACTCAGGAAGTCTTAAAAAAACACCTAATTTATTTAAAATTAGGTTAAAATTTAGTTAAAATTTAGACTATTTAGTTAAAATTTAGACTATTTAGTTAAAATTTAGACTATTTAGTTAAAATGCCTGTTTCGGATTTCTAGTGCAAAGTAGATTAGGAAAGTAGATTACTTTTCCTACATAACCAAGGTATAGTTGAGGAGTAAAAATAATTAATAAAACTAAATAAAGACAAGTATAAAGAACGAGGATTTATGAGTGAATCCTTTATTTATAAATGCAGGAGTGGGCTTTATAATAGTTGGTTTAGAAATCAAACGTTTTACATTTGATAGGGTATCATTTGATACTACCGAGTTTTGCAAAACATGAATAGTTGACACAATAGCTTTATCCGGTTTTAGCGAATGGAAGTTCTTAGACATGAAATATTCTGGGTCAGTTTACCGGCACAACCAGCAATATACGTCATAACTACATTTATTACTTTTCATGAAACTCTTCCTTTTTCCGACAACGATAAAGAAACAATACTAACATAAAGTGGAAATCAGTTATTGTTGAATTTATTAACAATATTTATTACTGGACAATCAGTACAAAATAACTTGGGTTTAGAAAGTTTTTAAAAGCATGAGATGTTAGGTAGGTAAGTTATACAGGGATTTGAGGAATTCATTTAAAGATCTGAAATGCGAAAGTAAGCAGGCCCGCAAAGCAGACATGAAAGTTGACATTCTAAAATTATTAGGACCGATTTCAGATTAATCGGGCCATTCCAAGTGGCGGAATTGGCAAATAACGTAATTATGACGTCATCACAAATGAGTAAGAAGAAGGTTTCTATTCTTAAAGACCAAGAGCCCACGGGTGTTATGTCAATAAAATGTGTAATGGCTGGAACCGGTCTCAATTTTTCGTAAATACCTTCCTGAACAAGGATCTGCAATTCTGCCGACTTGTATCGGATGGGTGTCCCAGGCAGAACGCACTTTAGGGGTCAAAGGTTCTGCCTGGGACACCCATCCGATACGAGTCGGCAGAATTGCAGATCCTTGTTCAGGAAGGTATTTACGAAAAATTAAGACCGGTTCCAGCCATTACACTTTTTATTAACAAAACACCCCTGGGCTCCTGGTCTTTTATATATTTTTTTTTTACAAACGTTCAGGCATCTGGATCTGAGATTATATAGCTAGCTGGTCGTTGTGTTTCGATGGTCTTGAAAGCAAATCTAAATGAGAAAAAAATATTTAACATGAGTAGAAGTTAAGATTAGATAAGTTGCATTTAGTAAAAAATGCAGAATAATTAATAATTTAATAAATAAATAATACGAATAAATATTAATTAGTTTAATTTTATTAATAATGTAACAACTAAATTCATAAAATAAAAATGCATAGAATAGGTTAGCCTGCGAAGGCTGAGTGCCGCACTGGAGCTTGCTCATGCAAATTTATAATTGTTTAATAGAAACTTTATGACTTTTTTTACCTGCCTTAATCTTTAAAGACAAACGCCTACTTATTTGTTAAATAAGTATTATTGTATATGTTGATCCTCTGTACTAGATGAAGGGGAGTATGCAATGCTCAGGTTAAGAAATTAGTTTATCTAAATGTTTTTTCCAAATTCTACTTAAAGAACTTAATATGGTCCCGACGGGGCCGTAGCGAGCTTTACCGACTCGCGAAGAGGGCCTGTAAGGCGAGTCGATGAAAATTACATGGCAATACATGGCATGTAATGCCACGGCTAAATGCCATATAACAAATACTATAAAAATAGCGAGTTGATGAAAATTGGCAGAATACATAGCAAAACGCCATGTGACAACAAATAAGAATAAAAGAACAAATAATGAAATACAACAACAATGTGACCAATTTGCGGGGCTCAGGGACCTATGGGCCGCGAAGCTGTCCAAGGGTCCGACGCTGCGTAGCGGCTATGAGCCCATGTCCCGTATTACTTCATAATATTAATCTATTGACTTTGTGACGTTACACAGCTCAATGTTTATTACGTAGAAATTATATACCCCCCCCCCCCCCCTCCCCAAACTAAGGCTGTAATTTTTATAAAAATATGCACGAAAGTCAGTGTGTGTGACAAATAGTCAGCTTCAGCTGTCTTAAAAAAGTCAAAAAATTATAACAATGTTAACATGTTAAATTGTTTTTGTCCAATAATTGGCTATTCTATTCTATAATAATAATAATAATAATAATAATAATAATGCCCGTTTAGTGCCTGGCGGCTCATCAGGGATAAACCCTGCGGGAACCACCTCGGGTGGTATTAGCAACCGTTACGCTCAAAGTGTATTCTAAAGTTGGCGATAATTTATCTAAACAATAATCTTCTATAAACTGAGAGCGTAACCTGGGATGCGAACCCCAGACCTCCGTGGGTGTCAAAGGTCAGTGTAAAGACTAACGCCTTAACGACCTCGGCCACGGAGGCGGTCTTTTCTATTCTATAGGTACGACATTTCAAATGTCTCTGACAAAATAGTACTGAGTAATTTTGCTAAGAAACAGGTAGTGGAGCCTTACAGGAAACCTTATTAGAACCTCACTTAGACACACCTTTCTCCATAGAGATATTAATACTAGCGATGCCCTATAGATTACATTTTGAAACATCGAAAAAGTAACCCGACCACCTTCGCTTATAAATACTATCAAATAATCGGTACAAGATTACGTCAACTTATATAGTAAAACGTTAAACATACAAATCAAAACACAAACAATGTGCGGGAAACCGAAATCAATTTATTAATCGATTTATTAGTTAAAACCTTAACTCACTTTTGAAGGTTTCAATGAGGTTACACAGAGCCCCAAAAAGATGTTTCAGGCCTCTCTATAGGTTATAAAGATGTTTCTATGTATTTAGATAGGTTATGCCCCCTCTAGTATATATCTCTATGCCTTTCTCACTCAGGACTGACTCAGGTTAACCTTGTAGAGCTATCAATCAGACTTGGCGTTCGGTACCATTACGAACTTATTGACGATTCTTCTCTTCTCGATTTTAACCGAACTAGCAATTAAAACCGACAAAGATCAACATAGACCCGAGTATTGCACGATAAAGAAATCACTAATATTTCACAAGTAACTTATATATTTTTGAAAATGGAATCTAGGAACGACAAGGAATCGACTGAAATCTTTTATTTTCGTCAATAATAACTGTTTTGATAAAGAGAAGAGATTAAAAAATATATATTTCATAAGAACGGATTTCGTAACGAGTTTTACTTTTTAAATGACTTGAGGTTTTCGAGGTCACTTTAATTTTTCATAAAGTCTATTTAAAAAGCCCCGAGTAGATCTGTTATTAGAGATTTATAGTTGGTGGGTCGACGTAAAGCCGAGATATGATGTAATTAAAGGAGCCACTGTGTAGTGAAATAAGCCCAGGGCCTTCATACAATAGCACCCACCTTAAACAATGTCGCATGCCACTGTCATTATTTTAATTCTAAAGATAAGGACGGTCCGAAATTGTTCAATACCCCCACCAGTTTTATTTCTAAGGTGTCTCGGTTAAAAAGAAGTTTCGCTGAATACTTAGAGAATGAGTCACTTGGATATCTGAGACGAGATAAATCAGCTACATCTGACATTAACCACTGTCCCATTATTCATGAACCATCTGTAGTTTATTACTACTGTACAACTACATTCAATTATGCAATGACACATTTTATAAACCAGGATACGGATTTAAAGTCAGTATGATAAAATTAATGATAACTATATATTTTAACCGCTTAATAGGTCATACGTTTTACTTGATCCTATTAAGTGAAAAAATAAATCTAACAAAGTCTAAATACATTTTAAAGTGACAAAGTTATAAATATATAGTAAAAATATATAATATAAGATCAGAAAGAACCAAATCTGGCTTAGTGTCCGCAAAAAACGATGAGCTTGAATAATGTCTTTTAACGAACCTGTTTGACAAACTAGTTCGGCGAGTCATTAAAAGTTTGTCACAAATTACAACCAACTTATTTTCGAAGTGATAAGTAAAACTATTACACTAGACGGCTATTTCTGGCGCTAAAAGGGTTCTGGCGAAATTAGAATACATAACACATCTTATGGGTATTTTAAGCTGTTAGATTGCCACCATGAACAGGGCCAGTCAAGTATTAAAATTAGAATAAGAAGAACTAATTAAGGGTACAGTGATGAAATACAGGTACACAGCTTCTGAATAGAAATGCATGGAATGATGTTGAGAAAGGTGATGTCTTACATGATGTGGAGTAGTAAGTCTCCATTATCACACTAAGGCTTGCTAAGAAGAACATCTCCCCTTATCCACCACATGGTCATAAGTATTGAGTTTATCAGAGAAGTGCTTATCTTCTTTTTAATAATGTACGAGCATAAAGGAATAGTAATAGTCAGATAAGTGCATTTCTCCCTGGGCTGTTATTTGGCCTGGAAGCAGCCTCTGGGCTCGGAGGACACATAGGCCTCTGGTCCCAATGTTCTCAATTCTAAGCAAGTATAATCTCTGATTAAATCCTATTGAAACATGCAAGACTGATAGGGAGGTCCCGGTGGTGTAATGGTTAACACGTGCGCCTGCCACCTAGACAATCCGGGTTCGATCCCGGTCGGAGCCTCTAGGATATGTGGACACGTGCCGTCTTTCAAAAGAGACGTTAAGCCGGTGGTTACGAGCCTGTGCGATTTCAGGTACTCGTAAAAGATCCCTAACCCTAAATGAACCTGGGTTTAGGCCAAATTTAGGACCCTTAATTGTAGTTCATTTAAAATTATTGAACGAACGTAAGTGAGTTCTTACATTACAGAAGATTGGGACGGCGCGTATGTTTGTTTGTATGTTTGTATGTTTGTATGTTTGTATGTTTGTGTGTTTGTGTGTTTGTTTGTACGTGTCGCGATAACTGCCGTAAAAATTGACCGATTTTGATAAAATTTTGTATACTGGTAAAACTAACTATGTGTCAGAGCTGTATAGTTTTTGGTAATATTCCGAAAATTTTTTTCAAAATGGCGGCCATTATTGCGGACCGGATAAAAAAAAATTTTGAGCGAAAAGTTCATGTTGCATATCGTTTTAAAGCTCTAAAAGTGTAGAAAAAGTAAATATATGTCTCATGGTAAAATTTTAAAAAATTTTTTACAAAATTTTAAAATGGCGGCAAAAATAATGAACTCAAAAAAATTAACTTTAAAGGAATAACTCGAGTAATATATCGTTGAAAAGCTCTTGAGTAGTAGAACAAAACATGTTATATACAAAATTCCGATAAATTCAACATGGCGGCCATAATTGTAAATACAAATTTATTTTTACAAATTTTATACGTATTTACATAAGAAAGATCAATTGTAATATACTTTTGATACTTTTATACATGTAAAATTGACTATGTGTCAAAGCTGAATAGCTTTTAGTAATATTCCGGAATATATTTTCAAAATGGCGGCAAATATGGCGAACCGGAAAAAATAATTTCGAGCGAAAAAATCGTGTTGTATATCGTTCAAAGCTTCAAAAAGTAGAGTGTTTTCACTACGTATTATTATAAATATTCGCAATCTAGCAAGCGAAGCGAGCCTTTTTTTACCATGTATTATTATAAATATTGCGATCTAGCGAGCGAGCGAGCCTTTTTTAACTAAGCATTATTATAATATACGCAATCTAACTAGCGAAGCGAGCTTTTTACTATGTATTATTTTAAACATGCACACTCTAGCGAGCGAAGCGAGCCTTTTTTACTAGACATTATTATAAATACACGCACTCCAGTAAGCGAAGCGAGCCTTATTTACTATTATGATTATTATAAATATGCGCAATCTAGCGAGCGAAGCGAGCCTTTTTTACTATGTATTATTATAAATATGCGCAACCTAGCGAGCGAAGCGAGCCTTTTTCACTATGTATTATTATAAATATACGCAATCTAGCGAGCGAAGCGAGCCTTTTTTTCTATGTAATATTATAAACATACGCAATGTAGCGAGCGAAGCGAGCCTTATATACTATGTAAAATGTTAAAGATACCTAAGCTAGCAAGCGAAGCGAACCTTTTTGACTCAATACTTTAAGAGATATAGCGTCCGTATGTTTTGATAGGTTATCTTCATCGCTTTAAATATAATTTTATTTGATGTATTCTTTTGACGTGAGTTCTTGATGCAACGCATTACTAGTATATATGTTTCTGTCTTATGGATTCGAAAACAGGAAAGTTTAGTTACGCAGTGGGGCACGTTTTGTTTCTAGTAAAGCTATAGAAACTGATATTAAAGTCACGGCTCTTCTGGGAATTAGACGCAAAATGTCTGCTCTAAGATTCATAAGGCAGAACACTAACTTCTATCTAAGGGAGTTAGCAAAAATGGCCCAACAACGTGTCCAACTAGCTAAATGAGCTCATATCTCCCTAATCACTATCACTATGCAAGACAGATACAAGTTAGTTATTTAAGTATGCAAGTGTATTACGTACTATGGACAAAATGGACAACTATTTATACATTTACCTGCATATAATCGGAAGCACTGGAAGCTCGTCGAGGCGGAGGAGGAGGGACAGGAGTGGCGGATGCAGACGCTTGATGCCTCTGGTAGAAGGAAAGAAGAGCTTTCTTTTGAAAAGCTTTCAAACCACCTAGTCGCGTTTCTAACTCTGTCACTCTTTCACTGACAGAGACTGCGCCAACGACTCTGAAATAGTCAAGTAAACAACACTGCTTAAGAGTTTTGAATATACATGAAGAGTAATAGTAATAAATGAGAGAAAGGAAAAAGGAAACCACTTGTTAAAGTGTTAGGAAATTAGCTTTTATCTTTGGGGAAATTTAGTTACTCTCATATCGTAAACATTATTGTGACTAAACTTTGTATAATGTTATTAATTAAAAATAATGTAATACTATAAGGAAATTAATAGAGTTTTTCCAAATATTGGAAGGTTCTTGTACTAATGATTTATTATTATAAAAGCTAGGCGTTGATCTTATGAGAGCGTCATAAGTTTCGGTGTGCACGTAATATGACAGTTGAAAGAGCAATGATAAGAAGGACTGACCAGCCTCAGCTCCCAGGGGCTGATCAGTCTCAGACGGCGAACTATTAAAGTTAAGTTTGAAATCTGTATATTCCATTAACATTATAACATTGATAAGTGTACTTAAAATTAACTCAGCTAGTTTTAATTTTAAAATAGATTACCTGGGAGGCTCAGGCTGATAAGTGGAGATAGGAAAAAGTTTTCTATGATCCGCACTAAGGTACAAGACTGACTGGCTAAGATGTCTCTGAGGAGGAGGAACTCTTGAAGATCGCGCAATATTAGCTGACTCACTACTACTGCTGCTGTGACTGGAATGAGAGATTCTCGATGGCTGATTCAATTCGTTCGTTGACGGAGTACTGAGTCTGTTAGAATGGATAATTGATTCAGCACTGGTACTCAGTCCTTGGTGAATCCTTAGATGAGACCCTGACGAGGAGTCATTGCTAGAAACTTGACTAGAATGAACTCTAGAGCTATTCTGCTCACTATGATTATGGTGTATTCTACTAGAATGGTTATAGGACTCCATGTGATTTTGATGAGTCCTCGATGAGTGATTAATAGATGTGTCGCTGATGGAATGTTGGACTTTAGTGGAATGGATAACAGGAATATCACTGTGGTTAGAAACTATTCTACTGGAATGTACACTATCACCATGATTTGAATGCACTCTATTAGAAAGATTACTCCCATCATTTAATGATTGTAATCTGTTGGAGTTTGCAGTTTCACTGTGTTTAATTTTATTACTGGAATAAGACACGGGATCGTGGTTCAGTTGAAGTCGGCTGGAATGGTTCAGTGGCTCATTATGGTTACTCACGACTTTGTTTGTATGGTTACTTTCAGGGTTAATAACCCTATTAGAATGGTGATTGGAATCATTATGGTTAGGATGAATTCGGCTGGAATGATTTGAGTCAATATGTTTAGTGGGAGACTTTGCCGTTGAATGGTCACTATGAGCTGTGTGTGGTTTTTTAACTATGTTAGCGTTGGAATCATTGATGGTTGACGTCTGATGGAGATTCGCTCTGTGGTTTTGAGAAGCTTTATGATACCTTAATGATTCTTTATTAGACAGGTTGGAAAGGTTAGTTTGTGTTAGATTAGAGTTATCACAGGTAGGGGTGTTTGATTGAATTCTCGCAGGATGAGGGTTCTCGCCGTGATTCAAGGAATTATGGCTATGAGACCTATTGTAAGAGATTTCCGAAGAGCGTATTTGATTCCTAGATTTTGCAGAATTATTATAGTTAGGCTGGATTCTAGACATTTGGGATAATCCCATCTGGTTGGAATGTAAATTTGTTTGAGTTCCTAATCTAGTTGTGTGATCTATACTGACTGATTCATAACTAGCGTTATTAAATAGAGGAACTCTCGAAGAATATGTTATTCTTGATGATTCCGTAGATAAAGGAGGAGATCCGAGTCTTGAGTTGGAGATGGTTGGAGGAGACCGGTAGTTGGATGACATGAGGTCGTTACTGGAGCCGCGAAAATGCCAAACAGAATCACTGTCAGTCTTGTTAGTAGATCTCTCGCGAGGTGCGACGTATGAGTCTGTCGGTCTCTCGCGAGGTGCGACGTATGAATCTGTCGATCTCTCACGAGTTGCGACGTATGAGTCTGACGATCTCTCGCGAGGTGTGACATAGGAGTCTGTGTCCGACTCCTCCCACTTGAGACTGGCACCTCCATGGCTCGACGCATTGCTTGTTTCCTGCACTTCGGTAAACTCTAATTCTCTTTTGAGCCTATCAACAAAAACATTTAAATGAATTAGAGTTCAGAAAGAATGAAAATGTATCTAGGAAGTACATGTCATCCATATATCAAACCCATTTGACAATATTACATTTGACTTCGGTAAACTCTAATTCTCTTTTGAGCCTATCAACAAAAACATTTAAATGAATTAGAGTTCAGAAAGAATGAATAAAATGTATCTAGGAAGTACATGTCATCCATATCAAAACCCATTTGACAATATGAATAATTTCTTGATAACTAAAGCATCTAACATTTTCATTATATCTCAATTTTAGCAATGAAACTCGGGCAAGAAATCCCGCATCGTGTTATAATTATCACAATTACGGGCTATGGTTTTAGACCAATAACTGTTTTAAAAACCATTTCTTTAAATAATAGAAATTTATCAATCTTTAAATATTTTAAATATCCGATTGCAAACCTTAGAGCTTTGTTTTTTTACATTTTTAATTATTTTTCAACCTCATATTTAAAATATTAGATAGAATGGTTTGGGGACCCAGCAAGCCAATAGAATCGATTTTAAGGAAAATCCTTCAGGTAACATACAAAAACGAAATATTACAAATATTGTTATGCTTCCCTCATAGGATTTAAAGGTGCTAAGTCGTAGAATTTTAAAGAAGAAATTACATTTATGTATTAAAATTACTACTTAAAAAGATCAGGAAAAGAAATCGTTATCAAAATGACAAGCAGCAGACTTAAAGAAAGCCTATAATTCACTAAATTTAAATTAAGCTGTTTCAAGAATGGGATGTGTTTAAAAAACATTATTAAAAACTTCAAAATTAGCATACAATTGCTTTTATGACTCTTACCAACTGTAAATGGCAAAACGGCTTCCTTGAGTGCAATGAATAAATTACTTGCCTTAAATATAATGGCAATGAAATACCAGGTATAATATTTTCTACACTAAAATAGACTTGACTTTGTTAACTTCATATGGTTATATATCAACAGTACTCTTTAAGTTCAGGTTTAAGTACATAGAGATAACAGTGGTCCCTTTAAGATGGGTAAGTAGTCTAAAGAGGATTTTTGCCTAACTAGCCCATCTGCTGATAAAACGAGTTTATCTTAAATTTTTACTTATACTTAACTACTACCAGACCTTTGGATCCGGAGAACTGGCTGAGGAAGAGCTGGAATCGCTCAAGTGGCAGGACATCCTCACTTTCATAGGTCAATCCAGGAGATTCAACAGGGAACAGGAGGTGGAGGCGTAGTGGTGAAAAGGGTGGGGTTGGTGAAAAGGACCTTAAAGTTGGTCTACTTACCCCCCTACTACTACTACTACTATACTTAACTAGGATATTTATACTTAAGTACTCCTACTAGCTTCTTAAGTTTCCAGTCATCTTCTTTATAAATAAGGCAAGTAGTTTTTATGAATGTTATTTGTCATACGGAGGTGACCGTGTCAATGCAGATGACGATGTTCGCCTATGTTTCGCTCCCACTGTAGAATGTATCTTTAGAGAAGTATGACATAACACAGGAACACACAACACTCACAAAACTGAACTCAGACTTAATGTCGCTGTACATTTGCTTGTTTTGAAACCAACATTGGGCATCAATGCCTTTATTGTTGACCTTGATTGTAACAAAGAAAACAGATCAAGGGTACATGGGAGAAAGAGTGTTTGTCATATTGACCAACAATCTTAGAAAAACCATAAACTTTGTTTCCAGCAATCTAATTGTAACTTATATTATAATGACTGTTTTTCACAGGGATTTGGTTAATAATTTGAAATAAGATTTGGTTCGTAGTTAGATGGCCTCAGGTCTAGCAGATAGCACAGCTAACTCTATTTTGACCCTTTATATTACTTTACCATTAGGGACATGACCAGTAAAGTATAAGACGTACAAAGGAGTAAAATGTTAAGGATCACGCACACGACGCATGCGTAAGGCTGAATCCATGTTAAGGTTTAGATTTACAGCGTGAGATAGCCATCTCATGTCCCTTTACATAAATCTCTCGAGTCCCCATAAAGAATGGAACATTTATACACCTTAACACTGACTATTTCTCGTGTTAACATCAGCATCCTTTTTTGTTTTAGTGGACTGCGACTGCTTTATTGATTTTTTTTTTTAAATTATTATTAACAATAAGGCTCCGGTTCACAGACTATAATTTTGTATAAACAACTTTTTTGAAAAAAGATAATTAAAAGGCTTACAAGAAGTTTTATTATTGCAGGAATTATTATTAATACAGGATTTTTTATTAATACAGGAATTTTTTATTTATTACGTTGGAACAATCTTTTTCATTTATATTTTGTAAAAAAAAGTAAGCATTCTCAGTGTGCATACTTTCGCATCCTTTTTCAGCTCTTTTTAAGAGAAATGTGTTTACCTGGATTTTGTTACACACACATCCACACATACCTACATACATCAACTTATACATTGACACCAACATCTGCATCGAATTTGAGAAATGTGATCATTTAAATTAAAGAACATTTAAAGGTAAGAGCTTCAAATATCACTTGTTTTGCCACAAAATTAACGGAGCTCGAGTGAGCAGATACGTTTTGCCAAGTTAACTAAAACATTTGCCGTTTCTGTTAGATTTGGACTCAACATTACACCTATCCAGAATTTTATTAAATTCGTAAAGCATAGAGGGTTGCCGTAAAATGATTTTAAAAATGTTGTATAATGTTGTTTACCAGTTGGCAACTTTCAATGCCAACACGATTGTCTTATCAAGTAAACACTTATAAAGTAAACACTGGGTTATTAAGCGAACATTGAAACGTATTATTCAACACTAGATTTTCATAATAGCTAAGACATATAATTAGGCTCATAAAACTGTTGTTTTGCTAGAATCTAGAGAGATAACAACAGCATTGAGAGTTATGAATATAAATTACTAGAGATATCCCAACTAATGTTTGCTAATTTTATAGCTTTAAGAAATAATGCTTATGTCAAGGCCAAAATAATCTGCGCATTAAAAAGCCCTAATAATCTGCGCCCTATTTCCTTAACGACAATAATAAATTCTAGAGCCGATATTAAAACAAAATCCAGTGGCTCTATTTGTCAGTATTGAAAATATACTTGGGTATATTTTCAATTATATTTATTTTGAGTATATATGGGTAGAGTACCGATTTTGCAGAGAATCTTAAAATTTTTGATGAGACAGGTAATTAAGTAAAAATTATGAGAAATAAGGATATCTCAATGGATTTTTTTAAACACATTCTTGAAGAATAAAAAAAGAAAATATATATTGCGTGTTAGAAATTAAAAAAATCAAAATGGAATAAAGAATGGTAAACATAAAAAATTAAATTAAAATGGATAAATGGAGTAATACATTGTAGAAAAGCTCTTGATTTGTAGAACAAAAAATGTTATTCACCAAATCAGAAAAAATCATCTTAGCGGCCATAATTTTATATAATAATTAGTTACTAATAATTTTATAAGAATTTACAAAATAAAGATCAATTGAATAGTTTTTTTGAAAACTTAAAATATATAAGTTATATTTTAACTTTGGTGCCGGTTTCGTTCGACTCAGTGCCCCAAAAAGCACAAGTAAGGACCTTCGTCCCAGCGAAAAGTGTTGACCCTAATTTTATCGATTTATTTGTAAAAATCTGACTCTTGAATCTGAAACTTTTAAAATCAATTTTTTATTTTTTTGAGATCATGAACCTCTGATTTTGGTCACATTCCCGTCCAATGTGATGAGGGTCCAGCCCTTATTACACGAGCCACCTCATCAGTATAAATTCGAGATTGCTAAGTATTACAATAGGAATTTTGAAGCAATAAAAGACTTTCTGGCTAACTATACTGAAATACCAGCTTAAGCTTTAATTAACCTTAACAAATCGATGTTAAGCGAACAATAATAAAGTTAAATTTTAAACTTTGGGAAGCTTTTATTTTTGTTTTGAGCGTAACAACACAAGCGATACATAGGCACTGAGGAACTATGACAGTGCAGCAACGAAGCAAGTCCAAAGTAATGCGAGCAAAGCGAGTCCGAATTATTATCATTCTAGACGTTTAGTTATTCTATTATTTATCTATTATGAGGTCGAACGGAACAGAAATACCGAAGTTATACCATCGCAATTTATAGGGTGGACAAGCAATGCGGGTCCGAAACACCCTCTACCCGATTTTTACCTTAAAGAGAAGACGAATAGTACAATACTTGTCAGACTGTTCATTCACTATTTCATTTATTATACGTGTGACTCGGTTAAACTTATAAGCACGCAACTTTAAGTTAATGAAAAACTCCATTAACACGGTCGATAGATAGTTTTGATTTAAATGATTTTATTCAATATCGATCAAGAATAAAAATAATGTAATTGGTTTGAAGATTGCATTATCATTGAACTTACTAGTATTGGGCAACAAATATTCCATCAAGATATATTCCTTTTAACATTTGTACAAAAAAACAGTAGTTTCTGTTGGAGTTTTAACATGACTTTGTGTCTTTGCACTTTCTTGGACAGGCGAAGGATTGCACAGCTGTTTTAAGACAAGGAATAAATACCCTTCAATTTAATAGAATCTTGTCCAGGCAGGATCGTGCCAGAAAAAAAAAATTGGGTAATGTTTCAGCTCTACTACAAGATTTGAAAGACATACCAGTCAACCGAACTAATGAATATCAATTTATATTAATTGTGCTAACTAACTAGCTATAGGTTGGCTCAGCAAAACAGGCAGTACAACTGTATCTAACAATTGGTGAACCCAGCAATAGGAGGCCCATTTGTAGAAGCTGTTAGTAAACCCAACAATTGGTAAACCCAGCGATTGGAGGCCCATATGTACAAGCTGTCAGTAAACCCAACAATTGGTGGCATAATTGCACTGGTTGTAGTTTAAACCGCAATTAGAGGCTCAATTAAGGCTTCCTGTTGGTTAACTAAACAATTAATGACTAAAAATAAATTGGACTAGAACGAAGCAACAGTTCCATGCTTAATCCAAAGGCAAAAAATCGGGTACGGGGTACCTCGGAACTTTACATCGCATCGCATTCGCTATGCTCATCCTACCAACTTTGGACTCGCTTCGCTTGCCCTCAGAATCTACAATTCGCCAAATTTATACTGCAACATGTTCTCGGACTGGCTTCGCTCGTCCTCAGATAGTAAATACATACGCTTCATTTTCAGCGGTCACCTATCCAGACACTCTCGATGCAGCTAACTTTTACGATCTAACGAAAATCGTGGATGTACTTATCGTATTGAAACAAAACTTAGTTTACTTATTTATTGCGTAAACGTATACACTGCTTGTATTAAATTTCAACTCAATTTAATTATTTTCCGATTTTTTAAATGTTTTTAAAAAACGTACACAAGTTATTTGATAAAAATTGAAAAAAATGATGACAATGAGATGAAACTTGGCACATACGTTAGTCTTACATATGGCTACATGCGTGCTAAATCCTAATTTGATCGCATCATTTTTCCGGAATTTAAGATTTTTCGAAAATTTTTGCCGAGTCATTATTGCAAGTTAATAACGTCATAAATACAATATTTTCCGAATAGCACAACTGCAGCGGAAGACTAATTTTTGTACAAAGTTTCAACTCTCTAGCATAAAAACACTAGGAGCAACGATGATAACAGACACATACACACACAAAAAAACACACGAACACATAGATAACTTAGTAAAAACCACTCAGAGGGCCTTAAAAAACACCTGAAACGGATAATTCCGGTGACATCCCGTTTCAGAATGCCATCCGGATATGTCACAAAAGTATTGTGCACACACTTTTTCCATATGCCTACAGTATATGGAAAAGTATATACTAGTAAATATATAAGGAATAGTATATAAGTAAATATAGTAGTAAATATAATAGTATACTAGTAAAGATAAAGGAATAGTAAAAATACCAGATATTACATTTATGGCCTCCTAATTTTTGAATAGTGTTGATATCTTACCGGTCTATGAAAGGAGTGATGGAGTCAGTTGATGACACATAGGAGTAATATCCTTCTGAATGAGCGTAGGACGGTTGCTGACAATGGTGGAATATTTCTGAACTTCCAGCCTCCGAGCAGACATCTCCTCCGTACCCTCCATCCAGACTCGCCTGAACAGACAGTACAATAATTCTGTTATTTCTAATCCTAAACGCTTTCAACTACTGCCTTTATGGTGAGGTCCTAATACCAAAGCGTATCTTTAATATGATCCAAAAGCTTTTTAATAAAAGACAACTTAAGGTGTCAAATATTGCATGTATGTATGAATGTTGCATGTTAGAAAAAAATGTTTAATCATCCTTACTCTAGTATTTATATTTGTTCACTTGTTACTTTTTATTTATTTATTTTTCTCCTAGAAGTCATCAATTTACTCTCTCTTTATTGCGTTCCAATATTGTATCAACTGGTTGTATATATTTGTTTTTAATTATATAGATTATTTAAGAATTTTTATTCGCGCCAACGGACAAGCTTGGGCTTTTGTTGGCGCGTAGATCATTTGCTTCATTTAATGTGTGATTATTGTATTTATATTATAATGAAATAAATTGAATTGAATTGAATTGAATTGAAATAATACAAACGTACCACATAATGCCATCATCACATTGTAGTAATGGTGGTCTAGTTGACAATATCTAGTACGTAAAATCTAAGGGATCAAATAAAAAAGAATTCTTTCTCATATTTTAAACTCAACAGAGAGACGTGGTTCGATTCGTGGCCCCGTGGATTGATACACGGCCACCTGTCTATTCAAGCGATTAAAGCTTGCATATCTCCAGTCTAAATAGACCTATGATAAATACAGATATAGTAAAAGCGCTGTTAGTAACCCAACAACTTACTCAAAACCATTTAACATACTATCTTAAACTATGACAACCAATAGGTGCGTATACACGAAAAATTATGAGGAACCCCATAAAAAAGTTGAAAAGTTGGTAGGTTAAATTAAAAGTCGTATTTTAGAGAATACTATAAGAAACAGAGATATTATTACTAGAGGGGCCCTATTAATTGAATTTTTAAGCATCGAAATACTATTCGTCTACCTTCGAATATCAATTAAGTCAAATAAACAGAACAAAACTACTGAAACTTATAAATTAGTACGTAAAAAGTTCATAACATCATAACACAAACAATGTGCGAAATAAACCGAAAACAATTGGTTTATTATAACCTAAACTCACTCACGGGGGAGGTTTTAATAAAGTCATACAAAGCCCCTGACAGCTCCAAAATGATTATTCAGGCCTCTCAATGTATCGAGATAGGATATGGCCCCTCTAGTCATGTATCTCTATGATAAGAAAAGTTAAATCATTAGTCGTATTGTGGACTGGCTAAAGCAGGCCTGGGCAAACTACGGCCCGCGGGCTACATGCGGCTCGCGGAGCATTTTTATGTGGCCCGCGGGCAAAATAAATGTTTGGGAGAAAGATAAAATAAATAAAAAAAATATTAGGTATATAAGCAAATAAATTATTTAATTCAAAATTATTATGAAAAGTTAGATACAAAGATGAGGAAATAATGGATTGCTACTTTAACTTTAAAGTTTGGAGAAACAAAAACTTTCATTGTCAACTTCGCAAACTTTCAGTTTGCGGCCGCCTTTTCATATCAATTTTCATTGTCGGATTGGCGAATTTTTATTTTCACAATAATTTTTATAAAAAAAGCTATTTTGCCTTCAGTGAATTGCCGAAAAGGAGTTGATAAAATAGCTCTCTGATCATCTTTTATTTCATAGGAATACTTTTTAAAATTATTTTTTTACCTTGTATTCTAGCTAAATTTATCTTCAGTTATATTTCAAGATCTGACAAAGATACTACGTTTTGTTTTTTGCGTTTTATGCTAAAGTTCCGCAATTCCTATAAGGCGCGGTCGAATATCTAGAACGTTGGATCAACGTTCAACAAACTTTTTTTATAATTTTTTTTTCAAAATTTTCAGTAATTAGCCGGATTTGTTGATAAATGAAGGCCTATTTCCGTAATCTGCACCGCTCTTTTGGTTAATCTCAAGAGTATTTACATTCACTCAACGATTTATTTTTAATCTAACTTGGTACATACATAACTACTGTTAGACGTTTCAAATGTTAACAAACACAAAAATATTGACGTCTAACAGTAGTTATGTATGTACCAAGTTAGATTAAAATAATTCGTTGAGTGAATGTAATACTCTTTAAGATTAACCAAAAGAGCGTGCAGATACGGAAATAGGCTTCATTTATCACAAATACGGCTAATTATGAAATTTTTGAAAAAAAAATTATAAAAAAAGTTTGTTGGTGATCCAACGTTCTAGATATTCGACCGCGCCTTATTCTTTGAGAATAAATTTGACTTTAGTAAAACACAAGCCTAACTGCAATTTGTTGCGGGTTTAGCATATTTTAAAATTTAAGGAATGCGGCCCGCGACTGGCTGTAAAAAGACTAAGCGGCCCTTTGCTAGAAAAGTTTGCCCAGGCCTGGGCTATAGGGACGGTTAAATCATAAGTCGTATTCCCATAAGTTAATTCATAAGTCGTTAAATCAGAGCACCATTTTGAACAGGCTTTAAGGAAGCTTACAGAAAGTTTTATGATGACCCAATTATCACTCGAGAGGATTAACTGACTTATCGTAAGGAACGAATAAGGAACCTCAAATCAAATTATAGAGCATCATACTAAGACAAGTTTAAATAAAACTAATATACAACAGATTTCATCGAGCCATAACAATTAAGTTTTAAATTAAAATACAAAAATAACTATGAAAGACAATAGAGTTATAATTCTTATTACAGCACTTCCTATTCTTGTTAAGTTTCTAGGATTAGATCATTCTTATTAGTGATTGTTACACTTTCGAGTTACTGGCTTCAAACTTCCCACAATGTGTTCTATGGAAAATTCCTACTTAGCTTTCTAACACATTAATTTTTCTTCTCGCTTTGAGGGTTATCTTAAGTAATTAGTAAGTTTTAGAGAGATTATTATCATTATAATTATCATGGATATAATATGGTGTAAGTGAAGGCATTGTTCTGTAATGGTTTTAGAAATGAAAGGAGAGAAATTTAGTTATTAATTTGAAATAAACATAACGTTTTCGTTGTTCTGTTGATGATATTTTAGTGTTGAGAAATATTGTCTTCAGCAATTACTGCACTTTACGACTTGACTTTCAATGTAAATATCAAATCTAAGCACCTATTAAAATACTTAAACAGGTTCTCCCAGCTCCACGGATCGCTTTGCTGCCCGGGGCATTCTTTGATCTTTTGGTGCCTCAGGCTAGGTGATGAAAATTTGCCAAATTAATAGCAAAATCCCATGTAAGAAGAAATAAAAAAATATCGACAAATATGAAAAAACAACAATGTGCCCACAAAGCGACCACAGACATAGAGATATTATTACTAGAGGGGCCCTATTGGTTGAATTTTGAAACACTGACAAAATAACCTGACTACATTCGGTTATAAATATAATCAAATAATCAGTATACAAAATTACAATAACTTATATAGTAGTACGTTAAAAATACAAATCAAAACACAAACAAGGTATAGGAAGCCGAAAACAATAGATTTATAATTGCCTTGACTCACTTTGAAGGAGGTTTCAATGAGGTATCATAGAGCCCCTGAGAGCCCCTAATACGATGTTTCAGGCCTTTCAATGTACTGAGATAGGCTATGCCTCCTCTAGTATATATCTCTATGGCCACAGAGAGGTCCCTGAGCCTCGAAGCGACTATAGTGCCGAAGGCTCGTATTTAATAATAAACCATCTGTAACGCGACTAAGTCTAATATTAAATCCCTATGCTTATTTCACATCTTCGTACATATCAATGTTTGTTGTTTTGTATTATTTGTGGTTATATAATCGTGTTCTTTGAATTAAGCTGATTTTTATCATTTGGGCTGCTTCGCGGCCGTTTTTAGGGGACAAAGAGTAAGACGTTTTGGTCAACTAAGATCACAGCGGAATCCTTAAATAAAGTAAGCTGTTTTCGTGTTACTTAAGTTCGCAGCTGTGATCTTGAATAAAGGACTACCAGAAAGACGTTTTGGTGTCAACTAAGATCGCAGTTGTAATCCTTAGATAGAAGACTAAGAGTAAGACGTTTTGGTCAACTACGTTCGCAGCTGTGATACGGTATGGAACACTATCTTGCTTACCGTAGTCGTATACATTTGTCATTTCTTGGAAAAAGCGCTGATATTTATGAATTGAAGTCATCTTTAACTCAGAATGAAAAAGATAATGTTTCATCTATTTGGAGCTACGAACATCGTCAGTAGTGGAAATCGTTAAAGCATCAGTATAATTACCAACCGCTGACCCCGCAGAGGTCTGGGATTCGCATACCAGGTGAAGTTGGGACTTCATAAAATAATTATTTTAATACATGACGGTCAACTTTAGATTAAACTTGCAGCATAATGGAGTTTTGCTCCATTATGCTTTATACAGTATAAATTTGGACTTGTACTTATAATCCATTTTTTTATTATTTTTAATTTTATTTAATTTTTTTAAATTTTATATTTATTAATTTATTTATTATTATATTGTTATTTATTTCATTTTATTTATTTTTTATTATTATTATTATTATTATTATTTCATAAAATACCTTAACTATAACTTTTAAAAAAACCTATTTCTAATAACTTTTCATTCATATAAAATGTATGTATTTAATATACAAAAAACCAACACGTCTCTCCACAAAAGAAGGTTGGCCTGATTTGAAATTGAGGGAGTGGCTAACATCCAGGACTAACCCTCACATTATTTTTCTAAGCTGTCAATTGATTTTAGCCGTGTGTCGTATTATAGAGATAGAGTATTTAAATCATATTAGAGTAGTCTTAACGGAGGATTAGTTGTAACCTAACTTGCCGTAGTATAACTTCGTTTTATGTTCGTTCTTTTAGGTAGTAACCATACCTAAAATGCATTTTTTTTCACATGCTCCAATAAATATTACACGTGTTATTATTTAATAAATTTAATCAGGGAAAAATATGTAAAATTTTGAATCTTTAAGTATCAACAAAATATGCAAAGTAACCATATATATTTATGGTTTCATAAATAAATACATAATTGAATTACATACTTATAGATATTTATTTACACAGAAAAAAATAAGAAAACTGATTTAGAAATAATTCAAAATAATAATAAAAAAATGTGTAAAAAAATAATTATAAAGACAAGAAATTTTATAAATTTTATGTTAGTTGTCATATCTACTCTGTACTTATGCTAAATAATATCTGTCAAAAGGCACTAAGTGCCTAACTAAGTGTACTATAATATTGCTTGTAAACACCCTTACTCATACAAAACCGATTTCATTCACTGTATTTCAATATATATATTTCATATGATCACTACAATTCAAATCATTACAAAGACAGAAATCTATTCCATCTGCATTGTAAAAGTTCTATAAGCAAGGTCACCAAATTTCAGCACTTTTGCTTATAATAGATTTTATAGTGTGACCGATTAGTGAAACTATAGCGTGAGTTACTCTCATTCAAGGATGGAACCAGCCTCGAGGGCTGACTGTCCGCCAGTCCACCCGACACCAATGAATACTATTTTACTAAGATTTACTATCTCAGATTCATGGCTAAAACTAGGTCGCTATGTCGCCTTCAGTACAACTAAATATCCATTCTTTATAATGATTATTATAGTAAAAATATTTCTTATTTGTAACAGTATTTAGAATGGAGTAAGATTTATTCCTATGTTATGCAAAGATATTTAAGAACATTACTTGAGATTGGAAAAACTTATTCCTATGTTATGCAAAGATATTCAAGAACATTACTTGAGATTGGAAAAACTTATTCCTATGTTATGCAAAGATATTCAAGAACATTACTTGAGATGAAAAACTTATTCCTATTATGCAAAGATATTAAAGAACATTACTTGAGATTGGAAAAATTTTATCCTAATGCAAAATATTCAAGATTACTTGAGATTGGGAAAAACTTATTCCTATGTTTCAAAGATATTTAAAGAACATTACTTGAGATTGGAAAAACTTATTCCTATGTTATGCAAAGATATTCAAGAACATTTGAGATTTGAAAAATTTATTCCTATGTTATGCAAAGATATTCAAGAACATTACTTGAGATTGGAAAAATTATTCCTATGTTATGCAAAGATATTCAAGAACATTACTTGAGATTGGAAAAATTTATTCCTATGCAAAGATATTCAAGAACATTACTTGAGATTGGAAAAACTTATTCCTATGTTATGCAAAGATATTCAAGAACATTACTTGAGATTGGAAAAATTTATTCCTATGTTATGCAAAGATATTCAAGAACATTACTTGAGATTGGAAAAATTATTCCTATGTTATGCAAAGATATTCAAGAACTTTACTTGAGATTAGAAAAACTTATTCCTATGTTGCAAAGATATTCAAGAACTTTACTTGAGATTGGAAAAACCTTATTCCTATGTTATGCAAAAGATAATTCAAGAACTTTACTTGAGATTGGAAAATTTATTCCTATGCAGAAGATATTCAAGAACATTACCTTGAGATTGGAAAAATTTATTCCTATGCAAAGATATTCAAGAACATTACTTGAGATTGGAAAAACTTATTCCTATGTTATGCAAAGATATTCAAGAACATTACTGAGATTGGAAAATTTATTCCTATGTTATGCAAAGATATTCAAAGAACATTACTTGAGATTGAAAAATTATTCCTATGTTTATGCAAAGATATTCAAGAACTTTACTTGAGATTAGAAAAACTTATTCCTATTATGCAAAGATATTCAGAACTTTACTTGAGATTGAAAAACTTATTCCTATGTTATGCAAAGATATTCAAGAACTTTACTTGAGATTGGAAAAATTTATTCCTATGCAAAGATATTCAAGAACATTACTTGAGATTGGAAAAACTTATTCCTATTTATGCAAAGAATTCAAGAAACTTGAGATTGGAAAAACTTATTCCTATGTTATGCAAGATATTCAAGAACTTTACTTGAGATTGGAAAAATTTATTCCTATGCAAAGATATTCAAGAACATTACTTGAGAGAAAACTATTCCTATGTTATGCAAAGATTTCAAGAATTTACTTGAGATGGAAAATTTATTCCTATGCAAAGATATTCAAGAACATTACTGAGATGGAAAAACTTATTCCTATGTATGCAAAGATATTCAAGAACTTTACTTAAGATTTAAAAAAATGTTTTTCTTTGTTATTAAAAGTATTCAAGAACATTACTTAAGTTCTGATATCGGTTCTAGCGCCAATGCCATGGAGCGGGATTCAGTGCCGATGCCATAGAGCGGGTTCAACTGCAGTTTCTATAGAGTAGGTTTCAGTGCCGATGCCATAGAGTGGGTTCCAGTGCCGATGCCATAAAGTGGGTTTCAGTGCCGATGCCATAAAGCGGGTTCAAGTGCAGATGCCATAGAGTGGGTTACAGTGCTGATGGCATAAAGTGGATTTCAGTGCCGATGCCATAAAGCGGGTTCAAGTGCAGATGCCATAGAGTGTGTTTTAGTTCCAATGCCATAGAGTGGGTTTCAGTTCTGATGCCATAGAACGGCTAAGAGGGGACCTTTTATTAGCGAATTTTCATAATGAAAATGACGCTTATGAGGTTGTTCGGATGACGGAAGTTGAGGGTGGGAGTGAGCGGAATCGGTTCTTATTGGCTTCCTGATAACAAAAAAGTATGTCCGAAAAAAGTTTATATATATATATGTATATATATATATATATATATATATATATATATATATATATATATATATATATATGTATATATATATATATATATATGTATGTAAGAGTTTCTACCCTTTCGTATGGCGAACGATAACTCTCGAAGGCGTTCTCAAATTGAAACGAAACTTTGCAAATCGCGAGATGTCGAGGAGGTTACGAGGCCTATTGTTTATAAAAACATTATGACGTCATCAACCAAAGTTATGACGTCATGAAAAAAAAAATTTTGAAACTTGAAATGGCTTTAAAACAAGGTATCTCGTATTAAAGTAGACGGCTAGCTGAGTCGATTAAGACCGATTTCAGCTCAATCGAACCATCACAAATGGCGCGCAAACGGCATACATATATTATAATTTGTATATATGTATCTTAGGTCAAAGACTCGTACGATATCTGTTGGGTTCAGTAGTGTTAGAGGTGGGGATATAGTATAAAAGAGGGGCCTCTACCTCTTGCTCCATCCTGGTAAGCCTGCTGTCCCAGAGAGACAGGACAAAAATGGCTTCCACTAAGCCACGCCGAGCTAAGCAGGCCCGTAAAGCGGAAGAACCTCGAAGTAGTCTTTTTACTTTTGGATGTATCACCTCCATCGCAACAATCAGCGATTTAAAAAATACCTCCTACACTGCTTTACTAAAATTTGATTTTTTTTTTAAATATAAACATCCATGGAACTAAACTTCCCTACCAATAGGCTTAAACATATAAGAACATATACTGTTATTGTTAAAGCTTAATTGTTCACAAGGAAACTAAACATTCATTCATATCTGAAAATAATATTGTACTCAAAAAACTTTAAAATACATTTTATCAACTTAATATTTTCCAAAAGATTACGCCATTATGAAACGCCAGGTTGTTTAAACCAGAGATTATAATAAGTATAGAATGTCGAAATGAATACAAGAGCATCAGACAAATGGTGAGGGTAAACTCGTTGCTGGTGAGTTAACTCACCAAACAAATGTAGGTGAGTTTACCATACATGCCAGACGATTGTCAAACAAATAATTAGGTATTTAAATTTTAAGTGGTCAACTTAGTGGGGAAAGATACCAATTTTATCGCGATAACTTCACACGAATCTGAGTGAATTAGGGTGATGTATTTAAAATGTACTGCCCTGTATAAAGAAAATATTTGAATTAATCAGTTTTTTGATAGAAGTAGTTTGCAGAAAATAAGACGACAGCGGCGCATTCTTGTAGTTGGCATGGCGAAACTACTAAATTACACACTAGCGCTCCTGTTAACTAGCTAAGGAACTAATAAATCCCGCCACCATCTTTCTATACCTTTATACTCTTTGGTTTGACCCAAAATCGATAAGTTGTTCTTTTTCTCATAGAACTTGATTTTTATACTTGATCTTCAAACTTGATTGTCATACTTGATTGTCATACTTGATTGTCATACTTGATTTTCATACTTGATCTTCATACTTGATTTTCATACTACATTTTCATACTAGATTTTCATACTTGATCTACATACTTGATTGTCATATTTGATCTTTATACTTGATTTTCATACTTAATTGACATACTTGGATTTATACTTGATCTTTACTGATTTAAACTTGATTTTCATACTAGATTTTCATACTTGATCTTCATACTTGATTTTCATACTACATTTTTACACTTAATCTTCATACTTGATATTCAAACTTGATTCTCATACTAGATTTTCAAACTTTATCTTCATACTTGATCTTCATACTTGATTGTCATAATTGATCTTTATACTTGATTTTCATAATTAAATGACTTACTTGATTTTCATACTTGATCTTCATACTTGATTTTCAAACTTGATTTTCATACTTTATTTTCATATTTGATCTTCATATTAGATTTTCAAACTTGATTGGCATACTAGATTTTCATACTTGATTTTCATACTTGATTGTCATATTTGATCTTTATACTTGATTTTCATACTTAAATGACTTACTTGATTTTCATACTTGATCTGCATACTTGATTTTCAAACTTGATTTTCATACTTGATTTTCATATTTGATCTTCATACTAGATTTTCAAACTTGTTTGGCATACTAGATTTACATACTTGATCTTCATACTTAATTGTCATGCTTGATTTTCATACTTGATTGTCATACTTGATTTTCATTAAAATTAGATTAGCCGTTTGAGCTGCAGAAAGTTAAGAAGAAATGTGCACATCCATACACTTACTTATACATACGGATACCTATTGTTTGTTCAATTTTTGGTATATCTAGGTGCTATAACATCGACATTTGGTGAAACAAGTTGATGTAATTTTTTGCCAATGTAATGCTTCCACTTTCCATTTAATAGGAAGAGAAGTAAAATCGATTACACGATACGAATTCTAACTTAATCCTAATGCAAACAGACATCTGTTGGATTTAGTGAGACATGTAGCGCCGCATGTTGAAGCCGTGACATTTAATTGGGTTTATTTTAATTGATATGATGAGGTGTTTAAATGAACCGATCGATATGACTAAACCTGGCTAGTATTGATTAGAGCTATAACTCTCTGCCCACACCCATAGATATATATTACTAGAGGGGGCATACTTTATCTCAATACATCGAGAGCCTTGAAACATCTTTTTGTGGGTCTCAGGGCCTCTGTGTAACCTCACTGCAACCTACTTTATAAGTGTGTAAGGTTATAATAAATCAATCGTTGCTGGTTTTGTGAAGGTTTTGTATTATAAACTTTCAGTTATAAAAGTATTGTTGTAATTTTTTACTGTTTGTTACTGTTGACGTTACTTTTTCGATGTTTCAACATTTAACCGATATGGCCTCTCTAGTAATAATATCTCCATGCTAATATCTCTCTCCCCACCTGCTCTACCGTTCTAGAAATCCTTTCAGTCCTGTAAATCACTAATAACTCATTAAGTTAATAAAATCATGCATAACGTCATTAAGTTTACGACAAGTTCAGGCACTTACCCATCAACTAATGGTATAAATTAAAAAGGTTATATTTACCGCAAGTTGAAGAAGCAATCGAAGAATCAGCTACCGTCGATACTTGCTGTTGGGTATAAATATCCCTGGACCGGTTTCGGCATAACGCCATCATCAGCAGGCGGGGCAACACTCGAGCTCTCAACTAATAAAGTTAAATCAGTGATTAACTTCTAGTCTCAATGAGCACGACGAGCCCTCTGAAGATAAGGGAGGAAGTAGGAAAGGGTTTATAAAGGGAATGTGTACTGAGTCAAGGTCGTGACCCTGAGTAGTCAGGTGTGTGAGTCAGGTGTGCGGGTGAGCCATCTGGCGTTATGATGCTTTGTGTCTTTTATTATGATGTGTACCGGTGTCATGGTTTTCCCGTTTTCTTTTTTTGTCAAGTGCTGGTTTGAGTACCGAAAAAGTAATGTCCGAATTAAAAGTAAGTTGTTCGTTAATAATTGTCTTGTCAGTAATTCTGTGTTTGTATATTTCTAGTCTTTCAAGTACGTCAAGTTTAGGTCCTTTTGATTGTTTGTGTAGCAGTTTCATAGAGTTTGACATTGTGTCTGGTTCGTGTCCGTGTGTGCGAAGGTGGTTGGCAAAGTTAGAATCTGATTTATCTTTTATGAATGAGCGTAAGTGCTCTTTATACCTAGTGTTTAGTGTACGATATGTTCTACCTATATAATTTTGTTGGCAATCTTTGCAAGTTATCTTGTAAACTCCACTTTGGTTATATAAGTTTGAGTTATTTGGGTTATTGGAGCTATGTGTTAGTTTGTTACCTATATTATTATTTGTTTTGAAGGCTGTTGATAAGTTGTGTTTATTTAAGAAGTTTGCAAGTCTGTAAGTTTCTTTCCCTACGTAGGTTAAAGCTGTCCATTGTCAAGTTAATCACTGATTTAACTTTATTAGTTGAGAGCTCGAGTGTTGCCCCGCCTGCTGATGATGGCGTTATGCCGAAACCGGTCCAGGGATATTTATACCCAACAGCAAGTATCGACGGTAGCTGATTCTTCGATTAATGGTATAAACTTCTTCAGGACTAAAAAATGCCGCAAGGAGGCGCGGGAGTCGCCTGGCGGATCCCAGCGCCATCTCAACATAACGGTGTTTCCCATGAGACCAAATGCCTCTTGATTTTTATTGCATAATCTTAAATTACATATCTTTAAGTAAAAAAAAAACACTTTAATATTCAAAACGTTTTACAATATTAAAGCAGTATTTTAATATGCTTATTTTTAGCCCCATTATTCGCTGTGGCGTTACATTTATAGATGTTTAAAGTCACAACGCATCACGGAGTCGAAATTAAAATAAGTTGTTCCACTATTACTTTGTTCAGAGGCGGGGTTTGGCAGAGGGTTTAACCCCCAGCCACCGCAGTTGTCGGGGGGGGGGGGGGTGTAACAGTTGTAATTGTTCTGAAATGTTATACATTATTTCTGTTCTCTTGGTTTCACTGCCTAAATAGTATTTTACAAGTAGATGCCGGAGTTGAAATGATTTTTTAAAAAACAAGACTATTAATTATATTTATAACAAGTAAATTACAATTTAATAAACTGAACAAGATAATACTTTTCCGTTTTGATCGGGTTGGTCAGTTAAAAAATATTTTGACCAAAAAATATAAACTTAGACCATATTTTTTTTTTAAAAATCATCAGACGTGATTTAAAAAAATTAAATTTTGAAATAATGAAGAAATTTAAATAAAATCTTAAACGGCACAAATCGACCAAAACCTTTTTTTCTTCGTCTTTTTTATTTTCTGTTGAGAAAATTATATTGTTGTTTCCGAAATTCGGAACTAGAGTGCGCAGTGTTAGGGGCTTTTGCGGCCGTAGAGTTTTATTGTGGGACTATCATTTTCCGCATCGCAATGACCGCTACGTACTAAACGGACGGACGCATCGCTACCACAGTATTGTGAATGCACCTTTATTGCTTATTGCATAGAGATATATACCTAGAGGGGCCCACAAGTTAAATTTTGAGCATCAAAAAAGTAACCTGAACACTTTATTATAATAATCTTTCGATTTTATTATATTAAAGTAACAAAATTACGGCTCTTTATACAACAGAACGTATACAATATAAAACTAAACAAAAGCAATGTGTAAAAAGCAGAAGACTAGTGATTTATTATAACTTTAAGTCACTCTTAAAGGAGGTTCAAATGAGGTTACATGGAGCCTTTGAGAGCCCCACGAAGATGTTTCAGGCCTCTCAATATATTAAGATAGTCTATGCCCTCTCTAGTATATCTCTATGGCTTATTGTATATGTTTTGTATTGTAATACATACACATTCTATTTTATGAATTACAGTCGTATTGTTTATTTCAATATATAATAATCGCTAGACAATCTACAAGTGGTTGGCAAAAAGGGAGAAGAGAAGAAGTGGTAAGGTTTCAATATTGTAGTCACCACAAATTTACCGCAACGGAAAAGTAAGTGGAATTGTTAAAGTCCTTAAGTTACCGGCAGTTTCATAGGGGAGAAGCTGGACAAATTACGTCCCGAGAGGTAACGGCCCTAAAATCCACCGTGGAATTAAAAGACGGACATGAAATCCATCGCGCAACGTAATTCCACCCACCACTGAGCTTGAAGTGAATAAAAAGACAAGAAAATAACTAACTTCTTCTAAGTAACTTCTTGGATTTTTCAAAATTTAACCAATAGAGCCTCTCTAGTAATAATATCTTTATGTTTAAAGTCACCAAATGTATTAAAATGGAGTATGCTTAGAATAATACTATACATAGAAGCACTACTGATAACACGAAAGGCAGTTCACTGGTGCACTAAAGTAATGCTGCCACCCTAACAATATACAATTTTCAAAAAAAAGTTGGCAATACTTCCGGTTGCTGAATTATTATGTTCTATTACTAATTAATGATTGATTATTAATAAAATACTGATATAAATATCGGTGCATTACAATATTTAAAGCATTTTTATAGTAGTTTAACGTACTTGTTAAAATTATATTAAAAGTAGTCCTCAACTAAATGTAGATTCTTGTATTCCGCCACCCTCTTGCCATGTAAGACCGATTTATTAAATACTCAGCAGGTGTTTTAAGTCATTATATTTGTTCTTTGCGATCTTTCTTCATTAATAGGTATTTATGACAAATATTTAAAATAACGTTTTGTTGTAAGGTTGGCAGCATTACTTAGGTGCACCAGTCAACCGGCTTTCATGTTATCAGTGGTAGTATTACCATAGTAATACTTCTATATATAGTATTATTCTAAGGGAGTATGCCTACTCTAGTAATATATCTCTGTGATATACTAATTGTTTTAAAATTAGAAATAGTTCAATCCCAATTCCACAGCGTGTGCAAAGTAAGATTAGAAGCGGAGTCAATGGCATTAAATAAATATAAATTAAATGTTTACACATAATAAGGTAAGGCTTGTCTTTAACCCTGTGAACTAAAAATACACTTTAAAATGTAACATTTATTGTTCGGTGTAGAACTACGAGCATAAATCGCATTGATCATTACGAAATTGCATAAAATGGATGAGGAGTCCAGAGTTGGTAACATATGAATCCAGTTTAAGACTTTATAATGTGATCCATCAATGTTGAGGTTTTTGCAATTTGTCCTTAATCGTTTAAATGTCGTTCGAGATGCAAGATCTGAAATATTTAAACACTTTTAGGTAACGAGTGATTTTTATAAATAATAAATTTTGGCGCGGAGATCCGCATAGCAGACGAATTTCTTTTTAAACGCGTTCTTCTGTGGGTGTCAATAATTTTTTTGCTTTTGCTTGCGTTTCCGGTTTATGGTTTCTAACCTGAGTAGTTCTATTACGACTTGTGACTCAATTATTCTGGGGTTTTCATAAAGCAATTTCATCCAACTCAAGCTTATACAAACCAAGTTCGTCCTTGGTTCATCCTAGCCTTTCAAAGGTTCACCAACTTTGGTAGCAGCATTCTCACTAAGTTTGACTCTACCAATGAACTAGTCAAAAAGATCCTAGACCTAGTCCGGGGAAAAGGATTATTCTGACCTGGACCAATTGAGGGGATTGTACAATAGACTTCCAGTCGCAGTGCAAATGGGGTCTATCCTCGACTCCAACCCCAATCTTTAATAATAATAAGTTCATCCTTCCAAAATTAGCAGAGCACACCATTATGTCCACTCATTTAAAGCTAATTAATGCTTACATTAAAAAGATTTAGCGTGATTCCTTTTAAAAATTAAGCAATGAAGCGAAATGCTATTGCTCAAGTTATGCATAAGAAATAACATATCCTTTAAATTTTATAAATTAAAAATTACATAAGTTAAAACAAGAGCCAAAGGCCTTGTACAAAGTTACACAGAGCCCCTGAGAGCCCCAAAAATGTGTCAAGCCTCTCAATGTATTAAGGCTATGCCCCCTCCAGTATACATCTCTATGTGTGTATGGGTTTCTTAATTTTTTCTTATTTTTGACTACCTATCTTTACATTTTGTATTGAAGTGATTTATTTTAATTATTTTAGAGCGTTTACTAAAGTCACTCTTTCATTGGGAAAACCCCTTTTTTGTCAAGTTTTTAAATAAACTGATAAAAGGTGAAAATCACAATATAGTGTTTTAGTTTATTTATTGTTAATTAATTTTACTTTTGAATAAATCAAGTTTGCACAAACTCACAAAATTACTCTATTATTGCATTAAATTAGTTGTGACAAGTATTTAAATTGTAAGTTAATTTAAATACTTATCATAATGCGATTCTAAGGGGATGGGCTAGGGGAGTTAAAGTCCCCCCCCCGGTTTGAAATTAGCCCCCACAAAAAAAACATTTACCTTTTAATTAGTACTTAATTATTTTAATTTTTTTATTTTCTTTTATTTCAAATACCTTTATTGAATAAATTACAAAAAAAAATAATTATATTCTAATATTAAGGTTACCTCTCTGCTAAAAGGCTTACGCCTTATGTTAATTAATTATTTAACATTTACATTTTAATAAGTTTAGTTAGCAACCAAAAGTTACCAATCTACAAAATGTACCTTTTTAGATTCATTTTACTTAAAAGTTAAATAAGAAGATAAGTAATATTGGTAAATAGTAACAACGAAAAGATTAAGTTATATCTTATTAAAAAATCATAAGAGAATAGCAAAATTATTTGCCAAGGAAATTCGATAAAAATCAATGTCATAAAAATACTAATAACATTAATAATATTTATATCCTGTATTGCCATTATAAACTTAATGTCAACAATACGCAGGAGCAAACGAAAAACTATTCAAGAGTTTCTTGATAGAAAATTATAGTTATAAATATACTGTTACTCATTTAATGAAATAAAAGACAAAAAGACACAAAGAAGACCTTTTAGCGTTGCAATGAATTCCTGTTTTGGAGACAATTACAAAATGACCATTTTCCACCATCGTCTATTATTCCGGTTATGGTCAGACGCCATAAAAGTCGGGATTCTTTGAAAGCCCGGTAATTAACAATTCAGAAGATGTTTAGAGTAATTAGTGATTTAATGTCTTAATAACTGTGTTAATAATTACAATAATGTAATTAATTAATTAAAATAAGAGTTGGGTTGAGAGAATTTTCGGATTAAAATTGGAATGGTCAGGGATTGTCTAATGTTTTCAATTTATTTTTTTAATAACTTTATTGATGTTTATAAGCTTAAAAGTGACTTGGCAGGCTTGACAGGAAAAATCAGACAGGGGAATACAGATATTTTTACTAAAAAGTAACCGCAACATCTTTGACTTAATATAATTTAATTTATTAATTTA
This sequence comes from Microvelia longipes, assembly GCA_018340805.1. Taxonomy (NCBI): domain Eukaryota; kingdom Metazoa; phylum Arthropoda; class Insecta; order Hemiptera; family Veliidae; genus Microvelia; species Microvelia longipes. The sequence continues at coordinate 2,509,932 of JACMZG010001908.1, forward strand.
TACTGTAACTTATTATTTTTATCTTAATTTTGTAAATTTTTGTTTCTTGATTTTTGTATATTAGCTCACGCCGCAATTATAAATAAATAAAAAATTAAAAAATAAATAAATAATTAAATAAACAGTACAAAACCACAGTAACTTATAAAAAAGAACGTTTAAAACACAAAACACCAAAAATGTGTGAAAATTAGACCACAATTGATTTATTAAAAACCTTCATTTAGAGGAGGTTTCAATGAGGTTACATAGAGCCTTTGAGAGCCACTCAAAGATATTTCAAACTTCTCCATGTATTGAGCTACGCCTTCTGTTGTATAATATACCTCTATGCCCAGTAGAGATTGACTTTATTTATATAAAATGAAATGCTTATATAAATTAAATTTAAAGTAAAATTGTCGTTAATTTTTAACTGATGCTTCTGCTGATGAAATATTTTTAATTTGTCTAATTTGTAATGCAGAGAAATTAATGAATAAGCACAGGAAATCTTAACATAAAATTTCATCTGAATTAATCGTTTTAGAAGTTTTTATGACCTAATAAGATGTTTTTAAGTTGTGCGTCTATATTGTCATCGTAACTTTCAGAGTGGTCCTGCTAGCAAGTTGAAACTTGGTATCAAAATCAACCTTCTCTAAAAGGTTGAACAAATGAAATTGTCTTAAGATTAAATATTTTAGACAACTATGTTAACCAATTTTGCTACGTCATTAAATTTGTTTAATTAAAAAATCGTAATTTTTTTAATCATTACGTACTTGTATCCAAAAATTTGTATACGTCTGTCTAAAAATTGATGTTCTGTATAATATTATTAAATGGTATCTGGTTTCTATGTGGTATCAACCCCAGTGTCACCAGTTTAGAAATAAAACAGCTATCTACAGTTATAGTTTTCGATGAAATTTAAGTTATAACACCCGAGACGTATATGATGACAGATTTATTTTGAAGTCGAGGTAGCGAGACAAGTAATATCATAACTTTGGATGACTGTACTATCATATGTGCCTTTTGATATCCTGAGGACGAGTAAACTAAATCGAAAATGTGAAAATAGTACTGAGGTACACCGTACATAATACCTGATATTTCCCGGTATTACCCAAGGACGAGGAAAACAAATCCACAGGCACCCAATGATATAAATTGTGTGATTATTTTACCCCGAGTACGAGCAATGCGAGTCTGGAATAGTGAGGATGAGCGAATCGGATATGGCGAGAAAAAGTTCCGAGGTACCTTGTAGCAGGCTCGTGACCAACCAGAAATTGTAAAGGGGGACGAAACCAATTCCAGAGGGTGCAATGTTTTTTATACCTTATAGACCAAGAGCCCAGGGGTGTTTTGTTAATAAAAAGTGTAATGGCTGGAACCGGTATCAATTTTTCGTAAATACCTCCCTGAACAACGATCTGCAATTCTGCCGACTCTTATCGGATGGGTGTCCCAGGCAGAACCTTTGACCCCTAAAGTGCGTTCTGCCTGGGACACCCATCCGATACGAGTCGGCAGAATTGCAGATCCTTGTTCAGGAAGGTATTTACGAAAAATTGAGACCGGTTCCAGCCATTACACTTTTTATTAACAAAACACCCCTGGGCTCTTGGTCTATTAGAGGACATCCGCTGAAAACTACTTCAGCAGAAGGGGCGGGAATGCTTCAGCAGAAGGAGTATAGGAGGCCTGTCGCCTCACCCTGGCTACAGGGCTGCCCCGAAACCTATTTTATAAACCATTTTATGATAATTGACTAATTTCCATTTTGATTCATAATCATACTCAGACATTCCAAGATATTTACTACAAGACACCACACTCACACTTAATTTGAAGTTTTTGGAAAACATTAATTTGGCAGATGAGTAGAATTGATGAGGTTCCATCAAACTCTTTCCTTGACAGCGGTCAAATCACACATGTTTATGATTCCAATAATCATAAAAGCATTAAATTATTATAACCAGCGAGTTTTAGGGAAAATTAAATTAAGTGATTAATTAGATGTTGTTCGCTAAAGAAAATTTTATCCTCGGTTCAAAAATCAGCGCCGTTTGCTCTTAGCTTAGATGAACATTACTTTGTTACAAGGCTTCATAAATAAAGCCTTGCACAAAGGCCTCCTTTTTCAAGGCCCCCAGGGGCCCTGTACATGGGCCCTTGTTTTCCCTTTTTACTGTAGTAACGGTAAAGGAAAAAACAGGGTACCTCGGAACCTTGCGTCAAAAAAAACTGTACTCGCTTCGCTCGTCCTCAGTAATTGATGGAGGTCATAAGCTGAAATTCGTACTACTTCGGTCTAGCTACGCTGAACCTAATTATAAAACAGTAGCCAACCATATTCAGGAAGTCAATCTGAAATGATCTCTTTTCCACTTCCATTCCCCTAAAAAACTCATCTCATTATCTTACATTCGGTTACTTAAATATTCGTCTAACAATAAAAATATTCGTCTACAATAATGTATTCCTCACTTTATTCGTTACTTAAATAACAATAATGTTACTTAAATATTCGTCTAACTTAAATATTCGTCTAACAAGTCATTTCCTCATTATTCGTCTAACAATAATGTTACTTAAATATTCGTCTAACAATATTTACTTAAATATTCGTAAACTTAAATATAATGTTACTTAAATATTCGTTAACAAAATAAATATCGTCTAACAATAATGTTACTTAAATATTCGTCTAACAATAATGTTACTTAAATATTCGTCTAACCTTAAAATATTCGTCTAACAATAATGTTACTTAAATATAACAAGTCATTACTTAAATATTCGTCTAACAATAATGTTACTTAAATATTCGTCTAACAATAATGTTACTTAAATATTCGTCTACTTAAATATTCGTCTAACAATAATGTTACCTTAAATATTCGTATAACAATAATGTTACTTAAATATTCGTCTAACAATAATGTACTTAAATATTCGTCAACAATAATGTTACTTAAATATTCGTCTAATAATAATGATACTTAAATATTCGTCTAACAATAATGTTACTTAAATATTCGTCTAACAATAATGTTACTTAAATATTCCAATAATGTTACTTAAATATTCGTCTAACAATAATGTTACTTAAATATTCGTCTAACAATAACTTAAATATCGTTACTTAAATATTCGTCTAACAATAATGTTACTTAAATATTCGTACGTCTAACAATAATGTTACTTAAATATTCGTCTAACAATAATGTTACTTAAATAATACACTTAAATATTCGTCTAACAATAATGTTACTTAAATATTCGTCTAACAATAATGTTACTTAAATAGTCGTAAACGTAATTCAAATCACAGCTAGGTTTAAAGTATTTCACCACTCTAATTCTCTTCTTCGACGAAACCTCGGAAGAAACATTTAGCTTCGGAGCCAGAGCACATCCAAGGATTTTTTATTTGAGCTGTCAAACTTTCTCATAGCGCTTTAAGTGTGTAAAACATTCATTGTATAAAACTAGAAAATATCGGAATCGTTCGCTATAAAAAATGACGTGACACAAAACAAATATTTGACAGTGTAGCCAATCTAACCGATTGTTTATGTTCAGAGAATTAACTGGGATAACCAAATATGGAAATTAACGGAATTATGATTGAGAGAAATGTGTTCGTGTTTTACATTACAAGGGTTTGTCGAATGAAACGAGCACATGGTCGAGAGAGAAAACTGTGGTTTTCAATTTGCAGAGGAATAATTGCATGCATGTACCTGCGAGAGATGGATAGTAGAAAGATCCCGCTCTGGCGGAGATGGGAGGCAGTACTCAGAGTCGGACAACGTCCTTCCATCCCGGTCAAGTCGTGGCAGCCTGCCTTCCCTCGATGACCAATCTCCTTCCATACTATCTGTCAACACAAATCAAATCATCAGTTATCTAGAACGAAGTCCAGTTAATGTAATCTAATGGACAAAGTCCTTAGAAGCTATTAAAGGTTATGAACTTGGTATGGACAGCTAACTGTTCTGTGACTGTTATTATTCTTAATATACCAGAAATAAATATTTATAAAAGAACTAGATGGCAAACTATAAAAGACAGAAAAAATGTTAAGACATAAAGAATGTTAAAACATGCTGAGAAAAATCAGGGACAAGCAAAAATATTTGTTCCGGTATCATCAAAGCATCTTAAAAAAAGGATGCCAATTATAGAACGAAGCTTCCTTACAGGCTTAAAACGTTAACTTAAAATCTAGTGCCCCCGCCAAGTTTAGCGGGTCACTGGTGTGCCATCCTTTACAGGAAGCCGTATATTTTTATTAAGGACATTTAAAAATACAACTTTAATATTAACTAAAAGATTTTGTTGAGCTGAACCATTCCCTTTAATTTCATAGCTTTACCATTCACAGGCGTTGAGATATATAATGCCTCAAAGTAAGGCAGTTTTGACACACACTTATTAACTCACTTACTCATCATCACTCACTAGGCACTTTCAGCAATCGTAGAAACTTGAAATTTGGTATTTAGATATATGTTGATGTGAAAACCAATGAAAATAATCAAAATCTAACATATCAGTTCCTTCTACCTAATATGTTCTACCTAAGTTGAAAAGTAATCCTAACCTCAATTTTACGTATAAAGAAAAATGTTGGCAACTAGCGCTATCTAGTAGAGCACACCAAAACTAAGAATATCGAAAGTTTTATTTTGACAGAACATAACAACATTTTTTTGCAATTTATATATTATTTAATAAAAGAAAATTGAACTGTTTAGTAATAAATGAGTACTGTAATATGGTGTAACTAATTAATAATATTTCACGGCGTATTATTGTAAGAAATAATGAATAATAAAAAGGAACGAAATCCTTACAAAAACACAAGCGTGTAAAAAAAGAGCCAACTCAAGCGAAAAAAGTTGTGAGATCATTGAATAGCCAAAACGTAGGTTCCCAATAATGCTTGTAAATATATGAGGATTTGGCGGTTTCACTTTGTGACTTAGTCACTATATGCAGCACACAGAAATGCATAATAAAAGCTTATTAAATTGACTGAATATATTATTATAGTGTATGTCTACTCTTCTGTCACCATCCCTTAAGTAATGGAAGCTTCTGTCCCCACCTCCTTAAAGTGATTGAAACTTCTGTCCCCACATCCTTTAAGTAATGGAAGCTTCTGTCTCTACCTCCCTAAAGTAAGTGAAACTTCTGTCCCCACATCCCCTTAAGTAATGGAAGCTTCTGTCCCCACCTCCCTAAAGTACGTGAAACTTCTGTCCCCACATCCCTTAAGTAATGGAAGCTTCTGTCCCCAACTCCTTAAAGTAATTGAAACTTCTGTCCCCACATCCCTTAAGTAATGGAAGCTTCTGTCCCCATCTCCCTTAAGTAATTGGAAATTCTGTCCCCACATCCCTTAAGTAATAAAAGCTTCTGTCCCCACTTCCCCTACGTAGTATACAAACTTTGGAACCATTCAACCACAATGCTTAACTTACTAAGGTACTGAGTAATTGAGTTAACTTAACAAAATTAGAAGTATTTACTACTGAAACAACGGAAAAATCAGTATGTTGGAATTAACATTTTTGAACTTCATTTTAACAAGATTAAAAGTTTCAAGATAAAAAGAAATAATAAATTACAAGAAATACGGAGATTAAAAAAAAGTGCTTAAAATGCATATGTGGAACATGCTAAAATATACGGCTCATCAGTAGGGATACTACTGAGGGGAAACAGAAAAAAACCACCAAAATCTCTCCACAAAATGTTTATTCTTCTTCTTTTTTTTTATTCTTACAGTGAGATGATACGAAGATCTCTGAATCAGACCCTCCAGACAGAGTCATGTAATGGTTCCATGGTAAACTTTTTGTGGAGAGGTTTTGCTGTTGTATTTTTCTTGCTCACCAATCATCGCATTTGATTGTGTTTTTAACTTCATGGTTAGCCTTTAGAAACCAAGCAGTACTTAAAAATCTTAAGGAAATACAGTCTTATGGATGCATTTCATCAGTAAACATTTAACTAATTATTTTCTATTCGTAATTTTTAAGACGAGAAGGTAAAGTTAACGGAGCTATGCCGGGAATACAAGAAGCTAACCGGGCTTGTTCCGTTGAATTAGTTAATGAAATATTATAATTAAATTCTCATTTTATTATAGGTATTAGCTCATCGGGGGTATTCAAGTCAAAACGAACGCTTTTAATTATCTTAAAAATAGAGATATTTTCGGAATTTTTTAAAACGTTGATAGCTTGATAATATAGAAGGAACCTCAAAATAAAATTAGCGATACGTAAGATAAAAAAGTTAGGATGACCTTCTGGTATAAAAAAGAAGGCATAATTACGGTTAAATATTCGATTTCGAACTGGAGGATGAGTTAGAAGGCTGGGGGTACGGCGGGTAAGGTCATTTGCCTCCGAAGCGACCGACTCGAGGAATCCAGCCTCGTAGCGTTTAGCGAATCCAGTCTCGGTATCAAGTCTAAGGCCGGGCTTGCATCCGAGACGGGGGAGTACTTCACCTCTTTACCTGATCTCCCCAGTACCTGGACGACAACGAGGACCCTATCATAAAGCAATATATAAAACCGGTGCCAAAAACCTTTTTTTTTTAAATGGTCTTAAAACTGGAATTATACATGTTTCGATCTGTCAGATAAGCCTATTTATGAAGTTCAGTTTTAACCAATTCTGAACTTTAAACTTATTTCATGTCGGAACAAGTACCTAGGATTAATAGGAACATTACAAAAGAACTATTTTATGGGGATTTTAGTCCCATCAACAAATTAAACTTGTAATATTTTAAGAGCTACAGCATGGTATCATTTGTTTTTAAAACAAGATACAAATCCTTATACAAGGAGATTTAAACTTGTTATTCACATAGATAGTTAAACATGCTTGCCAACAAACACCGAAAGACAAAAAAAATTGTCTTAGATGAAAATTAAACTCTTTAAATTCGACATAAAATTATCAGCAAAGCACTAGCAACTTAAAGCTTATAAAAATAATTATTTAAAAAAATTAGGTGCGTGGTACCTCAGAACATTTCTTCGTCATATCGTATTCGCTGCACTCATCCTGAACACTTGGTACTCTCTCTGGTAGTCCCAAAATTAAGTTGGAACTCTCTTTGGTAATTTAAGCTGTAAATTAGGTTGATTCCCATTAAAATATGGGAATCAACATAATTTATACTACAGTACGTCCTTAGAATCGCTTCGCTCGCTCTTAAATAGTTAAAATATCCGTATTTTTGCCCAGTGGTTACCCATCTAGGTACTGTCCTTGCTTGATGCTCAAATGCTTAGCCATTTATAAAAAATCGATAAACTTGCCGTATTAAGATGAAACTTCGTTAACGCATTTCTTATATAAAGAGATACACTTATACCGAATTCAATTCAATTCAATTATTTTACAATTTTTAAAATTTCTATAATAACCGTATACATGTCAATCAACAAAAATAGAAACATTGCTGATAATAAGATGAAACTTGCAAAGTTATTGTTATTTTTACTTTTCCTCATTTATACCGTGGGTGCGTAGGAAAAGTATTGTGTTAGCGAAAAAATCCGAAACCAGGTTGTCAACGAAATTATCCGTTTTAGGTGTTTTAAGACCTCCTGGGAGGTTTTTACAAAGTTGTCTGTCTGTATGTGTGTCTGTGTATTTTTGTTATTATCGTAGCCCCTAGTGTATTTATGTACACTGATGACTGTACAAAAATCAGTTTATCTAAAAATAATGCGATCAGTTGGAGATTTGCCACGCCATGTATAAGACTAACGTATATGGCAAATTTCATATTATTATCAGCATTAGTTCAATTTTTATCAGACGACTTGTGACGTTTTTTTAAAAAACTTACAAAATTGGGAAATAATTCAATTGCATTGAAATTTGGTACAAGAGTGAACCTTGACGTAATAAATAAGTACACGAAGTTTCGTTGTAATACAACAAGGAAATGTGTGATCTTTTTGGATAATAAAAGTTAGGCAGGATTTAGCATGGTCAGTGCTGTATGGATGGCCGCTTTACTATCTGATGACAAACGAAGCGAGTCCGAAGACAAGTTGCAGTATAAATTTCGCGCATTGTATATTCTGAGGACGAGCGAAGCGAGTCCGAAGTAGGGAGGATGAGCGTAGCGAATCCGATGAAATAACATAAAATAACATAAATAATTTTTATTAGAAAATATTGTTCTACTTGCTTAATTTCAGAGGAAAATTTTCCCGCGTTGTTTAAATGTTTGTATTTTTTGCTGTCAATAATGACTATTACGTCATGGTACTAAAATGTTGATTTTTGTGCCAAGTTTCAACTCAACATCAAAAATACTAGGCGCTATGACAATAAGAAAAACAGAAACATATAAACAGAAAACTTGGTGTAAACTACTCAAGCGGTCCTATAAACGCCAAAATCATTTATTTAACATATAGTTAGTTTTAACATTGTTGTCGCTATGTTTTGATACACTTTAGATAAATTTCCTAATGTTTACTTTATATCCCTCGTTTAACAAATAGTATATGAGTTTTCACATTGTTGTAGCTGTGTTTTAATGCACTTTTGATAAATGTTCAAATGTTTACTTTATCTCCCACGTTTAACATATAGTATATGAGTTTTAACATTGTTGTTGCTATGTTATGATGCACTTTAGATAAATGTTTAAGTGTTTACTTTATCTCTCTAGGATGTAAAAAATCATTCACATCCAAGAAGTCCAAAAATTTGTTCAATACTGTGCACATACAATGAAAATTCTGTTTAAGATCTCGCTTATAATTGTTTTAAGCTCTTAAATTATTATTTCACAGCCTACCTCTAAAAAAATATTTATTTACTAGAAGCATGAAGGATGCGAATTTATTTATGTATTTGGAGCAAATTTATTCGTGAAAAAGTATGTGTTTAGTCAAATCAGTGCGAGTATAAATATCAAACTATAAATAGGTACTTGAAGATAGGTATTATACTTAATTATCATCATGCAAGATATTATCTATTTATAACGATAATATTCTTACTCTTAAAATTATCTGAACTAGGTTGGTCTTTCCTAAATGGTGGGAAAATAAGTAAACAAAGAAAAAGGTAAACATTCATAAAAATGATGCAAAACATTGCAGCATCTTAATATCAGCTATTAAATAATACGAAAATATGGTGTAAATTTTCTTAAACTCCTTTTTAAACAATGAAGATAGTGTTGTCCCAAAAAACTTAAAATTAATAACCATGAGATAATATCAGAAGATTTAAAATAATTAAAAGTAATTATGATTGTTTAGGGTGTAATGAGCTCCTATTTAGATCTAGCTCTCTGTTCCCAGTCATTAACATGAACTTTATTAAGTCACTTTTATAGAGGACAGTCATAACGTTTATACCAGAGAGGAGTAAGTATGGTTCGGTGTTATTTCTAGACGAGTCGAAAGCCTTTAATAAGTATGGCATGCTTTTGGACCAATCTGGAAAATGTAGCGAATTTTTAAAGAAAAAATGAGCTTATGAGTTTAGTATTACGAAGAAAGGAAGAGATGAGGGGGCTTTTCCTGAAGAGGAAGTCTTAATGATCAAAAAAAGCAATATTGAAGAGTTCTATACATTTAGTTATATACATATATATCTAGAATGTAGAATCCTTTCTTTCTTAATATATATATGTTATGTATATATATATATATTATATATATATATATATATATATATATATATATATATATATATATATATTATATATATATATAAAAGAAAAAAGGATTCTACATTCTAGACATCTCCTAGAACTAATGATATTGATTCCAATGAGAGTTTCCAGGTATCGCATCGGTTTGATTCCAATGAAGGAATCCAAGCATCGCATCAAATTGATTCTCTTAGTTGTATCAGAACGTGAAGGCCATACATTTATTTTAAGCAGATTTAGAGAGTCTAAGCGAATTTCAGTAAGGTTTAAGAATAAAATGCCCTTTAATAAGAACAATAATTATAACAGTTACCATTATATTAATGGTTTGGTAAAATAATATTGGTATGGTAATTGGAGAAAAAAAGATACAATGATGGTTGTTATATGTGGAGCTAACCACAAGTACGAGGCCGTTGATCCGGGCTGCTAACAAGTCCGTATGCATGAGGCTATGGTATTCAGTAGCAAACCCAACTATTTTAAACACGATAGGACGGGGTAAATGTTTTAACCAAAATATACCTCGTGGTAGGGTTATTCCACTCGAATATCTCACAGACGCAATGCGATCAACTGGAAACCCGAGAAGTCAGTTTTTTTTTCCAAACTTGACCGGGTTCTGGGCAGATGAACTGGAAACTTCATCTTCCTCAAGGTTATTAAGTTTTTTAAAAAACAGAATTGTTACTTGTAGGGAGCCGGATCTGTTGGGGCGGGTTAGAAACAATTAGCTCGGGCTTCTCATTCAGGACCCTAGGGCTTCATAACACAGAACCTTTAGCTTTTCAAGAAAAACTACTTATTTTAAATATTATCCGAAACGATATTACATGATGTAACTTTCTTTAAAACAAAAAAAAATTGAAAAACATAATAATTACATTACATAATGTGTAATGAAGGAGTTTCAAATTAGTATATTAAGCCTTTTTCTAATAAACAAAACAACCAACCAAAGAAATAAATAAGCCTATAGGAAAATAAACAATACATCAACAGGTGGCTGAGATTTAAATATTAACTTATTCCACGTGTGATATAACACGTTCCTCGGGGAAAAAGACCATAACGTTTACCTAACTCCACAGATATAGACGGTTGAGGAATGAAGAAGTTTTTAATAAATTTCAACACTTCTACATCATAATTATCTGTGAACAGAGGGGTGTGGTTGCCTTTAGGGAGGCTGGGAAATCATATTTCAAACTTTGTTGTATAAACCTACACTCGTATTTAGTAAGGTTATATTCGATTTAATGCTTTAAGTTTTAAATAAAGGATGTAAAAAAAGTTATTTAACATTTAATATATGCCAGTTAGAGATTTTGTACTAAAATTTGTCATTAAACTCAGATAGTTGTGGCAGTAAGTAAGATTAGTTGATACATTATATAGCAATCAGGCCAACGTCGTTGGGCCCGATTTGCTAATATCCTTTATGCAAATCTAAAGGACTTCATTAGCAAATTGTTACCAAAGGAAATTCGCTAAAACAAGCTGTAAAAAAGATTTTTCATAAATGAAAAATTTCCTTGGACAATTTACATGACAATCACTTGGAAAGTAATTGTCATTTAATTGTAAAACAGATTCAAGCAAATTAATAAAAGTTGATTAAAGCAAGGGATTTATAGCTATGCCGCGTTGAAAGATTTTAATCTCTAAAAGCTTTTGTTTCATTACGTTTAAACCAACATGCAAGTCATCTTGCACGAACTACTCCTAATTTCTCTCACCAGGCCCTTAGCTAACCAAAATTTGTAGACGGGGCGATGTTTCACACGCCTTTAAAGGACTTTCGCTAAAAACTACTTCGTCAAGGGGGGGCGACATTTTCGCCAAGAAAGGGGCCCCCTGTCCCCTTTCAGTTGCATCTCAAATAATTTTGTTTTTCAAAAGTATAAAATGATACAACAAATTTGTAGTATCATTAGGATATGACTATAGTCTTATATAGAATACCATTTATAGTATATCACTGCAAGCACTACATGCGGCCAAGAAAATAATTCTCGTAATATCTCGTAAATAGCATACATTTTGAATGCTTTATTTTTCAAAATCAGTATCAAGAATCGAAGTGCAATTCAGAGTTTATGATTGATAACTGAAACGGACCCTTCAATCAAGAGCACAAAGATATAAATACAGTAAGTAGAAAAAAATACAGTATTAAAAAAAAATAATTTTCAAGCATCTTACAATTGCATGCTCTTAAATCTCTCAAAGACAGCCAAACATTGCTAATAAAAAAAACAGCTCAATAAACGGTGCAAGAAAACGGACGTGTTGAATATTCATACCAAATAAATTAAGGATATTTTCAATAGAAGTTTTTTAAGACTTTAGCCCTCCTATTTCAGTTTTCACTCCATTTCCCACTTGAATTTGGGCCTATCTATTTGAGTTGTCACTTAACTTTCCACTATAATTTGAGACCCGCCTCCTTATTTCAGTTCTCACTCCACTTCCCTCGTGAATTTGAGCCCATCTATTTGATTTGTCACTCCAATTCCAACTTGAATTAGAGCTCTCCTATTTAGGTTGTCACTCCATTTCCCTCGTGGAATTTGAGCCCATCTATTTGATTTGTCACTCCTTCCAACTTGAATTAGAGCTCTCCTATTTAGGTTGTCACTCCATTTCCCTCGTGAATTTGAGCCCATCTATTTGATTTGTCACTCCAATTCCAACTTGAATTAGAGCTCTCCTATTTAGGTTGTCACTCCATTTCCCTCGTGAATTTGAGCCCATCTATTTGATTTGTCACTCCAATTCCAACTTGAATTAGAGCTCTTTTATTTGAGGTTGTCGTGAATTTGAGCCCATCTTGATTGTCACTCAATTCTTGAATTAGAGCTCTCCTATTTAGGTTGTCACTCCCTCGTGAATTTGAGCCCATCTATTGATTTGTCACTCCAATTCCAACTTGAATTAGAGCTCTTTTATTTGAGTTGTCACTCCAATTCCAACTTGAATTTGAGATCTCCTATTTAGGTTGTCACTCCATTTCCCTCGTGAATATGAGCCCATCTATTTGAGTTGTCACTCCACTTTCCACTCGAATTTAAAGCCCCCCCTACTTTAGTTGTTATTGTAATAGTCACGACATAATAAACGCCACTTTCTGATGAAAAATTCGGTATAAAGAATATAGTAATAAGATAATTAAAAAGGTTCTATTAATAGAGCTTTTCTCGTTTAAAAGAGACACAAAAAGAAGTCATCTGGATTACGACACTTCCAGTCCTTATAGGCCTTGTTTCCATACTAGGAAGACAACTTGAAACAAGGCTATCTTTAAAACTATTAAAAGAAGTTATCCGTTTAGTTGGCTTACCCTTGATAGAGAATAATATCTGGGTTCTCAGGACACTCGTTACCAACAAGGACACTTTCTAGCCTCCTCACACGTGATCAATTAACTCTCTCCTATCAATAATAAAATGATAATAACAAAAAAATTTAAATGAAGGATTAAAAAAAATTGGTTACGTAAAAATAAAAAATTATATCACTTTAATAACCTTTTTTAAATTTTAATACACATTAATCAAAATTTTTTTTTGAAGTGTCTTTAATCATCTTGATAGGTAAGGAAGAGAGATGAGTTACATAGATAAAAAGATCGTACGGAGAAATGTAGTACAAAGGAATAAAATAGTATTCAAATGACCGTGACTAACAAATATACCTATTACAGCGGTCGCCGCGTTTCTTTCGACGAAATAGAACGAACCATGTAAACAGTGTAATGGAGTAAATGATGAGAGAAATTATGACAAGTAAAGAAGTAATTCGTATGAGGCTGATTTTTCTTTAGGTTGTGAAGATTTAGGTCTTACCGGTGGTAATGAATCTGACGTTTAGTTTCTACTGTGAGAGGCAACTTAAGGGATGTGTAAGACATTAATGGTTGAAAATATAATGCTCTACTTACTTGAACCAATTCAGTTTTAAAGAGCATCGTGTTATATTCCTGAACATGGCTTCCACAGTGGAAGTGAAAATTCCGATTCATCGCCTGATGCGGTTGCCACTGGAAGAGACGGTTTATTCCTTTAACTGGCCATGTCTCATTGTTTTACACAGAAAAATAGATTTTTCACCTCGCTAGAAGCAAAAGTGGCGCATGGCATAAATTTATCCCTAAATGGGCCATTGTAATAGAATATCCCTAAATAAGGCACAGTAAAAAACTATCTCAAATTGGGGTTTTTGAAATCACTATTCCTAAATGGACTATTGTGACTAAATATTTCTAAATGGATCGTTGAAAAACTATCTTTGAATGAGCTATTGTAGCACTTTACCCCTTCTAGCGTGGAGGTACACAAACCGGGTGTTCTTTGAAATTCGTGCTTCCTTGCTTAATACTCCATCTCTTGCTTGTTTTTAGTTTATACATTATAAGGTGAGAAGTAACATTACTACTTGTTATCTCAGAAACAGATTTGTGACACATTTCCGGACTTCAGGCCAGCTGAAGTCCGATGGCCACTTCATTAGCGATTTTCAAAGAAAATTTGCTAAAACACAAATTAGTCAGTGGTTACATATTTGATACTTTTACTCCAAGAGTTTTTAATGAGTTTCATCAACAAACGATAGCGTAATCATATTGCCTCAAATTTAGAGAAGATGGACCAAAATTCTTAAACATATATTAAGTCATTTTGTAAGAAAAACGACTTAAGGTACAGGATAGGAAACATCTTTAGATACGGGATAGAAAAACGTCGATAGATACAACATATAGGAAAACGTCTTTAGATATATATAGGATAGTTAAACGTCTTTAGATACAAGATAAAAAACGTCTTTAGATACAGGATAAAAAAAACGTCTTTAGATACAAAATAAAAAAACGTCTTTAGATGCAGGATAAAAAAACGTCTTTAGATACAAAATAAAAAAACGTCTTTAGATGCAGGATACGGGACTTAGATTGAAATTATTGTTATATACGACCAGAAGTTTGATATTTGTTCCAAAACTTCACTCAGAGATTCAAACGATGACTGGTCTTTTTTCACTTCGGTTTAGAGTGATATCATTACTAATAAAACTGCCCTATTTATTATACTTTATTAACATAAAAGCACATTTCAAAGTTGCCCTTTCAATACAAAAAAGAATTAAACTAATTTCCAAATGGTTAAAAACTAGCTGACGATGCCGTCATACAATAAAGCTAAGGAATTGAATTGCGTTCATTAGTAAGATAAGGGAGGGTACGTGCGCGGCGCAATATGCGCAATTTCAATCATCGATATACTAAGTCAGATAATATACAATATAAAATAATTTCTAACTCATATCAGATCGAGGTAAACCTTGGCGGTTGAATCGAAATAAAAGATACTTGATTATTGTTTTGTTGTTGGATTTGTGATTAACTCGGGCGAGAGATTAAGGTTTCATTGTTGCCAACAGCCAGAGCTGCGTACTAAATTAACAATATCACTTATTATTCACAGTGACCTTAACATCACAAGGCGGAAGCTTGAAGCCCATGAGGTCACTGTAACAATGAAATCCGTACACCTTTCTTTTTTCGAAATTAATTACGGACTACATGCTGGTCTGAATTTCATGAAAAATGATTATTTTCTAAGTCACAATGCATTGCTTTCTTTTGTCGTAATTTTAATGTATTACATTTTTTGACTGTAGAGTTGGTGTTTTGTGATCAGTCATCAAAGTAAATATACAAGCAAACATATGTAAAAGAGAACGCATAATTATCACTATTTGCGGTACAAATATGACTCATGATTAGTATTGTCTGATATTCAATTAGATAAACCCTATGTACTTTACTTTGTTCATTCCAACAACTGGGTCCGAAGTAGGTAATTAACTAAAGTAGATAATAAAGTAGGCGATGGGGCCCAGATTATAATTTCTATAGCATGCTCAAGCTTTCGGCTCAGGGGCTAATATGTAAAACTCGTCTGCAAAACTCCATTTAGCTGCCTAGTAGCATACTATAAAAGTGAGATAAAATGTAAACATTATTTAGTGAAATAATAACCAAAATTATTCAGTGAATCTAAATAAAACCGTGGGGCCAAAAACGATTATAAAGATCGAATGTCATAATAACGATAAAAAATGTTTAAATACCGGAAAAAATCCAGCCTAATAGGAAAATCGGTTGGAAAGTTAATTTTCCAATTAATTTAAGTCAAACGGCAGTTGGTATAGCTCCATTGACAGCATACGCAGCGCAGTAAGTACCAAATATGAGCAGTGTGTTTTTAAAAATGGTTTATTAAAGCTACAGTAATGTAAATGATTTGCGGATGACACTAATTTGCTTTTTAATTTTTTTTATCTTCTACACTCATATAGAATGTTTCTCTTCGGCCATTTTAAATGTCTCAGCAATTAAAAAGAAGAAACTGAAAGCGCCAATTATAGATTTCCATTGCTATAAATATATCACTCATTCTTTAGCACTTAAAGTACAAATCAAAATTAGTTTTATCAAATAGACCTAAAGAATAAAACAAAATACAAATTATTATTGAACTGAACTAAATATGGCGGACATTTTAGTTTTTATTTCACTAATAATGTCACCAAAAAGTTAATTGTCGAACAACAGAAACAAATTTAATTTTTTAAGACAAAAGTTACCTTTAAGCTCTAAATTATTATAAATACAAATTTTAAAATTAATTAATTATTTTAATCAAATTTAAATTAATTTTATAAAATTATTTACAAATTTTATTTCCTTGCCTGAATCATAGTTTTTATTTAATTTTTTCAGCAACCCTGCTCGGCTAGGTGGGGACCGCCCCCCTGCCCCCTTGGCTACGCCCATGACTTCCTTATACATTGCGCCAAGTTTTATTACAAAATGACTAGTATAGCTAGGGTTTTTGTCGGATTACAAGAGTTAAACAGCATCGAGAGAGGTGGTTACCTGCAAGGGTGACCGCTGACAACACAGATTTACTTTTGTCTTTTAGCGAAGCCGTTATAATTAAGAAAAGTTCCGAGTTACACCCGGAACTGATTAATTAATCGGGTTCCGAGTACCCGATTTGTTTTATATTTCCAGGTTTTTGTTTTTCTCGATCGTTAATCGTATTAGAACATATAATAGCTTTTTAAAAGAGTAACATCTCAATTCACAGTTATATAGTTTTCTTAATTCATAGTTCTTAACTTTTTCGTGAACAAGGATTACAGTAAGAAAAGACGAAACCATTGGTTTCGGCACAGAATTAAGATTGTTTTCTTCTATGCACGTATTAATACTAATTACTAATTTCAAAACTTTTCTCGTTTATCCAGGTGTGTTTAGTTTTAAAGGCATGCCTGTCGGTATGAGCTAGATGCGGGTGTCTTCCTTCCGTTCGCCTTCCTTAAGCAAGCACTAGTCATAAAAATTACTACAATTGTTCAAAAATCTTCAAGGCCATAATAGTTTAATGTACGCTTAGGTTTAACTGCCTTAAAAAAAAAACGAAATTAGTTGTAACGCCAGGTGTCTTTAGTTGTGAAGCACGTGCTCATGGAAACCAAGGAAAATTTAGCCGCATTCACTTGTTAGAATAATTAGTTAATTAAAGAAAATATAGTGTTAGATTTTCTTATATTTCGTGACTCATAATACAATAATTAGCTGGCAATTTTTCAGCACTAATTTATAAAGAGTGAAAATTCTTCATGAATTTTCATGAAATTTCCTAAACAAATTTAAGCGATCACTTCCTGTTAGATATTCATGTTCAACATCAAGTAACAAGGGATTCTTCAATTGTGTCTTTAACTTGCGATAAAAATAACTTCAATTTCCACGAAACATCAGCTATCGTCGATACCAGCTGTTGTCAACACTTTAGTTACGACTTTAGCTGATGCTTATTTAAATATAAATCTACTTTTCTCAAACTAAGGATTTTAATATAAGAGTTGACTTTAGAGCTATTTAATTGTTAAGCTTAAATTAAATCCTAATTCATGGACATAGTATGCATTTAATACGCGTAACAGAGAGCGTACGAATTAATGAATTAAAGAGTAACTAAGCAAAAAATAACTCTGTAAAGAGCAAACTTTGAAATAGATCAATCACAGGGCATCTTAATTTATGCGTCGTTCACGCACCAGTCAACGGATTTCGGTGATGTAATGGTGCGCCATTACATCACGGGTTCGATCGCTAAAGTCCGGGTTCGATCCTGGTCGGGGCCTCTAGGATTTTCATGAAAGGCATAAAAATCTATTAACGAGCTGTCCTTCCAAAGAGACGTTCAGTCGTTTAATTTAGGACCCTCGATAGTTGGTTACATGAATTATACAAATGTTTCTGCCTAATAGTTTTACGTGCAAGAAAGCTGGTTGAAACTTTTAGTAAGGTAACGGCTTTTCTCTGCATTAGACGGAAAATGCCAGCACTGTGCCTCATTGGAGTCAGAAATGTTCCTTAATGCATCATCCCCTTTATTCAAGATCCTTGCCTTACATAGGAGTTAGCAAAAGGGAAGCAAAATCAAAAGAGGGACAATTCTCTGCCTATCTTTACAAGAAAATAAGGAAAGAATGATAGATTAAACGGGTACATCCAAAACCTTTTAAATTCTAACGCTTAAAAACTAAAAATATCATTAGAGACTATTAGTACGTTCACACACACTTCTAGATCCGCGTATAGTATGGAATACGATCTCTCAATACGGTAATATTAGCTGTATGAACCATGCGGAGGGTATCCGATCGCATACGCTAGAACTAGGGGATGGAATCTAAATGAATCCCCCGATACGCTGTATGTACCTTTATAGACGATCGTATTTAACGTATAACCTTCTCGTCGAACTTTTATTTCACTTCGATATTACCGTTTTTGATAAAATAATTTTTGGAATAATATATTTTTTAGTATACCTTTTTTATTATGCAAAGAAATCACAATCTAATTAAATATATTTTTTGTTTTAAACTTTCTTATAACCAAAACTGAACCTTTATTATAAAAGACGCGATGTTTTAGCGGGATCAGTTATCACGTAATCTCACTCGATTGACTAAACAAATACGCTGTAAGAACCGTGAAGTTAGTTGACCGTATTGCATACGCATCCAATACGATCGCCTGTTAAATACGCTGTTGTGTACGTAGTATATAAATACCAAAACATATCTGTAGGTAAGCCGTATGGCGGTGGTTTAGCACAGAACAAGTAGAGTCTCGATTCGCACACAACTCCATCCTGCACACTTAACTTTGCATATTACGTCAGTACTATAAAATATTACTGCGGAACCAAATAACAGTAAAGTTTAGAAGAACATAGTAAGGTATTTTGTACAGATATTTAAAGATAGTTTTGTTAGTGTACTGTTAGAATTGTTCCAGTGCTCGCTTAACCTCGTACAGTTCTTGCAAACTACTAAATGAGCCTTATCAGAACGCTACATCTTCATAGTCTCTGCTACGTCTGATGGTTCCCCTTATACGGGTCTGATGTTTTTAGGTTTTCTTTCTTAAAGGATTTTAACACCTTTAAACGATTAACCATATCTTCTTCGGGTCTTTCTTTTAATGGGTTAAAATAAAGAAACGTTAAAACTAATGAGCGCTAGGTTGTGTTCTAGAGGTTCGGACATTAGTCTTGGTTTAATTTATGACGGCATATCGGGACATCTTTTCCTTAAATGGTTGCTTACAAAATGTCATTTAATTTTCCTTGAGATGTCACACCGAAGTGATACCTGCTCATATTGTATTAACAAGGTGGGATCGAAAAACTAACCTTTAAACTACGGACAACTAGCCGTTTATACAGGGTGTCCCCGTAGACTTAACGATATGTGTAAATGACAAAAAAAATATTTTTCGAAAAAAACTTATTCTTAAAAAAAGCTTCCTCATGTTTTCAAACTAAGATCTATCATATTTTTATTTTGTTATAGACTCGAAAACTGCAAGTTTTGAAAAATAAACGAAGGGTAAAGTACTTTCAAAACAGGAAGATTTATTTGCCACATAAAAGGATGCATTTGTACTAAATTTAAACTCAATCTTACTATTTTAAATTTGTATTAGTTTTTTAAAAAACGTATCCAAATCATTCATTCGATAAAACTAAAGATTAGTTTTTGAATTAAGTTTCAACCCTCCAGCATAACAAACTGAGAACTAAGATAATAACAGACACACACGTACACAAATCCTAAAATGAATGATTCAGGTGAAAATTTGGTTTCGGAGTTAAAAAAA
Organism: Microvelia longipes; assembly: GCA_018340805.1. Classification (NCBI taxonomy): domain Eukaryota; kingdom Metazoa; phylum Arthropoda; class Insecta; order Hemiptera; family Veliidae; genus Microvelia; species Microvelia longipes. The sequence goes on from JACMZG010001908.1 coordinate 2,529,892, forward strand.
ATATTAATCTAAAAACCCCCTTAAGAAAAGATTAATTGCATTTAATGTAAATAAATAAGAATAATATTATAAAATAATGTTAACAATAACTACTGTACAACTAATGTTAATTAATAACAATAATCATAGAGATATATACTAGAGGGGTCATAGCCTATCTTAATACATTGAGAGGCCTGAAACATTTTTAGTTTTAGTTTAACCTCATTGAAATCTCCTCCAAGAGGGAGTTAAGGTTATGATTAATAAATTGTTTTCGGCTTCCCGCAGATTGTTTGTGTTGTGATTTGTATTTTGAACATTCTACTACATAATTTACTGTTTTTTGTTCTGTTTATTTTATGATAATGATACTCGAATGTGGTCAGGTTACTTTTTCGATGTTTCAAAATTCAACCAATAGGGCCCCTCTAGTAATATATCTCTACGACAATAATAAATTAATGTTATCAGTACAACTAATGTTAAGTAATAACAATAATAAATTAATGTTATCACTGCGTTAAAAGAGATCTAAACATAGAGATATATACTAGAGGGGATTGAGACACATCTCATTACATTGAGAGGCCTGAAACATCTTTTTGGGGCTCTCAGGAGCTTTGTGTAACCTCATTGAAACCTCCTTCATGAGTGAGTAAAGGTTACAATAAATCAATCGTTTTCGGCATCCCGCACATTCCTTGTATTTTGGTTTGTATTTTTAACGCTCTCCTTTGTAAGTTACTGAAAGTTTTTACTGATTATTTGATTGCATTTATTAGGGAGGTGGTCAGGTTACTTTTTCGATGTTTCAAAATTTAACCAATAGGGCCTCTCTAATAATATATCTCTTTGGGTCTAAATAAAATGACAGATATAAATATTCACTGTTAAGTTACTAATTATATTTTATTAATTAATAAGGTATTATATGAGTAATTTGTTGCAAAGCTTATTTTATAGAACCTGGTTTAAATATTTATACAATTAATCATACAATAGGAAATACTAACTTTATTTTACAAGCGAATTTCCTTTAAATAATTCGCCAAAGAAGTGTTCTTTTAAACCCATAGGCAGTTAATAGCTTTACAATTGACTCGCTAAAACAGCTATTAAGTATTATTTTTTAATGTCACTAATAGATATAAATCTATTATTCCGCCTATACATGATTCACGATAGAAACAATATCCTTCTTGTTGATTCAAACTACAAAGAGAATGTAATAATATTTTATTATTATTATTTTGCTATAAGATTATTTAATATTTTACTGCTTTTATTAGACTCTCCCACAGACAGACGGCTTTCGAAATAAGTTCACAGAATCCTTGAGTTTTATGGATTCGTTAGATATTTCCAAGCCTTGGTATTTTAACAAATAAAAACATTTGCCCATATTTATAACGTTATTGTTAGATATTAGCGATTTTTTTTAAGGTAGTGATATAAATCTGTATTTTTTTAAAAAAAAATTGACTATTTTAAAGAAAATTGGTTTTAGGTTTTTTTAATATTTTGTGGTTAAAAAGTTTGATTTAATTTTTCAATGTAGAATGGTTGAGTAGTGTAGGGTGTAAACAAATGGTTTTATTAAGTTGGCAGATATCAAGCCTTAAAGAAAATGCTTGTATTTCCTAATCGAATTTCGATTAGGAAAACCCAACTTGCCACGGTGTAATAGTTTTGCTTATATTCACAGATCTTTAATAAGAGAGATGACGTGCTAAGTCGATATGCCATACAAAAAATTGACCCCGTTGAGGATAAGGGCATAAGGAAGAATCTATCACAATAGTGATATAAAAAACAAACTGCAAATGCTTAGTACGAATTACGCATGCTTGCAGAAATTATATTAACTGAGCAGACAACATATCATTTCCTATAGCAGGTTATAAACAAGTTAGTAAATGTCTGACATATTAATTTTAAGAAAATTAAATGTGAAAGAAGAAGAGCAGGTTATAAACATATATAGTGGCATAGAGATATATAGTAGAGGGGGCATAGCCTATCTTAATACATTGAGAGGCCTGAAACTTATTGGGGCTCTCAGGGGGTCTATGTAACCTCATTAAAACCTCCTCCAAGAGTGAGTTAAGATTATAATAAATCAATTGTTTTGGGCTTCCTGCACATTGTTTTTGTTTTGATTTGTATTTTAATCGTTCTACTATATAAGCTACTGTATTTTTGTTCAGTTTATTTTATTATATTAATAATCGAATGTGGTCAGGTTACTTTTCCAATGTTTCAAAATTCAACCAATAGGGCCCTTCTAGTCATAATATCTCTATGCATATTGGAAAATAATATAATTTATTTTGCTTGTTGCCTCCTCGTGTCTTAATGTTTTCATTAAAAATAATAAAGGTTGGTAATTTAAATGTTTTATTTGCCCTGAAGTGTTAATATATTTTGAATTCGTCTTATTTTTGTAAAATAACCTGCATTTCGCATCTTTTGCTATATAACTCTGCCAGGGAGAATAAGTTTGTTCTTATTTTTCCATATTATCGAACGTTTATGGGGTTAGTAAAGTTTTCTAGTCGTGTCATCTCCAGCATTAAAGATTTCTGCTTTGACTAACTTAATTGTTTAATATTTCGCGTCTCTACTATCTCTGTGTACTACTTATAACATTTATAAACAGAAAATACGTTAAGGAGCGTTACGCAAGAGATGTGTATTTCACCTTATAGACGTCACACGTTGAAAAAGACTGTCACGTCGTTACTTAAATCTATAAGATCTCTAAGTGTTGTTACAGCTATTTCCTCGAGGGAGTGAAAAGCTAGAGAAAGGTTTTTCTACTCGATACATGATGGATGAAAAGCAATATGATGAAGCGACACACGACGGACGCCTCGTAGTGAAAGCTATATGCTGCCAAACAATTTACCTAAATACACGTCACAGCTCTTTTGTCCAACTTATTATTTTCTTAATTTAAATAATTCTATTTTACATCCAGGAAATGACTATCAAAAGTAATGGTACTTGATTGTTTAAACTAAAGTAATATATAAACCAAGTAGGGAAACTCCTATACTGACACATGTAAAAAAATTCACACCTGCCCCATCAGCTGATAGCTGGCTCAAAAATTAATAGCTAAAATTAGAATAACTGCGCATGCGTCTTTATCATTTGCAAAAATGTACTAAGTTAAGCACACGAAAAAAAAATTAAATAGCCGCTCGTTTTAAGTAATTTAAACAAACCTAGTATTTAAAGTTTCGGACTTAAACCACTATTGGACACAAATTATTAACATTTTAAAAATTTTGAGCACCACAAATAGTTTGTTTACATTTACTAGGGTAAAACAAAATGGCCGCGACCATATGAAAATTTGAGCCAACTCCCTGGTAGAGAAAACGTGAACTACATGCCAGGTCTGACAGAAATCGCCTTTTTTTCATTACTTGGTTTACATATTACTTTAGTGTAAACTTATGAATGCGAATCGAAAACGCGAATAGCATTCGACGAATTAATAGAAAGTTAAATCGTTAAGCTTGCTGTCTCGCAATAACTAACAATTTTTTAAAGCAAAGGCTAACAGGACCGTACTAAAAAAGGAATGATTGCCCCCTCTATCGTAACAATAGGTATGACCAAAGCGTTGCATCAAAAAATAAAGATTGGATAATTTTCAGATTTGAAAAAAAAAATCTGCTCTCTAGGCTCACTTTCTAGGTCGTTAATTCTTGCTTATCACAAACCTTTCATTAAAATTTGAAGGGAGTTGAATTTTCATTGTAAGTTTCTATGGTTATGCTAAACTTGCAATGAGGGGACTCCTCATTACAAAATAATTGCTACAATACTGAAGAGGGATTTTTATTTTTTTAAAAGATGTCTACAATACTTCGAGCAATTATATTTAAAAAACATAATACAGCAATTGGTGCTATTTAACGATTTTGGTTGTCATCAGGGTAAAGAGACGTATTTAAACATTAACAATTGAAAACTTTAAAGAAAAACCAACCAAATAGAATTTATATTTAATATAACATCCTTAATTGATAGACTCGCAAAAGTGATCAAAGTTGCACACTTCTAAAATTCACAGATGATAGTGAATTTCATTATTTGGAGCGGCCCCTTTCTTTGCTCTCTATTATGCAAATTTATTTATTTGGTTAAGCTGCATGCATATGAAATAGTTCTCAACATCGTTAAAATTAACTTCCTAAGTATATTATACTACACTCACGTCATTTACAATAAGGAGGGGGGGGGGCGAGTGAACAGGTTGAAAACAACAGTCCTACAGCACTAAATTGTGTGGTGCTCTTTGTCAGGTACATCAAGGTTCATATGAAAACTAGTGAACCTTTAAAACGATGGTATAAATTGTACTGTTAGGGAATTCAAATACCTGGGAACACTGAGTTTTACACAGTTTCTGGCGTAAACTTAGAAAGTATCTGCACACCTGAAACAGATAGTTAAAATATGAGATTTAAATATCACAAAATTTAACTACGACTAGTTTTAGTACAAAATTAACACTTCGTCTAAATTATGTTAGACTTATGACTAGTCACTTCGACTAGTCATAAGTCTAACATAATTTATAAATATTATTCAACCAGATAGTGGAGTTTTACCAATCGAGGTCAAGTTTCCTCGGTAGGACAAAAAACTTTGTTACATCCCGAGGCAGTAAGGAAAAGAGATTTAAAATAACTCCCGAAGCATCTCGAGGGAGTGGACTACGGTTTTGGCAACCGAGGCAAATGCGAGGAAGCCGAAGTGAATTGAATGTTAAAATCTTCCCTCTGTGTTGAGTAATAATTTGAAGATGAGCGAAGCTAGTCCGAAGCTGAGAGGATGAGCGTAGCGAATCCGATGTATGAGGAAAAGTTTCGAGGAAAAGTTTACCCCCTACTCCAATTTTTTTGTTTTTGGTTTTAGTAACAGTCCGATAGTAGCAGTGGTGTGATTTTTCAAGTCATAAGAGTTATGAGATAAGATTACACGACCATAAAGTAGAGTAAGAAAACCACCGGTCTGATGTTCTCTCTGGGGTTGGATAATATACTGACACAGCAAAATTTAAAAAAATATTTTAACTATTTTATTATTTTACTATTATAAATTCTAAAAAAAGTTCAAATAAAAGTTGCAGTACTCAGGAAACATTTTAGTGCTACACATGGTTACCTATGACGCTTTATATTTAGGATATAAATGCTTGAAGTTATGAAAGAATATAATGAGTGTAAGTGAGTAAGAGAGTCGATTTATTTTTATGTGATGTAGGATATAATTAGTGTGAGTGAGTAAGAGGGTCGATTTATTTCGATCTGATATAGGATATAATGAGTGTGAGTGAGTAAGAGGGTCGATTTATTTCGGTGTGATATAGGCTATAATGAGTGTGAGTGAGTAAGAGGGTCGATTTATTTCGATGTATATAGGATATATGAGTGTGAGTGAGTAAGAGGGTCGATTTATTTCGATCTGATATAGGATATAATGAGGTGAGTGAGTAAGAGGGTCGATTTATTTCGGTGTGATATAGGCTATAAATGAGTGTGAGTGAGTAAGAGGGTCGATTTATTTCTATGTGATATAGGATATATGATGTGAGTGAGTAAGAGGGTCCGAATTTATTGATGTGATAGTAGGATTATAATGAGTGTGAGTGATAAGAGGGTCGATTATTTCGATGATGTATAGGATGTGAGGATATAGGATATAATGAGTGTGAGTGAGTAAGAGGGTCGATTTATTTCGATCTGATATAGGATATAATGAGTGTGAGTGAGTAAGAGGGTCGATTTATTTCGGTGTGATATAGGCTATAATGAGTGTGAGTGAGTAAGAGGGTCGATTTATTTCTATGTGATATAGGATATAATGAGTGTGAGTGAGTAAGAGGGTCGATTTATTTCGATGTGATATAGGATATAATGAGTGTGAGTGAGTAAGAGGGTCGATTTATTTCTATGATATTAGGATATAATGAGTGTGAGTGAGTAAGAGGGGTGAATTTATTTCGATGTGATATAGGATATAATGAGTGTGAGTGAGTAAGAGGGTCGATTTATTTCTATGTGATATAGGATATAATGAGTATGAGTGAGTAAGAGGGTCGATTTATTTCGATGTGATATAGGATATAATGAGTGTGAGTGAGTGAGAGGGTCGATTTATTTCTATGTGATATAGGATATAATGAGTGTGAGTGAGTAAGAGGATCGATTTATTTCTATGTGATATAGGATAATAATGAGTATTTGAGTGAGTAAGAGGGTCGATTTATTTCGATGTGATATAGGATATAATGAGGTGAGTGAGTGAGAGGGTCGATTATTTCTATGTGATATAGGAATATAATGAGTGTGAGTGAGTAAGAGGGTGATTTTAATTTCTATGTGATATAGGATATATGAGTGTGAGTGAGTGAGAGGGTCTATTTATTTCTATGTGATATAGGATATAATGAGTGTGAGTGAGTGAGAGGGTTTTATTTCAATGAGTTATATTTTAAAAATGAAGGGATATAGGTAAAAAGAAATACCAGGACTAATACTATTTGTTTTTTTGAATTCTACAACTTTAATTCGAATGTTTTTCCGGAATTTTTAAAATAAAAACAGTTATAATAATTTTAAAATTTCCACATGTCCAGCCCTGTATTACACTAGAATGGTGGTTTTGTTACTCTACGCTACTGTCCTGTAAATTCTATGAACAAATTATTCACATATCATAGACAATCACCGCTATATTCCCGGATAGTAATTACTATAATGTTATTTCTCAGCACAGGGATCTACCGCACCGCAAAGCAAACGCAGTTAAATATAAAGAAAAGAGCACAGTATAAAGAAAAGCATTTCAGTGATGTAATATGCTAATAAATCAAAATTTAACTATTTAAAGATCAACAAACTTGTAAACAATACGGATTTGGGCACCTTTTGTTCCATTCAATTACGCTTAAGGTATTTTACACCAATAACTGAAAACAATCGATATTTTTTGTATTTTCAACTTTTAAAAGAATTGCAATACCATTTATTTAAAAGAATAGGTGGTATATCCGAAACAGTAACACCATTTATCACAAAGACAAGAACCAAAAAAAAAACTAGATGACAAAAGACTTGACAATAAATCTAAACAATACTATTTTAAAAGAAAGAAAAAAAAACAGGAAAGATCAGTGAAAAATGAGCTTAAAAACTCCATAAAATTGATCTTAACATTCCTTCGTGAATTGTCTGCCAAAAAGAACAATAAGTCTGTTCGGAGATGAGTTTGCGTAATATGGCTTTGGATTTGAAAAGAAAATACAGAAAGGATCTGTTTTGATATTGCAAGCTACTTAAGTATGCATTATATTTTGATTTTGTTTTATTGTTATGGTAGCAGAATAGTTTGTTACATAAACTTAATAGTGGAATAGAGGGAGCAATATTGGTTTTAATATTCACAAGGTTGTTTAGTATTTAGTAGTCAAGCGTTTGCTGCTTGTTTATTACTTCCAATTTTTCACATGCTATAAAAATTGAAAACAAATATCATAGCGAATTTCCAATAGAAAATGACGCTTACGATGTTGGTTTAATGGAAGGAGTGACGACGAGTTTAATAGGACTGGTTCCAGCTCAATCTAACAAAAAGATCATCCGAATAAGCCAAAGCAACCACAAACACAATTTGTTTTATAGATGGCAACAAAGCGACGGATCTTACATTTTTTTTTGGGGGGGGGGGGGGGGTGCTGCATAGTAAAAAAGAGGGTTTAAAGTGATGCAATATATAATAGTAGCTACTCGACGCTAAGTAAAGACGTGCCTTTAAAAAATTCGCTTATCACTAAGCGAAAGACCACGGGACTAAAATGTGAGCTAAGCAAGCTTGCAAAGAGGGTCAGATAGACAAGGCAGCTGCGAAACGAGTAACTAGTTGGATATTCACAAATATAATAGCAAACTGACGTACACGATAAATAATACAAAAGAACAGCGAATACACTACTCATCGACCCTGCAATCAGCCAAGGGCCGAAGGCCTATGTTTTAATCCAGGGGATAAACAAAATATTTCCCTCTTCCTCTAATAGTGGATGAAAAGTGACGATTTGATACAAGTCTAGTTTACCGGGAGAAAAGTAAATGGAGTCATGATGGTAGTTTTCTCCAACTCTTGGTGAATTATTAGCTAAAGCCATGTCACAAGGTCTATTTCTGTAACTCGATTCGATATCGAAATATCCTACCATTGCAAGTATTACACGCATATATTAATAATATTATATATTATATATATATATATATATATATATATATATATATATATATAATATCTCTCGACTGACGGAGAGTCTCTCTCCGTCAGTCGAAGAACTCAGTGTTCGAAACGTTACAACTTTTTGTAAGTCTTTTTAAAGATATTTTTACATTTTATACATATACATATATAATATTTTTAAATTTTCATTTGTGCCGTTCGGCTCTAACCGTGGCTCCTCAATGAGGAATATATATATATATATATATATTATATATATATATATTATATTATATATATATATATATATATATATACCTTCAAGTCCTCCCCTCTCAACATCTCATAAGCTTATTTTCCTTTGGAGTTAAACTATTAAAGTTATAAATCACGACAACTTACATTAAAATCAACTCAAACCTCAAGGCAAATGTTTTTTTTAATAGCAAATTGATTCTAGTCGATAATCTAATAAAAACTGACGTAGAAAGTGACTGAAAATTCGTGCAAACTTGAGAAACGTCACCACAAGTTTTTCACTTAATAAAAGAAACCTGACCAAGAAAATTGCCATGCCGGCCGGACTTGAAGTGTTTCATGAAGTTTTATTTTTACTTCAATACTTTTACTTATTGCAAGGCGTCAGTTAGTCGCCTCCGGTCAAAGGTCAAAGAAAGGAAAGAGTGTATGGCAGTGGTACAAGATCGATTCCATTTCACTAACGTGTATTTTAAAATGAAAAATCAATAAACACACATCTGTGATGTAGTTTGTTCAGTTCAATATGACATCGGAATAAAGAAATAATTATCTGCCAGGTAGTGGCACTAAGTCTCCTTTCTTGTTTAACATCAATATTATTCTTTATTAAATGCGGGAATTTAAAACGCTATACCTCCTTCGGGGCCAATAGACGTATATATATGTAATATATAAATATATATATATATATATATAATATATTATATATATATATATATATATATATATATATATATATATAATATAATATATGTATATATATATATTATATATTGTATATATATGTATAATATAATATATATATATATATATATAATATATATATATATATAATATATATATATATATATATATATATATATAATATATATATATATATATATATATATATACCTCCTTTGGGGCTATATAATGTATATATATATATTTATACGTCTAACGTCAATATATAACGTTAATGGCGTCATAAACATTGCTAGTTTCGTATAGATCTAAAAAAAAATTTAAAAGTTATCGTGTCCTATAGAGACATCTACGAACATAATCTTGTTTATATTAATTTGGCATACACGTTTGGTATCAGGAAAGAACAGAATCCATTATCTCTAAGTTCTATCATCTGAACGACCTCAGCAAAGAAAATTCGCTAAAACCGACATCCCCTTCTTTTATACCCCCATCCTTACAAGCACATTTTTCCTTTAGCAAATTCGCTAAAAATGTGAATACTATCAAGCGTTAAAATATTGTGTTAGCTAGATGCACTGCACACATGCGCATAGAGGAAGCAAGTTCACTATATGCACACTATTTAATTAATCAAACAAATTAAATTAATACCTGCACTAATATTACACTTTTATTATTAAAGCTATATTTCTTTATAATCTATTTCTAATGCCTCTTAGGACTTAATTGCTGTATTTAAAACAATTACTTTTAATTAACGCTTATGTCTGTCAGACGTATGATATTTAGAAATCAATTATGGTTATTCAATCTATACTGTGTACTTTCCCACAGCAACTGTTCTGTAAACCCCCAGGCTCTTAATGTCAACGACACGAATAAAACTGTTAAGAAAACAATCAAAGAGATGTAATTACTAAGGAATGATAATTTCTTTTTTGTTGTTATTAAATTTATAGTAATTTAATAAATAAGCAAAATAATATCCATCTATCGTTTATTATATTTTTATTTTTAATAATATTACACTTTTATTAAATTTACTAATATTTATAAAAATAATTACATGGATAATTGATATAGTGAACGCGTCGTACCTAACAAGGCCTCCTTGAAAATTTGTCCCAAATTTAATAATGTCCTGAACCATATCACCAAATTTATACAGCAACACATAAAAATCAGACAGCACAACTCTACCTAAAGTTTCAATTTAGTACGAGGTTCAAGTTGTTATTCAAATCTAATTTTGTTATCAGCATTGTCTTCAGAATAAGAAAATGACCAACATTATCTTGCAGTACGTCTTCAGGCAAGCTTCGCTTGTCCTCAGATATTATACACATCAGATTTATTTTAAACGATCACCCATCCACGTACTAACCTTTTTACATGCTGCTTACCATTAGTGACCTCAAATGCCATTAATAGATAAATAATTTAAAATCCTTATTTTGGATTTTTAGAGCAAACGTATTAATATAGGCATCAATAGGAAAAATAATTTGGATTTTTAAAGCAAACTCGTTAATATAGGCATCAATAGGAAAAATAATTTGACAAAAACTTTTATAGGGACCTCTATTTTAAATATTCAAGCTTTTGAGGAGGAATAGGTCCTAATTAATACAAAAAAACTAATTTTGCCGAGTTTCGATATAATTTAATCTTTTCAAGGCTTAACATATTAAATAATTAACAAAAACAGTTAATGGTAGTTTAACACTAGATGTTTGGGCACAACTAGTTGGTCCAAACATCTAGTTGTAAACTACCATGTAACTGTTTTTGTTATTATTTAATATGTTAAAGCCTTGAAAAAGATTAAATTATAATGAAAGCTCGGCAAAATTAGTTTTTTTGTATTAATTAGGACCTATTCCTCCTCAAAAGCTTGAATATATAAAAATAATTTGGACTTTCAAAGCAAACTCATTAATATAGGCATCAATAGGATAAATAATTTGGATTTTTAAAGCTAAGTCATTAATATAGGCATCATAGGAAAATAATTTGGATTTCAAAGCAAACTCATTAATATAAGGCATCAATAGGAAAAATAATTTGATTTTAAGCAAACTCATTATATAGGCTCAATAGGAAAAATATATAGGCTCAATAGGAAAAAAATTTTGATTTTAAAGCAAACTCATTAAATAGGCATCAATAGGAAAAATAATTTATTTTAAAGCAAACTCAATAGGATGGAAAAATGCCTAAATCTAAATAAGGAAAAGTAAAAATATTATTTTAATTTTTATGCAACTAATTTAAATAATTTTGCAAAGCGTAATCAAATCAAGAAATAAATATTGTCAAGTCTATTGGAAATCTGTGAAAAGCAACGGGAAATTTCTTTTGTTTATCCCTAACCTCAAGTCACGAGTTCAAATTAAAGAAATAAAATTATTTTCATCGAGTTCCTAATTTATATATTACACACTAAAATTACCGTAACGAGAACCGTAATAAATTTACATCTTTTTTTCAAAAAAAAGGACAATAATCAAACAAATACCCACGCTTGTAGTCTTTATATAAAAATAAAATATAATTAAAATAAGTAAATAAAAAAACTGTTAACGACATTTTGTTTAAAAATACATTTTGTACTTTCACTGAACAATTATACAAATTTTATTCTTTCTTGTAACTTGATTAATATTGGGAAATGTGGGAATGGTTAGAGGAAGTGGAGATCGAAGATGAGTCTAAGCATGACAATGATCTCATCAAAATAAAAGCTTTTCTCAGACAAGACGGAAGGTTTCCTTGACCATTGTTCTTCTTGTTTTTCTAAAAAAGAATTTTTCCATTATATTAAAATTGGTTATTTTCTTAACTGATTTCTCATAGATATCGCTCATTTTTTATAAAATTCAATAAAAATACAATTCAATGACTTTAGAGATTATTAGAGCTTTATTTAGAATCCATGAGATTGTTAGATCTTTATTTAGATTTAACTTTGAATTGAATGTTTCTCTTAAATAAAAAATAAATAAGAATCGTAATGACTAAGAATTATTAAAGCTTTATTTAGATTTAACATTGAATTGATGAGGTTTCTTGTTTTTTAATGAAACTAGACAGAGATCCAGATGCAACTTGTATTACGAATTATATTCAGCTCTTTAACAGGGGTAAATAATGATAGAAAGTGCTATAAGTAATCAATCTCGCTTATAGTATTATATTCTATAAATTAGGATTTAGTCGAGAAATAGATAATGATTATATTGTTAAAAGTGGGTATTAACAATAAAAACAATTTGTTTTGTATTTTCATTATTAGACACTTACAAGCATAGAGGTATATTACTAGAGAGGGCATATCCTATCGCAACGCATTGTGAAGCTTGAAACTCTTTTTGAAGCGCTTAGGGGCTCTGTGTAACCTTATAAAAACCTTCAGTAAGAGTGTTTTAAGGTTATAATAGATCACTCGTTGTCGGTTTTCCGGTCATGTTGGTGTTTTTCTGTATTATAATCGTTCTGATAAATAATTTTCGGTGATTTTGTAATTTTTATTCGATTATATTAATATATAAAATACATTCAGGTCACTCTTAGTAGTAATATCTCTATGCTTAAGAGGAATACACCCATAGAGATATCATTACTTAAGGCGCCCCTATAGGTTGCATTTTGAAATACCGACAAACGTTACCTGCGTCAAACGCAGGTTATGTAGCAAGGTTGTCGAGTTTGCTTCTAAACTATCTTCTGTGCTTCTCGTAATTATTACATTTGTGGTGCTTGTTAAATCATTTGTGCTTATTTTAATTTTATAATTTGGACTATACTTTGTAAAGTCCAAATTCGCCCGACAGCGGCACCACGCCGGAAATTATTATTAGCAGTTGTAAACTTATATAAATGTAAACTATAAAAATTATCATTCCAACCAGGATTGTTGTTAAGAACGGAAACACGCATCCAAAGGAAATTCGCCCGACATGAGGACAACCGCGCCAGAATTTGTTGTATGGCAAATCGACTAAGTGCGTCATCCCGTTTATTCAAAATCCTTGGCCTATACCGATTCCTGCAATGACGTCACACGTCATTCGTTTGCTTTGTTTACATCGAATTGAATCACCTTACGAATTTCCAACACCTTGACTGTAACCGTCATAATTTAGAAGAGAAATATCCAATCAATTAAAAAATAAAAAGAAAAATTGAACCAAAATATTTCTCATTTCCAAAAAAAGAACCGCCACATATCTGCACTATTACGCTAAGCGTCAATATTCCGTACAAATGCTTACCTGATTATAACGAAACTAATTACGTTGAAATGCTTTCAAACCGTTTGTCAAATTCTAACAGGACTCCTTTGTGCAGGAAACCCTTTAAAGTCGCACTTACAAATTTGTTTTCTTTTTATTTTGAATTTTACAATAGAATAAAATAAGAAAAATAATAAAAACCAGGTAAAAGTAAAGTGGAGTATTAAGGTAAAATATTAGAAAGGACCTTTTCAAATATTACTAAACACATAGAGATTATACAGAGGGAGCATAGCTATCTTAATAACATTGAGAGGCCGAAACATTTTTAGTGGGGCTCTCCAGGGGCTTGTTAACCTCATTGAATACCTCCTCCAAGAGGGAGTTGAGGTTATAATTAATCTAATTGTTTTGGCTTTCTACAGATTGTTTGTGTTGTGATTGTTATTTAAACTATTCTACTATATAATTACTGTTTTTTTGTTCTGTTTATGATAATAATGATAAGCGAAATGTGGTCAGGTTACTTTTTTCGATTTTCAAAAATTCAACACCTATAGGGGCCCCTCTAGTAATATATCTCTATGACTAAACATGCATTTATTAAATTTGTAAGAAGATATTATGTATGACAATCCATTTTGTGAATCACAGAAAATATTTCATGACATTCAAATAACTTCTTTTTTAAGCTCGACTAAATTTGTTTTGAAATGACCTTACTTTAAAAAGCAAAGTTATTAGAACACTTTTATAAAGTGATATACAAAGTTCATGTACAAATTCGGTGCTTTATATTGAATGTATAACAAAACGTGGTCATAAAGTTTAAGAACTTCTTTATGGTTTCTATGGCACCTGCCATAGAGGATAGGATGCCATCTGTTTTAAGTCTTGGTGTAAACAGGAACTTGAGCTTCGTGTATTCAGCTAAGTTTCAAGAAGAATAGAAAATAATTAAATAAAGACAATTATTCTAACTTTGTAAAATCATTTTCTTGTTAGAAATAGATCAATTAGAAACAAACAATCTAATTTGAATCACAAATATCATCTTTAGTACTTGACTTATTTATATAGTACTTATTGGTGATAAAAAAAATCGTCTAAATATATATATATATATATATATATTTGCTGACCTAGACCTAGGTCTGGTGTTCGCACACCAGATTAAGAGATTAAGCCGTCAGTTTTCAAATAAATTATCGCCAACTTTAGATTACACTTGGAGCTTAGCGGTTGCCACTACCAACTAAGTTGGTTCCTGTGTTAACGACACAGTGTTCTATTTTACACTAACAACTGATTCACTGTTAAACACATTAAATTTCTGGCGCGGGGTCCGCATGTTCGGGCGAATTTCCTTTGGAATGCGTGTTTCCGTGCTTTTTACACTATATACGTTACAAACTTACTAATAAATATTCCGTCGCGTGGTCCGTGTCGGGCGAATTTCATGTAGAATTCGTGTTCGTGCTTAACAACCATTTTTGCTTAAGGTCCGGTTCATGCTATTAGAAACCTAAGCAGTTGACTCGATTGCAAGCCTGCTCGTAACTCTTTGTCGTATTTTCCAAAAGGATGCGCTAATTTATCCGTTTGGTTGTTAAATAATGCTCTAAACCTTAGAAGTACGCACATTATTTGCACTAAGTTAAAGCTAGTTTACTTATATTTAAGCTTTAGTCAGTTATCTTTAAAGGTTTTAGGCGCATTTCCTTAGAAAACTAAGACAAATGAGTTACGAGGCAGTGCTTTGACAATCGAGTAACTGCTTAGGTTCTAAAGCATGAACCGAACCTTAAGCAAGAAATGGTTGTTAAGCACGGAACACGTAATTCTACTGAAATTCGCCCGACAGGCGACCACCGCGACGAATTATTATTTACAGAGTTGTAAACTTATATAGTGTAAAAAGCACGAAACACGCAATCCAAAGGAAATTCGCCCGACATGCGGACCAACCGCGCCCAGAATTATTTCTAGTTGTAAACTTATATTAAGTAAAAAAAACGATAAAATTGATCGTCCCTACCAGGATTTGAACCCAGGTACCCTGAGTTTGAGTGCTCGTATTGACTCCGGACACTGCCAATTCAACTCAGAGGCCCAAAAAACATAGAAAACGACACCCTATCGATATTTAATTTTACAGACCGTAATTTTGGTTTTCGATCATTTTGTGGTTTTTTCGACTTTTTGGTAACTTAAAGTGGTCGTATCGACTTCGGACCGGTTTCATTCGATTCAGCGCCCAAAAATACATCGAAAGACACCCTACTCGAAAATTATTTTTTATCGGCCTAAGATTTGGTTTTTGGTAATTTACAACTGGTTTTTTTGGACTTTTTGGTCATAGAGTGGTCGTATCGACTTCGGACCGGTTTCATTCGATTCAGCGTCCAAAAATACATCGAAAACGACCCCCTACTCGAATTTATTTTTTAATCGACCTAAATTTTGGTTTTTGGTAATTTACAAGGTTTTTGGACTTTTGGTCACTTAGAGTGGTCGTATCGACTTCGGACCGGTTTCATTCGATTTACGTCTCAAAAACTAATATTGACTTTTCGCGCGGCAAAAAAATTAACCCTGAATTTTGCCGATTTTTGAAAAATTTTGCTGACTCAGCAAACCGGTTAATGACGTCACAAAAACTTCATGGTTTTCAATAGGGTTCGTGTCTCCCCTAAGGTTGATTTTTGTACCAAGTTTGGTTAAAAAATAAAATTAATCGTTCGAAAGATAGAGTGTTTACAAGAAAGTGTCTAGAAAATACTATATACATATATATATAACATATATATTATATATATATAGTATATTATTATATATATATATAATATATATATAAAGTCTCGCGAAAAGTATTTTTCTCCGATCATTAGGGACCTCTGAAACGGATTCTGTGTGTGGTCCGAGGTCGAATTCCGCCATGCGCCTATCCCATTAGCCGAATTTCAAAGGAAATTCGCTAAAAAACCTCCGGTAAAAAAAAAATATAAAAATACGTTTTAGAAAAGAATTCTTGAGCGCTGAGCGGAGGTCTATAAGTCGACCGAATTACCATGGTAATGCGCGATCTTCGCTCAACAGTTAATTTCTTGTTCAGTTTCCGGTTCATGCATTATAATCGGAGCACTGGTAGTTTTCATTTGTTTTTTACAGCATATATTTATGCTGTTTATGTTTTAAGCATTTATTATTGTTGCTATTTATGTTTTACAGCACACAGCATATATTTTGTTTTAAATCATTACAAATTCAAAATTATAAAAAACAAAACTTTAATAATACGTTTTAGCGAATTTCCTTTGGGAAAAAATTCGCTAATGGGATAGGCGTCATGGCGGAATTCGAACCTCGGACCACGACACAAATTCGTTCAAAGGTCCCTAATGACGAAAAAAATACTTTTCGCGAGACTTATATATATATAATATATATAATATATATATATATATATATATATAATATATATATATATATATATATATATGTATATATATATATATATATATATATATATATATATATATATATATATATATAATATATGTATATATATTATATATTCACAATTCTTGTAAACACTCTTTCGAACGGATTAATATTTTTTAACAAACTTGGTACAAAATCGATCCCAAACTTGGAGTCGAGGACACAACCCTATTGAAAACCAGGTTTATGTGACGATTAACCCGGTTTGCTGAGTCAGCAAAATTTTCAAAAAATCGGCAAAATTCAGGGTTAATATTTTTGCCGTGAAAAAGGTCAATATTTATTTTTTTTGAGACGCTGAATCGAATGAAACCGGTCCGAAGTCGATACGACACTCTTAAACCTAAAAATCGAAAACCATTGTAAATTACAAAAAAAATTTAGGTCCATAAAAAATAAATTTCGAGTAGGGTGTCGTTTTCTATGTACTTTTGGGCGCTGAATCGAATGAAAACCGGTCCAAGTCGATACGACCATTCTAAGTTACCAAAAAGTCGAAAAACCACCAAAATTATAGAAAACCAAAATTACGGTCGTTGAAAATTAAATTTCGAGTAGGGTGTCGTTTTCAATGTTTTATGGGCCTTTGAGTTAAATGCCAGTGGTCCGGAGTCAATACGACCACTCAAACTCAAGGTACCTGGGTTCACATCCTGGAAGGGTCGATAATTTTTTATCGTTTTTTTTTTTTTACTTAATATAAGTTTACTTAATATAATATTTCATGTAGAATTCGTGTTTCCGTGCTTAACAACCCATTTCTTGCTTAAGGTTCCGGTTCATGCTTTAGAACCTAAGCAGTTACTCGATTGTCAAGCACTGCTCGTAACTCATTTTGTCTGTATTTTTCAAAGGAAATGCGCATAATTATCCAGTTGGTTGTTCAAAACTATGCCTCTAAAATTAGAAGTACGCACTATTATTTGCACTAGTTTAAAGCTTAGTTACTTATATTTAAGCTTAGTCAGTTTATCTTTTAAGGTTTTAGCGCATTTCCTTAGAAAATACAGACAAAATGAGTTACGAGCAGTGCTTGACAATCGAGTAACTGCTTAGGTTCTAAAGCATGAACCGGAACCTTAAGCAAGAAATGGGTTGTTAAGCACGGAAACACGAATTCTACATGAAATTCGCCCGACAGCGGACCACCGCGACGGAATTATTTATTTAGTAGTTGTAAACTTATATAGTGTAAAAAGCACGGAACACGCATCCAAAGGAAATTCGCCCGACATGCGGACCACCGCGCCAGAATTATTTTCTAGTTGTAAACTTATATTAAGTTAAAAAAAACGATAAAAATTGATCGTCCCTACCAGGATTTGAACCCAGGTACCCTGAGTTTGAGTGCTCGTAATTGACTCCGGACCACTGCCATTCAACTCAGAGGCCAAAAAACATAGAAAACGACACCCTACTCGATATTTAATTTTTAACGACCGTAATTTTGGTTTTCGATCATTTTTGTGGTTTTTTCGACTTTTTGGTAACTTAAAGTGGTCGTATCGACTTCGGACCGGTTTCATTCGATTCAGCGCCCAAAAATACATCGAAAACGACACCCTACTCGAAAAATTATTTTTTATCGGCCTAAGATTTGGTTTTTGGTAATTTACAATGGTTTTTTGGACTTTTTGGTCACTTAGAGTGGTCGTATCGACTTCGGACCGGTTTCATTCGATTCAGCGTCCAAAAATACATCGAAAACGACCCCCTACTCGAAATTTATTTTTTATCGACCTAAATTTTGGTTTTTGGTAATTTACAATGGTTTTTGGACTTTTTGGTCACTTAGAGTGGTCGTATCGACTTCGGACCGGTTTCATTCGATTTAGCGTCTCAAAAAACATAAATATTGACCTTTTTCGCGGGCAAAAAATATTAACCCTGAATTTTGCCGATTTTTTGAAAATTTTGCTGACTCAGCAAACCGGGTTAATGACGTCACAAAACCTGGTTTTCAATAGGGTTCGTGTCCTCCCTAAGGTTGATTTTTTTGTACCAAGTTTGGTTAAAAAATATTAATCCGTTCGAAAGATAGAGTGTTACAAGAAAGTGTCTAGAAATACATATATATACATATATATATATATATATATATATATATATAATATATATATATATATAATATATATATAATATAAAGTCTCGCGAAAAGTATTTTTTCGTCATTAGGGACCTCTGAAACGGATTGTGTTGTGGTCCGAGGTTCGAATTCCGCCATGACGCCTATCCCATTAGCCGAATTTCCAAAGGAAATTCGCTAAAAACCTCCGGTATAAAAAAATATAAAATACGTTTTAGAAAAGAATTCTTGAGCGCTGAGCGGAGGTCTATAAGTCGACCGAATTACCATGGTAATGCGCGATTCTTCGCTCAACAGTTAATTTCTTGTTCAGTTTCCGGTTCATGCATTATAATCGGAGCACTGGTAGTTTTCATTTGTTTACAGCATATATTTATGCTGTTTATGTTTTAAGCATTTATTTATTGTTGCTATTTATGTTTTACAGCACACAGCATATATTTTGTTTTAAATCATTACAAATTCAAATTATAAAAAACAAAACTTTAATAATACGTTTTAGCGAATTTCCTTTGGGAAAAAATTCGCTAATGGGATAGGCGTCATGGCGGAATTCGAACCTCGGACCACAACACAAATCCGTTTCAGAGGTCCCTAATGACGAAAAAATACTTTTCGCGAGACTTTATATATATATATATATATATATATATATATATATATATATAATATATATATGTATATATATATATATATATATATATATATATAATATATATATATATATATATATATATATATATATATGTATTTCTAGACACTTTCTTGTAAACACTATCTTTCGAACGGATTAATATTTTTTAACCAAACTTGGTACAAAAATCAACCTTCGGGAGGACACGAACCCTATTGAAAACCAGGTTTATGTGACGTCATTAACCCGGTTTGCTGAGTCAGCAAAATTTTCAAAAAAATCGGCAAAATTCAGGGTTAATATTTTTGCCGTGAAAAAGGTCAATATTTATGTTTTTGAGACGCTGAATCGAATGAAACCGGTCCGAAGTCGATACGACCACTCTAAGTGACCTAAAAATCGAAAAACCATTGTAAATTACCAAAAAACCAAAATTTAGGTCCATAAAAAAAATAAATTTCGAGTAGGGTGTCGTTTTCTATGTACTTTTGGGCGCTGAATCGAATGAAACCGGTCCAAAGTCGATACGACCATTCTAAGTTACCAAAAAGTCGAAAAAACCACCAAAATTATAGAAAACCAAAATTACGGTCGTTGAAAATTAAATTTCGAGTAGGGTGTCGTTTTCAATGTT